>JBBGZY010000665.1:4395000-5595000 GCA_037952925.1 Lithobates clamitans | reverse complement strand
GGTTCCAGTGTTGTGGCACCAGCACCAGTGCCTAAGGCCCACTTTTTCAGCCCCTGTTCAACAGGGGCATGTAATTACAATTCTTTATCTAATATTTCACAGCAGGGCCCGTTTCTGCGCCCACCAAGAGCGAGTGAGGACTTACAGTGTTGTGGCACTAGCACCACCACCACCAAAGGCCCAATTTTCTGCCCCTGTTCAACAGGGGCATGTAATTACAATTCTTGATCTAATATTTCACAACAGGGCCCTGTGAGGGCTTACAGTGTTGTGGCCACAACAACACCTAAGGCCCAAATTTCTGCTGAGTATATAGGGCAGGCCCCTACTTTCAAACATCCAACTTACAAACGACTCCTAATTGCAAACGGAAGGAGACAACAGGAAGTGAGATGAAATCTACCCCTAGGAAGGGAAATTCTCTCCTGTAAGAGTTAATATGGGAAAAATATTTCTCCTTTCCACTGATGCTTTATCACCAATCCTTGTTTCACAAAAAACCCAAATTTTCAAAAAACATTTGTCATTTGACATTTATTGGGACAAAAAATGAGGTGAAATCTTCTGAAGAGGAGCACAGACAGCAAAACAAATGTCACAGGGTGATAACCCTTCCCTATGTTTTCCAAAAAGCTTAAAATAGATTTTTTGGCTGGAGCTAAACACGTTAAAAATGTACCAGTTCAAAATTACAAACAGATTCTACTTAACAACAAACCTACAGTCCCTGTCTTGTTTGAACCGCCTGTATACTGCTGTTCAGAGTATATAGGGCCTGGGGGCCCCACACCTTTCCTTTTTTTAATTTAAGTGCGGGGTTCCCCTTAATATCCATACAAGACCCAAAGGGCCTGGTAATGGACTGGGGGGGTACCCATGCTGTTTGTCTCACTGATTTTCATCAATATTGCCAGGACCCGACATTACATTAAAGCCGCAAGCAGTTTTAAATGACTTTTTTTCCTTTAAAAACATGTTGGCGGCCTAGAGGTTATTGTATAAATGCAAAACTTCAATAAAAAGAATTAAAAAAAAAAAAAATGACATTTTGTGCAGGGACTGTTCTAAGCATGGGAAACACGCGCCACTTTACAGGCATACTATAGACACCCCCCAGGTATGATATTTAACCACTTGACCACTGGGCACTTAAACCCCCTTAATAACCAGACCAATTTTCATTACTCAGTCATGCAACACTGTACCCAAATTAAATTTTTGTCCTTTTTCACACAAATAGAGCTTTCTTTTGGTGGTATTTAATCACCGCTGGGTTCTTTATTTTTTGCGCTATAAAAGAAAAAAGACCGAAAATTCTGTAAAAAATGCATCTTTCTTCGTTTCTGTTATAAAATTTTGCAAATTAGTAACTTTTTCTTCATATATTTTGGCCAAAATTTATACCACTACATATCTTTGGTAAAAATAACCCAAATCGGTGGATATTAATTGGTCTTTGTGAAAGTTATAGAATCCACAAGCTATGGTGCCAATCTCTGAAAATTGATCACACCTGAATTACTGACGGCATTTCTTGAGACCCTAACATGCCAGAAAAGTACAAATACCCCCCAAATGACCCCTTTTTGGAAAGAAGACATTCCAAGGTATTTAGAGAGATGCATGATGAGTTTTTTGAAGTTGTCATTTTTTCCCACAATTCTTTGCAAAATCAAGATTTTTTTTTTATTTTTATTTTTTTTTCACAAAATTGTCATATTAGCAGATTATTTCTCACACATCGCATATTCATACCACAAATTACACTCCAAAACACATTCTGCTATTACTCTCGAGTACGGCAATACCACATGTGTGAGATTTTTACACAGCGTGGCCACATACAGAGGACCAACATGCAGGGAGCACCATCAGGCATTCTAGGAGCACCCAGGCCAATTCTGACATTTCTCTCCTACATGTAAAAATCATAATTTATTTGCTAGAAAATTACATAGAACCCCAAAACATTATATATATTTTTTTAGCAAAGACCCTAGAGAATACAATGGCGGTTGTTACAACTTTTTATCTTGCACGGTATTTGCGCAGCAATTTTTCGAACGCTTTAAAAAAAAAAAAAAAACAGTTTTGTGCTTTAAAAAAAACAAAATAGTAAAGTTAGCCCAATATTTTTGCATAATGTGAAAGATGAAGTTATGCCGAGTAAATAGATACCTAACATGTCACCCTTCAATATTGCACACGCTCGTGGAATGGCGCCAAACTTCGCTACTTAAAAATCCCCATAGGAGACGCTTTAAAACTTTTTACTGGTTACATGTTGTGAGTTACAGAGGAGGTCTAGGGCCAAAATTATTGCTCTCGCTCTACCGATGGCAGCGATACCTCACATGTGTGGTTTGAACACCATTTTCATATGTGGGCGCAACTTACGTATGCGTTTGCTTCTGCATGCGAGCACACGGGGACACAACATTTTTTTTTTTTTTATTGTTCATTTTACTTTATTTATCTTAGTTTGACACTTTTTTCCCCAAAAAATTTTTTTGATCACTTTTATTCCTATTACAAGGAATGTAAACATCCCTTGTAATAGGAATATGGCATGACAGGTCCTCTTTACAGTGAGATATGGGGTCAATAGGACCCCACATCTCACCTCTAGGTTGTGCCTGAAATAAAAAAACAAAAAAAAAAACGATCCTGGCTTCGATCATAGCGGTGAGTCGGTAGAACCACCGGAGGGCGGCGGGAGGGGGGGACGTCCCTTCTTGCCTCCCGTAAGAATGATCAAGCAGTGTAAAAGCCGCTATGATCATTCTTATGGTGTAGGGAATCGCTGGCTGAAAAAGTTGATATCTGAATGATGCCTGTAGCTGCAAGCATCATTCAGATATCCCTGCACAAAGTCAAGGACGTCGTATGACGGCAGGCGGGAAGTGCTTAAAATGCTTTTTTTTTTTTAACACAAAGTTGTCCATTTATACAATATTTCTAACACATAGCATGTACATACCAAAAATGACACCCCAAAATAGATTCTCCTACTCCTCCTGAGTACGGCAATACCACATGTGTGAGACTTCCACAGAGTATGGCCGAGCATGGCCGGGTATGGCTGAGCATGGCCGAGTATGGCTGAGCATGGCCGAGTATGGCCGAGCATGGCCGAGCATGGCTGAGCATGGCGGAGCATGGCCAAGTATGGCTGAGCATGGCTGAGCATGGTTGGGTATTGCAGAGTATCGCCGAGTATGACTGGGTATGGCAGAGTATGGCTGGGTATCACCGAGTATTGCAGAGTATGGCTGGGTATTGCGGGGTATGGCAGAGTATTGCGGGGTATGGCAGAGTATTGCGGGGTATGGCAGAGTATTGCGGGGTATGGCAGAATATTGCGGGGTATGGCAGAATATTGTGGGGTATGGCAGAATATTGTGGGGTATGGCAGAGTATTGTGGGGTATTGCAGAGTATTGTGGGGTATGGCAGAGTATTGTGGGGTATTGCAGAGTATTGCGGGGCATTGCAGAGTATTACGGGGCATTGCGGAGTATTGCGGGGCATTGCAGAGTATTGTGGGGCATTGCAGAGTATTGCGGGGCATTGCAGAGTATTGCGGGGTATTGCAGGGTATTGCAGAGTATTGCAGGGTATTGCAGAGTATTGCGGGGTATTGCAGAGTATTGTGGGGTATTGCAGGGTATTGCGGAGTATTGTGGGGCATTGCAGAGTATTGCAGGGCATTGCAGAGTATTGCGGGGTATTGCAGAATATTGCGGGGTATTGTGGGGTATTGCAGGGTATTGCAGAGTATTGCAGGGTATTGCAGAGTATTGCAGGGTATTGCAGAGTATTGCGGGGTATTGGAGAGTATTGCGGGGTATTGCAGGGTATTGCGGGGTATTGCGGGGCATTGCAGAGTATTGCGGGGCATTGCAGAGTATTGCGGGGTATTGCGGTGTATTGCAGGGTATTGCAGAGTATTGCAGGGTATTGCAGAGTATTGCGGGGTATTGCAGAGTATTGCGGGGTATTGCAGAGTATTGCGGGGTATTGCAGAGTATTGTGGGGTATTGCAGGGTATTGCGGGGTATTGCGGGGCATTGCAGAGTATTGTGGGGCATTGCAGAGTATTGTGGGGCATTGCAGAGTATTGTGGGGCATTGTAGAGTATTGCGGGGCATTGTAGAGTATTGCGGGGCATTGCAGAGTATTGCAGGGTATTGCAGAGTATTGCGGGGTATTGCAGAGTATTGTGGGGCATTGCAGAGTATTGTGGGGCATTGCAGAGTACTGTGGGGCATTGCAGAGTATTGCACAGCATTGCAGGGCATTGCAGTACTCTGTGCAATACTCTGTGAGGGATGACTGAGCATGGATGGATGGATGGCTGGATGTCACTGTGCAGCGCTGTGGGCACTACACATACAGCCCACAGCGCTGCAGCCATCCACCCATCCCCCTCTCCGCTCACAGTGTACTGATCGGTACACAGGAGGGGAGGAGAGGAACCGGCATCATGACATGACGCCGGTTTGTTTACATGTGATCGCTCCGTCATTTGATCGCGGCCGTTTACTGTGATCCGTGGACCACCGGGTGTACTGTGATCCGTGGACCGCCGGGTGTTCCCGTGTGCGCGCCCCAGGGGGCGTGCGGGAGCAGTTTTCTGGAATCACGTCATATGACGTGATCCCAGAGTTATCCAACCACCCTGCAGCCGTCATTTGGCTATGGGGCAGTTGGCAAGTGGTCAAAGGAATATTTCACTTTTTTTTTTTAACTTTAAGCATCATTAAAATCACTGCTCCCGAAAAAACGGCCGTTTTTAAATGTTTTTTTTGCATTGATACATGTCCCCTGGGGCAGGACCCGGGTCCCCAAACCCTTTTTAGGACAATACCACGCAAATTAGCCTTTGAAATGAGCACTTTTGATTTCGAACGTTCGAGTCCCATAGACGTCAATGGGGTTCTAACGTTCGTGCAAATTTTCGGTCCGTTCGCAGGTTCTGGTGCAAACCGAAGCGGGGGGTGTTCAGCTCATCCCTAATCTTGAGCATGATTAATTGTAGATATAATACAGGATATTTCCTATTAACATGCATTGGCACACACAATATGCAACAGAGCTGCTGTAAAAACAAAAAAAGATACACATACACATTAATAGTTACATAGTACTCAATTAATTTTGAATGTATAAAAGGTATATACAGGCCAGTAAATAGGTCATGAGCCAGACTTGACTGAGCACCCCATGGAAACTTGACGCGTTTCATGGCTATATGCCATTTATCAGGCGTTGGGTACAGAAATAAACTGTAAATACAAATGGATATGTAGTATTAGTTAATATATTCTACCCGTAAGGGGAGAAAAAACCTCATGGGAGAAAGGGGTCTATACTCACAGGTCGGCTAAAGCACTGTGCTTGGATGGCATGGAGGAAGATGGGACCTCAAAATGACATGTGTACATATTTGTATTTATACCATTTTATCAATATTAATTACTTCTCATGTTCTGCCAAGCTGACATATATGTATCCATTATATTCATGCCATGTGTGTATGTGTACAGTCAGGTCCAAAAATATTGGGACATTGACAAAATTCTAATCTTTTTGGCTCTATACACCACCACAATGGATTTGAATTTAAACGAACAAGATGTGCTTTAACTGCAGACTTGCAGCTTTAATTTGAGGGTATTTACATCCAAATCAGGTGAACGGTGTAGGAATTACAACAGTTTGTATAGGTGCCTCCCACTTTTTAAAGGGACCAAAAGTAATGGGACAGATTTACAATCATCCATCAAACTTTCACTTTTTAATACTTGGTTGCAATTCCTTTGCAGTCAATTACAGCCTGAAGTCTGGAACGCATAGACATCACCAGACGCTGGGTTTCATCCCTGGTGATACTCTGCCAGGCCTCTACTGCAACTGTCTTCAGTTCCTGCTTGTTCTTGGGGTATTTTCCCTTCAGTTTTGTCTTCAGCAAGTGAAATGCATGCTCAGTTGGATTCAGGTCAGGTGATTGACTTGGCCATTGCATAACATTCCACTTCTTTCCCTTAAAAAACTCTTTGGTTGCTTTCGCAGTATGCTTCGGGTCATTGTCCATCTGCACTGTGCCGTCCAATGAGTTCTGAAGCATTTTGCTGAATATGAGCAGATAATATTGCCCGAAACACTTCAGAATTCATCCTGCTGCTTTTGTCAGCAGTCACATCATCAATAAATACAAGAGAACCAGTTCCATTGGCAGCCATACATGCCCACACCATGACACTACCACCACCATGCTTCTCTGATGAGGTGGTATGCTTTGTATCATGAGCAGTTCCTTTCCTTCTCCATACTCTTCTCTTCCCATCACTCTGGTACAAGTTGATCTTGGTCTCATCTGTCCATAGGATGTTGTTCCAGAACTGTGAAGGCTTTTTTAGATGTTGTTTGGCAAACGCTAATCTGGCCTTCCTGTTTTTGAGGCTCACCAATGGTTTACATCTTGTGGTGAACCCTCTGTATTCACTCTGGTGAAGTCTTCAGTTGACTTTGACACACATACACCTACCTCCTGGAGAGTGTTCTTGATCTGGCCAACTATTGTGAAGGGTGTTTTCTTCACCAGGGAAAGAATTCTTCGGTCATCCACCACAGTTATTTTCTGTGGTCTTCCGGGTCTTTTGGTGTTGCTGAGCTCACCGGTGCAGTATTTCTTTTTAAGGATGTTCCAAACAGTTGATTTGGCCACACCTAATGTTTTTGCTATCTCTCTGATGGGTTTGTTTTGTTTTTTCAGCCTAATGATGGCTTGCTTCACTGATAGTGACAGCTCTTTGGATCTCATATTGAGAGTTGACAGCAACAGATTCCAAATGCAAATAGCACACTTGAAATGAACTCTGGACCTTTTATCTGCTCCTTGTAAATGGGATAATGAGGGAATAACACACACCTGGCTATAGAACAGCTGAGCAGCCAATTGTCCCATTACTTTTGGTGCCTTAAAAAGTGGGAGGCACATATACAAACTGTTGTAATTCCTACACCGTTCACCTGATTTGGATGTAAATACCCTCAAATTAAAGCTGAAAGTCTGCAGTTAAAGCACATCTTGTTCGTTTCATTTCAAATCCATTGTGTTGGTGTACAGAGCTAAAAAGAGCACTCTGGAGAAGGTTTCTGTCCAGGATATCCCTGTACTTGGCCGCATTTATCTTTCCTGCGATTGCAACCAGTTGTCCTGTCCCTGCAGCTGAAAAACACCCCCACAGCATGATGCTGCCACCACCATGCTTCACTGTTGGGACTGTATTGGACAGGTGATGAGCAGTGCCTAGTTTTATCCACACAGACCGCTTAGAATTAAGGCCAAAAAGTTCTATCTTGGTTTCATCAGACCAAAGAATCTTATTTCTCACCATTAGGGATGAGCCGAACACCCCCCGGTTCGGTTCGCACCAGAACCCGCGAACGGACCGCAAGTTCGCACGAACGTTAGAACCCCATTGACGTCTATGGGACTCGAACGTTCGAAATCAAAAGTGCTCATTTTAAAGGCTAATTTGCATGGTATTGTCCTAAAAAGGGTTTGGGGACCCGGGTCCTACCCCAGGGGACATGTATCAATGCAAAAAAAACTTTTAAAAACGGCCGTTTTTTCGGGAGCAGTGATTTTAATGATGCTTAAAGTAAAAAAAAAAAAGTGAAATATTCCTTTAAATATCGTACCTGGGGGGTGTCTATAGTATGCCTGTAAAGTGACGCGTGTTTCCCATGTTTAGAACAGTCCCTGCACCAAATGTCATTTTTAAAGGAAAAAATCTCATTTAAAACTGCTTGCGGGTTTAATGTCATGTCGGGTCATGGCAATATGGATGAAAATCAGTGAGACAAACGGCATGGGTACCCCCCAGTCCATTACCAGGCCCTTTGGGTCTTGTATGGATATTAAGGGGAACCCCGCACCCAAATTAAAATAAGGAAAGGTCCCTATATACTCTGAACAGCAGTATACAGGCGGTGCAAACAAGACAGGGACTGTAGGTTTGTTGTTAAGTAGAATCTGTTTGTAATTTTGAACATTTTTAATGTGTTTAGCTCCAGCCAAAAAATCTTTTCTAAGCTTTTTGGAAAACATAGGGAAGGGTTATCACCCCTGTGACATTTGTTTTGCGTCTTTCCTCCTCTTCAGAAGATTTCACCTCACTTTTTTGTCCCAATGAAAAATGTTTTTTGAAAATTTGTGTTTTTTTGTGGAACAAGGATTGGAAAGCATCAGTGGAAAGGAAAAATTGTTTTCCCATATTAACTCTTACAGGAGAGAATTTCCCTTCCTTAGGGGTAGATTTCATCTCACTTCCTGTTGTCTCCTTCCGTTTGCAAGTAGGAGTCGTTTGTAAGTTAGATGTTTGAAAGTAGGGTCCTACCCTATATACTCAGCAGAAATTTGGGCCTTAGGTGTTGCTGTGGCCAAAACACTGTAAGCCCTCACAGGGCCCTGCTGTGAAATATTAGATCAAGAATTGTAATTACATGCTCCTGTTGAACAGGAGCTGAAAAATTAGGCCTTAGGCACTGGTGCTGGTGCCACAACACTGCAACCCCTCACAGACACTCTAGTTGGAACGCAGGAACGAGCCCTGCTGCAAAGTATTGCATCAAAAATTGTAATTACACGCCCCTGTTAGACAGGGGCTGAAAAATTGGGTCTTAGGCACTGGTGCTGGTGCCACAACACTGCAACCCCTCACAGACACTCTAGTTGAAACGCAGGAACAAGCCCTGCTGCAAAGTATTGCATCAAAAATTGTAATTACACGCCCCTGTTAGACAGGGGCAGAAAAATTGGGTCTTAGGCACTGGTGCTGGTGCCACAACACTGCAACCCCTCACAGACACTCTAGTTGGAATGCAGGAACAAGCCCTGCTGCAAAGTATTGCATCAAAAATTGTAATTACACGCCCCTGTTAGACAGGGGCAGAAAAATTGGGTCTTAGGCACTGGTGCTGGTGCCACAACACTGCAACCCCTCACAGACACTCTAGTTGGAATGCAGGAACAAGCCCTGCTGCAAAGTATTGCATCAAAAATTGTAATTACACGCCCCTGTTAGACAGGGGCTGAAAAATTGGGTCTTAGGCACTGGTGCTGGTGCCACAACACTGCAACCCCTCACAGACACTCTAGTTGGAATGCAGGAACGAGCCCTGCTGCAAAGTATTACATCAAAAATTGTAATTACACGCCCCTGTTAAACAGGGGCTGAAAAATTGTGCCTTAGGCACTGGTGGTGGCGCCCAGAACCAAAAATGTTCTTACAAGCTATCAGCGTGATGATTGAGGAGGAAGAGGATAATTACTCAGGGATAGTCACTCAGCATCAGCATAGGCAGTCTTTGAAGGGATCTGAGATTTCAAAAAAAATTATTCGGTTACATCTGCATCAGGTGCTTGGTAGCTGGTGGTGATCCAAGACTGATTCATTTTTATGAAGGTCAGCCGATCGACCGAGTCGGTGGACAGACGCACCCTGTGATCGGTTACCACGCCTCCAGCAGCACTGAATGTGCGTTCCGAAAGAACGCTGGATGCAGGACAGGCCAGTAGCTCAATTGCATACTGTGCAAGCTCTGGCCAGTGATCCATCCTCAAGACCCAGTAACCCAGAGGATTTTCGGTGGGAAAGGTGTCCAAGTCTGATCTTGCCCCTAGGTATTCCTGCACCATGTAAAACAGACGCTGGCGATGGTTGCTGGAACCGATCATACCTTGGGGCTGCGGACCAAAAAATTGTCTGAACGCATCGGTCAGACGGCCACCTTCTCCACCGCTCCTTCTTTGACTGACCGAAGCCTCAGCAACACGTTGTCCAGAAACAGGAGTTTGTAACCTCCCAGTCTCTGGGAACGCGTTGCACAGACCTTTCTGCAAGGCCTCCCGAAGATGTTTCATCCTCTGCTCCCTCTGCGATGGCAAGATAAGGTCCGCAACCTTACCCTTGTAACGTGGATCAAGGAGGGTTGCCAGCCAGTATTGGTCCTTCTCCTTGATACCACGAATACGAGGATCCTTACGCAGGCTTTGCAGGATCAGGGAGGCCATGCAGCGTAGGTTTGCTGAGGCATTCGGTCCGGAGTCCTCTGGGTCACTAAGGACAACAACGTCCGCAGCCACCTCCTCCCAGCCACGTACAAGTCCATGTGTTCCTTGGGACTGATCCCTTAAAGACTGCTGATGCTGAGTGCCAGGCTCCACCTCCATACTGACACAATCTTCCTCCTCCTCCTCCTCCTCCTCCTCCTCCTCGTCCTCTTCCTGTGTGATCGGCGGGCACGCAGGAACACTGTCTGGATAAAGGGGGCCTTGAGAGCTAAGGAAGTCCTCCTCTTCCTGCCTCTGTTCTGCCTCAAGTGCCCTGTCCATTATCCCACGCAGCGTGTGCTCCAACAGGTGGACAAGGGGGACAGTGTCACTGATGCATGCACTGTCAGTGCTCACCATCCTCGTGGCCTCCTCGAATGGTGACAGGACAGTGCATGCATCCCTGATCATGGCCCACTGGCGTGGGGAAAAAAAACCAAGGTCCCCTGACCCTGTCCTGGTGCCATAGTCGCACAGGTACTCATTGATGGCCCTCTGCTGCGTGTGCAGCCGCTGCAGCATGGCCAACGTCGAGTTCCACCTGGTGGGCATGTCACAGATTAGGCGGTTCTTGGGCAGGTTAAACTCCTTTTGGAGGTCCGTCAGCCGAGCACTGGCATTATATGACCGGCGGAAATGCACAGAGACTTTCCTGGCCTGCCTCAGGACATCCTGTAAGCCCGGGTACCTGCCCAAGAACCGCTGCACCACCAAGTTAAGGACGTGAGCCAAACAGGGCACATGGGTCAGTTGTCCCTGTCGGAGGGCAGAGAGGAGGTTGGTGCCATTGTCGCAAACCACCATTCCTGCCTTAAGTTGGCGTGGCGTCAACCACCTCTGAACCTGCCCCTGCAGAGCTGACAGAACCTCTGCCCCAGTGTGGCTCCTGTCCCCCAAGCACACCAGCTCAAGCACCGCATGGCATCTTTTGGCCTGCGTACTTGCGTAGCCCCTTGAACGCCTACGGAGCACCGCTGGTTCCGAGGAAGAGGCCATGGAGGAAGAAGAAGAGGAGGGGGTGGAGGAGAGAGGTGTGTCACAATCAGCATTTTGGAGGCGTGGTGGCGGAACAACCTCCAACACTACTGCACCTTGTCCTGCATCCTTCCCAGCTGCCAGCAGAGTCACCCAATGCGCCGTGAAACTTAAGTAACGTCCCTGTCCATGCCTGCTGGACCATGAGTCAGCGGTAATATGCACCTTACCGCTGACCGCCCTGTCCAGCGAGGCATGGACATTGCCTTCCACATGCCGGTAGAGAGCCGGAATCGCCTTCCGTGAGAAAAAGTGGCGTTTGGGTACCTGCCACTGAGGAACCGCACATTCCACAAACTCACGGAAGGGGGCAGAGTCTACCAACTGAAAAGGCAGCAGTTGAAGTGCTAGCAATTTTGCCAAGCTAGCATTCAACCGCTGGGCATGTGGATGGCTGGGAGCAAACTTTTTTCGGCGGTGCAGCAGCTGGGGCAGGGAAATTTGCCTGGTACAATCTGACGTCGGTGTACCCAAAGCAGATTGCCCATAAGTACTTGGCTGTGACACACCTAATTCTACACCTTCATTCCTCTCACTGCAGGTCGCAGAGAGGACTGAAGGTCTAGTGGGGTTGGAAATCTCAGCTGATGAGGAGCAAGGAGAGATCGTCTTTGTTCTTTGGTGTGGGTCTTTTAGATACGCTTGCCAACGAACTGCATGGCAGGTCAACATATGTCTGGTCAAGCATGTGGTACCCAAGCGGGAGATGTTTTGGCCACGCGAGATACGCTTGAGACATATATTGCAAATAGCAGCGGTGCGATCTGATGCACTCGTCTCAAAAAAGGCCCACACCAAAGAACTTTTTGAATAACGCGCAGAGACTGCAGCGCCCTGCACATGTGGAGCTTTGGGGTGTGATGCAGTCAATGTGCTGCCCTTAGGCTGGCCCCTGGAGGGCATCCTGCCTAGTTGGTGATGTGCCACCTCCTCCTCCTCCTCCTCCTCCTCCTCTCTCCTATCAGGCACCCACGTTGAGTCAGTGACCTCATCATCCCCTCCCTCCTCATCACTGGAGCAAACCTGGCAGTATGCTGCAGCAGGGGGAGCATGACTGCCAGATTGCTGTCCTTCTTGGGCACCCCCTCTGTCCGTGCTCATGTTACTGCCTTCATTGAGCTCAGTATCATCATCAGAGCCTTCCAAACGCTGGGCATCCTCCTGGAGCATGTACCCAACACTGTGGTCAAACAGTTCGAGGGAATCCTCAGGAGGACATGGTGGGGCTAGGGAAGGAGTCACTGATGACATTGAGCTGAGGGAAGAGGCCGCTGCTTTGCCAGACAAAGCACCCTGGGCATGGGTGAGAGAGGATGAGGAGGATGAGGACGGCTTGGTCATCCACTCGACCAAGTCTTCCGCATGTTGCGGCTCAACACGGCCAGCTGCCGAAAAAAAGGCCAAGCGTGTCCCATGGCCACGTGCTGATGAGGATGCACCGTCTCCACGACCAGCACTAGACACAGAGCCTGCTTGCCCTCTCTTATTGGCTTGTGACTGTCTGCCTCTCCTTCTTGGCCTTCCAGACATACTAATGGCCTGTAGCTGCACTAAGCTGGGATAGAACACCTGTAATTTTCTTCAGGTAGCTTTATATACTGTAACCAGACAAGCCTGCCTGTCAGTAGGAAGATAACAGGAACGGATCTAGCTGAACACTGTGAGCAGGACGCACTGCACTGAATGTAAATAGCAGGAACGGATCTAGCTAAACACTGTGAGCAGGACGCACTGCACTGAATGTAAATAGCAGGAACGGATCTAGCTGAACACTGTGAGCAGGACGCACTGCACTGAATGTAAATAACAGGAACGGATCTAGCTGAACACTGTGAGCAGGACGCACTGCACTGAATGTAAATAACAGGAACGGATCTAGCTGAACACTGTGAGCAGGACACACTGTACTAAATGTAAATAGTCTAGCTGCCTGACCGTGGTACTAATAGGATCAAAAAGAACACCTGTAATTTTCTTCAGGTAGCTTTATATACTGTAACCAGACAAGCCTGCCTGTCAGTAGGAAGATAACAGGAACGGATCTAGCTGAACACTGTGAGCAGGACGTACTGCACTAAATGTATATAGCAGGAACGGATCTAGCTGAACACTGTGAGCAGGACGCACTGCACTGAATGTAAATAGCAGGAACGGATCTAGCTGAACACTGTGAGCAGGACGCACTGCACTGAATGTAAATAGCAGGAACGGATCTAGCTGAACACTGTGAGCAGGACGCACTGCACTGAATGTAAACAGCAGGAACGGATGTAGCTAAACACTGTGAGCAGCACGCACTGCACTGAATGTAAATAGCAGGAACGGATCTAGCTGAACACTGTGAGCAGGACGCACTGCACTGAATGTAAATAGCAGGAACGGATCTAGCTGAACACTGTGAGCAGGACGCACTGCACTGAATGTAAATAGCAGGAACGGATCTAGCTGAACACTGTGAGCAGGACGCACTGCACTGAATGTAAATAACAGGAACGGATCTAGCTGAACACTGTGAGCAGGACACACTGTACTAAATGTAAATAGTCTAGCTGCCTGACCGTGGTACTAATAGGATCAAAAAGAACACCTGTAATTTTCTTCAGGTAGCTTTATATACTGTAACCAGACAAGCCTGCCTGTCAGTAGGAAGATAACAGGAACGGATCTAGCTGAACACTGTGAGCAGGACGTACTGCACTAAATGTATATAGCAGGAACGGATCTAGCTGAACACTGTGAGCAGGACGCACTGCACTGAATGTAAATAGCAGGAACGGATCTAGCTGAACACTGTGAGCAGGACGCACTGCACTGAATGTAAATAGCAGGAACGGATCTAGCTGAACACTGTGAGCAGGACGCACTGCACTGAATGTAAACAGCAGGAACGGATGTAGCTAAACACTGTGAGCAGCACGCACTGCACTGAATGTAAATAGCAGGAACGGATCTAGCTGAACACTGTGAGCAGCACGCACTGCACTGAATGTAAATAGCAGGAACGGATCTAGCTGAACACTGTGAGCAGGACGCACTGCACTGAATGTAAATAGCAGGAACGGATCTAGCTGAACACTGTGAGCAGCACGCACTGCACTGAATGTAAATAGCAGGAACGGATCTAGCTGAACACTGTGAGCAGGAAGCACTGTACTGAATGTAAATAGCAGGAACGGATCTAGCTGAACACTGTGAGCAGGACACACTGCACTGAATGTAAATAGTCTAGATAGAAGATAACAGGAACGGATCTAGCTAAACTGAATACAGTGTATATATATATATGCAACACCTGGGATGCATATATATACACAATACACTGTAAGTGCAGCTAACTGACTGACTGTTCTGCCTAATCTATCTAACTCAAATCAAATGACACTGTCTCTCTCTCTCTCTATCGCTCAGCACACCGGAACACACACTACACAGGGCCGCCGTGCAGGCGGCCTTATATAGTGTGGGGTGTGTACTAAATCCCCTGAGCCATAATTGGCCAAAGCCACCCTGGCTTTGGCCAATTACAGCTCTCTCTACTGACGGCGCTGTGATTGGCCAAGCATGCGGGTCATAGTGCATGCTTGGCCAATCATCAGCCAGCAATGCACTGCGATGCCGCAGTGAATTATGGGCCGTGACGCGCCACACGAATTTGGCGCGAACGGCCCATATCGTTCGCAATTCGACGGACGGTCGAACAGCCGATGTTCGAGTCGAACATGGGTTCGACTCGAACACGAAGCTCATCCCTACTCACCATCTTGGAGTTCTTCAGGTGTTGTTTTAGCAAACTCCATGCGGGTTTTCATGTGTCTTGCACTGGGGAGAGGCTTCCATCAGGCCACGCTGCCATAAAGCCCCGACTGGTGGAGGGCTGCAGTGATGGTTGACTTTCTACAACTTTCTCCCATCTCCAGACTGCATCTCTGGAGCTCAGCCACAGTGATCTTTGGGTTCTTCTTTACCTCTCTCACCAAGGCTCTTCTCCCCCGATTGCTCAGTTTGGCCGGACGGCCAGCTCTAGGAAGGGTTCTGGTTGTCCGAAACGTCTTCCATTTAAGGATTATGGAGGCCACTGTGCTCTTAGGAACCTTTAGTGCAGCAGAATTTTTTTCTGTAACCTTGGCCAGATCTGTGCCTTGCCACGATTCTGTCTCTGAGCTGTTCAGGCAGTTCCTTTGACCTCATGATTCGTATTTGCTCTGACATGCACTGTTACCTGTAAGGTCTTATATAGACAGGTCCAATCAGTATAATCAAAGACAGCTGGACTCAAATGAAGGTGTAGGACCATCTCAAGGATGATCAGAAGAAATGGACAGCACCTGAGTTAAATATATGAGTGTCACAGCAAAGGGTCTGAATGCTTAGGACCATGTGATATTTCAGTTTTTCTTTTTTAATAAATCTGCAAAAATGTCAACAATTCTGTGTTTTTCTGTCAATATGGGGTGCTGTATGTACATTAATGAGGAAAAAAATGAACTTAAATGATTTTAGCAAATGGCTGCAATATAACAAAGAGTGAAAAATTTAAGGGGGTCTGAATACTTTCCGTCCCCACTGTACTCGAGAATCAGTGCCAAAGCCGCTCCTAAAGGTACTATTGCAACAACTAATGGCACCCACCATTGAAAATGGATTTTTCATATCCTGCCAATTAAGCCAAAATGTGGATAATGCTCAACAATGTACCAGAGAATTGGGAGGAGTGAACACACACTGATGCTTAAAGGTTACTTTTTTATTGAAGACATTGAATGCTCACAGAAAGGTAATGTCAATAAGGCACTTTCTCAATAGCACTATGATATGAGCTTATAAACCACATGAGCTTATATAAACTGATATGAGCTTGGAAAACACAGAAAGCCTGAGGAGTAATTCCCCTGGAAGAAGGATCTAGATTATTGGATGGGCCTGAGATCCCCAAAGTACTTGAAGTTTATCCAGCTTATGTTAGGACACAGTTCCATGAAGCTAGCAAAAATGGAAATTAAAGTGCCACTGCTAGGAGATTCAGATACAACTTTGTTCCAATATGTCAGGGGGGCAATCTAAAAAGTAGCCAACATGTTTCAGGTGCCCAATATGAACATAAGGACATCTCCATATCAAAACAATGTCAATGTATCAGGTACAGTGGTGTAGTGGGTAGCACTCTCGCCTAGCAGTAAAATTGGTCACTCGTTCGAATCCAAACCATGACACTACCTGCCTGGAGTATGTTCTCCCTGTGCCTGCATGGGTTTCCTCTGAGTACTCTGGTTTCCTCCTACACGCCAAAGACATGCTGGTAGGTTAATTGGCTTCTGTCCAAAAAAAAAAAAAATTGTCCCTAGTATATGAATGCGCAGGTTGGCTCCGCTGCGCAAAATCACGTTATTGTACGTGATCTCGCGAGGCCTGGATAGTAGGCCGGCGTGCGCGCGTGCCCGCCGTGAGCTCCGTGAGTCCGACCACGGGTCCGCGGACTCGATGTCCACGGGGATACTGCGATCTTCTCACGGAGAGGAAGAATGGGGAAATGCTAATGTCAACAAGCATTTCCCTGTTCTGCCTAGTGACAGGACACTGATCACAGCTCCCTGTAATCAGGAGCGGTGATCAATGTCGTGTCACACATAGCCCATCCCTCCCACAGTTAGAATCACTCCCTAGGACAAACTTAACCCCTGTAGCGCCCCCTCCTGGTTAACCCCTTCACTGCCAGTCACATTTACACCGTAATCAGTGCATTTTTAATCGCACTGATCGCTGTATTAATGTGAATGGTCCCAAATTATCGCCAAAAGTGTCCGATGTGTCCGCCATAATGTTGCAGTCATGATAAAAATCGCTGATCGCTGCCATTACTAGTAAAAAAAAATATTAATAAAAATGCCATAAATCTACCCCCTATTTTGTAGACTCTATAACTTTTGCGCAAACCAATCAATATACGCTTATTGTGATTTTTTTTTTTTTTTTACCAAAAATATGTAGAAGAATACGTATTGGCCTAAACTGAGAAAAAAAATGTTTTTTTTTTATATATTTTTGGGGGATATTTATTATAGCAAAAAGTAAAAAATAATGTGTTTATAGCAAAAAATAAAAACTGCAGAGGTGATCAAATACCACCAAAAGAAAGCTCTATGTGTGGGGAAAAAAGGACGTCAATTTTGTTTGGGAGCCACGACCGCGCAATTGTAAGTTAAAGCGACGCAGTGCCGAATCGCAAAAAGTGCTCTGGTCTTTGGCCAGCCAAATGCTCCGGGGCTGAAGTGGTTAAATAAACAACAATAATATAATAGATGAGGATCTTAATGAAACACAATGGGGGTTATTTACTAAAGGCAAATCCACTTTGCATTACAAGTGCACTTGGAAGTGCAGTCACTGTAGATCCGAGGGGGACATGCAAGGAAAATAAAAAACAGCATTTTAGCTTGCACATGATTGGATGATAAAATCAGCAGAGCTTCTCCTCATTTCAGATCTACCCCTCAGATTTACAGCGACTGCACTTCCAAGTGCACGTTCAGTGCACTTGTAGTGCAAAGTGGATTTGCCTTTCGTAAATAGGTACAGTTGTAGACACGCACCCACACTCACTCAGGTTGAACTGGATGGACTGGTGTCTTTACTCAACCTTACTAACTATCTTAACATTGAATGACTGAATAATCATTATATAACAACCTCAGACAAATATTACCTATCCATTCAATGTTACCTGACATTAATTGGAGGGAAAATGTTGTTGCTATAGAGATGTCCTTACATTTTTCTAGAACTGATGAAGGGGTGCTTTTGGGCCCCCAGAAAACATTGGCTACTTTTTGGATTGTCCTCTTGCCTTTTATTGGAATACAGATGTATTTGGCTCTCATAGCAGTGGTGTGGTGCTTTGATTTCCATTTTTGTTACATTTCACTTCAAACCCAGGAAGACTGTGAAGATCCTCTGGGGTGCAGAAGCTGTCTCCCTAGGAACCAGATTATTTACATTTACATCAATGCTTTACGGTAGCAATATCAATAAGATAACCTTATGGGTCCAGCGGTATTTTTCCTCAACTTTTTTTCCTAGTTACCTTAACAGTTCTAAGAAGCTAGAAGAAATACTCTGTAAGAGGAAACTTACTGTTTCCGTCCTTGTCAGGTACCTCTCCCTAACATTACCTTCATACTCTCCCTAGCAAGCAGGGCTCTATCCCTGACACACACAGAAGCTGCAACACAAAAGCTGCTATTTTAAGCACTTTTTTGACAAGATGACCTGATTTTTTAATCCAATGGGTGATATAGGATGATGCACAGTGCCACCTTAAGGTCATTGGAAAAATTGCAGCCCAACACCTGCCCATAAGCTTCCTACTAGGGCTCCTTGGTTGCGCCGAAGCCAGCGGCCACCAGCATCCTAGCAACCAGTGACAGTCCAATTCAGCTGCTGGCTTGGAGATTCCCCAGGCTGACAGCTGAATATAAACCAAGGGGCAGGTATGCTGGCTGATCTTATTACCCAAAATAGCAAGGGCCAAATTTCAACAATAAAATGAATCTCCTGGCCGGCAGCTGAATAGGGCTGGGGATGAGTTATTGGTTGTCATGATGTTGATGACAGCTGACAGGGTCTTAACAACCAATGTTGCTATGCTGGAGAGGCCCTGAATGTACACTGAAGATGGAGTGTCCAATATGGATACCTCAGCCACAGTACTAACACCCCCCCCCCCAACATGCCACGGAAAGGTGCATGGATTTGTCACGGGCAATGAAATTTGTCGCACACAGGCATGAGAGCTCTCTAAAGATTGTCTATAATACTTTTCGAATTCCAGGTCTTCAGCGAAGATTCTCAGCTTCTGAGGTAAATCGGCCTCATTGGAGTTGATTCACTAAATCACATGCAAGGAAAATAAAACAACAGCATTTTTTTCTTGCACATGATTGGATGATGAAGGTCAGCAGGGATTTAACTCATTCACTTTGCTTCAAATTCCCATGCAATGTGCAACTTTCTCTTGCAAATTGAAGAGCCTATTTTCCTTTAGTAAATCAGCCACACTGTGTCATAGTAGGAATAGGATTGTAAAAAGCCAATGCTTCACAACTCAGTGAAGTAACCATTTCCTAATGAATTCTTAGGTGCAGTAAACAAAGTGACACACTGCACCTGAGCTATGCAAATATTCTACCAGTATTTTACAGGTGTGTAACATCATGCTATGGAAAGTAATAGACGACTGAAGGAAAGGACAGAGGAAGACGTAGAAAAGACAGAACTGTGCAGACAGAGAGCGAAGCCCAGAGAAATGAAACACAAATGTGCTGTGTACAGGAGAGGCATTCCAGAGGAGAGGTAGAGCCTGGCAACTGTACAAGGATATCCTCATACACTGAGTTATTAACAAGGAAGAGACTGTTTATAAGTGAGAGTGGCAGGAGACAAACTACTAGAAGGGAGGTACCAAGGTCATAAAGGAACAGAAAAAAAAAATAAAAAAGGGGAGGAAGGGACTCACATACAGAGTATTAGAGTGGAGACTGGCAGGGGGAATAGTGAGGAGGAGGGAAAGAACAACACAGCAAGAGGTAAAGAGCTAAGGGGGAGAGACAGGAGGACAGGGTGAACAGAGGGAGGCAGGAGGACTGAGTGAACAGAGAAACAGAAGGACACAGTGAGCAGAGGGAGACTGAAAAGAACTGAAAGATAGTCAGCATGAGCTCTGGAGCTTCACAAGGAATGCACTCAAACCTTTCCCAGACTAGCCCACAAATGGATAGCAAAGGCAGAAAGAAGATCCAGTTTTCAGTGTCGGTACCCCCTAGCCAAATGGATCCCCGAGCAGTGGAGATGGTGAGTACACAGCACCGAATGCTAAATCCATCAATATTGTTAAGTACAGCCCGTTCCTAAAATAATGATCAATGTTTAACTACTTGTTTATATCTCTTGTGTAAGGTGCTCTCTATTGTAAGGTGTCATAGAGTCTTCAGTCCATTCTGCAGGGCATTGTAAACTTTCAAATGTCTTCTTCAGTAGGGTATCATTCTCTTATCACATGCAGCTAGCATTCTTAGTATCCTGTTACAGAAGTGAAGCCTCTTCTTCACTTTCTTCCTAAGTCTCACTTTTCCCAGTATGTTTTTTCCCAGCATAAGTTCATAAAAGCAAACATGAATAGCTTTCTCACCTTGCTTCTAAAGCTGGCCATCTATGCTTTGATTTATTTTGTTCGCCCTTTGGGCTGAATGAAAGAATTGCAACAGATTTCTCTCTAAACAGGGCAGATGGATGAGTCTTCCCTGCCAGCTATTGCATTCTGACATTCGGTGTCCATGGCTGTCAGAATACCCATGCAGTGGCTGTTTTTTCTATTCGGCTCTCTCAGTATTTAGATAGAAGTTTGTCAAACCAGGTTCTGCCAACAGGGCCACCCGCAAATCGAATTTTAAAACTGCCAACATACTGAGTGAATTTTGCTGATTCCTAATGAACCAGCCAAAATTCGCTTAGTGGTTAGCTCAACCTCTTTTGATTGGAAAATCGTTAGCCGACAGCAGTTGCATCTGATTGGATTTAGTTGGATCCAGAATAGAGTAGTTGTCACTGCAGCTTTATCTATCCCAGGTGTATAGAGTGGATGGAGCAATCTGTTGAAATTTTTCAGGCTGAACAAAAAATCTATCAATGTATGTTAAGCTTGAAGTGAGCCTTCACTTACAGTCAGGGACATCGACACAATTCTAATCTTTTTGGCTCTATACACCACCACAATGGATTTGAAATAAAACAAACAAGATGTGCTTTAACTGCAGACTTTCAGCTTTAATTTGAGGGTATTTACATCCAAATCAGGTGAAGGAATTACAACAGTTTTGTATATGTGCCTCCCACTTTTTAAGGGACCAAAAGTAATGGGACAGATTAACAATCATCCATCAAACTTTCACTTTTTAATACTTGGTTGCAAATCCTTTGCAGTCAATTACAGCCTGAAGTCTGGAATGCATAGACATCACCAGATGCTGCGTTTCATCCCTGGTGATGCTCTGCCAGGCCTCTACTGCAATATCTTCAGTTCCTGCTTGTTCTTGGGGCATTTTCTCTTCAGTTTTGTCTTCAGCAAGTGAAATGCATGCTCAATCGGATTCAGGTCAGATGATTGACTTGGCCATTGCATAACATTCCACTTCTTTCCCTTAAAAAACTCTTTGGTTGCTTTAGCAGTATGCTTTGGGTCATTGTCCATCTGCACTGTGAAGCGCCGTCCAATGAATTCTGAAGCATTTTGCTGAATATGAGCAGATAATATTGCCCGAAACACTTCAGAATTCATACTGCTGCTTTTGTCAGCAGTCACATCATCAATAAATACAAGAGAACCAGTTCCATTGGCAGCCATACATGCCCACGCCATGACACTACCACCACCATGCTTCACTGATGAGGTGGTATGCTTTGGATCATGAGCAGTTCCTTTCCTTCTCCATACTCTTCTCTTGCCATCACTCTGGTACAAGTTGATCTTGGTCTCATCTGTCCATAGGATGTTGTTCCAGAACTGTGAAGGCTTTTTTAGATGTTGTTTGGCAAACTCTAATCTGGCCTTCCTGTTTTTGAGGCTCACCAATGGTTTACATCTTGTGGTGAACCCTCTTTATTCACTCTGGTGAAGTCTTCTCATGATTGTTGACTTTGACACACATTCACCTACCTCCTGGAGAGTGTCCTTGATCTGGCCAACTGTTGTGAAGGGTGTTTTCTTCACCCGGGAAATAATTCTTTGATCATCCACCACAGTTGTTTTCCGTGGTCTTCCGGGTCTTTTGGTGTTGCTGAGCTCACCGGTGTGTTCTCTCTTTTTAAGGATGTTCCAAACAGTTGATTTGGCCACACCTAATGTTTTTGCTATCTCTCTGATGGGTTTGTTTTGTTTTTTTAGGGATAATGAGGGAATAACACACACCTGGCCATGGAACAGCTGAGCAGCCAATTGTCCCATTACTTTTGGTCCCTTAACCACTTCAGCCCCGGAAGGATTTACCCCCTTCCTGACCAGAGCACTTTTTACAATTTGGCACTGTGTTGCTTTAACTGCTAATTGCGCGGTCATGCAATGCTGTACCCAAACGAAATTTGCGTCCTTTTCTTCCCACAAATAGAGCTTTCTTTTGATGGTATTTGATCACCTCTGCCGTTTTTTATTTTTTGCGCTATAGATGAAAATTTTGAAAAAAAATGATATTTTCGACTTTTTGTTATAAAAAAAATCCAATAAACTCAATTTTAGTCATACATTTAGGCCAACATGTACTCAGCCACATGTCTTTGGTAAAAAAAATGTCAATAAGTGTATATTTATTGGTTTACGTAAAAGTTATAGTGCCTACAAACTAGGGTACATTTTCTGGAATTTACACAGCCTAATTTATGACTGCCTATGTCATTTCTTGAGGTGTTAAAATGGCAGGGCAGTACAACCCCCCCCCCCCAAATGACCCCATTTTGGAAAGTAGACACCTAAAGGAAATTGCTGAGAGGCATGTTGAGCCCATTGAATATTAATTTTTTTGTCCCAAGTGATTGAATAATGACAAAAAAAAAAAAAATTAACAAAAAGGTGTCACTAAATGATATATTGCTCACACAGGCCATGGGCATAGGTGGAATTGCACCTCAAAATACATTCAGCTGCTTTTCCTGAGTACGGGCATACCACATGTGTGGGACTTTTTGGGAGCCTAGCCGCGTACGGGGCCCCGAAAACCAATCACCGCCATCAGGATTTCTAAGGGCGTAAATTTTTGATTTCACTCCTCACTACCTATCACAGTTTTGAAGGCCATAAAATGCCCAGATGGCACAAATCCCCCCCCCAAATGACCCCATTTTGAAAAGTAGACACCCCAAGCTATTTGCTGAGAGGCATGTTGAGTCCATGGAATATTTTATAATTTGACACAAGTTGCGGGAAAGTGACACATTTTTTTTTTTTTTTTTTGCACAAAGTTGTCATTAAATGATATATTGCTCACACAGGCCATGGGCATATGTGGAATTGCACCCCAAAATACATTTAGCTGCTACTCCTGAGTACGGGATACCACATGTGTGGGACTTTTTGGGAGCCTTGCCGCGTACGGGGCTCCGAAAAACCACCGCCTTCAGGATTTCTAAGGGCGTAAATTTTTGATTTCACTCTTCACTGCCTATCACAGTTTCGGAGGCCATGGAATGCCCAGGTGGCACAACCCCCCCCCCCCCCCAAATGACCCCATTTTGGAAAGTAGACACCCCAAGCTATTTGCTGAGAGGCATGGTGAGTATTTTGCAGCTCTCATTTGTTTTTGAAAATGAAGAAAGACAAGAAAAAAAAAATGTTTTTTCTTTTTTCAATTTTCAAAATTTTGTGACAAAAAGTGAGGTCTGCAAAATACTCACTATACCTCTCAGCAAATAGCTTGGGGTGTCTACTTTCCAAAATAGGGTCATTTGGGGGGGGGGGGGGGTTTGTGCCACCTGGGCATTCCATGGCCTCCGAAACTGTGATAGGCAGTAAAGAGTGAAATCAAAAATTTACGCCCTTAGGAAGCCTGAAGGAGGTGCTTGGTTTTCGGGTCCCATACGCGACTAGGCTCCCAAAAAGTCTCACACATGTGGTATCCCCATACTCAGGAGAAGCAACAGAATGTATTTTGGGGTGTAATGTCACATATTCCCATGGCATGTTTGAGCAATATATCATTTAGTGACAACTTTGTGCAAAAAAAATAAAAAAATTTGTCTTTTTCCCGCAACTTGTGTCACAATATAAAATATTCCATGGACTCGACATGCCTCTCAGCAAATAGCTTGGGGTGTCTACTTTCCAAAATGGGGTCATTTGGGGGGGGGTTTGAACTGTCCTGGCATTTTATGCACAACATTTAGAAGCTTATGTCACACATCACCCACTCTTCTAACCACTTGAAGACAAAGCCCTTTCTGACACTTTTTGTTTACATGAAAAAATTATTTTTTTTTGCAAGAAAATTACTTTGAACCCCCCAAACATTATATATTGTTTTAAAGCAAATGCCCTACAGATTAAAATGGTGGGTGTTTCATTTTTTTTTTTTCACACAGTATTTGCGCAGCGATTTTTCAAACACATTTTTTGGAGAAAAAACACACTTTTTTCAATTTTAATGCACTAAAACACACTATATTGCCCAAATGTTTGATGAAATAAAAAAGATGATTTTAGGCCGAGTACATGGATACCAAACATGACATGCTTTAAAATTGCGCACAAACGTGCAGAGGCAACAAACTAAATACATTTTTAAAAGCCTTTAAAAGCCTTTACAGGTTACCACTTTAGATTTACAGAGGAGGTCTACTGCTAAAATTACTGCCCTCGATCTGACCTTCGCGGTGATACCTCACATGCATGGTGCAATTGCTGTTTACATTTGACGCCAGACCGACGCTTGCGTTCGCCTTTGCGCGAGAGCAGGGGGGGACAGGGTAAAACACAGTAAACGGTAAAGTATAAAAAATTGCATACCTGAAAAGCAAACATGATAAAACATAATAACAATAAAACATTGCAGACTAGAATACAGTAAAAAAGAGCAGAACCATAGAGAGTGAATAGAGAGAGAGAGAACAATAAAACAACTATTTTTTTTTTTATATTTTTTTTTTGTGGTTTTTTTTTTTTTTTACACTTTTTTTTGTAACTGGAACTTTTTAACTGTAACCGGTTCCAGGTTTAGGTCTCTCAAAATGCGATGGCATCTTGGAAGACCCTGTGAAAGTGTGCCTAGTCTGTGCATTGCTGTACGCTACGCTAATACTCAACTAGTGTATGGTAATATTCACCAATGCAAAGACCAGGATTGACAGGAGGGACAATAATAGTGGGTGTCACGCCTATATCCGCGCTTGCTGCAGACACAACATCTTTTTTGGGAGGGTTCGCTGGGTAGGGGTACTCAGGAGGACATAAAGAAAATGCCTCTCGTGCAGCCGACTGCATTTGGTTGGGGATGTGAATGGGGGAAGTACGGGTGCTGCAGAAGTGGTGGGTTCCCAATTAGGAATGGCGAATGCAGCAGGAAAGGCATTATGGGCCCGACGGGCCTGTGTTTGTCTTCTTCTTGGTGGCAGCGGGACACTACTTGTGCTTGCCACCTCACCAGCTTGAACTGCACTTATGGGACTCGCCACGTCACCAAGTGTTACTGCAGTGCTGGTTTGACTACGACTGTGGTGTACTAGGCCGCCGGTGCTTGCCAGTTCACCAAAACGCTACCAAAAAAACTGTTAGCGATCGCAGGGATTAGGCCTGACTCTGCGAACGCTGCAGTTATGCGTTTAGTATTTTGTAAGTGACAGTGATCGATCGATACTGCACTTGGGTGGGCTGGGCTGGGTCGGGCGGAGGGGCAAAACGCAGGTGCTAGCAGGTATCTGGGCTGATCCTGCTAACACTGCGTTTTTGGGAACCCTAAACTGCTGGGGATGCTAGTATAGATCTGATCGGATCAGATATTGATCCGTTCAGATACTATACCACTAAGGGAGGTGTATGGTGCATGCGTGGGTGTTAGCGGTACTGGCGCTAACCTGACGCTGCCTGGGGCGATCAGGGGGCTAAACCTTTATTCGGTAATAAACGGCGGGTGCCCTGACACTATAAAAAATAAACGAACTAACCAGCGTCACCCGTAACAGTTATACGGTGATCACTGGTGAAAGGGTTAACTAGGGGGCAATCAGGGGGTTAAAACATTTATTAGATAGTATATGGGGGTCCCTGATGCTATAAAACGCTGACGGTGAACCTAACTATTTATCTCCCTAACTAGCGTCACCAGTGACACTAATACAGCGATCAGAAAAATGATCGCTTAATGACACTGGCGACGGGGAGGTGATCAAGGGGTTAAAACTTTATTAGGGGGGGTTAGGGGGTATCCTAGACCTAAAGGGGGCCTAACACTAACTGCCTTACCACACTAGCTGTCACAAACTGACACCAATGCAGTAATCAGAAAAAAAAAAACAAAAACTGCTTGGTGTCAGCGTAACGGGGGGGGGGAGGGGGTGATTGGGGGGTGATGAGGGGTGTACAGTATGCCTGGCATGTTCTACTGTGTGTGTAGTGTTTGTGCACTCACATCGATGTCTTCTCTCCTCGGCGCCGAAACAGAAAATACCGAGCCGAGGAGCGATGACATCACTGCCTTGGTGTTGAGTAAGGCCCCTTTCACACTGGGGCGGTTTGCAGGCGTTATTGCGCTAAAAATAGCGCCTGCAAACCGCCCCTAAACAGCTTCCACTGTTTGTTCAGTGTGAAAGCCCGAGGGCTTTCACACTGAAGCGGTGCGCTGGCAGGAGAAGAAAAAATCTCCTGCAAGCCGCATCTTTGGAGCGGTGAAGGAGCGGTGTATTCACCACTCCTAAACTGCTCCTGCCCATTGAAATCAATGGGACAGCGCGGCTATACCGTGGTAATACCGCGGCTATAGCTATAGCCGCCCTATACGAGGGGTTTTAACCCTTTTTCGGCCGCCAGCGGGGGGTTAAAACTGCACCGCTAGCGGCCGAATACCGCGGTAAACCAGCGCTAAAAATAGCACTGTTTTACCGCCGACGCCCCCTACCGCCCCAGTGTGAAAGGGGCCTTATTCTCTTTACGGTCTACTCAGAGGACACGGGGGCACTCTACGTCTAGAGGAAAAGAGATTTCATCTCCAAATACGCAAAGGTTTCTTCACAGTAAGAGCTGTGAAAATGTGGAATAGACTCCCGCCAGAGGTGGTTCTGGCCAACTCAGTAGATTGCTTTAAGAAAGGCCTGGATACTTTTCTAAATGTACACAATATAACTGGGTACTGACATTTACAGTTAAAGTTGATCCAGGGAAAATCCGATTGCCTCTTGGGGGATCAGGAAGGAATTTTTTCCCCTGCTGTAGCAAATTGGAGCATGCTCTGCTGGGGTTTTTTGCCTTCCTCTGGATCAACTGAGGGTATAAAATTGGATATATTGGATTGTGCGATATTTTTTATTTTATTTATTTATTGTTTTTAAGGTTGAACTGGATGGACTTGTGTCTTTTTTCAACCCGACTAACTATGTAACTGCCTCCGCTTCTGTTTACTATACAGAAGCCGAGGAAGCATTTCATTCGAGCGATCGCGAGGGGGGAGCCACGAATGAGTGGCCTTCCCCTCACCTTTGATCGCCCCTGACGAGAATCCGACCACCACAGGCACCGGGGGGGGGCTCCGATCGGACCCCCCGCCTGCGGGCAGGGAAGGACGTACAGGTAAGTCCTTATGCCTGCCCGTGCCATTCTGCTGACGTACATCGTTGTGCGACGGTCGGCAACTGGATAAAAAGTAGGAGGCACATATACAAACTGTTGTAATTCCTACACCGTTCACCTGATTTGGATGTAAATACCCTCAAATTAAAGCTGAAAGTCTGCAGTTAAAGCACATCTTGTTTGTTTCATTCCATCCAATCCATTGTGGTGGTGTATAGAGCCAAAAGGATTAGAATTGTGTCGATGTCCCAATATTTATAAACCTGACTGTAAATGTGAAAGCACTGCTAATGTGCCTTGACCCCAACAACGTGTCACATGTCCCAGGAGGCTGCGGGACCGATCTGTTAGCGCATTGCGATCTTGTCAGCTGTGAAACAGCAGGAAGTCAAACCTGGCTTCCCACAGGCGAAGAACTGGCCTGGTTGAAGACAGCACTGAATCCCTGGGCAGGTGAGTGTCTGTTTATTAAAAGTCATCAGTTACAGTATTTGTAGCTACTGAATTTTAATTTGTTTTAAAAAAGACTGTAGCCCCTCTTAAAGTTTAGCCTGTTACACTTTGTATGTTTTGCTGTATTTTTGTGTACTTTTAAAGTGCAAATTCCAGAGAACTGTTCTAATCACTGCCACCATGTTGATTAAAATGCTACTGCTAATGCAGCTTGTAAATGTACTGTATGTATTGACCACTTTACAGCCAAGGGTACATCCTATATGGCATGGCAAGCAAAGGATTGAAACAAGCTAGCCATGAGTTTACTTAATTTGTAATCAGCTAGCTTATTATGACAGAAGGCTGTTGCTGTGGAGTATCCAAGACTGGTCCTGTAACAGACAGCATCCCAAACTGCTATGGAACTAAAGCATGCCCTATAAGCTACAGTATGGACTGTAGCTGACATACATAGTTAGTCAGGTTGAAAAAAGACACAAGTCCATCTAGTTCAACCAATAAAAATAAAAAAAATCATACAATCCCATATACACAATCCTAGAAAAAAGGGAGACCTTCACCATATCAGATGTAGAGTGTGGTGGTCCCATCCCTGGTGCAACGAAACAAGAAAGAATACCCCTTAAATGGGACTCTAATAGACCACCAGCACTGAGATAAAAACATATCTTTTAATATAGCAACATAAAAAGGTGTGTGCAGTCTACACCTTTCATGAATACATCAAACAAAAATGGAACATCAATACAAAAATACAAAAATGCAAATGATCATATGTACTTTCCAGAGGGTGATGTACCCTAGTACTCGACGCGTTTCCAATATTCTGATACCTTCATCAGGGCTTGAGAGTTGAGTACATTTACATAGAAGGAAGGAGCACAGGAGGTGATTCTACCGGAAAGAATGTTAATAGGACGCCAGACCACGGTATGACAAGTTTTTGGTGCACTGTGTTTACAACATCAGTGGATGTTGAAAAATCTAAGGGACAGTCTGTTGCTGGAGCTTTAAATGTGAGCTGCACAGCACACGGATGAATATCCTGCATCCCTGGTTCAATGAGTCCTGTGAGTGACGGGGTCCAATGTATTTTTGTATTGATGTTCTGTTTTTGTTTGTTGTTTGTTTGTTGTTAGGGGGTATTCTTTCTTGTTTTGTATACACAATCCTATGCCCACAGTTGATCCAGAGGAATGCAAAAAACCCCAGCAAAGCATGATTCAATATGCTTACAGCAGGGGAAAAACATTCCTTCCCGTTTACCTGGACGAACTTTAGCTATAAATGTTAGTACCCAGTTATATTATGTACATTTTAGGAAAGAATCCAGGCCTTTTTTAAAGCAATCTACTGAGCTTGCCAGAACCACCTCTCGAGGGAGTCTATTCCACATTTTCACAGCTCTTACTGCGAAGAAACCTTTCCGTATTTGGAGCTGAAATCTCTTTTCCTCTAGGAGTAAAGAGTGCCCCCTTGTCCTCTGTGATGACCTTAAAGTGAATAACTCAACACTAAGTTCACTATATGGAGCCCTTATATATTTGTACATGTTGATCATATCCCCCTTAACCATTTCAGCCCCGGAAGATTTGGCTGCTGAATGATCGGGCCATTTTTTGTGATTTGGCACTGCGTCGCTTTAACTGACAATTGCGCGGTCGTGCAATGATGTACCCAAACAAAATTGATGTCCTTTTTTTCCCACACATAGAGCTTTCTTTTGGTGGTATTTGATCGCCTCTGCGGTTTTTATTTTTTGCGCTATAAACAAAAAAAGAGCGACAATTTTGAAAAAACACAATATTTTGTACTTTTTGCTATAAAAAATATCCCCATTTTTTTTTTAAAAAAGCTAATTTTTTCTCAGTTTAGGCCGATATGTATTCTTCTACATATTTTTGGTAAAAAAATCGCAATAAGCGTATATTGATTGGTTTGCGTAAAAGTTATAGCGTCTACAAAATAGGGGATAGATTTATAGAATTTTTATTATTATTATTTTTTTTACTAGTAATGGCGGCGGTCTGCAATTTTTATCTGGACTGTGACATTATGGCGGACACATCGGACATTTTTGACTAATTTTTGGGACCATTGGCATTTATACAGCGATCAGTGCTATAAAAATGCACTGATTACTGTAAAAATGTCACTGGTAGGGAAGGGTTTAACACTAGGGGGATCAAGGCGTTAAAGCGGAGGTCCGACGAATTTTTTTTTTTTAAAAGTCAGCAGCTACAAATACTGCAGCTGCTGACTTTAAAAATAAGGACACTTACCTGTCCAGGGCGCCCGCAATGTCGGCACCCGAAGCCGATCTCTCCTTCGGCTCTCGGGTGCTGCCACCGCCATCTTCGGTAAAGGAATTGCGGCTTCACTTCTTGGTTCCCTACTGCGCATGCGCGAGTCGCGCTGCGCAATCCGAATGGTCCCTGCTGTCTCTAGGACCCGTGTGTGTCCCAGCAGACAGCGCGGGGGGGCGGGAAGAGGCGTAGACTCCCGCAAGAGTCTATGCCCGGAAGTGGGTGCAAATACCTGTCTTATATAGGTATATGCACCCCCCTCCCCCCTGAAAGGTGCCAAATGTGACACCGGAGGGGGGGAGGGTTCCGAAAAGCGGAAGTTCAATTTTTGTGTGGAACTCCGCTTTAACTGTGTTCCCTACTGTGTGTTTCTAACTGAAGGGGGAGAGGACTGACTAGAGGAAGTGACAGATCGTGGTTCCTAGCTAATAGGAACACACGATCTGTCACTCCTCTCAGAACAGAACAGGGAAGTGTTTGTTTACACAAACTCGTCCCTGCTCTATCTCATACTTGCGATCGCTCGTGGCCGACGGTCTTCGCGACTGTTGGCCATGAGCATCGGCACCCCCGCTCTGGCAGTGCGAGCGTGCCTGCTATCCCGATCCCGCGAGTTGACGTATAACTACAACGGTTCGCGGGATTGTGCGGACCTGCTGCAGTAAAATGACGGCGGCTGATCGGCATCTCTCTGGAGTCTTTACCTCTCTTAATACAAAAAAGGACTTTGCTCACTTTGGAAACCGCAGCTTGGCATTGCATGCTATTATTAAGCTTATGATCTACCAAAACCCCCAGGTCTTTCTCCACCATTGATTCTCAACCTTGATTTTACTCACCCTAGTTTGTATGATGCATACATATTCTTAGCCCCCAAGTGCTTAACTTTACATTTTTCAACATTAAACCTCATTTGCCACATAGTTGCCCAATTAACCACTTCAGCCCCGGCCAAATGACCAGGCCACCTTTTGCAATTTGGCACTTTGCCGCTTTAAGGTGGCTCCCAAACAAAATTGACGTCTTTTTTTCCCACAAATAGAGCTTTCTTTTGGTGGTATTTGATCACCTCTGCGGTTTTTATTTTTTGCGCTATAAACAAAAATAGAGCGACAATTAAAAAAAAAAAAGCAATACTTTGTACTTTTTGCTATAATATAATAAATAAAAATGCATTGATTACTGTGTAAATGAAACTGGCAGTGAAGGGGTTAACCACTAGGGGAAGGGTTTAAGTGTGCCCTAGGGAGTGATTCTAACTGTTAGGGGGCGTGGCTTACTGTGACACGTCACTGATCGCTGCACCAGATGAGAGGGAGCAGACGATCAGTGTTGTATCACTAGGCAGAACAGGGAGGTGCCTTGTTTACAAAAGGCATCCCCCCGTTCAGCCATTCTGAGACCCGATCGCAGGACACCAGCGGACATCGATTCCGCAGGTCCCACGGGCAGGGTCATGGAGACCGCGGTGGGGGCGTGCACGCCCACTATGGGGCAGGTTTAAAGCAATGTATATATATGTTGCTTTGCCTTCCCATGCCATTCTGCTGATGTAAATGTGCGTGAGGCAGTCGGCAAGCGGTTAAACAGTGCGGTGAGGTCATCTTGTAAGTTTAGGACATCTTGTAAGGACGTTATTCCACTGCATAGCTTTGTGTAATCTGCAAAGACAGATATTTTACTTTTAATCCCAGACCCTATATCATTAGTAAAGATAATAAAAAGTAAGGGTCCCAACACTGAACCTTGGGGTACACCACTGATAACCCTAGACCATTCAGAGTAAGAATCATTAACCACTACTCTCTGAAGTCTGTCTATTAGCAAGTTTTCTATCTATTTACAAACTGATCTTTCAAAGCCTGTAGACTTTACATTACACATTAGCCGTGTGTGGGAAACTGTGTCAAACGCTTTTGCAAAACCCAAGTATACCACATCCACAGCCACTCTTTGTCCATGGTTTTATTTACCTCCTCATAAAAAGAAATCAGGTTTGACAACTTTTGTGAATCCGTGCCGTCTGTTGCTTAAAATATTTTTTTTCCAGCAAGAACTCATCTATATGGTCTTTTATTAACCACTTAGGGACCGGAAGGATTTGCCCCCTTAATGACCAGGCCATTTTTTGCGATATGGCACTGCGTCGCTTTAACTGACAATTAAGTGGTCACTGTAGCCAAACAAAATTGACGTCCTTTTTTTTCCCCCCAGAAATAGAGCTTTCTTTTGGTGGTATTTGATTTTTATTTTTTGCACTATAAACAAAGAGCGACAATTTTGAAAAAATAAAACAATTTTTTTACTTTTTGCTATAATACATATGCCAAAAAAATATATAGAAAAAACACATTTATTAATCAGTTTAGGCCTATATATTCTTCTACATATTTTTGGTAATCCTAATGGGCACGGATTGGCACTGATTTGCACAGACTCCCCTGTTAGGAGAGCAGCCGATCGGCTCTCCTCTGCAGGCATCTGCTGGCGTGTGAAGGAAAAGCCAACAAATGGATTGGACACAGCTGATCACATTGTAAAGAGCCTACATCAGAGTCTCTTTACCAGGATCAGAGATGCGGTGCGTCAGAATGACACACCACAACACCAATTGCCGCGTTAGTGGCTTATCCTGCTAGACATCCTATGATGTCCAGTTAGGATAACTTAACCACTTTGCGCCCGTCATTTTGTCATAACAGATGGCGGGTGGGAAGTGGTTAAAGTTAGGTGTTTTTAAATTTCCCGTAAGTGTTTGTTGCCTACAGCTAACATTTTAAATTAAATCATTTTATGGTCACTGCTGCCCAGATGTTCTTTTAAATTAATACTTATAATAAGCTCTGCATGGTTTTAGATTAACAACTCCAGAAGTGCATCATTCCTAGGTAGAGCCTCAATAAACTTGACCATGAAACTGTCTTGTAATAGGCTTATAAAGTTTAGCCCTTTAACTGTGCCAGCAGTGCCATTACTCCAGTCAATTTCTGGGTAGTTAAAATCCCCCATTATTATCACTGTCAAAGTCCTTGCAGCCCTTTTTATCTGTGCAAGGAGCTGAGTCTCCACCTCCTCATTAACACTTGGAAGACTATAACAAGCTCCAATGATAACCTTTGTAGTATGCACACCCATGTACAGTTCCACCCATAAGGCTTTAGACTTATCACACTCTCCATCAACTACAGTAGGTCCTCTTTCACATTCACTCTGAAAACACTTCTCACATAGAGATAGACACCACCACCGGTCCGTTTTACCCTGTCTTTCCGAAAGAGAGCAAAGCCAGGAATATTAATAGCCCAGTCATGTGAAGAATGAAGCCAAGATTCAGCACTACCAATTAAATCATAGTTCTCCTCGTGCACAAGAGCTTCCAACTCACCTATTTTGCTTGGCAGACTTCTGGCATTGTGAACAAATACTTTAAATCATTGTCACTTTTTGCACATTTATGTTGCATATATTTTTTATTTTAGTACAAATAATACCATTTCCAATGGTTGTGTGTAACATGGGAACCATCTTATCACCTGCCATAGCCCTCCCCCATCTTTCCCCATTCCACTCACCAATAGGGGCTGACCCCTGTCTGACCTGTCTGACCCATTACAATCTAATTCACCCCCCCCCAATCCTAGTTTAAATACTCTTCCAGCCTCCCCCCAAACCTCTCTCCCAGCACAGCAGATCCCCTTCCATTTAGGTGCAAACCATCTTTAGCATATATGTTGTACCCCAATGAAAATTCAAACCCAACTTCCTCCTTCTCACACCAGGTCTTTAGCCATGCATTCCGTTCTTTAATCTCCCACTGTCTTTCCTGAAGACAATGTAGAGGCAGGAGCAGGGTCACTGGAACAAGCCGGGTCGGTATCAGGCAGGAATACCAGAGGGGTAGGCAGATGCAACATTAAGACAGGCCGGGGTCAGAAGCAGGCATACAGCAGGAATAGTCAAAGGCAAGCAGGGTAATACACAGGAACAGATTCGGATAGCAGATAGCACACAGAGAATGCTGTAGATCAGACAGAAATGCTTCTGTGTGTCAGCCTGGTTTAAGTAGTCAGCCTGGCATCAGGGGCCATGCACGCTCGCGCATGTGCATTGGCACCCGCAATCGTGCACCAGCTTGTCCAGATCTTCTGTTTCTTGCAATTTTTCAGGGTGAGATCTCCCGAAAGACTGGATCATTCTCTTAGCATGGATTTTACCTTCAGGCTCCCATGAGTTCCCTTCAGGTATGTACCCCTTCCACTTAATCAAGAATTGGATTTGGTTATTTCTCTTCCTGCAATCCAACATTGCTTCCACTTTGAATTCCTCCTTTCTGTCCACTATTACAGGCTCTGGAGAATCCAAATTCCATTCTGGAAAAGAGTTGGGAACAGAGGGTTTCAGTAAAGTCACATGAAAGACAGGGTGAAACCTAAATGCATCTGGTAGTTCCAGCTCATAGGCCACCTCGTTAATTTTCCTCTTAAAAGGGAACGGACCCACGAACTTAGGGCCCAGCTTTTTTTAAGGGCATGCCAACCTTAGGTTTGTCGTGGACAACCACACTAGATGTCATGAACTGGTGCGACCAGAACTGTGTGGACTGCAAAAGAGTGAACCAAACAGGTGTAAAGTGAAAAAGTAATATAATTTATTATAAGAAAAGCAAATAAACAGGAGTAAACGCACCTCCAATATGACAAACAGTGATTAACCAGCAACCAACCCCAGTGACACACAACAAATAACTGCCTAAACCAAAAGTATATACAGGTGTAAGATGTAATTGTAATCGTAAAGAAGCCAGGGTCATACATGGTAGATCAAGCAGATTGGGCTGGGAACAAGACTGGTCAGGGAGAGGGCAACAGGAGACAGGGGGAACAGGCGGAAGGAATCAGGCTGCAGGGCTGGAGTTTAGGAACGGATACAGGGTCACAGGATCACAGAATCAGGATCAGGATACAGGATAGCGAACACAGTTCAGGAAAATACCAAGGCGATTGTGAGAGCATCTGCTGGGTATATATACACACCTCCTGCAATCAGTCTCAGGTGACGCCTGATTGCAGGAGATGAGAAAAAGGAAAGAGGCTCCCATCATGTCACAGAGAGTGAAATGGTCCCATCCCTGTAAATAGGAACAATGGAAAGAACACCCCCTCAAGTGGGACTTTATTGGACCATCCACTCAGTGTATGTAAAAAATGTCTTTAATAATATAGAATAAAATACATATGAAATTTACACATCACAAGGGTGCATAACACATATCACCTAGTAAACAGACAGACAAAAACAAAAACTAACATCTGTGTATATAAACCTCATACAATGTAAATGGCCTGATGCCCGACGCGTTTCTGGTATGAAGTATTCAGATACCTTCGTCAGGGGCTGAGGGTTCAACAAGTTTTTTTTACATGTATATTGGGTCTAAAATACAAAAAGATATGTCAGAGAATACATACAATTGGAGTGTGAATAATATTTAAAAGGAGGACAATGAACCATATGTACAAGATCTGATATAGTATGGATGGACAAACAAGGGAGGGAGAAGAACACACACTCCAAATCAATACGCATACCCATACCCAGTTTGGTGCTTCCATGTGATAAGTGGGCACTAAGGATCAGAAATCCATGATAAGATAGCGTGGCTGTCAGATTGTAGGAGAGTGAACCAAATCTTTGACGCGTAATGTCTGTAATATCTGCATGGTTGAAAAAAGGAAATGAAAAGGAGAAACTCAAAAATAAAAAGAACAGTGAGCAAACCATGACCCACAATGAATGTCCTAATACTCATAAAAAGGAAATAATATGTGAACTGAGCAGGGGCCAATAGAGGGCTTAGCGTAAAGAGAATGTGTCTACATAAAGCAGCAGCAGGGTAAATATATCCCAAAAATAGAGAAGAAGGGAAAAGGACATACCAATCCTATGGAGTATGCCACTGTAAAATCCACAGCAATGCAGGGGACAGCTAGTCACTGAAGCCTAGAATGCTGGCTACATGACCCAGGGATAAATGTCCAGATGTCCCTGGAGCGGTATATCCTGCATGTATCAATGTAACAAATCAATGTCATGTAAAGTAAACAGATGAGATGTACAGAACCCCCAGGATGGCAAAGCCTACTTACAAGTGTCACTCTCTGCTGTATAGGGTGCTGCAGCCCGGTCCGTGCCTGGGATGCAGAGATACGCTTCCTCTATTTATATGGTGATGTATGACGCCGGCCTGTGTGGCCGTAATTAGGGTGGGGAGAAGGGTCGGCGCATGCCTGCGTCACTCCCACTGACGTGGTCAGTGGTGGAATGCGAGGTTCCTGGAGTGCAACAGTCAGCTGTTAACAGGAGGAGGGGCCACAATGATATGACTCTTCCAGCTGAATATAGAGCGCATACCTATAACCCATCATAAGGGAACCAATAGAGTGTGGTTCATACTGTTGGAGACAAAATGTGGGAAAGGTCACATAATTAGAAGAAATGAGAAAATGAAATTATATATAGAAAAGTGTATGATGTATTCAAAATAAGAAGACAGGTGCAGAGACAATTATGCAACAAAAGACTGGCCCACTGGTCTGACGCCATCTAGTGGAAATAAATAAATGTAACAGCCGAACTTGTTACACATAAAAACATACCCAAACTGGAGACGTTTATGGGGTATATATCCAGCAAAGTGTCAAAGAAAAACATTTTTTTGTGTATATATAACTTGTCCAAATGCAATTACTACTGAATCAATCAATATCGACAAAGGTGATATGCAGTGAGTTATTGTTAGCAAAAGGACAGATGCAAAATCTGTAGGTATACAACCCCAGGGGTATATAGAAACTAGGATATAAATGTTCGCAAAGCTCATAATTGGTGTATGTTCCTCCCCCTCCCCCCCAAAAACCATCTGTCCATCGCTTGAATGGCGGTACAATTTCTCAAATGGGGATCTCAGACTAGATCATACCCAAAAGGGAAATTGGAAGGTACAAAGGGATGAAGGAGGGGAATAGTATTGATTAGAGGCTGCAACAGTGGGTAAAGACACCCCAAGATGTTAAGGGTGTCAACCACTGTGGCAGAAGGGGGGAAGATACGAGTGGTAACTAAAACAATTTCCAATGTTTTTATCCCTGACCTTCCCATGTTCTTGATGTAAATCCCTCCAGGAATGGCCGGTAACTGATGCAATCATTGAGGCCAGGTGGTAACGTGGCTTGTAGGGCCACTATCCACCTGGTCTCTTTCTGTAGTAGGATCTTGTCCCAGTCCCCCCCCCCCTTATGGGGATGCACCCGGTGGAGTACCAGAAATTTAATTTTTGGAAAATTCCCTTGATGTATGTCCCAGGCGTGTCTGCCAAGGGGTAGATCAGGATTACACGTGCGCATGCTAGTTATATGTCTACCCATCCGCATATGCAGTTCCAGCTTTGTTTTGCCCACATAGAAACAGCCGCATGGACATGTCAGCAAATAATCAACCCCATATGTGCAACAATTTGCAAAATGTAAGGGTCTGTATTTTTGTCCATTTGGTAGTGTAACATTTTTGTCAATATTCATAAACTGGCATTTGGGGCAACTTCCACAAGTGAAGGTTCCCAGGCGTTTGTATGGATCCCTTCTAAACTCGCCCGTGTATTCGCTTGTGACTAGTTTGTCCCCAAGGGATTTGGTGCGCTTAAACGTAATCAAAGGGTCCCTGGGGACAAATTGGTTCAGTATGGGATCAATCAGAAGAATGTGCCAGTGTTTTTGTAGGATGTTTCTCAGGGCTTTATGTTTGCTGAAAGTGGTGAGGATTCTGGTTGGTGCTTGTTGGTGGGTAGCGGATCCTTTCTTTGGATTATCCTGAAGTAAACTTTGTCTGGTTTCATCTCTCACCCTTCTGAATGCCTTTTTCAGACAGGTGGGAGAGTAACCGCGTTGGAGCAATCTCATTCAGTGACCCATTCCATATAAAAAATATTTTGTCTATAAACCTATACCAAACCAAAATTTGGTCTGCAAATGGGACCTCTGCGGATAGAAAAGTATTCTCCCATTCCCCCAGATACAGGTTTGCATATGATGGGGCACAACAAGTCCCCATCGCCACTCCCTGTATCTGGAGGAAGTGGGAGCCATTGAATGTAAAAGCATTATGCAACAGAATTAAATACAATGCTCGCAAAATGAATAAATGTAAAGGTCTCTTGTCTTTGTCTGACTATGAGATGAACCGTCCCACAGTTTCGACTCCCTTACGATGTGGAATGGAGCAATACAGTGCCTCCACATCCACGGTAACCAGAATCGAGTTGGGTGGGACATAAAGGTTTTCTAGGTTGTGTAGGAGGGAAGGCTGGTGACTAGTGGACGCAGTTGTTCGTCAATATATTTACTGAGGTTCTCCGTGATGCCCCCCCTCCCAGAGACAATAGGTCTCCCAGGGGAGTTGTTGAGATCCTTGTGGATCTTTGGGAGGCTATAGAAAGTCTGAATTTTAGAATGACTGGTGCGGATGAATTCCCATGTTTGTTGGGTAATGATGTTGTCTAAATATGCCTGATCTACCAAAGTGAAGAATTCATTGTCGAATTTTTCAATCGTTGTTCTAGAGATCGGTTGATACCATTCTCTATTAGATAGTATCTTGTTGCACATACGTACGTAGTGGGAATTATTCTTATCACAATATTCCCCCCTTTATCGGAGGGTTTAATTGTTAATTGATGTTGATTACTTAATGATATAAGTGCCTTTGTTTCCATATCGGACAGGTTGTCTGGTGGTTGATTCTTTATTTTTAAGTTGTTGATTTCCCTGGATGTCATTGCTATAAATGCTTTCAAGTTGGAATTGGAATTCAAAGATGGAAATTTGTTAGATTTTTTTTTAATAGGGACTTCCCTTGAATACCCCCTATAGATAGGGTAGTATGTTTAGCTAGCAATGATTCAATGTCTATATCATCAATGAGTTCTTTTTGTTCCTGATCTTCCAACAGAGAGACCAGGTCCTCAATTGCTTGATTTTCTTTAGATGAATATTCATTGGCTTGTTTAGGTTTAGCATAAAGACTCTTTAAGATTAGTTTGCGTACAAATAAGTGTAGATCTTTAATAGTTTCAAAGGTATCCATGTTGGAAGATGGACAAAAGCTGAGGCCCTTGCTTAATAAGGCCATTTCATCACCAGACAACTGATAATCCGATAAATTAATGATATTTAAGGCTGTATCACCCGTCAAATCCGATGCCGATTGTCGGTACCTATCTGCAGGACCATCTCTGGCAAGGGCCAGAGAAGGGTCCGCAGATGCACCACCCTGCCCAGAGGGGCCACCACGTGAGTTACCTGTCCTGCTAACGTGCTCAGTACCCATCACCGTCGGAGGAGGTTGTGTTGGTGGTGTAGCTTCAGTTATGTGTCTCTTGCTAACTCGATCCTGTTGGTGGTGAACGCCATTTTTGTTTCCTGGAGGCTTTTCCAGAGGTCTGTGAACATGTAGAGGAGAGAGAATTAAGAGATGAATTAGAACCCCTGATGTTATTGTGATTTTTTTTTGTTCGGGACTTGGAATTATTTTTTCGCTGTTGGCGTCCTTGTGGTTTTTGTTGTTGCCAGCGGTATGTCTTCCCTTCATTAAATTCTATTTTGTCCCTCTAAAATTTCTGTTCTTTAGTGGTGATTGATTCCTTAACCACTGTGTCAATATGGCCTTTAATAGTTAATTCTTCTTGTTCTCCATATGTGGAGATATCCTTAAATGGTTCTAATTTAATATATATTCCTTCAATCTCTTTTTCAAGGACAGAGATTCTTTTTCGGTATTCCTCAATTAGCAAACGCATCATTGTTTTGGTGCATTGTTGGAGATTGTTCCCCCAACGTTTTTTAAAAGTAGTGTCTAAATTGTATAATATAGGAAAAATTTGAACCCTTAAACCAAAGGGATTAATATCCTCCTGGATATAGTGCTCAAAGTTCTCAATTTGCCAGAAGAGGGAGACCTTATTTTCCACTAGGGTTTTTAATTGGAGAAAAAGGGAGTTCATTTCTGACCCCCCTTGCTTCTCTCTGTCCGTGTTCTCTATACTGTCCCATAAGTGTATCAGACTCTTTTCCTTTAAACATGTTGGAATGTACGAGATTGGGAAATATATCATGTATTCGTTTACCTCCACTATAGTCCCCTAACAATCTCCAAGTAGATATAACCAAAACAGAAAACAGTGAACATAAAACACAAAATTAAACAATTAAATAAGTAATCACTAATCAATAATGTTGCATCCTTGTCAGATAAGCATTGTGTGTATAAATATTGTGTAAGAGATGGCCCAATAATATTCCTAAGTACCAGTATAAGGACCGCTATATCAGAGGGCCATAAATTATCATACACAAAGAGAGTATAGTAAACACTCTCACAGATGTGAAAAAAATCTTGTAAAAACTCTTATGAAATGGTGAGAGTCTCAACAAAAACAGGGGTTCGGGTATTTGCTACCCAAGGTAACTAGAGAAAAAGGAAAGAGATTGCAGGAGATGATTTCAGCTCCAGACTGCCGGGAGACACTCACTGGTGGACACCAGGACTGAGGCCCAACGATCTGACAGTGCCACCAGCAGGTGAAACCTTTCCTGACAGTACCCCCGCTCGAAGGAGCGACCTCCGGATGCACCAAATAGTCGCAGCTGTAAAAAGTCCATGGCATCAAGCTGGGCAGCGGGCAGATGCACATCAAACTTGTATAAATGTTTCTAAAGAAAAAATTTGCGCTAGGTGTACAAACAGTAACTTGGTGAATATCACCCGTGAAGGAAAATCCTGCAGCTATGCACTATACCTTGATAAGGGCACTACTAAATAGATATAACAAAAAGCACAGCGCTGGATATAAATGCAAAAATACAACAAAAATTGATATTATTATTAAAGCACCAACAACTTTCATATGTGGTAAAATAAAAAAATAAAAATAAACAATAACATGAATGCTTCACTATAGTGATATATATGCGTGAACAATAACATGGATGCTTTACTATAGTGATATATATGCGTGACTATTCCCAGTTTTTTATCCACACATTTAGAAAAAGTCCAAAGATGCAAAAATTATGTCAAAACAAATGTCCAAAAAAGCAATTAAATGTGACTTTCTATGAATAGTAAATCCGTGACTGTCACCGTGTTGAAATCCCGTCACCTGGTAAAGATTGAAGGCTTACCGGATAGCCTCTGATCAGAGGCATAGAGCTAACGGTGCCCCTGATGATGTCATTTCTGACGAAACGGCCGTAGGATTGACATGCTCGTACCGACGGCGCATGCGAGAAGTTTCGTTTTAAAGCTGTATTGGTTCCTTGCAAGGAAAAGTGTTTTTATGGATGCCAGTGAGGCGACTTTAAATAAACAAGAGATAAAACGTTCTACACCATTGGAGTTTTCTCTTTTCTTTTAAACACGGTGAGAGCTCTCTTCCCTGATTGTACCGCTGTCTGGAAGCCTGTGGCGATCGTTTGTGGATCTACATCCATCATCCCAGCTAAAGTTCCAGCCGCTGTGGAGGGCAAACCCCAAGCTGTTAGCTCTATGCCTCTGATCAGAGGCTATCCGGTAAGCCTTCAATCTTTACCAGGTGACGGGATTTCAACACGGTGACAGTCACGGATTTACTATTCATAGAAAGTCACATTTAATTGCTTTTTTGGACATTTGTTTTGACATAATTTTTGCATCTTTGGACTTTTTCTAAATGTGTGGATAAAAAACTGGGAATAGTCACGCATATATATCACTATAGTAAAGCATCCATGTTATTGTTTACGCATATATATCACTATAGTGAAGCATTCATGTTATTGTTTATTTTTCTTTTTTTCTTTTACCACATATGAAAGTTGTTGGTGCTTTAATAATAATATCAATTTTTGTTGTATTTTTGCATTTATATCCAGCGCTGTGCTTTTTGTTATATCTACATCAAACTTGTAGTTAAACGATAAGCAGTGAAACCTAAAAATAATGGGCAATGGATCATCTGACTGGAGAGCAGGCACTGGAACATCAGGCCGGGTGTCAGGAACTGGATCATCAGGCTAGACAGCAGGCATTGAAACATCAGGCCGGGCAGCGGGCACTGGAACAGCAGGCCGGACAGTGGGCACTGAAACATCAAGCCAGACAACGGGCACTGGAACATCAGGCCGAGTGTCAGGAACTGGATCCTCAAGCCGGACATCGGACATCAGATCATCAGACTGGACCACAGGCACTGAAACATCAGACCGGGAGCAGGCACTGAAACATCGGGCCGGGCATCAGGAACTGGATCATCAAGCATCAGATCATCAGACTGTAGAGCAGGCACTGGAACATCAGGCTGAGCAGCATTCACTGGAGCATCAGGCCAGGCGTCAGGAACTGGATCATCAAGCCGGACATCGGGCATTGGATCATCAAACCGGACATCGGCATTGGATCATCAGGCTGGACAATGGGCACTAGAACATCAGGCCGTGCATCAGGAGCTGGGCATCTGGCATCGGGTCATCAAACTGGACAGCAGAAACGGGAACATCAGGCCAGGCAGCGGGTACTGGAGTGACAGGCTGAATAGCGGGCACTGGAACAAAAGGCTGGGTAGCGGCAGCAGCGAGCTTGGCGTCAGGAACCGATTTAGCAAGCACCATATCAGCAGGCTGGGTAAAGGGCACCGGCTCAACAGGCCGGGTGACAGGCACCGGCTCCGCAGGTTGGATGATGGGCACGGAACTTCAGGCTGGACCGTGGGCACCTGAACTTCAGGCTGGTCCACGGGCAACTGAACTTCAGGCTGGACCACGGTCAACGGAACTTCAGGCTGGCCTGCGGGCAACGGAACTTCAGGCTGGGCCGCGGGCAACGGAACCTCAGGCTGGACCGCGGGCACCAGAACATCAGGCTGAACAGCAAATACTGGAGCATCAGGCCGGACAGCAGACAGAAGGTTGGCAGAGTTAGGTAGATCATCAGGTTCAGGATCATCAGAGGCTAGCCTGACCCCATTGGCAATCATGGAGGCAGACTGGAGCAGATCGACTGGCGTGGAATCAGGCTGGAGCAGATCGACTGGTGTGGAAGCAGGCTGGAGCAGATCGACTGGAGCTGATCAACTGGTGTGGAAGCAGGCTGGAGCAGATAGACTGGTGTGGAAGTAGGCTGAAGTATATCAACTGGAGCTGATCGACTGGTGTGGAAGCAGGCTGGAGCTGATCGACTGGAGCTGATTGACTGGGGTGGAAGCAGGCTGGAGCAAATTGGCTGGCATGGAAGCAGGCTGGAGCAGATCGGCTGGCGTGGAAGCAGGCTGGAGCAGATTGGCTGGCGTGGAAGCAGGCTGGAGCAGATTGGCTGGTGTGGAAGCAGGCTGGAGCAGATCGGCTGGTGTGGAAGCAGGCTGGAACAAATCGGCTGGTGTGGAAGCAAGCTGGAGCAGGTCGGCTGGTGTGGAAGCAGGCTGGAGTAGATCGGTTGGTGTGAAAGCAGGCTGGGATAATGGCAGGATTGTATGGGTTGGGAAAAACTTCAGTTTCTTCTTTGGTTTAGCCACTGAAGTTCTGTAAGTGACTGCAAGGCTGTATAAGATGCAGCTGATTGAAGAGAAGGGCTGGAATACGGTAAGGAAGAGGGAGCAGTGGCTAGGGGGAATTTTTGTGGGATTGTTGCAGGCAGCAGAGAAGAGGCAGATGGATTAAAGGCAGGATAGGTGCAGCAGGCAAAAACTGGGTACTGATATTTAGTTGGTAGCAGGGTATATTGGCCTGTGATTGGAGTTACAGTGGGTGATGGAGAGAGAGAGACATTTGAGCAGGCAGGTGTCTGGCAGCAGAAATGGGTTGTTGTAAGCTGACTGAGGCTGAGTGCAATATATCTGACCATGCTTGTAATAATGGCTGAACAAAATTCAGTTTACATGATGCCTGTCTGACAAGAGACTGCGCTGTGTTAACACACTCCAATAGCACCTGTTGGGAACATTCTGAATAGTGCTCAAAGAAATAAGCAGAGTCATCCTCCAAAAGCCACACTAATGATTCTACCATACTGTAGTGGGGAGAAAAGTCATCGCTGCCTTTAGGAATACTGGACAAACCTAGCTCTGCACATACCTGAATCAAAGGCTGAACGTTTTCAAACAGCATGTTAGTGGGTGTAGTGGCTTCACAGAGGGAATCACACGTACTGACTTTATAACCAGGCAATGTTTATTAACTAAGAGACGATAGTAGAAAGAGTATTTACAGCAGTAATGCAAGTAGTTTCACTCTAAGCATGGAGGCATAGATACACAGCACAGTAACTTCTGATGTAGGCGGTAGTTGTATTCTTCAGCACTATAGGCACTTTCCACTGACTGACACAGTATAGACCCAAGCACACAATGCGTATCTGTAGAGGCTGATATTCACACATGAAAGCCGGTAATAGCGGTATTCCTTCAGCAGATGGATATAGGTAGGGATGAGCCGAACACCCCCCTGTTCGGTTCGCACCAGAACATGCGAACAGGAAAAAAGTTTGTTCGAACACGCGAACACCGTTAAAGTCTATGGGACACGAACATGAATAATCAAAAGTGCTAATTTTAAAGGCTTATAGGCAAGTTATTGTCATAAAAAGTGTTTGGGGACCTGGGTCCTGCCCCAGGGGACATGGATCAATGCAAAAAAAAGTTTTAAAAACGGCCGTTTTTTCAGGAGCAGTGATTTTAATAATGCTTAAAGTCAAACAATAAAAGAAGTACATTGATGAAAACGGCACAGGGAAACCAAAATTTAAAAAAAAAATGACGTGGGAGTCCCCCTAAATTCCATACCAGGCCCTTCAGGTCTGGTATGGATATTAAGGGGAACCCCGGCCAAAATTTAAAAAAAAAATGACGTGGGGTTCCCCCTAAATTCCATACCAGACCCTTCAGGTCTGGTATGGATTTTAAGGGGAACCCCGCGCCAAAAAACAAAACAAAAAAAACGGCGTGAGGTCCCCCCAAAAATCCATACCAGACCCTTTTCTGAGCATGCAACCTGGCAGGCCGCAGGAAAAGAGGGGGGAACAAGAGTGCGGCCCCCCTCCTGAACCGTACCAGGCCACATGCCCTCAACATTGGGAGGGTGCTTTGGGGTAGCCCCCCAAAACACCTTGTCCCCATGTTGATGAGGACAAGGGCCTCATCCCCACAACCCTGGCCGGTGGTTGTGGGGGTCTGCGGGCGGGGGGCTTATCGGAATCTGGAAGCCCCCTTTAACAAGGGGACCCCCAGATCCCGCCCCCCCATGTGAAATGGTAAGGGGGTACTTACCCCTACCATTTCACTAAAAAATTGTCAAAAATGTTTAAAATGACAAGAGACAGTTTTTGACAATTCCTTTATTTAAATGCTTCTTCTTTCTTCTATCTTCCTTCATCTTCTTCTTCTGGTTCTTCTGGCTCTTCTGGTTCTTCCTCCGGCGTTCTCATCCAGCATCTCCTCCGCGGCGTCTTCTATCTTCTTCTCCTCAGGCCGCTTCGCACCCATGGCATGGGGGGAGGCTCCCGCTCTTCTCTTCTTCTTTTCTTCTCTTCATTTTCTTCTCCAGGCTGCTCCGCACCCATGCTGGCATGGAGGGAGGCTTCCGCTGTGTGACGGCGTCTCCTCATCTGACGGTTCTTAAATAACGGGGGGCGGGGCCACCCGGTGACCCCGCCCCCCTCTGACGCACGGTGACTTGACGGGACTTCCCTGTGACGTCACGGTGAATGCCACAGGGAAGTCCCATCATGTCCCGTGCGTCAGAGGGGGGCGGGGTCACTGGGTGGCCCCGCCCCCCGTTATTTAAGAACCGTCAGACGAGGAGATGCCGTCACACAGCGGGAGCCTCCCTCCATGCCAGCATGGATGTGGAGCGGCCCGGAGAAGAAAATGAAGAAGAGAAGAAGAGAAAAAGAGAAGAAGGAAGAAGAGAAGAAGATGAAGAAGAAGATAAAGAGAAGAGCGGGAGCCTCCCCCCATGCCATAGGTGCGGAGCGGCCCGAGGAGAAGAAGATAGAAGACGCTGCGGAGGAGATGCTGGACGAGAACGCCGGAGGAAGAACCAGAAGAACCAGAAGATGAAGGAAGATAGAAGAAAGAAGAAGCATTTAAATAAAGGAATTGTCAAAAACTGTCTCTTGTCATTTTTAACATTTTTGACAGTTTTTTAGTGAAATAATATAGGTAAGTACCCCCTTACCATTTCACACAGGGGGGGGGCCGGGATCTGGGGGTCCCCTTGTTAAAGGGGACTTCCAGATTCCGATAAGCCCCCCGCCCGCAGACCCCCACAACCACCGGCCAGGGTTGTGGGGATGAGGCCCTTGTCCTCATCAACATGGGGACAAGGTGTTTTGGGCGGCTACCCCAAAGCACCCTCCCAATGTTGAGGGCATGTGGCCTGGTACGGTTCAGGAGGCGGGGCCGCACTCTCGTCCCCCCCTCTTTTCCTGCGGCCTGCCAGGTTGCGTGCTCGGATAAGGGTCTGGTATGGATTTTTGGGGGGACCCCACGCCGTTTTTTTTTTTTTGGCGCGGGGTTCCCCTTAAAATCCATACCAGACCTGAAAGGTCTGGTATGGAATTTAGGGGGAACCCCACGTCATTTTTTTAAAAAATTTTGGCCGGGGTTCCCCTTAATATCCATACTAGACCTGAAGGGCCTGGTATGGAATTTAGCGGGACTCCCACGTCATTTTTTTTTTTTAATTTTGGTTCGGGGTTCCCCTGTGGGGAATTCCCATGCCGTTTTTATCAATGAACTTCTATGTGTATTGTCGGCAATGCAATAGCCGTGGGTAGTTTTATGTGGGTTTTTTCCTTCGAAATGTCATTTTGCTGTCAGACTGTTCTAAACACGGGAAACATGTGCCCCTTTATAGGCATACTATAGACACCCCCCAGCTATGAAATTTAAAGGGATATTACGCTTTTATTGTTTAACTTTAAGCATTATTAAAATCACTGCTCCTGAAAAAACGGCCATTTTTAAAACTTTTTTTTGCATTGATCCATGTCCCCTGAGGCAGGACCCGGGTCCCCAAACACTTTTTATGACAATAACTTGCATATAAGCCTTTAAAATTAGCACTTTTGATTTCTCCCATAAACTTTTAAAGGGTGTTCCGTGGCATTCAAATTTGCCGCGAACACCCCAAATTGTTCGCTGTTCGGCGAACTTGAGAACAGCCAATGTTCGAGTCGAACATGAGTTCGACTCGAACTCGTAGCTCATCCCTAGATATAGGCATCTGATACACTTGTCCCTCCTACACAGCGAGGAAACTGGATTTATTATCCGCAATGGGGAGTCTTTCATCCGACCAGGATTGCTGATACAGGACTCCGTAGGAACCCTGAGTTATCCCTCACAGGCTGAAACACTCTCCCTATCTTCTCCTAACTCTCCCTGACAAGTGGGTTCTCTCTCCTTGTCTATGCACACATGTGAACTAAACTAATAAGTTGCTGGGCTCTCTCCATCTGAGGCAACAGGATCGTTAGGTGCTATTTCTTCCACAAGAGGCTCATCCTCCTCCAGAGTGTGGGCACCGTGCACATCTGGCTCCTTCACAGATAAGTCCTATTCAGTAGCAGCAGCAGGATTGCTGATACAGGACTCCGTAGGAACCCTGAGCTATCCCTCACAGGCCGGAACACTCTCCCTATCTTCTCCTAACTTTCCCTGACAAGCGGGTTCTCTCTCCTTGTCTATGCACACATGTGAACTGAACTAAAACGTTGCTGGGCTTTCTCCATCTGAGGCAACAGGATCGGTAGGTGCTATTTCTTCCACAAGAGGCTCATCCTCCTCCAGAGTGGGGGCAACATGCACATCTGGCTCCTTCACAGATAAGTCCCATTCAGTAGCAGCAGCCTGGTTCTCTGTATCTCCCCCAGTTAGGGATAAGGTCTCTACCGCCGGCAGAGGGGGTCAGGTACCAGGGTGCACAGTCACTGTTGAAGACATCCTGGCTGTTGTCCCATCTAGCAGATGGGGGAAAGACAGGAATAGGATTATCCATTCGTGAATCAGCACTGAACACACAGGGATGAAGGAGATTACGATGCAGTCTCTTGTGAGGTCCATCCGACTTCTCTGAAACAAGATCATACACAGGCTGCCCAGGAAAAGGTTGTTGCTTGACTCGATATGGACAGGGCTCCCACTTGGGCTCCAGCTTGCTGCCCCTCAGGTGTTTAGGATTCATCACCAAGACTGTCTCCCGGTGTAAGTGGCAACAATTGAGCAGTACTTTCCTCGGCTAAATCCTGGTGCTTTCCCACTACTATCTGTTTGGCTTGATTCAGGCAGTGCCAGTGATCTTGGACCCATTCCTTTGAGGTCTTTGACATAATAGGCTCTCCAAGGCTTTCCAAGAGTAAATCCACCAGTAAATGGCCACAACGCCCAAACATCAGACTGGCTCGATGCACAGTCTGATTGTAAGCCCAAACATCTCCTACATACTGCGGCCAACGTTCTTGATGCTCTTGCTCTAATGTGCGAATCAATCCCAACAATGTGTGATTAAAGCATTCACAGGCCCCATTTCCCTGGGGGCGTTAAAGAGTAGTATGAGACTTCTGAATACCACTAAGATGGCACAGTTCAGAAAACACCCTAGACTCCCCTGACATGCCTTCTGCACCCACTTGGATAAGTCCGGAAAAAATACGTACTTACGAATAAAGGCCTCCGTCCGTTCTGCACAGAAGTGTCCTCCAATATGGTGAAAGACTTGACAAACCTCTAAGGCCTCTGATTGAGGGATAATCAGTTGATGAATAACTCGCGGCTCCCCTGGAATCCGTGACTTTCGGTATAAGAGTCCATTATATCTTTCCAGCCTATTCCACTGTTTTAGAAACTGACACAACGTCGTTGAGAGCCTCCTTCACTCCCACAAGTCTGGTTTCCGAATTCTGTCCCAATATCTCATGAGCTGATCAATGTCAGGGTCTTGCTGCTGGAGTTGCAGCCACTCTCGATGATTATGAATCTCTGGCCCTCTTGGCGTAACTTGATTGCTCTGCAGAGCCGTTGAAGCCAGTTGCTCTTGCTGGTGGATCCCGGAGGGAACAGCCTCATCCTTGTTGATCTAGATCATCCTGAGGCCCATTGAGAGGAAATCGGGAGAGAGCATCAGCATTACCATTGGAGCGTCCTGGCTTGTAGTGAATGGTATAGTTGAACCGGGCCAGTCGGGCCACCTAACGTTGCTCCAAGGCCCCCAGTTTAGCAGTCTCTAGATATGCAAGAGGATTGTTGTCAGTATATATGTCCACGTGACCACTTACTAAGTACTCAGCAAACTTTTCGGTGATGGCCCAGACTACCGCTAACAACTCGAGTTTAAAGGAACTGTAGTTGGTTGGGTTACGTTCGGTAGGGCATAAACTCCGACTTGCATAGGCTATAGCACGCTCTGTCCCATCTTGTTCTTGAGCCAGCACAGCCCCCAATCCTTGGAGACTGGCATCGATGTACACCCGGAGGGTTTTATGATAGCCAGCACAAGCCAATATGGGAGCGGAAGTCAGCTCTGCCTTGAGGGCCTCCAATGCCTCACTTTGTGCTGCCTCCCAACTGACAGTAATGCTGGGGGAAGATTTTCCTTTTCGATGGGTTGGTTGCCCGCACAACAACTGGGTCAAAGGGGCTGCGATAGTAGCAAAGTTTGGAATGAATCTGCGGTAGTAACCCACAAGCCCCAAGAAAGTGCGAAGCTCTGTTACCCTTTTAGGGATTGTCCATGTCTGTACAGCCTGAACTTTGTCAGGATCGGGGCACACCCCTTTTGCCTCGACCACATGCCCCAAATACTTGATTTTTGTTTTCATAAGATGACATTTTTCTGGTTTGAGCTGAAGGCCATACTGGGCTAGCCGCTGGAGGACTTGATCCAGATGTAGCAAATGGTTCTTGAACGTTCTGGAAAAGATGATGATGTCATCTAAGTAAATCAGGACAGATTCAAAGTTCAAGTCTCCCAAGCAACGTTCCATTAGCCTTTGGAACGTACTGGGGGCATTAGTCAGGCCAAAGGGCATCCGATTAAACTTGTATAGTCCCAGAGGGGTGATAAAGGCAGTTTTTTCACGATCTTCCTCTTTTACCGGGACCTGCCAATATCCGCTGGCCAAATCTAGCGTGGAGAAGTACTGGGCCTGTCCCAAGGCCATTAGGGATTCTTCAATGAGCAAAGAGTAAGCATCCCGATGGGTACAGGCATTCAATCTGCGATAGCCCACACAAAAACGTAAGTTGCCATCCTTTTTAGGCACAAGAACTATGGGTGCAGCTCAGGGACTACTCTCTCGAATCATGCCCCCTTGCAGCATGCCGCGTATCAAGTCTTTGACCTCTTGGCAAAGAGCTAGGGGTATATTACGATACCTTTCCTGAATAGGAGCTGTGTCTCCAATGTGGATAGAATGATCCAAAGCATTAGTACAGCCATAGTCTTCAGGGCCTTGAGAGAATGCCATCAAATGTCTGCAAGCTAGTTGCTGGAGCTTGTTGCTTTGTTCCGGGGTCATCTCCTGCACCAGAAGTGCCAGTTGTGTTACAATTTCGGGAGCTGGGTCTCTGCTGAATCAGGTGGAGCCGTCTGCAAAGCAGCACAGGTGGCCTCCACACCAGGGCAAGGATCAGTAATGCAGCTTTTGGGTACTGTATACAAATCTGCAATGGCCACGTCCGTGGGCACTTGTATAGGGGTTGACCCCAAGTTAACCAGTTGCACCAACACTTGTCCCTGCAGGACAACAGACAGAGTTCTGGCTACCAACCATTCACCTTTGGTTTCCAGGTTGCGTTGTGGTTTGACCATCACAGTGGCCCCTCTTACGTGTCTTCTAGCTACCACAGGAAGAGGGATAACCAACTCTTGACGTGGGGGTATAATAACCCTATGACGGGCAGGGAGACGGATGACCCTTCTCTGTGTGCTTATGACTCTGCGTCTGAACAGTCCGACAAGCGTTGATCAGATTCTGCAGTTGTGGTTCTGACTGCCCGGATGCTTGCATTGATGCCTCCCGCAGAAGGCGAGTTAAGTCCAGTTCTTTTAGGGCGTTCATACCCAACACCACTGGAATTTCTGGTGAAGGAGGACTTTCGGGTCACCACGACCCCGACCCTAGGGAGGGTTTGCTCATAAACTTATATAGACATCCAAGTGACCCCTACTACTGGAATTGGTAGGTTGTTAGCAGCTTTCAGCCTCAACCAGGAGGGATCTAGAGTTGGGGTTGTCCCAAAATGTTGCTGGTAGAATGAATAGGCCATAGTGGTGACTTCTGATCCAGTGTCCACCAGACATCTGTCCGATGAACATCACTGTCACCACTGGGCACCCAGAAATCATTGTAGGATCACGTTACATAGTTACATAGTTACATAGTAGGTGAGGTTGAAAAAAGACACAAGTCCATCAAGTCCAACCTATGTGTGTGATAATGTGTCAGTATTACATTACATATCCCTGTATGTTGCGGTCATTCAGGTGATTATCTAATAGTTTCTTGAAGCTATCAATGCTCCCCGCTGAGACCACCGCCTGTGGAAGGGAATTCCACATCCTTACCGTTCTTACAGTAAAGAACCCTCTACGTAGTTTAAGGTTAAACCTCTTTTCTTCTAATTGTAATGAGTGGCCACGAGTCTTATTAAACTCTCTTCTGCGAAAAAGTTTTATCCCTATTGTGGGGTCACCAGTACAGTATTTGTAAATTGAAATCATATCCCCTCTCAAGCGTCTCTTCTCCAGAGAGAATAAGTTCAGTGCTTGTAACCTTTCCTCATAACTAAGATCCTCCAGACCCTTTATTAGCTTTGTTGCCCTTCTTTGTACTCTCTCCATTTCCAGTACGTCCCTCCTGAGGACTGGTGCCCAGAACTGGACAGCATACTCCAGGTGCGGCCGGACCAGAGACTTGTAGAGCGGGAGAATTATCGTTTTATCTCTGCAGTTGATCCCCCTTTTAATGCATGCCAATATTCTGTTTGCTTTATTAGCAGCAGCTTGGCATTGCATGCCATTGCTGAGCCTATCATCCACTAGGACCCCCAGGTCCTTTTCCATCCTAGATTCCCCCAGAGGTTCTCCCCCCAGTGTATAGATTGCATTCATATTTTTGCCACCCAAATGCATTATTTTACATTTTTCTACATTGAACCTCATTTGCCATGTAGTCGCCCACCCCATTAATTTGTTCAGGTCTTTTTGCAAGATTTCCACATCCTGCAGAGAACTTATTGCCCTGCTTAGCTTAGTATCGTCTGCAAATACAGAGATTGAACTCTTTATCCCATCCTCCAGGTCGTTTATGAACAAATTAAATAGGATTGGTCCCAGCACAGAACCCTGGGGAACTCCACTACCCACCCCTGACCATTCTGAGTACTCCCCATTTATCACCACCCTCTGAACACGCCCTTGTAGCCAGTTTTCAATCCATGTACTCACCCTATGGTCCATGCCAACGCACCTTATTTTGTATAGTAAACGTTTATGGGGAACTGTGTCAAATGCTTTTGCAAAATCCAGATACACCACGTCTACGGGCCTTCCTTTATCTAGATGGCAACTCACCTCCTCATAGAAGGTTAATAGATTGGTTTGGCAAGAACGATTCTTCATGAATCCATGCTGATTACTGCTAATGAAATCATTCTTATTACTAAAATCTTGTATATAGTCCCTTATCATCCCCTCCAAGAGTTTACATACTATTGATGTTAGGCTAACTGGTCTGTAATTCCCAGGGATATTTTTTGGGCCCTTTTTAAATATTGGTGCTACATTGGCTTTTCTCCAATCAGCTGGTACCATTCCAGTCAATAGACTGTCTGTAAATATTAGGAACAACGGTCTGGCAATCACCTGACTGAGTTCCCTAAGTACCCTCGGATGCAAGCCATCTGGTCCCGGTGATTTATTAATGTTAAGTTTCTCAAGTCTAATTTTAATTCCGTCCTCTGTTAACCATGGAGGTGCTTCCTGTGATGTGTCATGAGGATAAACACTGCAGTTTTGGTTACTGAAGCCCCCCGATTCACTTGTGAAGACTGAGGAGAAGAATAAATTCAATACCTTTGCCATCTCCCCATCCTTTGTAACCAGATGTCCTTCCTCATTCTTTATGGGGCCAATATGGTCTGTCCTCCCTTTTTTACTGTTTACATACTTAAAGAATTTCTTGGGATTTCTTTTGCTCTCCTCCGCTATGTGTCTTTCATGTTCTATCTTAGCCATCCTAATTGCACCCTTACATTTCTTATTGCATTCTTTATAAATTCTGAATGCTGAGGATGATCCCTCAACCTTGTATTTTTTGAAGGCCTTCTCCTTTGCTTTTATATGCATTTTTACATTGGAGTTAAGCCATCCAGGATGTTTGTTCGCTCTTTTAAATTTATTACCCAATGGGATACATTGGCTAATGCCCTTATTTAATATGCTCTTAAAGCAAACCCATCTCTCCTCCGTATTCTTTGTTCCTAATATTTTATCCCAATTTATGCCTTTTAGCAAGGTTTGTAGTTTAGGGAAGTTGGCTCTTTTGAAATTCAGTGTCTTTGTGTTCCCTTCATGTTTCCTATTTGTGTGATTTATACTGAAACTAATTGACCTGTGATCGCTGTTACCTAAATTGCCCCGTATTACCACATCTGTTATCAGGTCTGTATTATTGGTAATCAGTAGATCTAGTAATGTTTTATTTCTAGTTGGTGCGTCTACCATCTGACCCATAAAATTGTCCTGCAAAACACTAAGGAACTGGCGAGCCTTAAATGAATGCGCGGTTCCCTCCGCCCAGTCTATGTCTGGATAATTAAAATCCCCCATTATGATAACACTTCCCATCCTTGCTGCTAATCCAATTTGTGATAGGAGATCCGTCTCCACTTCCTCCCTCAGGTTTGGGGGCCTATAGCATACTCCCAGTATTATTTTCCCCTTAGCTTCATCCCTTTGGAGCTCTACCCATAAAGATTCCACCTCCTTCCTAGCCCCCTCAGTGATGTCATCTCTCACACTCACTTGTACATTATTCTTGATATATAGGCATACCCCTCCCCCTTTTTTACCTTCTCTATCCTTGCGGTATAGGGTATACCCTTGAATGTTTGCCAGCCAATCATGAGAGCTGTTGAACCAGGTCTCTGAAATTCCCACAAAATCCAAATCCTCCTTGTACAACCGTATCTCTAGTTCACCCATCTTGTCCGCCATGCTCCTGGCATTGGTGAACATGCCACATAGTTTAGACTGGTCGCATATTGTCCTCGTATTGGGTGTTTCAAGATTGCAACTAGGACTTGCTACTATACTCACCTTGTGTTTTTGTGCTTTGGTTAACCTACCACTAATGCCCCCAATACTACCCTCTGGAATATCTTCCGCGCTGGCTATCACTGTCTCTGGACCCTCCCCCCCATCGCCTAGTTTAAAAACCCCTCTAACTTTTTGGCCATCTTCATTCCCAGCAGATCTGCACCCTCCTCATTTAGGTGCAGTCCGTCCCTTCTATAGTACCGGTTACCGACTGAGAAGTCGGCCCAGTCCTCCAGGAACCCAAACCCCTCCTTACTACACCAGCTCTTCAGCCACTTGTTTACTTCCCTAATCTCCCTCTGCCTTTCTGGTGTGGCTCGATGTACCGGTAGTATTCCTGAGAACACTACCTTGGAGGTCCTTTTCCTCAATTTAGCTCCTAAGTCCCTAAAATCGTTCTTTAGGACACTCCATCTGCCTCTGACTTTGTCATTGGTGCCAACGTGCACCATGACAGCCGGGTCTTCCCCAGCCCCTCCCAGTAATCTGTCCACAAGATCCGTGATGTGCCGAACCCGAGCGCCCGGTAGACAACATACTGTTCGGCGCTTCAGGTCTTGGTTACAGATTGCCCTCTCTGTCCTTCTAAGAATTGAGTCCCCTACCACCAGAATCTGTCTTTCCTTTCCCTTTGCTGCCCCCCCCACTCTCACTGGAGGAGTTCTTCCCCTGGCAGCTAGGAGAGTCCCTCATCTCCAGCAGTGCTGGTCCCTGACTGGTTTCACCAATGTCACTCAATGGAGCGTACTTATTGGGATGCTCCAGTCCTGGAACGGCCTCTCTGGCACTTCCCCCTCTACCCCTCCTGACTGTCACCCATCTACTCTTTGCTAGTGCCTGCACCTCTTTGTCTCCACCCGCCTCTGTGCTGGCCCCTGCCGGCACCTGCCATGTACGTTCCTGGCTCACCTTTAGTATGGAGGGACTTCTCAGTGCTGACAGTTGCTTCCCTAGATTCAGAACCTGGGCTTCCAGGGAAACAATGTGCTTACATTTTGCACAGCAGTATTCGCCCTCGCTCGGATGATCAAGGAACGCATACATGCGGCAAGATGTACAAAGAGCCGCCTCTCCACACCCGCCGGGCATCGTACCTATTAAATTTAGTGAGGATTGGGGAAATTTTACCCTGTCCAAATTACCTAACAGCTAGCTTCCTGGCACTAATACTCAAGACAATACACAGGTACACAACAAGACAATACACAGGTACACAATACACAGTACTAACGATCCAAACACACTACTCAGACAACACTCAGATACTCACACTACACAGGTACTATGACCCCTGTTATAACCTCCTGTTTTAAACTCTTGTGTTTAACTCCCACTTAATTCAGTTCCACTTACACCAAGCTCCACTGCTTCAAACTGAGCACGCTCACACTGAGCCCTGCAACCAGTTAAATAGTCACCTGTGAGCAATTAACCACACCCCTTAATTGATAGACTGATGAAACCAGAAAAAAAAAAAAAAAAAAAAAAAGAGCTATTTAAAAAGTGACAGCAAAAGTCAAAAGGAAAAGCCCCCAAAAAGCACCCCAGCAAACAGCTACAGACAGCAGACAGCAACAGACAACAGACAGCAGACAGCAACAGACAGCAGACAGCAACAGACAGCAGACAGCAACAGACAGCAGACAGCAACAGACAGCAGACAGCAACAGACAGCAGACAGCAACAGACAGCAGACAGCAACAGACAGCAGACAGCAACAGACAGCAACAGACAGCAGACAGCAACCAAACACCAAGACTTGTATACTCTAACTCTTGTGTTTAACTCCCACTTAATCCAGCTCCACTTACACCAAGCTCCACTGCTTCAAACTGAGCACGCTCACACTGAGCCCTGCAACCAGTTAAATAGTCACCTGTGAGCAATTAACCACACCCCTTAATTGATAGACTGATGAAACCAGAAAAAAAAAAAAAAAAGAGCTATTTAAAAAGTGACAGCAAAAGTCAAAAGGAAAAGCCCCCAAAAAGCACCCCAGCAAACAGCTACAGACAGCAGACAGCAACAGACAACAGACAGCAGACAGCAACAGACAGCAGACAGCAACAGACAGCAGACAGCAGACAGCAACAGACAGCAGACAGCAACAGACAGCAGACAGCAACAGACAGCAGACAGCAACCAAACACCAAGACTTGTATACTCTAACTCTTGTGTTTAACTTCCACTTAATTCAGTTCCACTTACACCAAGCTCCACTGCTTCAAACTGAGCACGCTCACACTGAGCCCTGCAACCAGTTAAATAGTCACCTGTGAGCAATTAACCACACCCCTTAATTGATAGACTGATGAAACCAGAAAAAAAAAAAAAAAAAAAGAGCTATTTAAAAAGTGACAGCAAAAGTCAAAAGGAAAAGCCCCCTAAAAGCACCCCAGCAAACAGCTACAGACAGCAGACAGCAACAGACAACAGACAGCAGACAGCAACAGACAGCAGACAGCAACAGACAGCAGACAGCAGACAGCAACAGACAGCAGACAGCAACAGACAGCAGACAGCAACAGACAGCAACAGACAGCAACAGACAGCAGACAGCAACCAAACACCAAGACTTGTATACTCTAACTCTTGTGTTTAACTTCCACTTAATTCAGTTCCACTTACACCAAGCTCCACTGCTTCAAACTGAGCACGCTCACACTGAGCCCTGCAACCAGTTAAATAGTCACCTGTGAGCAATTAACCACACCCCTTAATTGATAGACTGATGAAACCAGAAAAAAAAAAAAAAAAAAAAAAAAGAGCTATTTAAAAAGTGACAGCAAAAGTCAAAAGGAAAAGCCCCCAAAAAGCACCCCAGCAAACAGCTACAGACAGCAGACAGCAACAGACAACAGACAGCAGACAGCAACAGACAGCAGACAGCAACAGACAGCAGACAGCAACAGACAGCAGACAGCAACAGACAGCAGACAGCAACCAAACACCAAGACTTGTATACTCTAACTCTTGTGTTTAACTTCCACTTAATTCAGTTCCACTTACACCAAGCTCCACTGCTTCAAACTGAGCACGCTCACACTGAGCCCTGCAACCAGTTAAATAGTCACCTGTGAGCAATTAACCACACCCCTTAATTGATAGACTGATGAAACCAGAAAAAAAAAAAGAGCTATTTAAAAAGTGACAGCAAAAGTCAAAAGGAAAAGCCCCCAAAAAGCACCCCAGCAAACAGCTACAGACAGCAGACAGCAACAGACAACAGACAGCAGACAGCAACAGACAGCAGACAGCAACCAAACACCAAGACTTGTATACTCTAACTCTTGTGTTTAACTTCCACTTAATTCAGTTCCACTTACACCAAGCTCCACTGCTTCAAACTGAGCACGCTCACACTGAGCCCTGCAACCAGTTAAATAGTCACCTGTGAGCAATTAACCACACCCCTTAATTGATAGACTGATGAAACCAGAAAAAAAAAAAAATGAAACGTTGAGGCAGTGAACAAACATTTCCCCGTATGTCACCCCTCCGCCACAGGAATCTCTAGTTTAAAGGATGGTTTTGTACGTTCTGGGCCCCCACCCATCATGCACAATTCCTTGCGACGTGGCCTAACGGTCCACACTGCCAGCATTTTCGGTCAATATCGGGGTCCCTCCGGAGGGGGTTGATCGCCGCCCAAGGTTGTTCAGACCCGCTCCACAGAGCTGCCACCTCTTGCCTGAGGGAGGTGACCATATCAACTAGGTCTCGTAAACCTTTTCCATTGAGGGCATCCCTGCATTCGAGGCGGTGGCAGGGCATGGGGCAGTCGCTTTCTCCCACTCCACTGGCCACCTGGTTCCATGAGTGAGGGTAACCTGGCTTCTGACACCAACCTGTTTATGGTCCGGCTCTTCCTGTTCCCTCTCAATGGCCTCTTGTAGGATAGCAGCAAATTTCACCATACCATCAGCCCTCACTCGATCCCTTAAGGCTCTCTTTAATGAAGAGGACCATACACCAGCGAGGAACTGGTCCTGGATAAGCTGATTGGGGTTAGGGACCCCAGTTCCGGCGGGGGCCATTTTCTCCTCCAAACGGCACCAGATTTACTGTGAGGCCACTGCAAATTGAGGGATAGTCTCTTGGTCGTGCTGCTCCTGACAATAGAAACTCTTCCGGAGTTCGGCTATGGAGGTACTCTCGCCATACAGGCTTTCTAGGCGGCCCACAATAGCTGTTCTGCGATCCTTTTCCTTCTCGGGCAGAACCATCACAGCCTTGCGGGCTTCTCCTAGAGCATTAACCGCCAAAGTGTGCTGTGGGTATTTCGAACAAGCGGACCGAACTGTCCAATCTCTCCACACAGTCTATCAGGGGAATATTTGTGCCATTAAATTTTGGAATCAGGGCCAAAGCCACTCCATATGGTGCCATGATTGACCCTCTACCCACTCCCCCACTTGAGGATGATGGTTCAGACATCCTGCCGACTACGCCAAAATGTAAGCAGGTGTAGGGTGTAGTGGCTTCACAGAGGGAATTACTCATACTGACTTTATAAACCAAGCAATGTTTATTACCGGAGAGATGGTAGTAGAAAGAGTATTTACAGCAGTAATGCAAGTAGTTTCATTCCAAGCTTGGAGGCATAGATACACAGCACAGTCACTTCTGATGTAAGCCGTAGTTGTATTTGTCAGCACTATAGGCACTTTCCACTGACTGACACAGTATAAACCCAAGCACACAATGCGTATCTGTAGAAGCTGATATTCACACACGTTACCCGGTAACCACAGTATTTCTTCAGCACTTGTCCCTCCCTTACAGCGAGGAAACCGGATTTATTATCCGCAATGGGGAGTCTTTCATCCAACCAGGATTGCAGATACAGGACTCCGTAGGAACCCTGAGCTATCCCTCACAGGCCGGAACACTCTCCCTTCTCTTAACTTAACTCTCCCTGACAAGCGTGTTCTCAATCCTTTTCTATGCACACACGTGAACTGAACTAAAACGTGGCTGGGCTTTTTTATATAAATGGTCCAACCCTTAAATGGCCGACCAAATCTCCCAAGATTTGCTTGGGATCGTTTGATCCTTAAAGCTCGTATGACACTCCACCGTACGGTGATTGTGTCCATCCCCTCCAGTAAGAGTATTAACTTCTGCCACTTACACATTGACTTCGAAAGCATGAGATCTTTTCTGATTTGGAAGCATCACCGGCACTCGTCCGCTGTCCCTTTAAGAACACAGCACTGTATAAGTTTATGAAGTTTTGTCACCATGGACGTTTTTTTCAGTCTTTTGGGACTGTCTGTTGATCATGTTTGTTTTTGTTTATAAACATAATCACTCATACACTACTTTACGTAGAATATGAACATATTGTCTTCTTATTTTATTTAGCGCTGCATTTGTTTTATATCTATATACTTTTATTGCACGGTACACCATACAGTTTGATGCTGGCAGCTATTAGTTTCATTTTTTGTAGTAGCGCAATTATTTATTAATTTTATTTGTTAGCACTGTTTTGGTTTTTAGTTGCTGCCACTACATTTCTCCATATTATAATATGGATGTCTTTGAGTATCGCACTACACGCTCTATTATTACCGAAGGAGTGTTTGTCGCTTTAAATACCAATACAGAAATTGGGGGTTTATTCATGCGAATCAAGAACCTTATGGTCTCAGAGATTCATCTATTATGGGACATTGCGTTCCTGGAGCAATACTCCAAGGAGCGCATTGTCCCTAGAGGCCTAAGGTGGGACATTCATCCACAGCAGGATGAGGTTGAGGTGGAAACTTAGTTCCATTACTTTAATGAAGCGGGTATTAACCTCCTTGGTTTTCTCGTCGATAGGAAGAGGAACCGATTAACACTTATCGACAGAGAAATCAAGGAACTTAAGGAAAAACTCCTTCCTCATAAGTCTACACCTGAGTACCTTTTCCTTTCGGCCAACCTTAAGAGCCATTTGGAAAAGGAAGAAAAGGACCAACGTATTAAAAAGCAGAAAAAATATACACGCGATACCAGTGACTACAAGAACAATCTTGTGTTCAACTGGCAGAAAAAGGAAGGCAGCACTCCCACCGAGACCTCTGGCTCGGTTGAGATGGACGCCTCCCCTCCTCTAGATCCAAGCAAAAGAATGGTCCCTACAGCTCCTGTGACACATGATATCCATGCTAACGCATGGAAAAACGTTCAACATCCTACCACCCCTAGAAATCTTAACAGACCACAGGAAAGGAATCATACCTCCAATAATCCCCCCGGATATAGCCACCAACACTACAACAGAGGTAGGGGAGGCAACCAGAGGGGTAGGGGTCATTCCCAAGGGAGGACTAGAGGCTATGGGTACTCAGACCCACATACTTACACCAGATCCCCCCAACATAATTATCACGTACGGCATTATCCCGAACAATACCATACATACCGTACTCCCATCCGTACTCATAACAGGTTTTCACCTCTTAGAGAAGACCTTTATAGTAGGGAATTTGATCAATTTGACAGATCTCCATATACATACAATCATGCCCGTCCGGACCCGCCCCACAAGAAGGATTTTCCCCGGGGACCACCTGGCTCCAAACGAAGAGCAGACACAAACAAGGCTCTAGAGGGGGGCGGCGGGCCAGGAAAAAGAAAACGACACTAAACACCAGCAGCATTTTTAATCTGAGCCAGAAGATTTTTTCTAGTGCTGAGCTATACGTCCTGGACAAAGGTCTCAAGTTTGCCCCCTCCAAGAAGCTGAACAAATTCGAGACTTTTATAGATGTCCAGAAATTTAAAAGAATACTAAATGTACAGAGACACTTTTTGGCCAACCCCAATGGTTTTGAAAGTACAAACGACACAAATAATGTAGCCCACAGGGAAGTAATTCTCCATACCGGGTTAGCAAATCCTTCCTTGTTCAACCCCCCTAACGCCACAACACCTTCCATTAAGTTTTTTTGTGACTTAGTATTAAAAGATTTGGAAAGATTACCTGACAAACATGTTTTTGACCATCCCAATATCAAGACTGGCCTCAAATCCCTGTGTGAATATAAAGATATTGTGATCCGCCCCGCCGACAAAGGGGGGGCCTGGTCATTTTAGACAAAAAGGATTACCACATGGAAATGTGTCGTATTCTCAATGACAATAAAACCTATATGCCTCTCCCGAGAGACCCCACTAGGGATTATAAAAAACACTTAGTTGACCTAGTCACACGTGGTTTTCAACAGGGAATTTTGAACAGAAAGGAGGACCGCGTATCCCAGTGATGTACTATCTTCCAAAGGTACACAAAAACAGCACTAAACCCCCCGGCAGACCAATTATTAGCGGCATTGATTCGGTAACTTCTAGAGTTGGCCGCTACATAGATTTTTTCCTTCAACCACTTGTGTGTAAAGTTCCATAATATCTTAAGGATACGGGTGACACTATCCGCCGCCTAGAATGTGTTGAATTCCAAGATAATCTTATTCTAGTCACTGCGGATGTCACAGGACTGTACACCTGCATCCCACACGAACTAGGTTTGGCAGCTGTAGAACACTATTTAAATACCAGTGAAAGTATCCCGCCATCCCAGCAACATTATATAATGGAACTTCTCCGTTTTACCACACAAAAAAACTATTTCTGGTATAATAACCAGTTTTTCTTACAGAAGAAAGGCGTGGCAATGGGGGCCAAGTTTGCCCCCAGCCTTGCCAATCTTTTCATGGCTCTATGGGAGGAGGATGTCGTCTATCCTGCACAGCGACCTGAGCTGTGCTTGTGGGCCAGATGTATAGACGACATCCTCCTCCTATGGAAAGGTGATGAAGAAACCCTTCATGACTTTATGGCTACCCTTAACTAGAACGATAGGGGTATTGTTCTTACATATGAGTTGAGTACAGTCTCTATCCATTTTTTAGATCTGGAGATTTCCATTTCTGACCGCAGCATTGTGACCACCACTTTTTTCAAGCCGGTGGACAGAAATGGTTACATCTCCACAGATAGCTGCCATTATGGCCCCTGGCTGGATTCTGTCCCTCGCAGCCAATTTCTACGGATCCGCAGAAACTGTATGAATTCCTCAGATTTTGTGAAACAAGCACAGTTCCTGAAGTAACGCTTTGTGGAAAAAGGTTACCAAATGTCTCGGATTGACCAGGAGATTACAAGGGTCTCCCTTATAGATCGTAAGACCCTTACGACTGTACGCCCCAAGCCAACTTCCAATGACAAGTTTAAGTGGTCTCTGTTAACTCAATTCTCGGTTCAACACAGACAAATCAAACAGATTCTTTATTGTCATTGGAACATTCTGAAAAACGATCCGATTTTAGGCCCAGTGCTTTCTACCAGAGCAGGCGTTACCTTTAGAGGAGCGCCATCCTTACGGAATAGCATTTCCCATAACATCATTGAAGCTCCTACAAAGCCATCCTTTTTTCCAGAAACCAAAGGTTATTATCCCTGTAAAAAATGCAGTGTATGTATACATAACCTTTGTGGTCATAAAAAATCCGAATCCTTCCAGTCTGCCGTTACTTCCACCATCTATCAGATGAGACACTTTGCTACATGTACTACTCGCTTTGTAGTGTACCTTATTACATGTCCCTGCAATATGCAGTACGTGGGTCGCACTATAAGACCATTTAGCACCCAAGTAAACGAACATATTACCTCCATTAAGAAAGACACTTTCTTCAGTATCACAATAAGAACCCAAAGGGGCTCCAAATTCCAAGTCATTGACAAATTGACAAATTTGTCCCATCATGGAGGGGAGGTCCACGTACTAGGGGGGTATCCAAACTTGAAACGTTCTGGATTTACCAGTTAAAAAGCTACTCCCCCATGGGTTAAACGTGGAATGGGACATAAACGCATTTATAAACAAATCTTAAATAACTTGGAAGGGTGCCCAGCATTTATATTTCTCTGTAATATTGGTAACTTTTTGACAACCATTGGAAGTATCATGCGGCTGCTTCCTGTAGCTTTATGGTGCTTAATTCTAATTTTAATTTCGCTACATCCCTGCTGTCTTGTATGTTACATCACTCTATTTACATACACATGAGAGAAATTTTCTCCTTCAAGATTTATGTATACACAAAAATGTACCACTCAGTTTTTTATTTATTTATTTTTCATTACCTTGTCAATGAGATACCTATATTTGCTATATATAGCTTTGGGATAACGTACACACCTATGATGTGGTTTATATTTAGGTTTTGATTTAATATATCCAGATATTTATATTTGTTATATATGGGCCCAGGATAATGTATACACCTATGAGCCTGGACTTAATATATCTATAGAAAAAGTGTGTAATGTTTCTCTCTTTTGCATGAATTTGATGTATTAATATGCAAGATTTTTTCTTCTTAATGCACACACACAAAAGCTTCTTGGTTTTCCTATTTTCCCCTTTTTACCACCTAAACAGCGTCATGTTCACTCTACCGTAGACACCGGAAGTTGTTGTAGATTGGAGCGCCTGACGCCCGCGCGCAATGATCTCCATACATGGCTAGTGGGTGTGGTTATCTCACCCTGGCCATGTACACCTAGCAGCTGTTTCCTTGAGTGAAAAAGAAGCTTGGAGCGCACTGGTCGGTGCGCGATGATGTCACGCGTCACAACGCGGTCACGTGGCCCTGTTTTAAGAGGTTTAATTGGAGGATACCAGGTCTAGTGTCAGCAATGTAGTCTGTATACACAGGGCTCAATGCTGATTGGCTGTTGTGGCCGCCCAGCGGCGGTACACACAGCTGATCACTATTTTTTAATTTTATATGTGTATATATATATATATATATATATATATATATATATATATATATATATATATAGATATATATAGATATATATAGATATATATATGTTAGCGTGGTGCCAGACATCCAGCTATATGCCCCAGTTGAAGTCCCAAACATGTCGGGTCGCTGAAGCTATTGATGTCTTGTCACCACGCGATTTTACAACTATTTTGTGATCACTTTTTATCATCGAGTGCTTGTTAACCATTTTCTGGCACATCTTTTTATACATAAAAATCCTTTTTATATTGGATTCATGCCCTATATGGAGAAATTTTTTCTTTTCTTATGTATTGAATTTACATGGAGTAGAAGTCGTCTTCTCCAGCTGCCTACTTCCTTTGAAAGCCATTCATCCATCTGCTGTGGATTCGTACATCACCCTATAGTTACGGCTGTTCAGGATGGAATCTACCAAAGTATCCAGCAAAGTTTCCTTGGGATCGTTTGATCCTTAAAGCTCGTATGACACTCCACCGTACGGTGATTGTGTCCATCCCCTCCGATAAGAGTATTCACTTCTGCCACTTACACATTGACTCCGAATGCATGAGATCTTTTCTGATTTGGAAGCATCACCGCCACTTGTCCACTGTCCCTTTAAGAACACAGCACTGTATATGTTTATGAAGTTTTGTCACCATGGACCTTTTTTTTTCAGTCTTTTGGGACTGTCTGTTGATCATGTTTGTTTTTGTTTATAAACATAATCACTCATACACTACTTTACGTAGAATATGAATATATTATCTTCTTATTTTATTTAGCGCTGCATTTGTTTTATATCTATATACTTTTATTGCACAGTACACCATACTGTTTGATTCTGGCAGCTATTAGTTTCATTTTTTGTAGTAGCGCAGCTATTTATTAATATTATTTATCAGGACAGCAGGCTTCTCCAAAATGGTGCTGGAGACAATTATAGAGGCCAAAAAGCTCTGAACATATGTACACATAAACATATAAAAGAGGCATTGAAAGTGAGAATATACACTTGCTAACCCACTACCTCTTGCAGCCAACTAGGCTGCCCGGCACCACAGCTGCCTACAAGCATACTGAAATTAAATAAATTGTAGCGCTAAAAAACACATATGCAAATTATCTATGTGCACATAAACATAGTGTCCCAATAATGACTAATAATAGTGTGTTGTCAAAGCAAAAAACAGTCCACAGTGAATAAATGTGATCCGTGTGGCAGTTCTTTCTGCTTCTCAACGGTCAGCTCAGGTGTCATCAAGATAAACGGATGGATGGAATATGCTTACCAGAAAAGTTGGATTCTACTGCCATGAGCATAGAATCAATGAAGCTTTGTGCCACCAAGGTCAAAAGTGTGGAATGATGGAGGCAAGGGTGGAGCCTCTGCCCGGCCGGGATGTCCCTCTCGGTCCACTGGAACAGGATAGGATTGGTTCCCAAAAGAAAGTAATTTCTCAATTCACCGGAACATGTGGAATTGTAGCAAACATATGGTTTGTAGCAGCTTGTTCACTACTTTCTTTTTGGTTAGCGCATTAATCATCCCCCCTTTTTTGTATTCTACAAGCATACTGCCCCGATTAACTAGAGAATGGGCAAGACGGATACACTCTAAAAGTTGATCCCTGGCCCACTCCTTAAATATCTAATGGCAATAATTATTATCCTCCTTCACCAGTGAAGAAAGATACACAACTACTTCTGAATGCATTTCAGCAACAACAACGGAACCACAATGGCTCCTCTGTGCAGCCACTTCTGGTCAAGGATGGCCTTGGTATTATGGCATGAACTGGTATGACCAGAACTGTGTGGACTGCAACAGAGTGAACCAAACGCGTGAAAAAGTAATATAATTTATTATAAGAAAAGTAAATAAACAAAAGTAAACGCATCTCCAATATGACAAACGGTGATTAACCAGCAACCAACCCCAGTGACACACAAGTAACTGCCTAAACAAAAAGTATATACAGGAGTAAGATGTAATGGTAATTGTAAACAAGCCAGGGTCATACATGAGAGATCAAGCAGATTGGGCTGGGAACAAGACAGGACAGGGAGAGGATAACAGGAGACAGGGGGAACAGGCGGAAGGGATCAGGCTGCAGGGCAGGGGTTCAGGAACAGATAACAGGATAACAGGTCAGGGCTCAAGGAAAATATCAAGGCAAATGTGTAAGCATCTGCCGGGTATATATACACAGCTCCTGCAATCAGTCTCAGGTGACACCTGATTGCAGGAGATGATGTCAGCTCCAGACTGCCGGAGACACCCGCTGGTGGACGATCTGACAGCGCCACCAGCAGGTGAAACGTTTCCTGACACTAGATTACTGGGTTCAAGATTTAATTCCCCTCGTCTCTTTCTATCAAATATTTCTTTGTTATGTTCCTGTGTTTTTGTCATGGTTTCCTGTAATCATTTGTTCTTGGAACTGAAGAAACTTATAGTCTCAAGGACAGCTGGTATGAGCGATCTGGGATAGAATTGGGCAAAAATGATGGGTGGAAGCCGTAATTGGCAAAAAATGGAGTTTGTTTCGTGGCAGAATGGATGGAGTTGTTGTAGGGGAACACGACCAACAGAAGCAGGCAGATCCAATCATCTTGGGAAAATGAGGAGAAACAGTGCAAGTATTGCTTGAGGGTTTGTTTGGTTCTTTCCATCTGCCCGTTTGTCTGTGGATGGTAGGCAGAGGAGAAGGATAATTAGATTCCAAGAGACTCACATAGCGCCTTTCAGAATCTGGAGGTAAATTGTAGTCCCCGATCCGAGACAATGTTAGCTGGTACTCCATGAAGCTTGATAATTTCCCTGATAACGACTTACGCTGTCTCAATAGCTGAAGGTGTTCCTCTCATTGGGATGAAGTGTGCCATTTTGGACAGTCGGTTCACCACAACGATGGTGGTATGACCCTCTGCAGGGGGCAGCTCTACGATAAAGTCTATGGATAACATATTACACGGTCTGTCCGGGACAGGTAATGGTTTTAACAACCCCCAGGCCTTGGTTCTACTATTTTTGCTTCAAATGCAGGTAGTCCACGTATATTTTGCAATAGATCAGCAGTATTAGTTATGCCAAAATGTCCAGCCAGTACATGGTCATGACAAAGTTCCAGTATAGTGACCCGTAGATTCTCAGGTTTGAAGATCTTGTTTCTGTAACAGAATAGACCATCTCTCGCCTGTAACTGTGTTTCAGCGGAGGGGGGGGGGGGGGGTGGAGGTGCCACCATTCGTCCGGTGCGGACTTTATTGCCAGCAGTTCTCGGTCTTCCACATCATAGTTCCTCTCTGCTGCTGATAATTTATGGGAGATGAAAGGCAACTGGGTGTAATAGGGCTCTGGTCCCCTGTCGTTGGGAAAGTACTGCTCCCACAGCAATTTCGGAGGCGTCACCTTCCAGGACGAATGACAGAGTAGAGTCAGGATGCTTTAAGACCGAGGCAGAGGTTAACTGAGTAATGTGAGCGATGATGGCTGAAAACTCTTTCATAAATTTCTGATAGAAATTAGCAAATCCTACAAAGCATCGGATTCCTTTCTTATCCACAGGGACAGGCCAGTCTAGGATTTTTTGAGGGTCCATCTTGATTCCTGAGCACTTTACGGGCTTAGCATACAAGCTGTCTTCCACTCGTCTCCTTCTCTGATACGGACCAAGTTGTAGGCCCCTCGGAGATCAAGTTTGGTGAATCATAAGCCAGCGCGCAAGAGTCTCTGCTCCCTTTTTACTGAAAACTTTCATAAAGTCATGATACGCTTTTGGGACAGAATGGCATATCTCTGTATCAGTGTCCAGGCACAACAGGGAAGATGGTTCACGGGCATTTTTATGGAGGCAGAACTGATGACAATATGAAGAGGGAAACATGATCTCTCCTGTGGCCCAATTAATATGAGGGTTGTGGGCCTGCAACCACGGCATGCCAAGGATGACTGGGACCAAGGGTGAGGCAATAATATCCAAGCGTAATAGCTCCTGGTGTAAATTGGCAATGGTGACAGGTAGTGGCGTGGTTCCCTGCGTAACTAGTCCAGACTTAATAGCTGACCCATCAGCCAGATGTCCCTGGGCCTTGATTTGTAAGGGAATCTGGTGTTTGGCTGCAAAAGACGAAGCCATGAAGCAGCTACAGGTTCCGGAGTCAATAATGGCGTAAACTTGTAAATTCCTTCCTGGAAGCTGCAACAAGATAGGAAGAGCAAGGTGAGAAGAGGTGTTGGCCAAAGCAGATGCATGATCAGAGGAAATTGACAGACACTTATGAAGTTTGGCGGGACAGGTTCTGACATAATGTCCAGGTTCTCCACAATACAGACATAGGTTATTCTGCCGGCGACGTTGGCGTTCTTCTACTGTAAGTGAAGGACGGAGCACCCCCAGTTGCACGGGTTCCGATGTATCAGGTGCGGGAGCTGGCTGAACTGGAGGAGCTGGATGAGAGAAACTGGGGACTCTGGGTAACATCCAGGTAGGACAGGAAGGTCCTATTGCCCTCTACGATCTTCACTGCCTTAGACGCTGGTCAATCTGTATTGACAGGTTGAAAAGTGCATCCAGGGTTTGGGGTACCCCAACTCGGGCCAGCTAATGTTTGGAGGATCCGACAGCCCGATACGGAACTGGTAGCAGAGGGCAGCATCATTACAGTTAGTGTCCATGCTTCAACGCCTGAACTCAGCAACGTAGTCTTCCGCCGCCCTGCGTCCTTGCTGTAGCATATGCAGTGTGGCTTCCGCGCTTGTGAAAAGTTGAGGGTCTTTGTGCAGCTGAGCCATGGCATCAAAATAGGTAGTCAGGTTAGGTAAAACGTCTGCTCTCTGTTCCATTAGGCGGTGTTCCCAGGTTTGGGGTTCACCCTTAGCAAGGAGATTATGAAGCCCACCTTAGTGGCTTCTAGGGAAAAGGTACATGGCTGCAGAGCAAAATATAGTTTGCATGCGTTGCAAAACGCCCTGAACTTATTGTGTTCTCCGTGTGGGAACTCTTGGTTCAGGAGGGAGCATAACTACTGTAGGAGAAGAGGCTTTACTGGCAGAAGAAGCAGAGGTATGTGGGGACCCCTGGGTATGTACCCCTCGGATATAGCCTTCCTGAAGATTTTTTAACAGCCTGTGTTAGGCCTGCCAGATGTTGACATAGTTCCTCCATAGGAGAGGCTCCTCATTTGGGCTCAGACATGGCTGTCTGATACTGTCATGTACCTAGTAGATGAGCCCAAAATGCAGAGGAAGGCCTCACTTACGCCTCTGACTCGAGGCCCCTGATAGAGTAAGCAGGAGGCACAGGAGTGGAAAGTAGCATGAGTGCCTGGCAGGATCAACAGCAAGGAGGTTAGTCTGGAATTTCAGGTGGCATTGTGCAGGGTGGTCAGCAGACTGGAACAGCAGACAGGAGCAGCAGACTGGAGGCTGGAGCAGACTGGTAGGAGAAACCTACAGGACTGGAACTTAGAAGGGTCAGACAAGCCGGGTCATACACAGACAGGTATATTGGAGAAAAGTTAGAGGCAGGACCAGGGGCACTGGAACAAGCTGGGTCGGTAGCAGGCAGGTGGCAGAAAGACCAGAGGAGAAGGCAGATGCAACATCAAGACAGGCCGGGGTCAGATGCAGGCAGACAGTAGGAATAGTCAAAGGCAAGCTGGGTAATACACAGAAACAGATTCGGATAGCAGATAACACACGGGAAACGTTGTAGATCAGACAGCAATGCTTCTGTGTGTCAGCCTGGTTTAAATAGCCCGCCTGGCATCAGGAGCCGCACGCGCTCCTGTGTGCGCGCGAACGCACTCGCGCACGCGCATTGGCACCCGCAATTGCCCACCAGCTTGTCCAGCAGTGATTTTAATAATGCTTAAAGTGAAACAATAAAAATGAAATATTCCTTTGAATATCGTGCCTGGGGGGGTCTCCTTAGTCTGCCTGTAAACTAACGCATCTTTCCCATGTTCATAACAGTACCCCAGCAAAATTACATTGTATTGTCGGATCCCGGCAATATACATATAAATCATTGAAAAAAACAGCGTGGGTTCCCCCCTTCCATTTCCAGGCCCTTTGGGTCTGGTATGAATGGCAAGGGGAACCCCGTGCCAAAATAAAAAAAATGGCATAAGGGTCCCCCCCAAAATCCATACCAGGCCCTTCAGGTCTGGTATGGATTTTGAGGGGAATCCCGTGCCAAATTAAAAAAAAATGGTGTGGGTGTTCCCCAAAATCCATACCAGACTCTTATGCGAGCACGCAACCTGGCAGGCCACAGGAAATGGGGGGGCGAAAGAGCACCCCCCCTACTGAACCGTACCAGGCCACTTGCCCTCAACATGGGGAGGGTGCTTTGGGTCCCCCCCAAAACACCTTGACAAGGACCTCTTCCCCACAACCCTTGTTAAAGGGGGCCCCCAGATCCTGCCCCACCCCTTATGTGAATGGGTATCGGGTAAATTGTACCCCTACACATTCACCAAAAAAAGTGTCAAAAAGAAAAAATGACAGGAGACAGTTTTTGACCTTTATAGAAAAAAAAGTCCCGCAATGTAAATTCATCTTCAATCACAGCGCCAACAACCTGAGCAAAAAAAATACAGAAAAACTCCGCCTCCATTGGGGAGACCCCGCCAACTGTAGTCTTTTTACAATGACAGCTGTTATATAGCTGAGGGTGGGGCCACTCAGTGATGTAACCGGGTGGCCTCACCCTCAGCTATATAACAGCTGACCCCAAAGCTGTGGCCTGATAAGGTTCAGGGGGGTGCTCTCTCGCCCCACCTTTTCCTGCTGCCTGCCAGGTTGCAGGCTCAGATAAGGGTCTGGTATGGATTTTGGGGGGACTCCCACATCATTTTTATTATTTTGCCATGGGGTTCCCCTTAAAATCCATACCAGGCCTTAGGGGCCTGGTATGGATTTTGGGGGGGCCCCACACCATTTAAAAAAAAATCCCCTTAATATCCATACCAAACCTGAAGGGCCTAGTATGGATTATGGGGGGCCCCACGCTATTTATTTTGGCACAGGGTTCCCCTTAATATCCATACCAGACCTCAAGGGCCTGGTAATGCACTGGGGGGTGGGGGGGACTCACGCCGTTTTTTTTCAATGATTTGTATGTATATTGCCAGGATCCGGCAATACATTACAGTCGCGAGCAGTTTTAAATTACTTTTTCTCTTTTATAAATATCATTTTGATGCTCTCATTCACTACACGCTAAGCAGCCTTATATAGTGTGGGGCGTGGACTTAGCCCCCTGAGCCATGATTGGCCAAAGGCACATTCGGCGAAGGGGGAACACCCGATGTTTGAGTCAAACTTACGCTCGACTCGAACATCGGGCTCATCCCTACTGGTGATACCTGCTGCTAAACTCAGAATTGAAATGCTGTTAAATGGACGTTTTTCACTGTCGTTTATCAGCTGTCAGTTTCCAGTGTTCAGAAGAGGTTTTCAATTGCCCCGTTTACATGAGGCCTTACAGTGTAAATTTGATGTCCCCTCAAAATAACACACAGCCATTAATATCTAAAAAACTGGTAAGAAAAGTGAGTACACCCCTTAGTGAGAGTGTCCAAATTGGGCCCAAAGTGTCAGTATTTTGTATGGCCACCATTATTTTCCAGCACTGCCTTAACCCTCTTGGGCATGGAGTTCACCAGAGCTTCACAGGTTGCCACTGGAGTCCTCTTCCATTCCTCCATGATGACATTATGGAACTGGTAGATGTTAGATAACTTGTGCTCCTCCACCTTCCATTTGAGAATGCCCCACAGATGCTCAATAGGGTTTAGGTCTGTAGACATGCTTGGCCAGTCCATCAACTTTACCCTCAACTTCTTTAGCAAGGCAGTGGTCGTCTTGGAGGTGTGTTTGGGGTCGTTATCATGTTACAATACTGCCTGCATCCCATTTTCCGAAGGGAGAGAATCATGCTCTGCTTCAGTATGTCACAGTACATGTTGGCATTCATGGTTCCCTTAATGAACTGTAGCTCCCCAGTGCCGGCAGCACTCATGCAGCCCCAGACCATGACACTCCCACCACCATGCTTGACTGTAAGACACACTTGTCTTTGTACTCCTCACCTGGTTGCCACCACACACGCTTGACACCATCTGAACCAAATAAGTTTATCTTGGTCTCATCAGACTACAGGACATGGTTCCAGTAATCCATGTCCTTAGTCTGCTTGTCTTCAGCAAACTGTTTGCGGCTTTCTTGTGCATCATCTTTAGAAGAGACTTCCTTCTGGGACGACAGCCATGCAAACCAATTTGATGCAGTGTGCGGCGTATGGTCTGAGCACTGACAGGCTGACCTCCCACCTCTTCACTCAACTTCTTTGGTCGACCATGGCGAGGCCTGTTTTGAGTGGAACCTGTCTTGTTAAACCGCTGTATGGTCTTGGCCACTGTGCTGCAGCTCAGTTTCAGGGTCTTGCCAATCTTCTTATAGCCTAGGCCAGGGATATGCAATTAGCGGACCTCCAGCTGTTGTAAAACTAAAAGTCATTTTGCCTCTGCCTCTAGGTGTCATGCTTGTGGCTGTCAGAGTCTTGCTATGCCTCATGGGATTTGTAGTTCTGCAACAGCTGGAGGTCCGCTAATTGCTTATCCCTGGCCTAGGTCATCTTTATGTAGAGCAACAATTCTTTTTTTAGATCCTCAGAGAGTTCTTTGCCATGAGGTGCCATGTTGAACTCCCAGTGACCAGTATGAGAGAGTGAGAGCGATAAAACACCAAATTTAACTCACCTGCTCCACATTCACACCTGAGACCTTGTAACACTAACAAGTTACATGACACTACGGAGGAAAAATGGCTAATTGGGCCCAATTTGTTCATTTTCTAGGGGTGTACTCACTTTTGTTGCCAGCGGTTTAGACATTAATGGCTGTGCGTTAAGTTATTTTGAGGGGACAGCAAATTTACAAAAGCAAAGTATCACTTCTTCAGTGTTGTCACATGAAAAGATATAATAAAATATTTACAAAAATGTGAGGGGTGTACTCACTTTTATGAGATATTGTATATTCATTTCAAGTATTCCATCAGGATATGAAAAGTTTAGAAAACTGAAAAAAGTTTATTCTGATTGTATGTATCTAAAAACGTGTCATCATTTAAGTGTACCTAAAGCAGCACCAGGCAAGAAGAACTCTATAAACAATTAAATACACTGAGAACACTCAGGATAAATCCCGGAAGCTCTGCTGGGATCTCATATGTGACTTATTTGGGGTTCAGTGTTTGCACGCAACTGAACTTATATCAGGAGCTTATAGGGTTATTTATATCAACCTTTACAGGTTTAACCCCTTCCCATACTGTACTGCCTTACTCTAAATGAAAATAGATCTAAGGTATTGTATACATAAACAAGTGTGTGTAATACATATAATACACATATAAAGTTTTAAAAAATGTTCTGTAATTACCTATCTCTCTATGTTTCTATTGCTGTGCATAGGTGTTATTGTGAATGGGTGTGAAGCAGAAATGCGCAAGAGCAGGGATTTCAGGTCCCAGCTGTCTTTGTCACCCTTACTACTGCTGTGGCTAAAGAGTAAAGCCGGGTACACACTGTCAGCTCCAGTCGGAGACACTGTATTAATCATGCGAGGTTAGTCCAGTGATCTCCCCCGCTAAGCTGTTGTGTTCTGACAGGGGGACAGCCCCCCGCCAGGACACTCTGATCAGCGCTTTCTGCCATTGGCTGAGAGTGCTGACTGGGAGTTGGTCGGCTACTGGTTTTCCAGCAGAATGTTGGCGGAATGAATGGCAGAATATCGGCCATTTTTTTTTTTAACCAGAAAATGTCTCCCGACATTCTGCTCGTGTGTACAGGGCTTAACACTGATAAACAGTATAATGCACTCCAAAGCAGTAGGTGAGAAATATTACTCTATTGTAGGAAGCGTAGTGACCCACATGATCTTCAAGTAAAATATGGATGATTAAAAGCCCTCACATAATAATCTAAAAGTAAAATAAAAAGTATACTTAAAAAAATAAAAAAATAAATAATTAACCACTTCTCGCCGGCCTATAGCAGACCAGGTGGTGGTTGTGTTATCCTGACTGGGCATCATATGATGTCCAGCAGAATAATCCCTAGCGAGCACCCACGGGGGCGCACAACTTGGCGATCGGGGACAGCGTGTGTCCCTCGGACACAGCCATTCCCCAATCACGGTAAACAGCCAATGAAATTAGCAGTTTACCACATGATTGGCTGTGTCAAAATCATAGCCGATCACATGTCACAGGAGACTCGGCAGCGCTCAGCGCGGGGATCGGGGAAGGCGCGTGTCCCTTGGACACAGCACTTCCCCGATCAGGGTAAACAGCCAATGAAATTGTCTGTTTATCACGTGACCGCTGTGTCCAATCACAGCTGGTCAACAAATGTAAACATTGAGATCATGCGCTCTCTCTTCACACACCATTTCACCGCACAGCAAGGTGTGCAACACTACAAACTTTTCCCAATTAGATTATTTTTATTTATTTTTCCCACAAGATTTGCTGCAGAATAAGGTGGACCAAACCAACCTGTATGCATCCCAATTTAGTGTATAAATAAGTGGTGCAGCGCTAATCCTAAGTGTAAAACCTCAGGTGGTTTTCAAATATGGTCATAATTTAAATCACCAAGGTGTATATAAAAATAATGGTGGAAGCAATAAATTTACATTTAAAAAACAGTGGGGTAATAAATACAGTGGTGAGTCTCACTGAACTAAATGAATGGTGAATGCAAATAAGCTGATAAAAATGTGCGTGTTGCAAGCTTGAATCTCTACGGTAAAAAATCTGATACAACATAGATAACAAAAACCAATGTTTAAAAAATATATAAATAAAGTGCAGCGTGATTTAAATACATATAAAGTTCAAAAGTGACAATGTGCAATGTGCGAACACTGTGCATAATAAACTTGGCTACACCTCAGATTACATGCGGTGTTGGTATTCAAACCTACATAAAGTGCAAAAATGTGCAAAAAGGACCGAAAAACTCCTGAGTACATACAGTAATAAATGTCCCAAAAATTAAGTATATATATAATAGGGTTTTGACACAAAAAGAAATGTCCTTTTAAAGTAGAATCTGTGACAATAATGTGCTGGCATGCGCATGTAGCAGTTAAAGTGCCAAGTGACTTAAAACTCGTGCATCTTCGTGTGCAGACACTTCAGTGGGTAGTGGCCCCTTACCTCACAGTAATGGGGCAACAGCATATGACCAAAGGGCTCTTTATCTCATCCACCTAGGGGCTCCTGCGCATCCCTCACCGTCCTAACAATAATGAGGCAACAGCATATGACCAAAGGGCTCTTTAACTCATCCACCTAGGGGTTCCTGCACATCCCTCACCGTCCTAGGATTAGGTTCCCTCAGATGCGATGCAGGGAGGTATTATAAAAATAATAGAGTGGAAAAAGAACCCAATAGTGTAATTCCGTTTAAATAACTTGTATTTTATTTAGGCAAAAGCAGGTACTCACATTTAGCAATTGAGAAAAAATGGTTGTATCCGACGAGCAGCGAGCTCGTATGCTTCTCACAGTGTGTACAGCCTATCCCCTCCCTACGCGTGACGTCACACCACACGTGACTTCTTCAGGGGATCAATTCCAATTTATTGCTGCCAACCCCAATTCATTCTACGCTCACGTGTTCCAGTGGCGACGTCTAACACTGGACAAATTTAAATAATTTTTGGGCCTTACGTTTAATATGGGGCTTACAAAAAAGAACGAACTCCATGCCTATTGGTCCACTAACCCCATCCACCACATGCCGATATATTCTGCTGTCATGTTCAGGACACGATACGACATGATTATGCATTTTCTACATTTCAATGATAATTTGCAGTGCCCTCCCCGAGATAATCCCAACCACAACAAATTGTACAAGATATGCCCTCTAATTATTTCATTTTCCCAGCGATTTACAGAAGTTTTTATCCCAGACCAAAAAATTTGTGTGGTCGAGTCTCTTATACTTCAAGCAGTATATCCCAAGTAAGAGAGCCAGGTATGGGTTGAAATGAAATAAATTATGTGATTGAACCACTGGATACGTCTTCACATTCTGGATTCATGAAGGCAAAGACTCCCAACTCCAGCCCCGTGATTGCCCCACATTTTTTGGAACCAGTGGGAAAATTGTCTGGGAGCTGGCATACCGTGTTTGAAAAAGGATACTACTCATATGTTGACAGCTATTATACCAGCTTGCCCCTTTTTCATCATCTTTACAGTAAACAAGCCCTGGCCTGCGGTACCTTAAAAAAAAAAAAAAAAAAAAACAGAAGGGCTTCCCACAAAATCTGTTAACAAAAAAATTGCAAAATGGAGAATCGGCATTCATGAGAAATGAGGAGGTGTTGGCCATGAAGTGGAGGGACAAGAAAGATGTCCACATCCTCTCTACCATCCTCAATGTCCTCAATGACACTGTGGTGGAGATCCAGAGAAGACGCGTCCCCATTGTAAAACCTGAATGTGTCCACGACTACAATATGTGCATTGGGGGGGGGGGGGGGGTTGTATTTAAAGGATCAGATGCTACAACTATTTGTCAACCAGAGAGTCCCGTTATTTGTGTAAGAAAGTTGCATTTCACCTGTTTCATATGGCTCTGTTTAATTCATTTGTCTGCTACTAAAAAGAGACTCAAAACCAACAAATCTCCTACCTCAAGTATATTGAAGAAATTGTCACTGCTCTAATTTACCAACAAGGTCCCGCCCCAGTAAGCATTCGCTCTGATAGTGTCGACTTCACAAGCAACATTTTCCCTATAACATTCCCCCCACAGAATCTGGAAGAAGACGCCAAAAGAAATGCTGTACATGCAGCAGAGGAGGAGTAAGAAGAGATACCAGCTATTATTGTCCCCAATGTCCCTTCCAACCTGGCCTGTGCATCAGAGATTGCTTCAAAAATTATCACACATCCTTCAGATATTAGTTCCCCTTATTATTAACAGACTGCCATTTCCCCATTTCAAATTCCTGTGTGGATCATTTGCCTGCTACTATGTTACTACCTTCTATGTTAATTAACTGACCCTGGCCTGTTTACCGTCGATATCTTTGCCTGCCGATTTAAACCACGTTTCTGACTTCCACGTGCAGCAACCTTAGCCTGTTTACTGACAATGCCTCTGCCTGCCATTTTAATCCACGTTTCTGACTTCCACTAACACCGACCTTGGCCTGGTAATCGACCACGTTTTTTGCCTGCCACTTTTGCCCTTCTACTTTAGTACACAGGGGTCTCACATATGTGAGGGGCTTCAGAATAGCATTCTGAGTAGAGAAAAACAGTTTTTGGTTTTCTGTGCTCCCAGAACAGGGTCTGGTTGCCCGGAGGCTTCAAAGAGATTTGGGTGGGAGAAGCCTCAACCCCTGTAACCCTGACCCTAAGCTTGATGGTCCTTCCTGCTGCCTGGACCAATACTTTGGCTGTGCTAACCATATTACTGCCTGTAATGAGACATTATGGACCATGTTTCTTCCTGCTGCTTGGACCAATACTTTGGCTGTGTTCACTATATATCTGCCTGCTGCCTCTACTGACTATGGACAGTATTTCTGCCTGGACACCTCTGCCTGCTACCTGGACCAATGCTTTGGCTGTGCTTTGGCTGTGCTGACAGTATCTCTGCCTGTAAGAATTATGGACAGTATTCCTGCCTGCTGCCTGGATGATTGCTTTTGCTGTCGCTGACCTCATTCCTGCCTGCTGCCTGGACCGATGCTGTCCTCTGTAGATCACTGCACTTCTAAAACCACAGGTAATCTTTTGTTATTTGGTATGTACCTGCTATGTGTTAGAAATATGAAGGGCCTTCAAAAATGTGATCGGTAGTCAGAAAATTATATGTGTAATTTATGCTGCTAGAATGCCTGGAGGTGCTACTTGGATGTTGGGCACACATGTGGTATCGCTATACTCAGGAGGAGTAGCGGAGTGTATTTTGGGGTGTCATTTATATAGCAAAAAATAAAAAACCCAGTGGTGATTAAATACCACCAAAAGAAAGCTCTATTTGTGAGAAAAAAATGTAAAAAATTTTGTTTGGATACAGTGTAGCATGACTAAGTAGTTGTCATTCAAAATGTGAGAGCGCTGAAAGCTGAAAATTGGTCTGGACGGGAAGGTGCATAAGTGCCTGGTATTGAAGTGGTTAAAGACCCCTTCCCCCTACAGACACATGCATTCCATACACACAGCTAAAACATACCCTATGATTGTAAGCAAATGCCTATTATGCAGAGCTGGGAATCTCCACTCAAGCTAGAGGTAGAAGAATATGCTTAAATTAAAGTGACCCTGATACCTTGCTGGTGAAATTAAAAGTTGGTCAGCCTATAAAAGAATCAGCTTCATATTACCTCTTTGGCAAGAGAAAGGTCAAATCTCTGTTTTCCTCAAGTGCTAACAGTGCCACTGCTTATAGACACTTTTGGCTCCATTCACAGTTGGCGTTTTGGGATCTCTGACAGAATCACTTGCCGACATTCTTGCCATGATCTCAAATCACATTGCAATCATAAAATCCACAGGTTCCATTAATTTTCAATGGCACCTAAACGCAGTGCTGTTTTTATTATTGCGCAGTGAACCGCAGCAAACGAAGCTTGTCATCCAAAGAAGCTCCTGCTCCTTTTTGGGCGACAACCTTCACACAACATCGCGGTTTGCCGCGCTATTTATCGCACTATAATTAAGGCAAAACCGCACTGTGTTTTAGGTGCCATAGAAAATGAATAGCACCTTAATATGTGTTTTGCGATTGCCATGTGATTTCAGATTGCAGGCAGAATCGCAGCGATTCTGCCCCAGATCTGAAAACGGCAAATGCAAATGGAGCCTTTGAGTGTGTTGGATAGCATGCCCCCTGCTACTTGCTGTGGTTCCTCCTGCCAAACTCTGTTGGGAGAGGGTGGCTAGGGGGGCTGAAGCCCCGAATGTGACCTCGAAAAGCCCCGAGTCTATTGAATGCTGCATTACATTGTTAGCCCCGAGCGCCGGGACCGATATGATCGTGAGTGTGGCCGAAAGTGGCCGAGTGTGGCTGAAAGTGGCTGAGTGCCATAGCGGCCGAAAATGGCTGAGTGCGGCTGAGTGCCATAGCAGGTCCCACCTTCTGGAGCCTGCAGCGCCAATGCCAGAACCGCGGGACGTGTGAGTGACGTGACCTCCATCTTAGCCTGCAGGCTCCAGAAGGCGGGAACGCCACATCCACGCTCCCCGCTCGGGCGGGCGGCTCTCCTCTCCTCCTCGGCTTGGCTCCTCTCTGACAAGTGACTGACTGCCTGCTGTGACCGCACACCAAGGCTGAGCTGAGGTAGGTCAGACAGTATGTGTGTATGTATGTCATTGTCAGTGTATGTAGGTCAGGCAGGTCACTGGTCAGTGTATGTAGGTCAGTGTGTTGGTCAGGCAGGTCACTGGTCAGTGTATGTAGGTCAGGCAGGTCACTGGTCAGTGTGTGTAGGTCAGGCAGGTCAGTGTGTGTAGGTCAGGCAGGTCAGTGTATGTAGCTCAGGCAGGTCAGTGCATGTAGGTCAGGCAGGTCAGTGTATGTAGGTCAGTGAGTGTATGTAGGTCAGTGTATGTAGGTCTTTGAGTGTATGTAGGTCAGTGTAAGTAGGTCAGTGAGTGTAAGCAGGTCAGTGTATGTAGGTCAGTGAATGTATGTAGGTCAGGTAGGTCAGTGTATGTAGGTCAGGTAGGTCAGTGTATGTAGGTCAGTGTATGTAGGTCAGGCAGGTCAGTGTAATGGTCAGTGTCAGGCACGTGTGTTTAGTGGTCAGCATTGATGGGCACAGGTAAGTCACACAACCCCACCGCCCAGCCCAAAAAAAAAATAAAAAGCTGCACCACATACAACACCACCCCCCACCCCGTTTCTTGGACTGGCCCTTTTTACCACCTAGCAACACCCCTGGTGTTCTGTAACAATATAGTGGCTGGCAGGAGGTACTACAGTGTGCAGCAGAGGAAATGCTATCTAAAAGACTATGCAGTGTGGGAGAGCAGTGATGCCAGTATCTCTGAAAGGAAATGGAGAATCCCCTGCCACAATGGTGGGTATTAAGATTTGTCTTTTAAACTTGGTTCACACAGGGGCGACTTGTCAGGCGACCTAGTCGCCTGACAAGTCGCCTCCCGTTCTGTACAATGGAACCGTTCTAATCGGAGCGACGCAAGTCGCTCCGACTTAGAAAAAGGTTCCTGTACTACTTTGGGGGCGACTTGGGGCAACTTGCATAGACTTCTACACAGAAGTCGTTTTGCAAGTCGCCGTGGCAGTCGTGTGCAGGTCGCCTCGGTGAGGCGACCTGCAAGTCGTGCCGCCCCTGTGTGAACCGAGTCTTACAGCCTGCTCAGCTGTTAATTTTCCCTGGCAAGGCAAAGGGTTGCATCAATTCTAAACTGATGAGGTTTTTTAAGTGATTGTAAACGATCACCTTGTAAAAAGACCCATTCAGTTTAAGGCCCCTTCCACACGAGGTGTATCTGCTCAGCGGAGTCCGCCAGTTCAGCAGGAGATCGCTCTGTTGATCTCCGCTGAGCCGGCAAATGACAGGTCCAGCTCTGCTCCCTAAACAGGGAGGGACCTGTCAGAGCCCCGCTGATTTCTATGGGGAGATCGGACGAAAACGGACAGCATGTCTGTTTTCATCTGTTCTCATTGAATCCGATCCACCAGACGGATAGCTGAACGTATCGCCATATGTATGTTTTTAGCGGATCAGATGGCAGGCGGGTTTCAGCGGACACATCTCCGATGACATCTGCCTGCCCATAGGAGTCAAATGGTGGCCCGCTCAGATCCGCCTGAAAAACGGACAGGCAAGTCCGAGCGGGCTTATCGTGTGAAAGGGGGCTAAAATAGAAATGAAACGCAAAACATTTTTGTATAGATATAAAAAAAAAAAATTATAAATACCTTTTTTCCCATTTTTTTTTTTTTATAAATGATCACATTCCCTCTGTTCTCAGCTGCATAATAGAAGAGAAGCATCAGCAGACTGAGCTTACCAGTGAATTTCTATGTAGCAGGGTATTTTAGGACAAGTCTGATCATTGAAGGAGAGTACACTGAGTTCCTAGCATAGCTAGAGAACTGACCGCAGTGTGCTCTCCTGCTTAGTGTGGTCAGTTTTAATAGGAAAACAGAGGGACTGGAACACTAGTGATTTCACATAAAGGAATCAATACAAAGATAACAGGATACTTTCCCATACAAGGTACATGGTACAGCAGGCATATGTGAAGTGTATATGAAGGGATAAGAAACACTTTAATGCATAACCTGTTCATAATAATTTTGTGTATCTTTATTTTTTGTTATTTCAAGTTCACCATTTTACAAGTATACATGATTATAATCCCAGAAATATTAATTATTAATTGATTTACTAATAATTTTTTAAATTTTTATTTGTTATTTTTTAATTTTTTTTAAATGTATTTTATATTTGTTATTGTATATATTATATTATATTGTATTAACTTTTTTTTATTTTGTCTCTAAAACAAGAATTAGGCCTCATAAACGCTGACATTTTTACAGCGGCATTTTTGAGCTTTTTTTTTGCAGCTTAAAAATGCCACTCCATGTTATTCAATGGCCTCATACACACCATAGCGTTTTTGAGCTGTAACAGGCATTGGAGTTTTTAAGCTCCAAAAAAGCCCCAGGACCAGCGCGTTCTGAGGCTCCAACGCTAGAGCTGTAAAAACCCCAGATAAAAACGCCGGTTTTCCTGGCATCGGTACTAGCTTTACAGCTCGTTTTTTAAAACGTCGGTGTGTATGAGGCCTTACAGAGAAAAAAGTGGTGAGGAGAGAACGTTATATAACACTAAGGCTCTGTTTCCAGAGCGACTTGTTTTGCGACTTGACACATATCAAGTCGCATCACAAGTCAAAACACATGTATTTCAATGGTCCCCGTTCTAATTGGTGCGACTCAAGTCACAGTGTCTCCAAAAAAGGTTCTTGCACTACTTTGTTCCGTCTTCGGTGCGACTTGTTCTCCATAGAAAGGTATTAAGCCGCAATGCAGTCGCATGTACATGTCTGACACCGCGACTTTGTTGCGACTTCCATGGAAGTCTACAGAAGCACATGATCTCTGCTCCTCCCAAATACATCACTTCCTATATTGATGTACGTGAGTGTGGAAGACAGGAAGGGGAAATAACTAAGCAGGATAAGGAATTACATCACTCTGGCTAAATCGCAGAACATCAAAGTCGCTTCTAAAGTCGCATCAAATCGCAACATAAATCGCATTGTAAAATTGCAGTGTAAATCGCGCGACTTTGGGGACGCAATAGTGGAAACATAGCCTAACATAGTTTAGTTGCAAAATCATCCACGTCGAAAGTATTTAACTGTTGCTCTTGACAATGTCAGTGACTGGATTGATTTGTTAAATTGTTATCACCACATAGTGTTGTTTTGGTTATCTTGTTCATCATATTGTTTGATTGTTTACACGGGGGATTGTTTGCAATAGCACTACTGTAGGTTACCTTCCTTCCGGTTGGTCAATTACATCTATTGTATTGGAAAGCATTGGAAAATGCTCAATAACGTTTAAATTTATTGTACTCACACTTACAGTATCTCACAAAGGAGAGTACACCCCTCACATTTTTGTAAATGTTTTATTATATCTTTCCATGTGAAGAAATGACACTTTGGTACAATGTAAAGTAGTGAGTGTACAGCTTGTATAACAGTGTAAATTTGCTGTCCCCTCAAAATAACTCAACACACAGCCATTAATGTCTGAACCGCTGGTAACCAAAGTGAGTACACCTCTAAGTGAAAATGTCCAAATTGGGCCCAATATTTTGTGTGGCCACCATTATTTTCCAGCACTGCCTTAACCCTCTTGGGCGTGGAGTTCACCAGAGCTTCACAGATTGCCACTGGAGTCCTCTTCCACTCCTCCATGACGACATCACAGAGCTGGTGGATGTTAGAAACCTTGTGCTCCTCCACCTTCCATTTGAGGATGCCCCACAGATGCTCAATAGGGTTTAGGTCTGGAGATATTCTGGAGTCCCTCACCTTTGCCCTCAGCTTCTTTAGCAAGGCAGTGGTGATCTTGGAGGTGTGTTTGGGGTCGTTATCATGTTGGAATACTGTCCTGCGGCCCAGTCACTGAAGGGAGGGGATCATGCTCTGCTTCAGTATTTCACAGTACATGTTGGCATTCATGGTTCCCTCAATGAACTGTAGCTCCCCAGTGTCGGCAGCACTCATGCAGCCCCAGACCATGACACTCCCACCACCATGCTTGACTGTAGGCAAGACACACTTGTCTTTGTACTCTTCACCTGGTTGCTACCACACACGCTTGACACCATCTGAACCAAATAAATTTATCTTGGTCTCATCAAACCACGGGACATAGTTCTAGTAATCCATGACCTTAGTCTGCTTGTCTTTAGCAAATTGTTTGTGGGCTTTCTTGTGCATCAACTTTAGAAGAGGCTTCCTTCATGCAGACCAATTTAATGCAGTGTGCGTCGTATGTTCTGAGCACTGACAGGCTGCCCCCCCCATCCCTTCAACCTCTGCAGCAATGCTGGCAGCACTCATACATCTATTTCCTAAAGACAACCTCTGGATAAGATGCTGAGCATGTGCACTCAACCTCTTTGGTCGACCATGGCAAGGCCTGTTCTGAGTGGAACCTGTCCTGTTAAACCGCTGTATGGTCTTGGCCACCGTGCTGCAGCTCGGTTTTAGGGTCTTGGCAATCTTCTTATTGCCTAGACCATCTTTATGTAGAGCAACAATTCTTTTTTTCAGATCCTCAGAGAGTTCTTTGCCATGAGGTGCCATGTTGAACTTCCAGTGACCAGTATGAGAGAGTGAGAGCGATAACACCAAATTTAATGTACCTGCTCCCCATTCACACCTGAGACCTTGTAACACTAACGAGTCACATGACACCAGTGAGGGAAAAAGGCTAATTGGGTCCAATTTGGACATTTTCACTTAGGGGTGTACTCACTTTTGTTGCCAGCGGTTTAGACATTAACCACTTCAGCCCTAGGCTCCCAAAAAGTCACACACATGTGGTATCCCCGTACTTAGGAGAAGCAACAGAATGTATTTTGGGGTGTAATTCCACATATGCCCATTGCATGTTTGAACAATATATCATTTAGTGACAACTTTGTGCAAAAAAAAAAAAAAGAAAAAAAAAGTTTGTAATTTACCCGAAACTTGTGGCAAAATATAAAATATTCCATGGATTCAACATGCCTATCAGCAAATAGCTTGGGGTGTCTACTTTCCAAAAAGGGGTAATTTGGGGGCAGGGTTGAACTGTCCTGGCATTTTATGCACAACATGAAAAAATATGATTTATTTTCATTTACATTATATATTTTATATATATATATATTTTATATTATATATTTTTTTTAAAGCAAAGGCCCTACAGATTAAAATGGTGGGTGTTGTAACTTTTTTTTCTCACAGTATTTGCGCAGCGATTTTTCAAATGCATTTTTTTGGAAAAAAACACTTTTTTTCATTTTAATGCACTAAAACACACTATATTGCCCAAATGTTTGATGAAATAAAAAACATGATCTTATGCCGAGTACATGGATACCAAACACGACATGCTTTAAAATTGCGCACAAACGTGCAGCGGCAACAAACTACATGCATTTTTAAAAGCTTTTAAAAACCTTTACAGGTTACCACTTTAGATTTTCAGAGGAGGTCTACTGCTAAAATTACTGCCCTCGATCTGACCTTCGCGGTGATACCTCACATGCATGGTCCATTTGCTGTTTACATATGACACCAGACCGACGCTTGCGTTCGCCTTTGCGCGTAAGCACAGGGGGACAGGGGTGCTTTTTTACAAAAAATTGGGGTCTATTAGACCCTAGATCTCTCCTCTGCCCTCAAAGCATCTAACCACACCAAGATCGGTGTGATTAAATGCTTTCCCAATGGCGCTGTTTATATCCGGCGAAACCTAAGTCATGAAATGCTCGTAGCTTCCGGTTTCTTAGGCCATAGAGATGATTGGAGCCATTCTGGTCTACGATCAGCTCTATGGTCAGCTGATGGAACCACTGGCTGCATTCTCAGGTTCCCTGTTGGGGAAGGAGAGCCCGAGAAAACCATGGAAGACGGTGGGACGTTCCCTCCCACTGCTTGTAAAAGCAGTCTAGAGGCTAATTAGCCGCTAGGATTGCTTTTATATGAAAGCTGACTGCTGGCTAAAAAGAATGATTCCAAGATGATCATTCTGGTATAACCACTCAAAGTCCAGCAACATACCAGTACGTTGCTGGTCCTTGTTGGGCATATATTGTAATGTTCTTTTTTTCATGCAGCCTGTGGGCTGAACGAAAAAAAGAAATTGATCGGTGGGTATGCCCACCATTAGAATACCGCCCTTCATCCACTCACTTCTAATGATGGACATACATGCACCATTGTCTTTTAACTGTGGTGGTGAAATCACCTCCTTACAGCCCTGGAGTCGCTGATTTACGTATCGTGGGAGCAAACGCTGTTGCTGCCAAGATAAATAAATCAGTGCTGCAGCTGAATGGCATACCTGCTAAGCAAAATAAAATTTCTTTTTAACGCAATATGTGCCTAAAATATATATGCCGAAGCATTGGGGCAATCCGCCCCTAATGTTAGGAGCAAATCGCCCCTCCACTCCTACCTCCTATAGCGCTGGAGTCATGGCTTTATGTATCGTGGGAGCAAACGCTGTTGCTGTCAGAATAAATAAACCCGTGCTGCAGCTGAATGTCGTACCTGGTAAGCAAATGATGGTTAACAATAACAGTATAACGTTAATAGGGCGTACACACGGTCGGACTTTGTTCGGACATTCCGACAACAAAATCCTAGGATTTTTTCCGACGGATGTTGGCTCAAACTTATTTTGTCTACACACGGTCGCACAAAGTTGTCGGAATTTCCGATCGCCAACCACGCGGTCTAGTACACCACATACGACGAGACTAGAAAAGGCCGGTTCAGAACCAAGCGCGGCACCCTTTGGGCTCCTTTTGCTAATCTCGTGTTAGTAAAAGTTTGGTGAGAGACGATTCGCGCTTTTTCAGACTTGTGGCTTTCAGATCGTTTTCTGCCGTTCAGTTTGTGCTTGTGGGTTTGTATCTGCTCTTCAGTGCGTGCAAGCAAGTTCCGCGTGACTTTAGGTAGTCATTGTATTCTTCTTCGTTCGTTACTGTTTTTCAGGTCGCTCTTCACAGGCCTTGCTGTCCTTCAGTGCGTTCTGTTACTTCGTTCTGAGCAGCCGACCGTTTTCTAGCCATGTTTCGTATGCGTACTCCTCGTAGAGTTCGTGCTGTGCGGGGCCTTGGTGTTGGGGTCCTGACCTTGACACAAGTCCAGTCCATGAACAGGGTGGGGAGGAGTTCATGGACCAAGAATTGGTTGCTTCAGCGTGACCAGTTCTCTCATGTGCCTTTGCTCCGTGAGATCCGTGAGAATAATCCTGATGATTTCAGGAACTTTCTCAGGATGACGGATCCCGTGTTTCACCGTCTGTTGGCTTCGCTGACCCCTTATATTAGCAGGCAGGATACCTGCATGAGGCAAGCCATTACTCCGGAGCAGAGGTTGGTCGCTACCCTGCGGTATTTGGCGACAGGGAGAAGCCTGCAGGACTTGAAGTTCTCGACAGGCATCTCCCCCCAGGCTCTGGGGATCATTATCCCAGAGACCTGTTCTGCCATCATACAGGTCCTACAGAAGGAGTATATGAAGGTAAGATTTTTATCCTTTTATATCACATTTTATTGTATTGAATGTTTGCTAATATATTGTATTTCTTTCCCCATTCCCTAATTACCATGCTTGTAATATGCTGTGAATGTCCCCTTTGTCCTCATGCATGCTGGATTTTTATGTCATTATTATTTTATGTCCTTCATACATATTTGCCCTTCACTAACCTCCCCAGCATGGTGTCTCCTGCCCTATATTCACCTCATGTAGTCACTTAACAATGTATTTTATCAGCTCCATAGTAGTACTTTACCCCAAACACCCCCTAAAATGTTTGGAAATGTTATTTTAGCTTTAAATTCAGGCAGAGTGGCAGAGGTTTTTTTTGTGGTGTCCCCAAATAATTTTTAGTAACCCTCGCTCCCCCAACTGCTAAGTCAGCTGATCCCAATTCTCTATCCTCAATCATCTATCTGCTGACTTTGACAAACCCATACACACTATACCCACCTCTTTAGTGCTCAGATTTATGGATGAATTCCCCATAGCATGTAGTGCAAGGGCCTGCCTGTATACTTTCCAATGGTACTGTTTAAATTTTTTGTATCCTATTATTATCTTGATAGGTAATAGCAGAATGTCCAAATGTCCTCAAATGTGTACAGTGTGTATTTATATCTTTGTATTATGACACTTCTTACCTGTCCAGTGGTCTGCCAATAGTGTAACTAAGGAGGGTCTGTTCAAAGTAATACCTATTATTTAGGCATTCATCTCTCAATGAAGTGAAGAGGGTTACCAGTCCAAGATTCCAACCCCCCTATAATGTTAGAAATGGCCCATGAGAGGGGGGGGGGGGAATATGATAGGTGTACCTTATACTTTGGTGTTGTTAAATTCCCCTTAATAAATGCTATCTGGAGGTTGCCCCATAATGTTTGTGTCTAATCTGCTTGCCATGTTTCAGAGTAAAAATAGTAATGTTTATTGTTTTTTCCTTAACAGTTTCCTTCTACGCCACAGGAACCGCAGACTGTGGCCTCCCACTTTGCCCAGCGGTGGGACTTTCCTAACTGCGGAGGGGCAATTGACGGGAAACACGTCCACATCGTCCCACCACCCAACTCGGGGTCGTACTATTATAATTACAAGGGGTTTAATAGTATAGTGATGTTGGCAGTGGTGTCGGCTAATTACGACTTCTTGTATGTGGACGTGGGGAAGAATGGCCGGATGTCCGATGGTGGAGTCATCACCCAGACGGAGTTCTACAGGAGTCTCCAGAATGACAGCTTGGACTTGCCAGCTCCAGAGGACAATGTGGAAGGACTCCCATTTGTGTTCGTTGCTGATGAAGCGTTTGCGCTGGGGAACCACCTGATGCGGCCATTCCCAATGAGGACCCTCACCCCGGAACAGAGGGTTTTTAATTACCGGCTGGCCAGAGCCCAAAGAGTGGTGGAGAACACATTTGGAATCCTGGCCAACCGGTTCCGACTATTTCTGACACCCATCCATATGGCGGAGTATAAACTGAACCATATTATACTGGCGTGCTGTGTTTTCCATAACTTTTTAAGGAAACATTCAGCCAACTATGCTGGCTCAGTTGGGCCTGAGGCCAGAATCCTACATCAAACCACACTGACGGCGCTTGAAAGTGGCCGTCCTGACTTGCCCTCCCTGAGTGCCCGTGATGTCCGGTTACGCTACCTGGAGTTCTTTGCGGGTAGGGGGGCTATCAATATGCCAGACAATATGTGAATCCTTTTTATAATAAAACAAAAAAAGAAATTCTTTGTGGACATTTACTGCTTGTGTTTGTTTTAGCTGACCCTGACAGAAATGCGTTGAGTCCAGAAAATGTCGTGATTGTGTAACCTTATTATACAAAGCACTGTTGGCTGTTATTTCCTAAATGCAAAAACACATTTCACTACAAGTGCACTTGCAACTGCCCGGAACCTGCACTTGTAGTGCAAAGAGGATTTGCCCTTAGGAAATAACCCACATTTTCTCAGAAAACAACAATTACATCACCCCAAAAGTGTTGTATTGTAGTGTTGACACAATAATCCACACATTCTTGAGTAAGCAACTTTTTTATACCTGCACAATCACATGTGCATTTACCAAAGGTTTTTAAAACAAACCAACATGTTTGTTGTATAACAATTTTTGCAGTAGCATTATCAAAAATAGAAATGTCCATTTCAGATAAAACAGGCCTGGTTAAAACCAACAAGAAAGACAAAAAACTTGAACTTACAAAGTTCACATTAGGTAAAACCTGAAGGCTATATCAGACATCAGTATTTAGGAACTGGGTTTGATATAGCGTTCAGATGGGGGGAAATCACCCCTGGAAAAGCCAAATTTGGAAGATGCACACCAATTTACGAATGTCAACATGTGCTATCTGCCATCAGGGGGGATCAAGGGATGTGTTTTGGGGGAGCAAGCCCTTCCTCAACGCGACTTTATAATTGAGGAAGGGGTTGCACCCCCAAAACACGTCCATTGATCTCCCGTGATGGCAGATAGCACATGTTGGCACACTGTGTGCATCCCCCAAATGTGGCTTTTCAAAACATTGCAAAAAAAATTTAAAAGATTGGACCACAATCCAAAAAGTGATTTTGTGGGGTTTTAAGTTCGCCCCAAAACATCAATGATGTTATTATTTTTTTTAATAACATCATTGATTTTTTGCTGGATGTTTTGCAGTTCGGCATTACTCCCCATGATCTCCCCGATCAGGATCTGGGCACTTTCTGATGTGAAACGTCCTCTATCCCTCACATCACGATCACCTAAAAAGAGAGAAAGAAAACAAAAACAGGTCTCAAAAATCTGCCACCATCCATCTCTTTTACCTGAGCCTGTGGTCGCAGACACTCACCTGTTGTGGTGCCAATCTCCACCACATCTTCTTCTTCCTCCTGCTCAGCTTTTGTTTGGGGTATTTCACCTTCTTCCAGAGGTGGGGGGTCTCTGGTCTCCTCGGATGAGGGGTGTCCTCCGAGTCTTTTCTCCCCTATGTAAAACAAAAATGGTATAATTAGCACACAGATATTTAATGCAGAACTAGAAATAGGAAACATTGCTTGGAAATGGGGTACAATTGTCTATTTTAGCCGAGTTCCAAGCTGTATATTTTTTATTGCCCTTTGTCAAGCTGCAACACTTTACCTGTTTAGTACAAGCTTCACAGATGTAGCCCCCCCTATAGTATACACTGGAGCACCTGTGTGGCCCCCTAATAAAAATGGTGTTCTGGGGTCCCACACTAGTGCTCCAGTGTCCAGATGTGAAAACAGCTGCTCAGTGTCCTCTCCTTACACACAATCTAGTTTGCATTTCATTCTAGTAACAAACCCATCTACACAAACAAATATTTGGCATCCAAGTAGGCCCAAAAAAAATGTGGGAAAATGCATATGGCCTAAACAATGGTGTTTTAGAGGCTGAAAGAAAAATGTTTGATACGAACGAATAATGGGCCCATGAACATTAAAGTTGCCCTTTTAAACGTTACAATTAATAAAAGCATATGTAGCAGCACGAACGCAATAAAGACAGAAAGAATAGGAACACAGCACAACTACTTACTTTTTTGCAGCACTCTCCGGATCTTTCGGTACTGCTCTTGCTCTCTTAACTTCAGGTCCGACCACTGCTTCCTGAGCTGATCTTTCGATCTTCGTACCCCGAAATTCCTGTGAAGGCTTTTGATCACTTTCGCCATGATCTTGGCCTTTCTGATGTTGGGGTTGGGGTAAGGCCCATACTTCCCGTCATAGTCGGACTTCCTCATGATGTTGACCATCTCCAACATCTCCCCAAAGGACATATTTGTGGCCTTAAAACATCTCCTTCTGGATCGGGACGTGTCTGGATCCGGGCTTTCCTCCTCCTCCTCCTCGTTGCTATAATTAGCACACACCTGCTCTAACTCCGCCATCATGCTCTTCACCCACTGCGCCGAACGAAAAGGGGCGGGGAATAGACTAGAAAGAACGTCAGGGGCGGGCGGAGTTACACACATGCGCAGTGTGTATAAAGCGTAACACACGTGCGTATTACGTACGATCTGTGAGCGGAGGAAGGAGCATTGGACGCGCCGATAGTAAGAACGAAGGCAAGAGACAAACTTGTGCCTATACTGCTTCTACATTGAGGCCTATATTGTAACAAGATTAGGAGAGTTTTGTCTGACATTAGGCTTTGTCTTGTGTTGTGTCTTGCAGTGAACATGGATATCTTAATGAAAGACAATGACTTCATGTCAGTATTCATAGATATCTTAAGGGAGCTGCCCTGTCTGTGGGAGATTAAACACCCCCATTTCAAGAACCAAGCAAAGAGGAAGGCAGCACTGGTGCAATTGTGTGAAATTGTGAAGCAGGTGATCCCCACGGCAGACATCACATATTTAAAGATTTTCATTGGTGGCCTGAGGAGTACATATCTAAGGGATCGCAAGAAAGTCCTGGATTCACAGAGATTCGGAGCAGCAGATGACATCTATGTCCCCAGGATGTTGTACCACGACAGGCTGCATTTTTTGGCAGGCCAGACTGAACCCAGGCCATCCCTCTCCAGTCTTCCTTCCACGCTTCCTTCCCCCCTGGATGAGGCTTCTGACGCCCAACCTGGGCCTTCCAGGCCACATGTGGAGGAGCCCAGATTGAGCCATGTATAGCATTCCTCTAAATATTGCTCGTTGTCCAATCAATGATGTTAACTAGATGTTAGTTGGGAGTACTAATTTAGGATTGTGATTGATGATGCAAAACATTACAACCATGTCCCTTTTTCATACACAGGGAAGTCTCAGCCAGGAGGTGGCCGGGCCGAGCCGGCTGGCTGATCTGCAGGTCCCTCCACCCCCCCTGAAAAGAGAAAGTGGCAGTAGGAGGAGTGCCCTAGAGGAGGCTACCGGAGGACTCTTTTGGAGGACTACAGAGGTCCTGGGAGCACGACAGACCGTGGAGGAGGACATTGCTGCCGTCATTGCATATAAAATGCAGAGGATGGAGGAGGGACAACAAGTCATGTGTGAGGCGCTCATATTGGAGGCTTTTAACAAAGGTATGAGGGGCCAAATGACAGCTCAGACACACCTTTGCGATGGTCCTCCTCCTCCTCCTGCAGGTCCTCCTCCTCGTCCTTCCTCTCGTCCAGGTCCTCCCAGTCCTCCTCCAGGTCCTACTCCTCCTTCTGCCACATCTCCAACTGCACAGCCACAGCCGGGAAGGAAGCGTGAAAGGAAGACCAGAAAGTGAGGACCCTGGATCCAGTCTGGTCGGCCAAAAAATGCAGCCTCTTGTGGTACCACAGCCTGGGGACACAGATGTCATCTGCTGCTATCCGGATCTCTGGGACTTCTGGACCAGACTGCCCTCCCTTACATATGGACTCCTCAGGCCACCAATTTTGATGTTCTAGAATTGATGTCTGCTGTGGGGGTCCCAGGCTTCGCTAATTTCTCCTGTTGATCCAGTGTTGCCTACCTCTTTGTTTGGTTCTGATCCCTTAATAAAGGATTTTTGTTTTGAATTATACTCTCCTATGTGCTTTACTTCAAAAATGACAGTTTGTTTGTGAGGATTCAGGTACATTTCAAATATACAATGTGAAATGAACAAGGGACACCAACAACAAACAAACAATCTCCTTGAGATTAAATAATAAAAGATATCAATGGTGTTGGGGTAACTTGACACACAAAACACACACAAAAATATGCTGGAGTAAAAATAAAAATAACATTGAACAAAGATCAGCCTTTGAAAAAATCCAAACATTAAATTTAAAAAAAGGCTTAAAATCCCCAAAAAAATCAAATCAAAAAAAAAAAAATTCTGTCAGATGTGACAACTAATAACAATATATTCAGGGAATCCCATTAAAAAAAACAAAATAAAACTTTGTGAGAAGTGTGTGTGAATATGAGCAGCAAAACTACTTAATTCTTGTCACATTATAAAGAAGAAGAGAGTGCGCTGTATTAAACCATTTTTAACATCAGCGTGACGAAAGTGCTGTATCCATTGCGAACGCTAAGTTTACCAGAACGAGCTTTTCCATCTTGGAATTTCTTCTGAGCATGCGTGGTACTTTGTGCGTCGGAACAGGCCACACACGGTCGGAATTGACGCGATCGGATTTTGTTGTCGGAAAATGTTATCTCCTGCTCTCCAACTTTGTGTGTCGGAAAATCTGATGGAAAATGTCCGATGGAGCCCACACACGGTCGGAATTTCCGACAACACGCTCCGATCGGACATTTTCCATCGGAAAATCCGACCGTGTATACGGAGCATAAGATTTACCATACCTGCAAAGCAAATACAATAAAACATAGTAAGGCCTCATGCACACAGGAAGCCAGTGCAAACTCTGCTGAACACATGTTTTTAAAAGCTGAAACCGGCATTTAGAAACGCCCGTTTTGCAGCGTTTGCATGCCTTGTTTAGCCACGTTTACCCGCGTTTGCGTCTAGAAGCGTCTGCAGAGCAGAAAATAACATTTTGTGACCCAAATTTGGGGCCCCATATCTCGGGGCCACTTGGAGCTAGAAACCCCAAATTTGGTGTGCTAACACAGTAGACCTAGCACTATAACATATCCACAGTAGACCTAGCACTAAGTGGCCCCGAGATACGGGGCCCCAAAGTCGGGTCGCAAAATGTCAAGCACTTCTGCAGCAGAGAATGACATTTTGTGACCCGATTTGGGGCTCCATATCTCAGGGCCACTTAGTGCTAGGAACCCCAAATTTGAATATGTCATAGTGTTAGTCCAACTGTGTTAGCACACCAATTTGGGGTTCTTAGCTCTAAGTGGCCCCAAGATATGGGGCCTCAAATTCTGGTCGCAAAATGTCAAGCACTTCTGCAGCAGAGAATGACATTTTGTGACCCGATTTGGGGCCCCATATCTCAGGGCCACTTAGTGCTAGGAACCCCAAATTTGAATATGTTATAGTGTTAGTCCAACTGTGTTAGCACACTAATTTGGGGTTCCTAGCTCTAAGTGGCCCCAAGATATGAGGCCCCAAATCAGGTCGCAAAATGTCAAGCACTTCTGCAGCAGAGAATGACATTTTGTGACCCGAATTTGGGGCCCCATATCTCAGAGCCACTTAGTGCTAGGAACCCCAAATTTATATATTTTATCCTGTTAGTTCAACTGTGTGAGTGCACCAAATTTGGGGTTCCTAGCTCTAAGTGGTCCCAAGATATGGGGCCCCAAATTCGGGTCGCAAAATGTCAAGCACTTCTGCAGCAGAGAATGACATTTTGTGACCCGATTTGGGGCCCTATATCTCAGGGCCACTTAGTGCTAGGAACCCCAAATTTGAATATGTTATAGTGTTAGTCCAACTGTGTTAGCACACCAATTTGGGGTTCCTAGTTCTAAGTGGCCCCAAGATATGGGGCCCCAAAGTCGGGTCGCAAAATGTCAAGCACTTCTGCAGCAGAGAATGACATTTTGTGACCCGACTTTGGGGCCCCATATTTCACCCCTCCCATATTAAGGTTATATTCGTGGACACAGGGGGGTTTCTCCTGTCGCCGTAGGAATTTGGACCGTCTTGTCTGCGTAAAGGGAGGACAGAACGAAAATATTCTTATTATCCCTCCACTTCACAGCGAGCAAATTATTACAGCAGGCTCTCTCCCCAAGTCTAAGACGGGAATCTACAAGCCGCTGGGGTAAGCCCCAGCGATTAGATCGCACGCTCCCACATGCGCCACTTTGGTGATCAAACAAGTGACTAAAAAGGGGCACCCTTGTGTAATAATTGTCCACATACAAGTGGTACCCCTTTCCGAATAAGGGTGACACCAAGTCCCACACAATCTTACCAGCGCTCCCTATGTAGTCTGGGCAGTCCTCCGGTTCTACGCAACTATCTTTTCCCTCGTAAACCATAAAACTACATGTATAGCCTGTGGCCCTGTCACAGAGCTTATACATCTTGACCCCATATCTGGCCTGCTTGCTGGGAAGATACTGTTTGAATGACAAGCGGCCAGAAAACTTAATCAGGGACTCAGCAACGCAGACAACTTGATGGGGAGTAAACAAGGCTGCAAACTTTTGGTTGAAGTGGCCTGAATTTTGTAGAGCGGATCAAATTCAGGGTCACCCCGAGGACGACAGAGTTCATTGTCATTGAAGTGCATGAACCGCAAGCTCGTATGGTGTCCTGGTCATGGATGCAGAGAACACGGTCATATGGTGAATTGGGTCAGTGGACCAATATGACCACAACTCACTATTTTTAGTTATGCCCATGAGGAGGGATAGGCCCAGGAAGGTATTAAATTCGGAAACCGTAATTGGTTTCCATTTTCTGGCAAGGGTCAGCTGGGGATTAGTGGCGATGAATTGATCAGCATATAAATTGCTTTGGTCCACAATAGATCTATAGAGATCTTCCATGAAAAACTGTGAATAAAAATCAAGTGACGTAAAATCAACTGTTTCCACCTGAATTCCGGGTTGGCCAGTGAATAGGGGAAGTACAGGTGCTGCAGAAGTGGTGGGCTCCCAATTAGGATTGGCGAATGTAGCAGGAAGGGCACTATGGGCACGACGGGCCATTCTTTGTCTTCTTCTTGGTGGCAGCGGTACACTACTCAGGCTAGCCACCTCGCCAGCTTGAACTGCACTTATGGGACTCACCACGTCACCACGTGATACTGCAGTGCTGGATGTACAACCAGGATGTACTAGGCCACTGGTGCTTGCCAGTTCACCAAACGGATGAGCGGCACTAGTACTTCTCTGCTCCATATGAGAGCCCTGCGGTTCTTGCACCTGAACGACAGCAGGACAGGGTCTGGTATGCCTGGTCTTGGCAGGGACCACAACTTCGTCATCAGAGCTATCTGTCAGGGTGCCACTGCTGTCTACAGGATCGTATGCTGAGCCTGAATCTGACAGATGAGAGACTTCCTCTTAACTGTCTGTCATGCTCATAAACGTGTAAGCCTCTTCACTACTGTACCTTTGATTTGACATTTTGGTTTCTAACTTTACTTGTACAGTAGTGAGACTCACAAGAAAAAAAGCACCTGACTGTCAGCGACTGATTCAAACGCTACCAAAAAAACTGTTAGCGTTCGCCGGGATCAGGCCTGACTCTGCGATAGCTGCAGTTATGTGTGTTGTGTTTTTGTAAGTGACAGTGATCGATTGATACTGCACCTGGGTGGGCTGAGCTGGGCGGAGGGGTTAAACGCAGGTGCTAGCAGGTATCTGGGCTGATCCTGCTAACACTGCGTTTTTGTGAACCCCCAAACTGCTGGGGACGCTAATATAGTTCTGATCAGATCAGATATTGATCTGTTCAGACACAATACTACTAAGGGTGGTGTATGGTCCGTGCGTGGGTGTTAGCACTACTGGCACTAATCTGACACTGCCTGGGGCGAAGTAGAGCCTGACTGACTCTAAAACCTAACTGATGTCACCCGCTGGGTGATCAGGGGGTTAAACCTTTATTGGGTAATATATACGGCGGGTGCCCTGACGCTGAAAAAAAAAATCTAGCTAACCAGCATCACCCGTGACACTTATACAGTGATCACTGGTGACAGGGGGTGATCAAGGGGTTAAAGCTTTATTAGGGGGGTTAGGGGGGGCCCAGACCTATCTGGTCCTACCACTAATTATCATAACACTGATTAGTGTCACTAATGACACCAGTACAGTGATCAAAAAAAATCTGAACACTGTACTGGGAGACACAGTGACAGGGGGTAAAGGGGTTAACTGGGGGGGGTGATTGGGAGTGATCAGGGGGTGGCAAGTGTACCTACATGAACTGGTATCAGTGTAGTGTTGGTGGACTTACTGTGAGATGTTCTCTCTCCTCGGTCTGCAACGGAAAAGACCAACACGAGGAGAGATGACATCACTTCCCCTGCTGTCAAAATTAAGATATACATCGCGCTCAGGATAGTGTCAGGTTGCAGCCTCCCCTAATTAATTCACAAAAATGGAACTTACAAAGAAAAATAATAATAAGCAGGTTGAGGTGAGTGGTGCTACCTTATTGGCTGTCAAGTGAGGGTAAATCAAACAGTTTGTATATGTGCCTCCCACTTTTTAAGGGACCAGAAGTAATGGGACAGATTAACAATCATCCATCGAACTTTCACTTTTTAATACTTGGTTGCAAATCCTTTGCAGTCAATTACAGCCTGAAGTCTGGAACGCATAGACATCACCAGACGCTGGGTTTCATTCCTTGGGATGCTCTGCCAGGCCTCTACTGCAACTGTCTTCAGTTCCTGCTTGTTCTTGGGGCATTTTCCCTTCAGTTTTGTCTTCAGCAAGTGAAATGCATGCGCAATTGGATCCAGGTCATACTCTTCTCTTCCCATCACTCTGGTACAAGTTGATCTTGGTCTCATCTGTCCATAGGATGTTGTCCCAGAACTGTGAAGGCTTTTTTAGATGTTGTTTGGCAAACTCTAATCTGGCCTTCCTGTTTTTTAGGCTCACCAATGGTTTACATCTTGTGGTGAACCCTCCGTATTCACTCTGGTGAAGTCTTCTCTTGATTGTTGACTTTGACACACATACACCTACCTTCTGGAGAGTGTTCTTGATCTGGCCAACTGTTGTGAAGGGTGTTTTCTTTACCAGGAAAATAATTCTTCGGTCACCCACCACAGTTGTTTTCCGTGGTCCTTTGGGTCTTTTGGTGTTGCTGAGCTCATCGGTGCCTTCTTTCTTTTTAAGGATGTTCCAAACAGTTGATTTGGCCACATCTAATGTTTTTGCTATCTCTCTGATTGGTTTGTTTTGTTTATTCAGCCTAATGATGGCTTGCTTCAATGATAGTAACAGCTCTTTGGATTTCATATTGAGAGTTGACAGCAACAGATTCCAAATGCAAATAGCACACTTGAAATGAACTCTGGACCTTTTATTTGCTCCTTGTAAATGGGATAATGAGGGAATAACACACACCTTGCCATGGAACAGCTGAGCAGCCAATTGTCCCATTACTTTTGGTCCCTTAAAAAGTGGGAGGCACATATACAAACTGTTGTAATTCCTACACCATTCGCCTAATTTGGATGCAAATACCTTCAAATTAAAGCTGAAAGTCTGCAGTTAAAGCACATCTTGTTTGTTTCATTTCAAATCCATTGTGGTGGTGTATAGAGCCAAAAAGATTAGAATTGTGTTGACGTCCCAATATTTATGGACCTGACTGTATAAAAAAAATAGTGAAGCTCCAAAATGGCCAAGTGTCCAAAGTAATCAGGTGCTTCTTGTGTTCAGCAAATCAAGTGACTTGTGTGCTCCCCCTGATGGGTCCCTACTCACCAGCTCCTTGTACCCCTAAGGGGTAATGGGCATGTGTGGATAGCCTAGGATGATATCCCTTGGTGACTCTGCTTGTAGTCCGTTGTGGTCTGTAGGGCCTCTGCAGCTCGCTCCACCTGGTTAGGATATCCAGAGGAATCTCGCCAGTCACTTTTGCCAAAGATTGATTTGTCAGCTTATCAGGGATGGATCCTCATAGAAAAAGATAGGGCTCCCATTGTGTAGTATTTAAAAGAAATTTTATTTAAAATACAATTAAAAACAAAAGCAAAAACTTCCCATCAAAAGGGAAGGCTGGGTATACACAATTAAAAGTAAAAGCAATGTCTAGGGACTGCCTGGACGCTGCGAACCTTCCTCATCAAATGTGGGTATAGGATAGTGCATATGGAGGTTTTCTATTTGTGTGTGTGTGTGTGTGTGTGTTTCTTTTTTTTATCTGTTGGTCTTTTTTTAACCAGATTACCTATGTATATGTATTTATCCATCATTTGATTTTTCAGAAATAGAATGACAAAGGGTTCATTCGCACAGGTGCATAAACCCAGAAATCCATGCAAAGGAATGTGTTTATGCACCAAGGTAGTCACTGGTGTTCAATGCAACCAGCCTGTCAAAATCAATTACAGGGGGAAAGACACAACAGCTGTACAAGTCTTTCCAAACATGCCGGTGTTTACATCTGTACAGGGATGGACGCAAAACAATGGACATGTTCTATTTGCTTGTAGGCAGGTGCAGTTAGCCTTCATACCAGTAGGCGACCTTGTACCATTATTGCATGGGGAGGGATGTCTCATAATGGAATTGTTCCCTTAGAGATTCGGTACAGTGCTTTGAGAGAGGAAGGTAGTCTGATTATTCACCGAACTCTCAAGAGACTTTGGTGGCCATCTTGGGTAAGGTGACCTTTTAAATAAAGGACCGCTTTTCATTTTGAGGCGCTTCTGGCGAGTGTGTAGTAGGGAGAGGAACCTACAGAAGCCATGCTCTGGTAACATATACTGTAAGGCTACATGTACACTTGCCACCCCTAAACGTAACTCTCCTGGCCACAGAAAAAAGCTAAATGCAACCAAAAGCAGTACTGCGTTTTTGCCTCAATTTTGCTGTATTTGTTTTTTTTTGCCAAAACATTCCTCTTCTTAACAAGATTTTACTGAATTCAGGAGAGGGACGTTTAACTGCCCCTAAACTCTGCTGCTCCTAAACTCTGATAAAAGCCTATGTGTACATGGACACATAGGCATTTATTGAGTTGAGTTCAGGGGCTTTGGCAAAAAAAATGCCAAAAACTCCTATACTCACGTTTAGGTGCAGCAGTGTACATAAGGCCTAAACACTGAGATTGCATAATATCTGGATTGTTTATATTGGTACTGAAGAACAGTTTATCTGTTAAGCAGCCCAAAGATTACTTCATTTTCTTTCCTTTCACCACGGGTGTCTTCAGACTAGTTACATGAGACTCATCCCCTTGAAGGTCCTCTCCTTGCTCTTGCTGGTCTTGGGCAATCCTCGATAATGCAGAGAGCCGCATTGAGATGAAGCTGTCAGTGCAGTTTTCAACATCAGTCTATATAAGTGCCAGTCGCTGTGGCGATGCTCTCCCAAGGGGTTGGTCTGCACCAATAGAATATCCTCATTCTTTCAGACTAAATGATGATGGGTGTCAATGAACTCAAAAGACTAAGGACATCTAGTGGCAGAGAGGCAGAGAGTATTTCAGCCAGAACTGTTTTTTTACCACCTCCTGGGGGAATTTTTAAACACTAATTAGGATTATAAAGAATCTCTAAGGAAAATTGTATTGCCCCGTACACACGGTCGGACTTTGTTCGGACATTCCGACAACAAAATCCTAGGATTTTTTCAGACGGATGTTGGCTCAAACTTGTCTTGCATACACATGGTCACACAAAGTTGTCGGAAAATCTGATCGTTCTGAACGCGGTGACGTAAAACACGTATGTCGGGACTATAAACGGGGCAGTGGCCAATAGCTTTCATCTCTTTATTTATTCTGAGCATGCGTGGCACTTTGTCCGTCGGATTTGTGTACACACGATCGGAATTTCCGACAACGGATTTTGTTGTCGGAAAATTTTATCTCCTGCTCTCCAACTTTGTGTGTCGGAAAATCCGATGGAAAATGTCCGATGGAGCCCACACACGGTCGGAATTTCCGACAACACACTCCGATCGGACATTTTCCATCAGAAAATCCGACCGTGTGTACGGGGCATATGTCATTTCTAAAATATGTATAATTATGGTCAGGCTATTGATATATATTTACCTAATTTCTTAACAAGTTCTCACTGACCTTTGTAGCTGCAGACACTGTGGAGCAATTCATCCCGAAAATGCACAACACAAGAAGTAAAGCTGTTGTCTCAGCACCTCAGCTCACTATACATCCACCTCCCACAAGTGATTTGGTAGCCTTTCAGCCTTCTAGTCTCTAACATAAAACAGAGCAGGTGCTCTGCAAAGGCAAACAGAATGGGCTGAGCTGCGAAAAAAATGCTGACTTCAATTCTTATGTTTAAAGCGAGCCTAAATTGTGAAACTGTGCGACAAAAATGGTATGCTGTGGACAAGGGATTAGTCACCAGCATTGAGTATGGTCCATCTGCAGCTGATCTTGGTAGAGATGCCGGACTTTGCTTCTTCATGTCCCAGTGCAGAGGTGTAGATAAGGGGGAGGTCAGGGGTGTTCAAACCCCCCCCACAGAGCATCCTGGCAAAATGCCTAGACAGTGTCCCTGCTGTTTAGCCTCAGCATCAGCACAGTAGAAGCAATCAGAGTTTCGGAGTGCAGCAGCCAGCCCCCCCTACTATTGTGCCCCACCCCCTCAGTTTAATAAGGGGTCCCCCTGAAAAGCATGAAATTACTGTGAGGTCTTAGATGCTGGCAATTGACAGTGCACGGTTGAGGGAACTCCTAGACTCCTCCTCGAGGTATCATATGACACACCCAAAGGGAGACTGGGGATGCAGAAGTTTTCCTACTTATGTGCCGTGCTGAATCTGATGTCTGGTAAGTGGGGAGACATACGTTTTCTGTTTTGGGAAGGAGGAAGTGAGAATTCCAGCCTGGGGGAGTTTCTTTTAGTGGGGGGTTAAGGAAAGGGGGTGAGTTTGCTTTTGGAGAAAGGGGGATTTTCTTATAGACTAGTTTACAGGGGGGTGGTTAATGGCAGGGATTTGCTTCTGGGAGGGAGTTTGATTGGATGAAGGGAGATTTTCTTCATAATTAGGAATCTTTGCAGGGGGAGATGGTGTTTTTGGAGGAGGGAGATATTTTACAGTGGGAATCTTTGTTTGGGGAGGGAGGGTTCTTAGGAGGGAGAGGGGGATTGTTTTCCTTTAAAAGATATGTTTTCTTTTTAAATTACCGGTATACTAACCTAGGTGGATGGAGCATCGATCCAATGTTGCATCTGTCCCCAGCTGCTTCTAAGATCAACAACAGAGCAATTAAAGACAGCTTATCACTCAGTTCTCAGCCTTCAGTAAGCAAAGAGTGGTGACTGTCAGTCCCTGGTTCTGCCCCCCCAAGCTCACTGGAATTTCAGGTTGTGGAGGGGGCAGGAGCGGCTGGCTCAGGGTCTCTGTGGCTCACTGAGAGGCTCAGCGAGCTACTGGTCCAGGCATCTGGGCGAGTCCTGACTTTAAAGTTAGGATCTTTCCACAGCCTGGACCTGCTGAGCGATATCAGCTGACAGCGGGCTATAGCTGGCTGTCGGCTAAAAACGGGCCACAACAGTGAAGAACGAACTGCACTCCTCCTCAGGAGAAGTACAACCAAGCAGTATGCCGTCCCTTCAGAGCGCATGCATCGGTGACAACACTAGCTGCTTTCCATGTAAATATCTCCTAAACACCATATGTTTAGGAGATATTCACTGTACCTACAGGTAAGCGTTATTATAGACTTACTTGTAGGTACAAGTTCAAAAGTTGGGTTTACTACAGCTTATGACTAAATAAAAGCAAACCATATTGACCAGATGCAAAGGGCACCATCCTGTGGTAGGCAGTGCACAATTTTTTTTTTTTTGCATCTCTTAAAACATTTTATAAAATTTCTTAGGACACAGTTTTTTAAGGTTAAATAAATCACTGAATTTACTGCCTACCACAATATGTTGCCCCTTGCACCTGCTCAACTTGCACAGTAAGGTTAGCTAAAATCCAGTCTTGGGTCTCATTCATACATCATACATGACCATGGTACAGCAAGTGTACTGCAAATATCTGCTCCCAGGATCTCAGATGTTCCAATCACTGCTCAGCCTGTACACCTGAGTGATGGGCTGAAAAGAGCCAAGGCTTGCTGCTGTAAACATGTATCCACATGTATCTGCACATCCAGTGGTTACCTGCAGGTAGGGATAAATTTTTGCCCTTGGATAAAATCTCTCTGCATCCAGGGTCAGAAATTTGTTCCTAACAGCAGGTAACCACTGTGACCCACAGTTTGTTAATGTGTCGCTCAGGCTCAGTCGATGTGGGGAGTAATGTAGATGATACCGAATGTGCTACATGAGTGTCGGCAAGGGATGTAGCTCATCCCAGTTCTTGTAGTCACTGAAGGGAAGAGATAAAAAAAATCCCTGGTGCTGCACATCCACGGAGTCCTATGGTAATGATGGGAGAGACTACCTCAGCCCGGGTTCCCACAAGGCCACACTCCAATGTGTTTTGCTTTGTCTGAAATATGGGGACCACTAGATGTGCAAATACATGCTAACAGCAGTCTGGGATCCTGGCTGTAGGTATTCATGGTATATTTGCCATTCCATGGCCATTTAGAACATATGAAATGAGATCTAAAGCCTGGTTCACATAGTAAGTTTTTTTTAGTTCAACCCAGCGGGCTGAACAAAAAAAAAACTAGGGAGCTTAGGAGGAGCTCGCTGTACTAATGAGTACACTACTGCACCACAACTGCATGCATTGTAGGGGTTCTGAAATTAATCGTTGCATCGATGCATCGTGATTCAGGTGTCCCCGTTGCGGCAACGGGCCAGAAAATAGATTGCGGGTGACGTCATGACGAATAGCCCCACCCCTCCCGGGAAAGCGCTCGGAGCAGATTTTTAAAATTACTTCATTTTAATAAATGCCGTGTTCCAATGAATGAAGTGCACTGCTGTATGTGCTTTTTACAAAAATATGTCACTTCATACCGAATTTCACAGTAGTACGATACATTCCGCTCATGTGACTCCCTGCCCGTCCCGCCTCTCTCTGCACTCCTCTCACGTCTCCTGAGTCCTGGCGTCAGCAGGAAATTCTTACCCCAGCCCGCTGACTATAGCTATCGTATCAGAAGAGAGGCGGGCGGGACTGAGAATTCCCCGCTGACGTCAGGACTCAGGAGACGTGAGAGGAGAGCGGAGAGAGGCGGGCCGGGAGTCACATGAGCGGGATGTATTGTACTACTTTGAAATTCGGTATGAAGTGACATATTTTTTTAAAAAAGCACATACTACAGGGAACGTCATTCATTGTAACGCGGCATTTATTAAAATAAAGTAATTTAACAACAGTAAGTAGAGTACAAATGTGTTTGTACTCTACTTACACCTCTCGCTCCGTGCTGACAGGTCCCTGGGCTTCCCTGTGCACATTCCACTGTTAACTCCTAGTGTGCTGGAAGGTGCAAACAGGAATGCCAAGGAACTGTCAGCATCAGTGGTGGCCCATGCATTGTGGGGGGGGGTTAGTGAAGTGATGGCTGCATTTAATGGGCACAGGTGGCTGCGTTTGACGGGCACAAGTGGCTGCGTTTGACGGGCACAAGTGGCTGCGTTTGACGGGTACAGGTGGCTGCGTTTGATGGGTACAGGTGGCTGCGTTTGACGGGCACAGGTGACTGCGTTTGACGGGCACAGGTGGCTGCGTTTGATGGGCACAGGTGGCTGCGTTTGATGGGCACAGGTGGCTGCGTTTGACGGGCACAGGTGGCTACATTTGATGGGCACAAGTGGCTGCGTTTGACGGGCACAATTGACTGCGTTTGATGGGCAGTCGGGCACAAGTGGCTGCGTTTGAGGGGCACAGGTGGCTGCGTTTGACAGGCACAGGTGGCTGCGTTTGACGGGCACAAGTGGCTGCTTTTGATGGGCACAAGTGGCTGCTTTTGACGGGCACAAGTGGCTGCTTTTGACGGGCACAAGTGGCTGCTTTTGACGGGCACAAGTGGCTGCTTTTGACGGGCACAAGTGGCTGCTTTTGACGGGCACAAGTGGCTGCATTTCACAGGCACAGTGGCTGTCCACGGCGCTGGCAATACTACTGTGGGCATCCAGCTGTGACAGCTTGCAGCTTCACAGCTGGGTGCGCATGTCTCACTGCGCTTTCCTGCATAGCAGGGCAATGTTTTGGGAACTGTGATGTGTCCCAGAAGATTGCAGGGTGGAGGGGCCGCCTAGGCGGGCCAGGCGGAAGTGGGAGCTCGTCGGTAATCGTGATGCATCGCGGAATCGAATCAAAACGTTCACCAGATAATCGTAATCGAATCGAGAGACCAGTGAAGATGCGCACCCCTAGTGCATTGCGTTCTATTCAGTTGAATGGGGATCATTTTTGCTGCTCTGCATTGCAAAGCCTCATGGCCCAACTCTGTCAAATGATTTAACCATACCTCCCCCAACATAAAAGTGTAAATGATGCCTTTAAGTTTGAAAGACCTGAACCCCCCCCAAAGAAAAAAAAATTATCGACGGCCCTGTCCCAGTGTACCCACTGATGACTGGTCATCTGATGGCTGATGGAGGATCAAACAGCAATCGGATAGGTTCAGAAGATACAGATCTGCAGAATGGACAAAGTAATAAAAAAATGAAGACCGAGAACTGAGTCGTGATCACTCAGTTCTTGATTTTAGAGCCCGCAGGGGACAGCTGCAGCATCACACCGATGCTGCAGCCACGTAGGTGAAGTATTGATGTTTATTTTTTTGCTATCCAGCCTGAAGATCTGTGTTCTGTTTATCTAAACTTCTTTTAATACTGTGTCATAAGTGCTCTTTAAAATGTGCTGTTTGCTTTTTTAAGTCAGTGCACCTAGGGTTACTGGGCAAATGAACACTGTGTATTGTTCTGAAATATGCAATCTTGCATCGCATAATTTGGAAACAGGCCTGCTGTGGCAGGAGAAACTTTGCGGCTTACTCAGTAGGACACGTAGCAGCACTGAAACAGAGGTCTGTGTATTATTTGTGTGTAGTCTTTAATTAAGTCCTGAATGGAGGGCACTTAATCCAGTATATAGCAGAACAAATAAGTAAAGGGGTGTTGGGATCTATAATAAAAATAAAATCTATGCAATATATAATACTGTATATCTAGTATAAAGATTGCTTTATCATATATGTGTATTCTAAACATGTGAGAGCACAAAATGTACCTTATTTACTACAGATCTGTGAAGCAGTGGTTTCTCTGCAGTGGTCCAATATTTAGCTAATTTAATCTGAGAGTTTAACTAGGCTTTAAAATTTACCAGTAAGATGCTTTGTAAAAGTTCAGAAAAAACTACATAAAAAGATAGATGGGGGGAAAAAAAAGTAAGAATGCATTAAAGAAATAAACCAGACTATTTAAAGCAATGGTCCACGCAATATGAGTGTGACCCCTCCCTCATAATGAATTGCCACAAAGTTATTGAAGTAGTATTAAACCCAAAAGCAAACATCTATTAAGCTGCAGTTTACCAATCCTTAGATGTGATAGCTAAATTGGTTTTCTATTTTAGGCTTTCTTTCCTTTTAACTTTTACCTAGTGATCCAACTAGTGTGTGTGTTATTTTTCAACAGAACAAGCTGTCTTGCAGATGCAGCAGTTAGGGGGTTGAGACAAACTATTCGCCACTCACAAGGGTGCTCACAATGGTCATCTTTCTTATGTAAAACCTGTAGGCAGGTCCACTCTATACATGCGAGGAACACATGCAGCAGAGCTTTCCACCTAGCAGATAGAGCTTCGGGCCTCTGATTGCCTTCTCCACCCAGCACACACTTTAACCACATGCATGGATATAGGCCATAGGTCACAGTCTCTTCCTTATCCCCCTTGTCACAGGTCCTTAACCTTTTCGTACCCAGAGCACATCCTTACATCGGCCTGTGTTTTACTCATTGACCAGGCTGAAGCTCCCAAAGTCAATCCAAACACTTGGGGTCTATGCTGCACAGAGCCTCATGTAACTTGACGCATGTTACCTGAGGAGGAATATGTTCTACCAACCACCACTCGGTCCATGACCAATGAAGTTTGCACTTATAATTCACAGTTTACACAACTCCACTCTTAAAAGAGAAGTATTGAGTTTCATTTTTTTCCCAGAATCATACTTACCTAGGTGGGTGCAGCATTGGTCCAGTTATGATCTGTCCCCCCGCTGGCTCTAACGCTGTGAACCGAGTTATTGAACACTGCCGATTGCTGGGTAGTCGGATCCGGACTTTATTATAGCGATCTTGCCCGAGCCTGGACCGGCTCTGTGAGGTCTATGGCTTCAGCCCCCTGTCTGCTGTAAACAGGTTACAGGAGTGCATAACAAACTGCACTCCTGTAATCCACAGGAGAAGTAAAGCCAAACAAGCCAAACAAGCTTTGGCTGTACTTCTCCTTTAACTGAATTTACTCGGCTTTACACATACTACAAAGTAACTTACATCTTCACAAAATACACTTTCCTCATATTATTCCTCAGCTGAGATAAGAACAGTTATATTTTCTGAAACCAGAGGCCATTAAATGAACATGAATGCACACAAACTCTGCTTTACAGGGTATTAGTTTAGAATTAAATATGAGCTATGACACTAGAATGGATGCTCTCACCCTGACGGTTGTGACAATACCTCACATCGGTGTGTTAGAACCTTAATGCCTCTCCTGCCCTTCGGATGTATCTGGTCAAACACAGATTGTGTTTGATCAAATGCTTTCCTGGCTGTACCCGGCAAGAAATGATGGCAATGAAACTGGATTTGACAAAATCCTTGTCGTTTCTGTCTTCATTAGCCACACAGGAGATCTGTGAACAGATGTTGTTCCATCTCCTCTGTGGGCAGCCAACCAACCACTTACAGCGGTCCTGAGCTCCCTAGTGAAACAGGAGAGCTCAGGGAATGGCGATGGTGGGGGGAGGGCCTTCTGAGTGATGTAAAAGTGATCAGGGGCTGCAAAGCCACTCAGATCACTTTTACTGGAAAGCCAATTGTCTGCTCTAACAAACAATACCAGAATCATGGCTGCAGTCATGACTGCTGAGGTGCAATGAGCCCAGGTCCCATACCATAACATTTCTATAGCCAACTTTTAAGACCTTACCCCTTCTTCCCATCCAATAAAGACCACTTACAACAAGAGAATCGAAGATTTTTTTTTTAAAGAAAATCTCCCAGCCCTAACTCAAACACATAACATTAAACATTTTAACAGTGCCAGTCACAGTTGCACTGTGAGCACACAATTCCAAATGGGAAAGGGAGATGAAGGAGGGGCCTGTCCTTACCATAAGTGCCGGACTATCTCCCAATTACCATTAAGCCATGTTTGCTGGCAAGGTCACCAAAAAACCACCACCCGCCAGTCAGTAAGCTACTGACGGGCGCCCCACCGCAGCCAGCGCTTGTTCCACCCCCCGTTGAAGGCCCAGATTAAAGATGTCCAGATCAATATCATTGAGATGGACTCCATCCCTTCTCAGCAAGTCAGTATTGTCACCTTCAAGATCTTTGTGGCGGACCACAACCCCCCCAATCTGACGAGCGAACTTAGCCACTTGAGCATTGACTTTCCGACGAAAGTGTTCCAAACGGGGGCCAGGGACATCTTGCGCCCATATTGAGTGAGGAACAATTTCTGACCAAACGAAAATCAGGTTGGTAAAGACCGCATAACACTGGGCAATGTCGCTTTTAATAGCTGAAATGAGGTCCACAACTTGGATTTGGAAACCAATTCGCCGATGCGAAATGCACCAAAGAACGCCCACGAAAAGGCCACCCGGAAAAGAAGGGTCTCAAACCCCGATGAGCACACAGCCGGCAACAGGAACAAAATACCTGAGAGAATCTGTATAGAAATAGGGCGCCTGGCGTCAGGTGAATGGGTGATCCGTTTCCAACCCCGCAACACCCGCCGGACCGGGAAAGCTTTGGTGACATCCTCCCACCCAAGGAGTTGGAACCAGAAGGACAATGCTGACATGGCAGAGGAAACGGTAGAGCTCGAAACACCTTTGTCCTGCAAATAAACTAGATAGGCAAATAAAGCCAAACGTCTGTCATCTGAAGAAGAAATTGTAAACTCACCGCCCGACGCTTGGGACCACTCGTGCCAGACCCGGCAGTACGGCGCCCACGTCCGCGGGAAAAGCGACGACCGTAAAAGCTCTAGCAAGCCCCGGAAAAGAGGTTCCATAAGTGGGCCGGACAGGGGTGGCCCTCCAGAGAAGCCGATGGAGCCAGGGAGCGAAAACGAAGGAACTGTTGGCGGAAAAGAGCATCAGCAATATCATTAGAGGCTCCCGGAACATGTCTGGCCCTAACATAAATGTTAAAATGTAAACATTTCAGGACTAAAAAGCGCAGCAGCGAAACGACTGGAGGGGAACTGGCCGACTGCTTGTTCACTACCTGCACCGCGCTCATGTTGTCTGACCAGAAGACTACCTGATGATTGCACAACCGTTCACCCCAAAGCTCAACGGCAACAATGATCGGAAAAAGCTCCAGAAGGGTGAGGTTGTGCAATAATTCCATGCGGGCCCATGAGGCCGGCCAACATTCAGCAGACCACTCCCCTTGAAAGAAAGCGCCGAAACCACAGGAGCCTGCTGCATCGGTATATAACTCCAGCTGTGGTTTCGGCACTTCCTCCCGCAGCCAAAAAGACTGTTCATTGTAAGACTGCAAAAAGCATAGCCAAATCCCCAAGTCATCACGCATGGGCTTGGTGATCCGGACATAGTGGTGAGGGGCCGTTTCGCCCTTCGTAGCCCACGACAGGCGCCTGCAGAAGGCTCTCCCCATCCATATGACCCTACAGGCGAAGACCAAATGACCCAGCAACGACTGTAGCTGTTTCAACTGCAGTTTTTTCGCCCCCTTTGCCAAGCGAACCAATGAGAGAAGCCTGGTTAGCTTGTCCAAAGGCAGCCGAAAAACCATCGCCACCGTGTCTATCTCTAAAAACGCCAAAACCGTTACGGGACCCTCGGTTTTGTCAGCGGACAGTGGGACGGCGAAACGTCGGCAAGTATCCTGAAAAACAGATAGGAGGCATTGACACTGCCCACTGCCTGCTGGGCCTACGAAGAGGAAATCATCTAGGTAGTGTAGAAGGGACTGAAGACCAGCCTCCTGGGCGTCTACCCATTCAAGGAAGATGCTAAATAGCTCAAAGAAATAACACGAAATGGCGCAACCCATAGGAAGGCACATGTCGAAGAAATAGCTTCCTTGGAAGTAGCAACTCAGGAGATGGAAACAGTCCGGGTGGACCGGGAGAAGGCGGAAAGCGGACTCAATGTTCGCCTTTGCCAACAGAGCGGACTGCCCCGCTGTCCTAACGAGGTGGAGCGCCTTATCGAAAGACGCGTAATGTACCCTGGATTCCTCCCTGTCGATGCCGTCGTTCACCGAAGAGCCAGAAGGGTAGGATAAGTGATGAATAAGGCGGAATTTACCCCTCACCTTTTTAGGGACTACACCGAGGGGAGACACCCTCAGGTTTTGGAAAGGGGGGAGATCGAATGGGCCCGCTATGCGCCCCAGTTCCAACTCCTTCTGAAGCTTCTCGGCCACGATGGACTCGAATTCCACTGCTGATTTTAAATTTGGAGACATGGTCGGGACGGGAAAAAAGGGTTCCAGAATTCACGGTCCAGGCCATCCTTCAGGATCAGGGCCTCCCTATGAGGGGGGTACTGGTTTAGCCAGGGAAGCATCTCTAAGACGTTCACCGGCGTCCTCCGGTTTAGGAAGGTCAGTCTTGGCTCCTGTTCTGGGAAGCGGCTGTTTACCTCTCCGGAAGCACCAGCTGGCGGGGTGTGCGCCCCCACAACTGGAGCACTCATGCCTGAAGCGACAGGCGGAGTACCACTTGCAGTGGCTTTCATTGAAAAGCCAGATACACTTTTTTGAAGCGGCCGACGCACTGGATTGAGGAGCGCCAACCGCGGACTGAAAGGACGAAGGCCTGTGAGGGCACATAAGCAGCAACCACAGGCTACCGTCCTGACAATCGAAGCAAAGCTCCTTACGTGCCGCCATTTTTTGGCGAAATTGGGTGTCATAATGGAACCAACACTGACCCCCATAAACCTTGTATGCACCCCAAATGAGATCTAAATAACAAAACAGCGAAGTTGCCAACTCCGGGAACCGCTTGCAGAGCACTCCCGCGTAGGCGCAGAATCCTTGCAGCCAGTTCCCAAAGGTCCTAGGAAGCTGTTTAGGTTTGTCACCCTGCGCCGATACGTCAACCCGTCGAGATTTGTCGATCATCTCCCTGTCCGGCGGCACGAGGGCGAGGAAGTCGACTAATTCGCGTTGCCATATCTTTTCTTTCATCTCCTCCGTTAGGTGGGTACCAGTAGGTGCAACCGCCCACAAAGCACCACAGGAGGTGGAGGTGGGGTTGGGCGCCGAGCCCGAAACTCCCAAACTGGAAAGAACTGATTTGACGACCGACGTTATGCGGTCCTCTGGGACAGATGACCTACCCCAAATCAACTCACAGTCATACACAGTCATACTCACTGATTCGCGGAGGCCTCACCGATGATGGACGACCAGCCGCCGGGCCTGGCGGAGAATCTGATTCAGGAACGACTCTGGAACAACTGGCCAAGGGCAGCGGCTGAGCAACAACATGAACACTTACTGGCTCCAGCTGGTGCTCCCGCCAGCCCGGGTCTGGAGCCGAAATCTCCCGCCCTGCTGGGTGCAGGGAGACGAGACCGGGTAACCGAGGCAGGCATCCCACTTGGGCCTCTGGCCCGGCCAAACGCGTAGGGGAGCGTAAGCCCCAGCGATGGGATGGAGGTCAAAGATGCGCGACCATCCTCCTCCCTGCCGGGCGCGGGAGGATTCGGTGGACACGGAGTGGTGGAGGAGGAGGGGTCACGAGCGCAGACGGAACCTCACCCGCCCTGCTGGGCGCAGAGGGGCCATACCCTGCCTGGGACGCAATGCCAAAGTGAAATGCTGGGGGATGGAACCAATCCCCCACCCGTTCGGGCGCAGGGGGAGTCCCTATCTGTAAACTGTGCTCATGGGATGGCCTAGGGGCCAGCTGTACTCCCGCCCGTGAGGGCGCAGGGAGAGACTGTCCCGGCCTGGAGGCAGTGGCTGTGCTGCCAGGCGCTGTCGGGCGCTGGGAGATGCTGCACACAAGTACATTGTTGAGCCAGATATGCTCCAGCGTTCAAATCTCCCGCCCAGCCTGGCGCAGGGACAGAACTGTCCACCAGGGGGAGCCGAGCCGGCTCAGAGTCCCCGGCAGAACCACCATCGAGGGGACCAGGACTGGTGGCCGTGGAGGACGCTAAGGGCTCGGGCGAACGGATCCGTCCCCTACGCCCCGACTTCCCAGAGGACCTCCGGGCGGAGGAACGAAGTGATCGCCCGCTCGATACCCCCCGCCGGCCGCAGGGGCGGGTCCAGGTACAGCCATCGGACCGCCGAATGAAGCGGAGCCAGGGAGAGCTACGGCTCCGGCCCGGGCCTGAGTGGTACTACCGGCAGGGGAGGGGGACAAGCGCGTTACCAAACGGGGACCACGCGAGCGGGGGCATCGAGAGGAGGTCCGAATCGCGGCCTTAGCGATGGGAGAGGGGGATCGCCGAGGGAGGGCCCGTCGGACACGAGCGGAGGCGCCACGCTTCCCCGCCGGGGAAGCCCTGGCACCAGCCGCCGCAGGGAGAGCAGAGGGGGAGGAAGGAGGGGAAATGCTATAAGAGGCCCTGGAGGGGATGGGACTCAGGCGGGAAGGTGGGCGGGCACGTCTGCGGGCCCTGTTACGGGGGGTATCCTGAAGGGGATCGGAAGGAGGGACCGGGGAATGCGCCTCAGGGGACAGGAGGGCAAAGAGCCAGTCAGCCTGACCCTGGAGAGCCAGCTCACAGACCTTGGCCAGAAGGAGATCCGTGTCCATGGTTGGAGGTACAGGGTCAGGTCCGAGCTCTTTCAGTTCTGCTTCCGAAAAGGCCGAGAATCCCCTGGGGCGCCAAACTAGTGAGCTCAGGCTCAACCCCCGTCCCGTCTTGCACCAATCCCCAGTGACCCCTTAGTCACCTTACTCCGCCCTGGACATGCCCCCATCAGTCAGGGCTCTCATTCCCAAAAGGTTCAAGAGGCCTTCATGATCCTAGTATAACCGCTTGCTGCCCAGGCTGTATATATATACGTATACTGGGCAGCAAGTGGTTAAGGAGATTTTATTGCTTTAAAATGTACTTATAAAAAGTAAATAAGAACATGAGAACATAACAGTCCAAACTTATACTGTATATAGTACAGGGCTTATCCTATACAACAGTCCAGATCTTTGTTAGTAGATGCAGAGCATTAATAGTTTAACTTTTAAATATTTTGGTATAATCTGGTAACTGTCCTGATACTGTCCCACTATAACACATGGTTTACAGGAAGGGTGATTAGGGTGACCATATTTCCAAACTACCATTCAGGGACACCCCCCCTCCCCCCTTCTCAAAAAAAGATGGGGGGGGGGGGGGGGAAAGGGTTGGGGGAATGTAGTCTCGGGATTGACAGGGAATTCGGTGGCGGAGGTGATTTGTCAGGCTAATGGCTGGTGTTGTACTACATTGTAATATATAAAGAAATAGTTCATCTCATCGTAATGCAGAATCAGTGGGAACCCTGAGCTTGTCACTTGCCACTAGATGCAGTGTGCCACTTGCCACGGTCATCTGCCCCCAGATGAAGCTTGTTACATGCCACTGATGCCTACCACCATATGCAGTGTGTCACTTGCCACCATTGCCTGCCACCAAATGCAGTGTGTCACTTGCCACCATCGCCTGCCACCAGATGCAGTGTGTCACTTGCCACTATTGCCTGCCACCAGATCCAGCATGTCACTTGCCATCGTTGCCTGCCGCCAGATGCAGTGTGCCACTTGCCACCCATAGCTTGCCGCCAGATGCAGTGTGCATCTTTTTTACCCATAGCCTGCCACCAGATGTAGTGTGCCACTTACCACCCATTGCCTGCCACCAGATGCAGTGCAACTTGCCACCCATAGCCTGCCACCAGCTGCAGTGTGGCACTTTTCACCCATAGCCTGCCATCAGATGCATTGTCACTTGCCACCCATAGCCTGTCACCAGTCTGACACACCAGAGCCCTGGGAAAGTGAACGTCCCTCCCGCCGCTGGCTGCTGATGTGACCAGGCCATGGGTGTCACATCTTCAGCTCTGAGGGGTTCATGTAGAGCGTCACTTGCCACCGTTGCCTGCCGGCAGATGCAGCATGTCACTTACCACTGTTGCCTGCCGCCAGATGCAGCATGTCCCCTTTTTACTGTTGCCTGCCGCCAGATGCAGCCCGTCGCTTGGCACCATTGCCTGCCACCAGATGCAGTGTGTCACTTGCTACTATCGCCTGCGACCAGATGCAGCATGTCACTTGCCGCCATTGCTTACCACCAGATGCAGTGTGCCACTTGCCACCCATAGTCTGCCACCAGATGCAGTGTGCCACTTGCCACCCATTGCCTGCCACCAGATGCAGTGCAACTTGCCACCCATAGCCTGCCACCAGATGCAGCGTGCCACTTGCCACCCATAGCCTGCCACCAGCTGCAGTATGCCACTTGCCACCCATAGCCTGCCACCAGCTGCAGTGTGCCACTTTTCACCCATAGCCTGCCATAAGATGCAGTGTCACTTGCCACCCATAGCCTGCCACCAGTCCAACGCTCTGGAGTCCCGGGAAGGTGAACGCCCCTCTCACCACTGGATGCTGATGTGACCGGGCCGTGTGGGTGTCACATCTTCAGAACTGAGGGGTTCATGCTGGGGACTTGTAGTCCTTCATTTTTGGGGAGGTCACATGATCCCACAAAAGTGAAGGACTACAAGTCCCAGCATGAACCCCTGATATCTAAGGATGTGACTCCCCTCCCTCAAAAAGAATTGACGTTCTACAAGTCCCAGCAATAACCCCTGAGAATTTTGGGTGTGAGCCCATATATTTCATGGATTTTACTTGCCTTTTCTACCTGAACTTGTCTCTTCCATTGTGCGCTGCAGCAGTCAGTGTCTCAGATTTTTCTTCTGCATGCCGCTAGCTGGATTCGAGAAGATGCAGGGAGGAGGGTGGAGCTAAGCAGTAGGCGCGGAGGAGGAGGAAGTTAAATCCTCCTTCATTCTGAATGCTGGGACCTCTGCCTCTCTCCTCCTCGTGATGTCATAGGTTGCTAAATGCCAGGTGGGCCGTGGCTAGCAACCAGTTTGGGCAGTGAGCCAGCGATCATGGGAAACAATGTAAAAGGGGTCCCCGCCAGCCAGGGGTCCAACAATGGCTGACAGTGAGTGACAGTGGCGAAGTGAGGGCTATTTTAGGGGGCATTTGAAAGGTGCATTTTCACCTTTAAACACTAGTACTGACTATCCTCTTATTATCTAATTACAATTACCTTTCATCGGCTAATTCCGTTGCTTCCTATCCAAATATCTCTATGCATAGGGAACAGCATATATGAATAATTCACAAAGCAAAAATTTCTTCATACACTGTTCAGTTTATTATCCCGGACATGGCGTTAAATAATAATGAAAGGTAGGCGTTACAGACCATCGTCCACCAATAGGGGGTACATATTCAAATGACAACATTTCAACATACAATCAACCAATCACAGTCATTAACTCTTTATCTAAGCAAACCCAGCATGTCACCCTATTTTTATGTCACCTAGACAGATATAAATCTAGACCATCTTATGACACATACATCACTTCCTATTTCTAGTTTCGTTTTCAACACAAGATTTTACACAACAATATATTTTTTACTTAATCAGCAAAATGATAACTTTCAAAGTCGTGTATTTAATTACGGAACACAAGGGGGCTTTTTTCATGACTCTTTCAATCCTCTCTATTGTCACGGACGTGACAATCACAAACCCTGTTGCCCCCAATATGCCCCCATATTTACCTGGACTACTTTCCCATAAATATACCACTATCTTAAACTTGTAAAAACAGAATAATAAACACATAATCTCAGCTGCATAGCAATTGTCCATGAACTATAAAAGGGGGAAGGGGCGTGACAGTCCATAAAAGCAAGCGGGAGGGGCATGAGAGCCTTTAGGCGAAATGAAAAATGGTCCCAAAGAAAAGCACACAAAAAGTCTCTTGTATGGCTTCTGAATGTCCATAAAATTCAAAAAAAGAAGGAAAAGGAAAATGTCCATATTATAACTCTGGAATAAGACCTTCGGAGTGAGACGTAGAATGCACGCTACCCCTAGGAATCAGCTGACTGACACACGCTGTTTACACCTAGTGCCAGGCCAGGCACTATCACATGTGAGTGTAACTGCTATCATTGCTGCTGTTTTTACTTTATTAAAAATTACTACACTATGAGACTTTCATCCGTGTCTCCTGTGGAGTAAATTTTTAGATTCTAGCTCCTTCCTGAGTGGCCATTGGAGTGGATTCATGCCTTTAGTGGAACCAATCTGGGGTTCCCAAAGTGTTTCTTGACTATCCTGTAAAAAGGGGTCAAATAGCTCTGGTGAGTGGCCATCTTCATACTCAGCACGCGTAGTGGAAGATCTAGAAGTTTTATCTCAGAGTATTCCACTTTGGTGTTGGGATTTATTCACTTATGGACTCCATGCTTGCTTATTTTCTCATTAATGTGCATGTGCATGTTTCTCTATTGCTGCTGGCATCCAAAGAGAGAGATCCAATTTCCTCCTCCCACATATAAAAGGGGAGGACAGGGACAATGCTAACAGACCCAGCTACTAATTGCAATGTCCTTTAGTTGAATGGGAAGTCAAACTTCCACCTGCCTTCAAACCTTTAGCCCAAAAGGAACAAAACTGTTGCTGTGCTGTAGGCACAGGTGGTGTGTTAAACCAGATAAACATAGAGAAAAAAAAACATAAAAAAAATGAATGCAGCCACCACATCGAATGATTGGTAAGCAGCAATATATTACATTTTTTGCTTTGGGTTTATTACTGTTTTAAATGTACTTACTTTACAGGCCAAGGTAAAGGTCAACATTAAGCACTTGAACAAGTACCACAAAAGTAAAAATAAAGCTACAACACTGCAACAATCCTTTAACATCAAAAAATGAAAAAATATCCAGACCACTTCGTAGATAAATATGTACCAATAGTAAACTTTATTCAGGAATGCCAAGAAAGATACAAATAATGATATGACAAACAATTACCCAACACCAGTAGAAAGATTAAATGCAAAAACCAATAAAGTCAATTCAATGCAATGGTGAGGAAATTTCAGGGAGTGCTGAGCAGCTCAAAATGTAACAAGAAGATACTCCTGTGCTATCTCATCATTAGCAGGACTATTTTTTCCCTTTATCACTTTTCCCTTTTTCACTTTATCAATCCTTCATATGATGGGGGAGGCACCATGATATAATAAACAAACCTTGCACCTAACTGCATGGTGCACCATAGTCTAATGGATAATATCCTCTGTCTCAAAAGGTTAGGCTTTTACTACAGTGAGTACTACTAAAATATGTTTTTTTTTGTTTCTAAAGGGACTAAGATGACTATATATATATATATATATATATATATATATATATATATAATACAATACAATTCTAAACCACAGAAAATTTGCATATTTTTAAACTGAACAAATATTCACTACTCATCGCTTTATACTTAGTGTTAGGGAAGCAGTTCGGGCATAAGTTTGGCCCGAACATCACCTGTTCACGTGTTTAGCGAACACTTTTCACAGTGAATTTGCACAGTGACTAGCTGCAAGTTCTTAATGAGTGGGCCGTGAAGCCAGCTGCCGCGTCCTTAACAACGGATTAGTCATCAGCTGTCAGCGGGCTTCCCTGCTGACAGCTAAATAAAAAAAAAAAAACATTGCCAGCAATAGAATTTTTTTTTTAAATGGCATGGGGGTCCCCCCAAATTCATACCTGGCCCTTTGGGTCTGGTGTGGATTTTAAGGGGAACCCCATGCCAAAAAAAAAAAAAAATAAATAAATGTTGTGTGGTCCCCCTCAAAACCTTTACCAAAAAATTAAAAGATAAAATCAACACCCTCAAAGCTACGCAGCTTAGACAATCTTGCAAAGATTTGAGATCCCAATAACACTTAATCAGCTGCTGCTAATCCAGGGCTGATTAATTTTAAAAAATGTCAGCCGGTCAACAGAGTCTGTAGCAGCACTGAATGTCCATTCAAAAAGCACACTGGATGCAGGCCAGCCCAGCAGCTCAATTGCATACTGGGAAAGTTCTGGCCAGTGGTCCATTCTCATGACCCAGAAATCCATTGAATTGTCTACTGGAAAGCTCTCTGTGTCTGTTTTCACCCCTAGATAATCTTCCACCACATGACGCAGATGCTGTTGATAGAATCTTGAGGCTGACAGCCCTGGGTACTGAGGACTAAAATAAATTTGAAATTCGTCACTGAGGCGGTCCCCTTCTCCACCGCTCCTCTTTTGACCAACAGAAGCCTCAAACCTAGCTTTTCCATGAGACTATAACCTACCAGAGTCTGTAAAGACATTACATAAACTCCTCTCTAAGGTGTCCTCAAGATATTTAATTCCATGCTTCCTCTGCGAGGGCAGGATGAGTTCCAAAACTTTTCCCTTGTAACGGTGTTCAAGGAGGGTTGCTAACCAATAATGATCCTTCTCTTTGATGCCACAAATTCTCAGGTCCTTTCACAGGCTTTGAAGAATAAGGGAGCCCATGCACACAGTGGCGTTGCAAGGTGGGGGCGGGGGATGCGGGCCGCACCCGGGTGACACCCACCAGAGGGGTGACACCCATGTATAGCAGAACCGCAGCCGCTGACACCGCCCTCTGCCTCTCGCTCACTCTGTGTCCCCGTGGAGCGGACTGAAGCTGCCTCCTCCCATGTTTACAACCAGTGAGGAGGAGGAGCTCCGAGTGACACACACCTCTGTGTGTATACGTCCATGGCCACGCTGTACTGAGGTAGTGTACTGTACACTCTAAGTAGATTAGTAGATGGACATGTGCAGGGGGGGCGCTATGGGAGGGGAGAGGGGTGCTTATACTGATGGGGGGTCTGCACTAGGGGGATTCTATACTGATTTGGGTCTGCACTAAGAGGGGGTGTCTCTATTGATGGGGGGTCTGTACTAGGGAGTGATTCTATACTGATGGGGGGTCTGCATTAAGGGGAGGTTATATTCTGATGGGGGGTCTGCACTAAGGGGAGGTTATATACTGATGGGGGGTCTGCACTAAGGTGGGTGATTCTATACTGATGGGGGTCTGCTCTAAGGGGGTGATTCTATACTGATGGGGGGTCTGCACTAAGAGGGGGTGTCTATACTGACGGGGGCCTGCACTAAGGGGAGGTTATATACTGATGGAGGGTCTGCACTAAGGGGGTGATTCTATACTGATGGAGGGTCTGCACTAAGGGGGTGATTCTATACTGATGGGGGGTCTGCACTAAGGGGGTGATTCTATACTGATGGGGGGTCTGCACTAAGGGGGGATTCTATACTGATGGGGGGGGTCTGCACTAAGGGGGTGGATTCTACCCTGATGGGGGGGGTCTGCACTGAGTTTGGAGGTCTATACTGATGGGGGGTGTCTGTACTGATGTGGGGGGGTCTGCACTGAGGGTGGAGGTCTGTTGTTAGTGAGGGTAATCTTACTGAGGGAGGGGGATCTATACTGCAGGATCTGTAGTTAGCGGAGGGGGGTCTGTACTGAGGGGGGACTATATTTGGTGGAGGGTGGGGGGGAGGGGGGACACCAATTTTTTCAGCACCGGGTGACACCAACCCTATTGATGCCACTGCATGCACAGCAAGTTTGGGGAGGCATGAGAAGCAGAGTCTTCGGTGTCACTGAGGATTACAGTATCTGGGACTGCCCCCTCCCAGCCATGTACAACTCCAAAGGTTTCTGGGAACGTAAAAACCATCTTTTAAGGCTTGACTCATGTCTCCTCCTTGCTCTCCTTACATAGTTACATTGTAGGTGAGGTTTAAAAAAGACACAAGTCCATCAAGTCCAACCTATGTGTGTGATTATATGTCAGTATTACCTTGTATATCCCTGTATTAGAGCTGCATGATTAATCGTTAAGAATCGTTATCGCGATTTTTTCCCCGTTGCGATCTTGAAAAAAGTATTTCCCGATTCTTTCTATGCAGAGAATTCTCTCTGCTCTACTAAAGCCAACAGCAAACCGGGCAGTCTGCCAAGAATCACAACATTCTTTAGCAGTGAAACTTAGGTATAAACATTGTAACAATTTGTCCTTTAGATCAAAGGAATACACAAAGGAATGAGGAAAGTTTAACCACTCAAACACTGAACCTTTTTCTGACATTTGTTGGTTTCAAGTTAAAATACTTTTTTTTTTTGCCAGAAAATTACTTAGAACCCCCAAACATTATATATATATATATATTATTAGTAGAGACCCTAGAGAATAAAATGGTGGTTGTTGCAATATTTTATGTCACACTGTATTTGCGCAGCAGTCGTTCAAATGCAATTTTTTGGGAAAAAATTACACTTTAATGAATTAAAAAAAACTAACCAGTAAAGTTAGCCCAATTTTTTTTGTATAATGTAAAAGATTTTACGCAGCGAGAATCGTGATCTTTTTATTCTTAGCAAAAAAATCGTGATTCTCATTTTGGCCAGAATCGTGCAGCTCTACCCTGTATGTTGTGGTCGTTCAGGTGCTTATCTAATAGTTTCTTGAAACTATTGATGCTCCCCGCTGAGGCCACCACCTGTGGAAGGGAATTCCACATCCTTTCCGCTTTTACAGTAAAGAACCCTCTACGTAGTTTAAGGTTAAACCTCTTTTCTTCTAATTTTAATGAGTGGCCACTAGTCTTGTTAAACTCACTTGCGCGAAAAAGTTTTATCCCTATTGTGGGGTCACTAGCATGGTATTTGTAAATTGAAATCCTAACCCCTCTCAAGCGTTTCTTCTCCAGAAAGAATAAGTTCAGTGCTCGCAACCTTTCCTCATATCTAATATCCTCCAGACCATTTATTAGCTTTGTTGCCCTTCTTTGTACTCACTCCATTTCCAGTACATCCTTCCTTTTGACTGGTGCCCAGAACTGGACAGCATACTCTAGGTGCAGCCGTACCAGAGTCTTGTAGAGTTAGAGTTGTAGAATTATCGTTTTATCTCTGGAATTAGCCCCCTTTTTATTGCATGCCAATATTCTGTTTGCTTTGTTAGCAGTAGCTTGGCATTGCATGCAATTGCTGAGCTTATAATCTACTAGGACCCCCAGGTCCTTTTCCATCCTAGATTCCCCCAGAGGTTCTCTCCTCAGTGTATAGATTGCATTCATATTTTTGCCACCCAAATGCATTATTTTACATTTTTCTACATTGTACCTCATTTGCCATGTAATTGCCCACCCCATTCATTTGTACAGATCTTTTCCACATCCTGCAGAGAAGTTATTGCCCTGCTTAGCTTAGTATTATCTGCAAATACAGAGATTGAAATGTTTACCCCATCCTTCAGGTCGTTTATGAACAAATTAAACAGGACTGGTCCCAGCACAGAACCCTGGGGGACCCACTACCCACCCCTGACCATTCTGAGTACTCCCCATTTATCACCACCCTCTGAACTCGCCCTTGTAGCCAGTCTTCAATCCATGTACCCACCCTATGGTCCATGCCAACGGACCTTATTTTGTACAGTAAACGTTTATGGGGAACTGTGTCAAATGCTTTTGCAAAATCCAGAATCTACACCACGTCTATGGTTCTTCCTTTATCTAGATGGCAACTCACCTCCTCATAGAAGGTTAATAGATTGGTTTGGCAAGAACGATTCTTCATGAATCCGTGCTTATCACTGCTAATGATATCGCTCTCGTTACTAAAATATTGCGTGTTCTGTGGCATCACAAGAATGGTGTCTGCAAAAAGCATGCCTTGAGAAGAAAGGAAATTCTCCTCTTCCTCCCGATGCTGTGTCTCGAGTGCCCTGTCCATAATGCCATGCAGAGTATGCTCCAGCATGAACACAAGAGGGATTGTGTCACTGAGGCATGCATTGTCACGGCTCACCATCCTTGTCGCCTTCTCAAATGGTGACAATACAGTGCATGCATCATTTATCAGCAGCCATTGGCATGTGGAAAAAAGCCAAAGTGCCCTGCACCTGTCCTTGTGCCATACTCACACAGGTACTCATTGACGGCCCTCTGCTGCATGTGCAGCTGCTGCAGCATTGACAAAGTTGAGTTCCACCTGTTGGGCTTGTCACAAATCAGGCGGTTTACTGGCAGGTGGAATTCCTGCTGAATTTCTGCCAACCAAACGCTGGCTGTGTATGACTGTCTGAAATGGCTACAGACTTTTCTGGCCTGCTTTTGAAGATCTTGCAAACCTGGGTGCCTGTTTAAGAAATGATGCACCACCAAATTGAGAACATGTGCCAGGCATGGCACATGTGTCAACTTTCCCTGTCGAAGAGCCATTCTTGGCTCATGCTTCCACCTCTGGGCCTGTTCCTGCAGAGCTGAAAGAATCTCTGCTCCAGTGTGGCTCTTGTCCCCTAGACAGACCAGCTGAAGCATTGTAAGACATCTTTTAGCCTGACTCATTGAATGGCCCCTTGAATGCTTAGGGGGTATTGGTGGTTCATAACACAATCCAGTAAAGGAGGGAATAGAGGAGGGGGAGGTGGTGGAACTGACAGATCTTGCATCATTTCCACCAGCTGTATGGAGACGAGGCAGCAAAACAAGCTACAGCACTGAGCCCTGTCCTGCATCCTTCCTAGTTGCAAGCAGAGTTACCCAGTGTGCTATGAAGGAAATATATTGTCCCTGACCATGCATGTTGGACCTCATGTCAGCAGTAAGGTGGACTTTGCTGCTGACAGCCTTGCCCAACAATTCCAAAACATTGCCTTCCATGTGATGGTACAGAGTTGGAATGGCCTTACGTGCAAAGAAATAGCATCTGGGAACCTGCCATTGTGGTACAGCAGATTCTGCAAATTCATGGAAGGGGGCAGAATCCACCAGATGAAAAGGCAGGAGTTGTAAAGCCAGCAATTTGGACCAGCTGGAATTTAGACTCTGGGCATGTGGGTGGCAGGGAGTGTATTTTTTTTTCTCGCTGCAGCAGCTGGGGCAGAGAAATTTGCCTGCTAGACATGAAAGATGAAGAGGACAAGACTTGTGTCCCTTGTGTGTGGCTTTCAGGTGCTCTAGCCAAAGGGCTAAGTGGTGGGAGGTTAAATGCCTTGTCAAGCATGCAGTACTCAAACTGCTGGTGTTTTTGCCACGCTTCATCTGGTTGCAGAGATTGCAAATTGCAACAGTGCAATAGGCTGTACACATGCTAAAAAAGGCCCACACAGCTGAGCTTTAGGAAGTGGGCCGGGAGATTTCCTCCTCTGCTTTATCCGACACCCAAATCGCGTCAGTGACTTTATCATAGTTCTTCCCTCCATCCTTATCATCACTGGAGCCAACTTGGCAATACTCTGCGGCTGGGGGAACATGACTGTCAATTTGTTGTTTATCAGTGTTCTCCCCTCTCTGTAGGCTAATTTTCTCCCTTACTCTGCCCCAGAACCAACATCAAAATGAAGTAATGTCTTGCCATCTCACTAAGCAAGTGGCTGATGCTGTGTTCAAATAATTCAGCTGACTCCTGCATGCATGATGCTGGGGCTGTGGCAGGTGTAGCTGTGGACAAGGAGGCAGAATAAGCCACTCTGGCAGCTGCTGTGGATTGCGCACTAGTATCAGCTTGGGTCATAGAGAATGATGAGGATGGCTCATTAGGCACTTCCCGCCTTGCCTATAGCAGAATGACGGCAGCCGGGCGGTGGTTCTGTTATCCTGACTGGGCATCATATGATGTCCAGCAGGACAACATGGGGGCACACAGCGCGGCGATCATTGGTGCTGTGTGTCACTCTCACACACCACATCACCGATGGTGCTAAGGAGCCTCTGACAGAGGCTCCTTACCACGTGATCAGCTGTGACCAATCACAGCTAATCACAGCGTGAACAAGGAAGTGCCGGTAAACGGCTTTCCTCAGTTCGCGCTGACAGGGAGAGCCGTTCGGCAGCTCTCCCTGTCAGAGAGGGGGTCTGCGCTGGTAATCACTATACTATAGACACCCCCCCCCCCCCCCGGGTACAAAATTTAAAGGAATATTACACTTTTATTGTTTCACTTTAAGCATTAATAAAATCACTGCTCCCAAAAAATGGCCGTTTTTAAAACTTCTTTTTGCATTGATACATGTCCCCTGGGGCAGGACGCAGGTCCCCAAACAATTTTTATGACAATAACTTGCATATAAGCCTTTAAAATTAGCACTTTTGATTTCTTCCATAGACTTTTAAAGGGTGTTCCGCAGCTTTCGAATTTGCCGTGAACACCCCAAATTGTTCGCTGTTCGGCGAACTGGCGAACAGCCGATGTTCGAGTCGAACATGAGTTCGTCTCGAACTCGAAGCTCATCCCTACCCATCAGTGCTGCATATCAGTGCCCCCTATAAGTGCCCATCAATTCTATATATCAGTACCTCCTCATCAGTGTCCATCAGTACCACCTTATCAGTGCCACCTCATCAGTGCCCATTAATGTAGGCTCATCAGTGCCCCTCAGTGAAGGAAAAAACAACATTTTATAACAGAAATGAAGAAAAAAAATATTTATTCAAAAATTTCGGGGTTTTTTCGTTTATGTAGAAAAAAAAATCATAGGTGATCAAATACCACCAAAAGGAGTCTCTATTTAGGGGAAGAAAATAAAAATTTAGTTTGGGTAGTGTTGTATGACCACGCAATTGTCATTCAAAATGCGACAGCACTGAAAGCTGAAAACTGTCCTGGGCAGGAAGGGGGGAAAGTGCCCGGTATTGAAGTGGTTAAGTCAGTCCACCACCTCCTCAACATGATGTGGTTGGATAGCACGGGCAACTAAACAGAGGCAAACGTGCCCTGCCTGAGGACGGACCACATCCACCTTTGCCTGTCTACACAGACGCTGCTGGCCCCCTCATAGTAGCATGGGAATGTCTGCCTCTCCTTGTCGGCCTCCCAGACATGATAAGAGATGGGCTTATTACCCAAATGAAATAGAAACTAGAAAATGTGTGATTGGATGCATTTTATTCAATGAAAATTGGTGTTTGGTGCACTTTAAATTGAGGACTGACGCTGACAGAAATGTAAAAACCATAACAGAAAAAAAAAGGGGTAACCCCAATGTCACAGTCAGAAAAACCGCAGCTTACAATTTTAAAAAAAGGGGACAGGCAGGGGATCAAAAAAAAAAAAAAAAAAAAAAAAAAAAAGGTATACAGCACTAAATGTTATGTAATGCTGTGTTAAACACTGCACTACACTAACACACTACACTATACTGCCACTTTTTTTTTCTTGAAAAGCCCATGGCGTGTGAAACACACCCAAAAACTCCACCCGGTGCCAAAAAAAGTGCACACACATAAAGAGTGAACACAAAAAAAAGTGCAACGGGTGCTACACGGTCCTCCCTAGGAAGGACCTTACCCTGATCCCCCGGGGCGTTACACTCAGAGTCAAATGTTATGTAAAGCTGTGTTAAACACTAACACACTACACTAACAGTCTGCACTCAACAAGTCACAATAAGTGAACACACTAGTAGCAAACTGAGCCCTGCTCTATCTATCTCCACTCCAACACTGCAAAATCTTTCTATGGGAAGTTTTCTTTTATAGTGTGGGGTGGGACTATTAGCACTGAGCCATGTTTGGAGAAAGTGATTTATCACTTTTTCCAATCATGGCTCTGACAGTGCTAATTGGCAAAGCCTTGCACCTAACCGCTGGTTAGGTGCAAGGTTTCATCCAATTAGGGCCCTAGGATGCACATTTATTTTTATGTTGAAAATTATAACATTTTTATGTTAAAATTACAAGCCAACAGAATCATTTTCATCAGTGTAGGAGGAGACATGCTGAACCTGGGAAACAGAGGAGAAAGTGTACCAGAGAGGGTGAAGCATTTGGAAAAAGACAAGAAAATCTTGGTTTAGTTTTTCTTTCTCATTAGTAGATTCCTAAAACTGACGCCACCCTTCAGCCAGCATATGTTTTAACCATGCATTTCTCTGTGTTATACTTATGTGGAGAGCTCAATAATCGTGGCTAATTTCAACTGTGCTGCATATACATATTTAAAGTATAAACCCACCCTTCCAATATTGAAACTATAAAAGGTGCAAGAGCAATCATATCACACTTACACCTTTGTAGTTTCAGTTTTGAAACTGCGCCATCAATGCACAAGCAGGAAAGGAGCAGCACATGCAGGGGCTGATGGTGCCACTGATGGTGCCCCGAGGGAGGGAAGGGAAACCAGTAGTGAAGCCTTGCAGGTTCACAGCCGGTTCCCTACTGTGCATTTGTGAAGCGCACTGCTCTTTGTGAATGGCCCGGCGGCGGGGGGAAGGAGGGGGGTGAACTTCAAGATGAGTTTGCCGCAGCGAAGTAAGTCGGAAGTGGGAGTGGGTACCTGTCAAAACCAGGTAAATAAGTGGAGCTTCCCCTTTTGGTCCACTTTAAGCAGAGAGCGTGTTTAAGAGGCAGGCTGTAATTGGGAGGAGGTGTGTGCCGGAGGCAGGCTGTGGCAGGTTGGAGGTCATGATGGCTGAACAAACCCAATAAAGGCGTGCTGTGTGTCTGTACAGTGTTCTGTACCTCTTAATGGCCGGCCAAAGAATGAAAACTGACCATGCTAACAGATTAACTTCTATGCTTTGTGTGGTCAATTTAAAACAAGAAACAAGACTGAATGGCAGGATCAGCTAGGTATGTCGGATGGAATGTACATGAAAATGATAGAGACCGTGATTTATAAAATACACATACTGTATGTGAACCCATACATAGAAAAAAAAATATTTAAAGTAACATACACTTTAATTAGAAGTGCACTATTTGGCTTATTTGCTTTTCTGCATGCTCTTTCTTTAACTGCCCTGTACATTATGCACATTTTAGTTGTTCTTGTTTCAAAGGAGAAAACTTGTATTTCATTTCTGGATTTAGCCCACAGAAACCATTGGATGGGATTTCATGCTGCAAAGGGTTACTACTGGTGTCACATTAGAGGCTGTGGTGAAGGTGATTATATGAAGGCCATGCAGTTCTTATCTGTGTTGGGAACTGCATTGAATCTCAGTTTCAAATTGCGAGATTGGGTACAAGGTCAGTTGGTGATGGAAGCAAAATGAAAAGTAAATTAATAATCAGGGTCCCTGGTAAGGGTATGTCAGTGTAGATGGCAAGCTCGGTAGTGCATGGACAAGGATCCTCTGTATTTGTTAAACTAATTTGTACGTTATAGTCCTGTGTATTGTTTGAACATATTCTTTCAATTATTTGCACAGCTCAGCATTGTGTGTTGAAGGACTGAAATTGTCAGTGTAGAACATGGAAAAATAAATTGCGAGCTGCAGTTAAACAAGCTCATGAACGAAGTGTCCCTTGAAAGATCATGTGCCTGTTCCTATATTATTACAGTTGTTTGCATAGTGAAATAGATTAGAAAAGCACAATGGTGGCTACAGGAGTGATGTAAAAAGTTGTTCTTTCATATGTGAGCAGCTAGGACAATGTGTCCCTTGCTAAAACAGAAATAATATACCTTATACTACTGTTGTGGTTCTTGTGCATGGGAATGAAAATGCATCTTAAAGGATGATGTCTGTCACATAATTATAGTGAAAAGCAATTCAGACATAGACATACAGCACAATGTAGCAAAACAGACCAAAGCTGCAGTCAGGTTCTTCTCTTCACCAAATATATTTGAGGGGACTTACCTGCCTTTTTGAGAAGGAAATATTACAGCGCACACATGCAAAAAAGACATTTACCTCAAGCAAGGCTAGTTTAAAACACCTAAGCATTTCTAGAAAAACATTTTCAAAAAATATGGGGATTTGGTCACACCATATTGCTATATGGTGCTAAGCCCACTTACTGCAACAAAGTACCCCATAATCAGTGGGTCCTACACTATCCATGGAGTGGGAGAACCTGCATCTCTGAACCATGAGAGCATTACACTCTTCTAAATGGGGGAATCATAAGGTCTCCACCCATGACACAAGTGGACACTAATTAAAGGTACTTATGTTATGTAGTGAGGTGCTCCGCACCCAAAAGGATTTGGTCAGAATCCATACAATATACAAACAAGATATTTGGGGGGCACACTCTAAAAAATGCATTAAAGATGGTGCAGCCATAAGACCATACAGTAGAAGAAAATATTACAGCGCACACATGCAAAAAAGACATTTACCTCAAGCAAGGCTAGTTTAAAACACCTAAGCATTTCTAGAAAAACATTTTCAAATGTTGAAAATGCCTTTTTCTTACATAAAACGTTCCTTTACCTTTCATGAGAATGGGAGCCATGATGTAAACATTGCTAAGCATCTTAGTATGTCAAGCTGTATCTCCTATAATGTTGTTGAACATTCTAACTGCATGTACCTTAAAGCAAACCTTCAGTCATTTTTTCACCTTTCCATCTATTACATCTTCTACCCTTGTTGTTTTAACTTTATATAGTAAAACATTTTTTTTTCTGCCAGTAAATAGCCCACTTCCTGTTTCTTGGCTGGTCATTAGCCTAGGCTTATGACATCATACACAGCTCTCTCTCTCACTCTCATGAGAGTTTGCCAGGAAGGGAGTGGGGATGAGTCATAATAGGGCCAATGAAAGCTGCAGAGCTGGAGGTGTGCCTCTGTGTAAATCCAGGAAGGGAACAGGCAGCAGCTTCAGCTTCCCACAGTTAAAATGGCTGCAGCCAGACTTAGTGGAGGGAGATTTCTGCAGCATATTAGGCAAGTACAGAATCACAGTATATATAAAATAATATGCAAAATGTTTGGAGGGAAGCTTCAGAATGGCAAAGATGTTTTCATTACAAATTATGTGAGCGGACTGCAGTTCCTCTTTAACTACTCCGGCACAACATTTTATAATGTTTTGCACACATGTAAATATCAGCATTTTTGCCCAAAAAGCCCCTGAAAATTATATATTTTCTGAAAGCAGAGGTCTTGCAGAATAAAAAGATAGTAGTTACAATTTTTTATGTTGCACAATATTTGTGCAACTTTTTATTTAAATGCATATTTTCAGCAAAAATGTATGGTACCCAAAATTCTTCATAGGTGACGCTTTAAAAGCCTTTATAGGTTATAGGTCATCAGTTTAGAGTTAAAGGATAAGTTCACCTTTTCACAAAAAATAATAAGCAGGTAAAAAAATGTGAATTTATTATTTTTTGTTGTAGGAGCCTATAAAGCATTGCACCAACGATCATCAGATTTACTGCAGATCTGCCAGTGTATCCCCGTACGAGGAAGCCGATACATTCTGACTGGAAGACTCAAACACTACCACAGTGCTCACAGCGCCATGGTAGTTCACTGAAAACTACAAGCTGACAGTCACAAAGGTTGCCGGACCTTGTCGTTTTCCATTCACAGGACTCTGTGAATGAGTGACGCGCCCAGTCCCGCTCAGTCACTTTTTTGTAAACTGTGGAGAAGATCCCCGCTAGCTGTCAGATCGGGGAGGTGAGGAGGCTGGTTCATTCGTAATGTTTCACCCTGGATATGGGTGGAACCCAGTTGCAGCCTGTCCAATAGGGGTGCATGGGTGCCGCCCCCCTATCCATTCGTCTGGCCCCCTAATCTACATGCAGGGCGCCGGCACATGGATTGCAATGGGGGGATGCTTTTGTTTAAGCACATGATTAGAGCCAGAGGCTCTAATAGGCTTCAAAAAAGGGTGGAGAATGAATGTTCACTATTCCCACACTGATCCTCCTCCCGGCTAATCAGGAAGCGGGCCCTGAGACACATCACCTAATTGGCTGAAAGGACAGGTGATCCTATTGGATGCCTAGGAGGAGGAGGGAGGAGACGCACAGCGGAAAGCACCGTGATGCAATGAAGGAGGAGATGACCGCCCATCGCTCGTAGGAGCGCTGCCCACCTGGAACCTAGATGGGGTAGGTGGATAACGGACCACTGCTTTAACCATGAACTATGGCCCTAGAATTATTTCTCTCACTACAATGTTTGCAATAATGGCACAGTTGATGTTACATACACATGCTTATCCTATGCTGTGCTTTTTTTTTTTTTACATAGCTAGTCAGGCTGAAAAAAGACACAAGTCCATCTAGTTCAACTAATTACAAAAAACATTTTATAGGTGTGCAGAGGTGATAGGGGTGCCTTAAATATTTATTTTTTATTTTTTATACTATTTTTTTTTTTTTTTACTTTTTTACCATCACATAGGGGGCTTGTTAGGGGGTACCCGTAAAAACCCGTAAAAGTGATCGGGTGGCTGTAGAGATGCCCAATCACTTTTATCAAAAAGTACTTCACTGGCTATCGAGCTCACAGCTGGAGCAGCAGCTGTGAGCTTGATTTAACCACTTAACTACCATGACATTGATAAACATACATTGGTAGACAAGTGGTTGTAGTGATATTAAACCCTCCAGTTTTTTAAGCATTTTCGGCAGCTGATTTAATCACAGTGGGCATGCAGCTTCTTTATCTTTTAACCCTTGTCTATGCTCCTGTTTAAGCTGGTGTCGTGAACTGCTGCCCCAGCTTTTCTGTTTCAGGGTGGCTCATTTCTCTTGCAAAATCCTATGGAGTCAGTCTTATATGCAGGGACTTGAGTTGTGTCTCCTATACCGTCCTTTCTTTGCCGACCCCCAGAACCTGAACAGAAAGGGGGCAGCATTTACTGGAACTGATGTGTTTTCCTCCTGTGTCAGCGGAAAGCTGGCTTCTCTTCTCCCTCCCATTGGTGTTCAGCTGTCACAGGTAAAATACAGAGGATCGGTTCCAGTAAATGTCCTCCCACCACCACTCCTGTTCAGGATTCCTTCTGTTGCACATCCCCCTCACAGCTCTCTCAGCTTCCTCTCATCTCCGCCAACTGCTACGGGGATCTTTAGAATGGAGAGCGTGGGTACAGATCGCTCACTGTGTCCATTCATAACTGAAGCATAGTAAACACGGTTTACTATGCTTCAGTTTGTGAATGAACAGGGAGACAGTGCAGAGCTCTTCCTGTTCATTTATTATGTGCAGCTGAGGCTACGGAGATGGAGATTGAGGCCTGTGTCCTCACTCTTCTTTCTCTGTCTCAAAAGTGAGAGATCAGAGGGCAACCCCAATAGGGCTGCTAAAAAAATAAAAATAAAGAATACATTTGTAAAAAAAATATTTTTAAAAATTGTAAAAAAAAAAGAATAAGAAATAAAATAATAAAAATTAGAAACTACTGAAACCATCCACTGCCCTACTGACACCAACCTCAGCCCTACTGACAAAGCCCACTGCTCTACTGACACCATCCACTGTTCTAATGACGGAAACCGTCCACTGCCCTACTGAAACCAACCTCTGCCCTACTGACACATGCACTGCTCTACTGACAACTAGGGATGAGCTTCGAGTTCAAGTCAAACCCATGTTCGACTCGAACATCGCATGTTTGCCCTTCGTCGAATTTCGAACGTTATGGGCCGTTCGCGCCAAATTCGAGTGGCGCATCACGGCCCATAATTCACTGCGGCATCGCAGTGCATTGCTGGCTTATGATTGGCAAGCATGCACTATGACCCACATGCTTGGCCAATCACAGCGTCGTCTGTACAGAGAGCCATAATTGGCCAAAGCCAGGGTGACTTTGACCAATTATGGCTCAGGGGGTTTAGTACACGCCCCACACTATATAAGGCCACCTGCGTGGCGGCCTTGAGTAGTGTGTTGCGGCGGCAGCGGAGAGATAGACAGAGAGACAGTGTCATTTGAATAAAGTTAGATAGAGTAGGCAGGTGAGTCAGTTAGCTGCACTTACAGTGTATTGTGTATATACAGTCAGGTCCATAAATATTGGGACATCGACACAATTCAGATTTTTTTGACTCTATACACCACCACAACGGATTTGAAATGAAACGAGAATGTGAATTGTCGCCCCGATGACAGCTTTGCAGAGCGCACAGAGGACATGGGAGGATGTATTCCGCGCTAGCCAGCTGAGAGGGGCGGGGCCTTGAGCTTCACTGACGCTCTGACCCCGCCCACGTGCAGCCTGTGTACTGGGGATAGAGCGCCTGTAGTGAGAGCCAGTGATCGGAATGGGAGTGTCATTGGAGCTCCCGGCCCCGCCCCAGGACCTCTGTATTCACCAGCCAGTATAGAGGGGGTGGGGCCGGAAGCTCCACTGACACTCGCACTCCGATCACTTGCTCTCACTACAGAAGCTCTTTTCCGAGTACACAGGCTGCACGTGGGCGGGGTCAGAGCATCAGTTGAGCTCCCGGCCCCGCCCCCTCTCAGCTGGCTAGCGAGGAATACATCCTCCCCTGTCCTCTGTGCGCTCTGCAAAGCTGTGATCGGGGCCCCAATTCACGGCTAGCGCGGGCCCCCAACAAAGATTGGGCCCAGGGCAAGTGCCCCATTTGCCCTGCGCTAAAGACGGCCCTGTGTGTATATATATATATATATATATATATATATATATATATATATATATATATATATATACATACACACAACACCTAGGATGCATATACAGTCAGGTCCATAAATATTGGGACAGTGACACAATTGTAATCTTTTTGGTTCTATACACCACCACAATGGATTTGAAATGAAACAAACAAGATGTGCTTTAACTGCAGACTTTCAGCTTTAATTTGAGGGTATTTACATCCAAATCGGGTGAACGGTGTAGGAATTACAACAGTTTGTATATGTGCCTCCCACTTTTTAAGAGACCAAATGTAATGGGACAATTGGCTGCTCAGCTGTTCCATGGCCAGGTGTGTGTTATTCCCTCATTATCCCATTTACAATGAGCAGATAAAAGGTCCAGAGTTCATTTCAAGTGTGCTATTTGCATTTGGAATCTGTTGCTGTCAACTCTCAATATGAGATCCAAAGAGCTGTCACTATCAGTGAAGCAAGCCATCATTAGGCTGAAAAAAACAAAACAAACCCATCAGAGAGATAGCAAAAACATTAGGTGTGGCCAAATCAATTGTTTGGAACATCCTTAAAAAGAAAGAACGCACCGGTGAGCCAAAAGAAATGGAAGACCATGGAAAACAACTGTGGTGGATGACCGAAGAATTGTTTCCCTGGTGAAGAAAACACCCTTCACAACAGTTGGCTAGATCAAGAACACTCTCCAGGAGGTAGGTGTATGTGTGTCAAACTCAACAATCAAGAGAAGTCTTCACCAGAGTGAATACAGAGGGTACACCACAAGATGTAAACCATTGGTGAGCCTCAAAAACAGAAAGGCCAGATTAGAGTTTGCCAAACAACATCTAAAAAAGCCTTCACATTTCTGGAACAACATCCTTTGGACAGATGAGACCAAGATCAACTTGTACCAGAGTGATGGGAAGAGAAGAGTATGGAGAAGGAAAGGAACTGCTCATGATCCAATGCATACCACCTCATCAGTGAATCATGGTGGTGGTAGTGTCATGGCGTGGGCATGTATGGCTGCCAATGGAACTGGTTCTCTTGTATTTATGGATGATGTGACTGCTGACAAAAGCAGCAGGATGAATTTGGAAGTGTTTCGGGCAATATTATCTGCTCATATTCAGAAAAATGCTTCAGAACTCTTTGTACAGCGCTTCACAGTGCAGATGGACAATGACCTGAAGCATACTGCGAAAACGTCATTCTATGACGAAACGCGTCTGAAAGGTACGTGCTGACGTCACGTTGCCCCATTGAGGAGGACGGGAGTTTTGTTTGTTGCCAGCCGGCTTCGATCTACCCTTTGTATCGCTCATATTACAATTAGTTTGTAAGTGTTTTTCCTTTATTTAATAAACCAGGATAAACGTTATCACGCTATTTGGCATTGTTCCATTCTTTTTGGGATTGGTCCTATTTGCATCATGTGAGTCGTGGAGCCTTCGATTGAGGCTGTGGGGACGGACCATCCATAACCTCTATCCATTTAGCTGGATTTCCATCCGCTGGTTAAGACATTTGCCTTCTTGAGTCCGCCATCTGGTAAGCAGACTCTTTGTGTGGTGTTGGTGCACTTACTGATTCCTTCACTGCTTGATGTTCCACATATCTGCAGGATTCACACTTGTAATTTATCATCTGGTAAGCAGGTTCTCCGTGTGGTGTTGGTGCACTTACTGATCCCTTCACTGGTTGATGGTTCACATATCTGTAGGATTTGCACTCAATATTTGCTATCTGGGATAAATATTTTTTCGTGGATTCAACGCACATCCATCCTAAGTGGAATATCGATATATCCTACTGTGACTGGTTTACATCAAGCCCCAGGCTGGGTTAAAGCCACCTGCTTGATTGGCTTACATTCTGGTAAGCATGCCATTCATCAGTTGGGGACACATTCTGCTTTATCAAATCACTGAGTGTTATTATTTGGAAAGTTGGGACTATTAATTTGGACTTCAACTAATTTTATAATCACTAATTATAATAATTTTTCACAGAGTTTATTTAATTTTTAAGCGCGGATTTTCTATTTGTTTGTTGTGTTTATCCCACTGATAGCTGCTGCTTTATATATATTTTTTCTAGCGCAGTTTTTTCTTTTTCTATACTGCGAAAGCAACCAAAGAGTTTAAGGGAAAGAAGTGGAATGGTATGCAATGGCCAAGTCAATCACCTGACCTGAATCCAATTGAGCATGCATTTCACTTGCTGAAGACAAAACTGAAGGGAAAATGCCCCAAGAACAAGCAGGAACTGAAGACAGTTGCAGTAGCGGCCTGGCAGAGCATCACCAGGGATGAAACCCAGTGTCTGGTGATGTCTATGCGTTCCAGACTTCAGGCTGTAATTGACTGCAAAGGATTTGCAACCAAGTATTTAAAAGTGAAAGTTTGATGGATGATTGTTAATCTGTCCCATTACTTTTGGTCCCTTAAAAAGTGGGAGGCACATATACAAACTGTTGTAATTCCAACACCGTTGAACTGATTTGGATGTACATACCCTCAAATTAAAGCTGAAAGTCTGCAGTTAAAGCACATCTTGTTTGTTTCATTTCAAATCCATTGTGGTGGTGTATAGAACCAAAAAGATTACAATTGTGTCACTGTCCCAATATTTATGGACCTGACTGTATATGCATCCTAGGTGTTGTGTGTGTGTGTGTATATATATATATATATATATATATATATATATATATATATATATATATATATATATATATATACACACAGGGCCATCTTTAGCGCAGGGCAAACGGGGCACTTGCCCTGGGCCCAATCTTTGTTGGGGGCCCGCGCTAGCCGTGAATTGGGGCCCCGATCACAGCTTTGCAGAGCGCACAGAGGACAGGGGAGGATGTATTCCTCGCTAGCCAGCTGAGAGGGGGCGGGGCCGGGAGCTCCACTGACGCTTTGACCCCGCCCACGTGCAGCCTGTGTACTCGGAAAAGAGCTTCTGTAGTGAGAGCCAGTGATCGGAGTGCGAGTGTCAGTGGAGCTTCCGGCCCCGCCCCCTCTATACTGGCTGGTGAATACAGAGGTCCGGGGGCGGGGCCGGGAGCTCCAATGACACTCCCACTCCGATCACTGGCTCTCACTACAGGCGCTCTATCCCCAGTACACAGGCTGCACGTGGGCGGGGTCAGAGCGTCAGTGGAGCTCCCGGCCCCGCCCCTCTCAGCTGGCTAGCGCGGAATACATCCTCCCATGTCCTCTGTGCGCTCTGCAAAGCTGTCATCGGGGCGACAATTCACGGGTGACATGGGCCCCAAAACAAAGCGTCAATGGAGCTCCCAGGTGCTTTATTGACAGCAGAGAGTGGAAGCCCCGCCCACAGTCCTGACTGTATTCAGTGAGTTTGGCTGGCCAGGTATGTCCTTACAACCATAAAATGCCTGAATGTTTAAACCCAGAGCTGTGTTATTCAACTGTAAATCTGTGCATTGTTGTCCGCAGTCTCTGATTGTCTCCTGCAGTATGTCCGCAGTCTCTGATTGTCTCCTGCAGTATGCCTGCAGTTTCTGATTGTCTCCTGCAGTATGTCCGCAGTCTCCGATTGTCTCCTGCTGTATGTCAGCAGTCTCTGATTGTCTCCTGCAGTATGTCCGCAGTCTCTGATTGTCTCCTGCAGTATGTCCGCAGTCTCTGATTGTCTCCTGCAGTATGCCTGCAGTTTCTGATTGTCTCCTGCAGTATGTCCGCAGTCTCTGATTGTCTCCTGCAGTATGTGCGCAGTCTCTGTTAATCTTCTGCAGTATGTCCGCAGTCTCTGTTAATCTCCTGCAGTATGTCCGCAGTCTCTGAATGTCTCCTGCAGTATGTCCGCAGTCTCTGATTGTCTCCTGCAGTATGTCCACAGTCTCTGATTGTCTCCTGCAGTATGTCCGCAGTCTCTGACTCCTGCAGTATGTCCGCAGTCTCTGATTGTCTCCTGCAGTATGTCCGCACTCTCTGATTGTCTCCTGCAGTATGCCCGCAGTCTCTGAGTGTCTCCTGCAGTATTTCCGCAGTCTCTGATTGTCTCCTGCAGTATGTCCGCAGTCTCTGTTAATCTCCTGCAGTATGTCCGCAGTCTCTGAATGTCTCCTGCAGTATGTCCACAGTCTCTGATTGTCTCCTGCAGTATGTCCGCAGTCTCTGATTGTCTCCTGCAGTATGTCCGCAGTTTCTGATTGTCTCCTGCAGTATTTCCGCAGTCTGTCTCCTGCTGTATGTCCGCAGTCTCTGGTAATCTCCTGCAGTATGTCCGCAGTCTCTGAGTGTCTCCTGCAGTATGTCCGCAGTCTCTGTCTCCTGCAGTATGTCCGCAGTCTCTGAACCTCTCCTGTAGTATGTGTATTAATGTGCCCCTTTACTTGCTCAATTATTTGGGATTGCTCCACTGCTGAGTGAGAGGTAATGATGTGCATGAACCTCTATCAACCAATCAGCAAACAGTAGTGATCAGCTTTAATCTCTAGCAACCAATCAGTAAGTGCTAATGATGTGCTGTAACCCCTAGCAACCAATTAGTGAGCGCTAATAATGTACATTAACCTCTAGCAACCAATCGGCAAGCAGAAATTATGTGTTGTAACCTCTAGAAACCAGCCATTGAGCAGTAAGGATAGGCTGCAACCTCTGGCAAACAATTGCAATCGCTGCGTGATCTGCTGCAGTAAACTGATTTTGAGTCTACCTGCTATTTTTTGTATGTCTCAGAATGGAGGGGGGGCCCCAAGAAAATGTTTGCCCAGGGCCCAATCAAAATTAAAGATGGCCCTGTATACACACTGTATTCAGTTTAGCTAGATCCGTTCCTGTTATTCTCTTCCTACTGACAGGCAGACAGGTGTTTTTACAGTATTTACAGCTACCTGAAGAAAATTGCTGGTGTTCTTCTGATCCTATTAGTCCTATTAGCTACAGTATTTACAGTTAGTGTAGTGCGTCCTCTGCACAGTGTGCACCTAAAGCTACCTGAAGAAAATTGCTGGTGTTCTTCTGATCCTATTAGTACCGCAGGCAGCTGCAGTATTTACAGTTAATGTAGTGCGTCCTCTGCACAGTGTGCACCTAAAGCTACCTGAAGAAAATTGGTGGTGTTCTGATCCTATTAGTACCGTAGGCAGCTGCAGTATTTACAGTTAGTGTAGTGCATCCTCTGCACAGTGTGCACCTAAAGCTACCTGAAGCAAATTGGTGATGTTCTTCTGATCCTATTTTTTTTTTAATTCAATACTTTTTATTTGGAATATATATTTATCCACAAAACAACACTGTTTACATACTATATAAAAACGTGACAAAAAAACATAGATAAATACAACCAACCACTTTTCCTCTATTATTGCAGTCTGGGTGTCTCTTAGCATACCATTCTTCTCCATCAAGCCCATAAGACAAGTCCTAGCCTCCATGCCTAGCAATGCCCCAAACACAGAGTTAATTTTATCGATTATACCTTCCCAATACCTATGCAACTTGGGACATCGCCAGAACATGTGTATCAAATCACCCCTCCTATCCCCACACCTTTGACATTTAGCGTCGGGCCTCTCCAAACGTGTACAGTCTCAATGGCGTATAATATGACCTATATATCAGATACAGGTGGGATACCCCCTGCGACGGACAGAGAGAGAGAAACCCTGGGCCCCAATGCTAAGACGTATTTCCATTGTTCCTTTGTTATTGGGCCAACATCTCTCTCCGATTTAATCCTGTTTTTGGACTCCACCACTCCCTCCTGACCCGCTGTACTTATAGTCCCATACATATCGGAAATTAATCCTTTAGAAGTTCTAGTAATCACCAATTTCCTGAGCAAGGGCATTTCACTCCACTCTGGCTCCTTCCCTCTAAATTGTGTATCTAGGGCGTGCCTGACTTGCAGATAACTAAAAAATAGTCGGTTAGGAACTGAATACTCCTCCCTTATCTCCTGAAATTATTTCAGCCTACCTACCCTGTACAACTGTGCCAAGCAAAGGATGCCCCTCCTATCCCATTCTTCTATTTTCCCATCACATTGAGCTCTTTTAGATTTTTATTGTTCCATATTGGAGAGAACTAAGAGAAACTGGTATAACCTAACACGGCCTTGACAGTCTCCCAACTTCTAACCATTAACTGGACTGTGGGACAACTGGAGCCAAAAGAATTCACCTCAATTGCTTCTACTATTGTATCATGGCTAATGTTGTTCATCAGTATATTACTTCCTGCTCCCCTTTCTTCATGCATATTACTACCTCTCATATACTGTATTTGCGCCGCAAGAAAATAACCCCATGGGTCTGGTAAAGCCAAGACCCCCGCCTCTCTCGATCGCCGCAGTACCTGTAAGCGAATCCTTGCCGCCCCATTTTTCCAAATTAACTCTCTAAACACACTGTCCATTTTTTTGAACCAGTGTTTTGGAATCCATATAGGGGAGTTGTGTATTACATATAGAATTTGAGGCATCCATACCATCTTAATTAAATTGCACCGACCGGCAACCGAGAGAGGAAGGCGGCCCCACACCCGACTTTTCGGTTTTAATTTTATCATAAGTGGGACTACTTTTCCCATTATGTACTGCCCCGGGTCCCTTGTTATATTGACCCCTAAATATCTCATTTGACTTACTACTCTTATTAAATCTACCTGTTGCAGAAGGGGTTCTGTAAGGGGGTCTATTGGCAAGAGTACAGATTTTGCCCAATTAATTGCCAGTCCAGAGAAATGTCCAAACTCTTTGACTATCCCCATAGCTGCTTTCAAAGAGGCCTGCGTATCCCCCAGAAATAGCAAGATATCATCTGCATACATTGCAACTTTCTCCTCCTCCCTCCTTCTTTTGAATCCCCGAAAATTCTTGAGAGGTCCTTAAGGCAATAACCTGATCCTATTAGTACCGCAGGCAGCTGCAGTATTTACAGTAAGTGTAGCGCGTCCTCTGCACAGTGTGCACCTAAAGCTACCTGAAGAAAATTGGTGGTGTTCTTCTGATCCTATTAGTACCACAGGCAGCTGCAGTATTTATAGTTAGTGTAGTGTGTCCTCTGCACAGTGTGCACCTAAAGCTAACTGAAGAAAATTGGTGGTGATCTTCTGATCCTATTAGTACCACAGGCAGGCAGCTACAGTATTTACAGTTAGTGTACTGTGTCCTCTGCACAGTGTGCACCTAAAACTACCTGAAGAAAATTTGTGGTGATCTCCTGATCCTATTAGTACCACAGGCAGGCAGCTACAGTATTTGCAGTTAGTGTACTGTGTCCTCTGCACAGTGTGCACCTAAAGCTACCTGAAGAAAATTGGTGGTGTTCTTCTGATCCTATTAGTACCACAGGCAGGCACCTGCAGTATTTACAGTTAGTATACTGCGCCCTCTGCACAGTGTGCACCTAAAGCTACCTGAAGAAAATTGGTGTTCTTCTGATCCTATTAGTACCGCAGGCAGGCACCTGCAGTATTTACAGTTAGTATACTGCGCCCTCTGCACAGTGTGCACCTAAAGCTACCTGAAGAAAATTGGTGGTGTTCCTCTGACCCTGTTAGTACTGCAGGCAGCTGCAGTATTTACAGTTAGTGTAGTGCGTCCTCTGCACAGTGTGCACCTAAAGCTACCTGAAGAAAATTGGTGGTGTTCTGATTATATTAGTACTGCAGGCAGGCAACTACAGTATTTACAGTTAGTGTACTGTGGCCTCTGCACAGTGTGCACCTAAAGCTACCTGAAGAAAATTGGTGGTGTTCTTCTGATCCTATTAGTACCACAGGCAGGCAGCTGCAGTATTTACAGTTAGTGTGGTGCGTCCTCTGCACAGTGTGCACCTAAAGCTACCTGAAGGCAATTGCTGTTGTTCTGATCCTATTAATACCACAGGCAGGCAGCTACAGTATTTACAGTTAGTGTACTGTGTCCTCTGCACAGTGTGCACCTAAAGCTACCTGAAGAAAATTAGTGGTGTTCTTCTGATCCTATTAGTACCACAGGCAGGCAGCTGCAGTATTTACAGTTAGTATACTGCGTCCTCTGCACAGTGTGCACCTAAAGCTACCTGAAGACAATTGCTGTTGTTCTGATCCTATTAATACCACAAGCAGGCAGCTACAGTATTTACAGTTAGTGTACTGTGGCCTCTGCACAGTGTGCACCTAAAGCTACCTGAAGAAAATTGGTGGTGTTGTTCTGTTCCTATTAGTACCACAGGCAGGCAGCTGCAGTATTTACAGTTAGTGTGGTGACTCCTCTGCACAGTGTGCACCTGAAGCTACCTGAAGGCAATTGCTGTTGTTCTGATCCTATTAATACCACAGGCAGGCAGCTGCAGTATTTACAGTTAGTGTACTGCGTCCTCTGCACAGTGTGCACCTAAAGCTACCTGAAGACAATTGAGGTTGTTCTGATCGTATTAATACCACAGGCAGGCAGCTGCAGTATTTACAGTTAGTGTACTGCGTCCTCTGCACAGTGCACCTAAAGCTACCTGAAGTCAATTGCTGTTGTTCTGATCCTATTAATACCACAGGCAGGCAGCTACAGTATTTACAGTTAGTGTACTGTGTCCTCTGCACAGTGTGCACCTAAAGCTCCCTGAAGAAAATTGGTGGTGTTCTTCTGATACTATTAGTACCACAGTCAGGCAGCTGCAGTATTTACAGTTAGTGTACTGCGTCCTCTGCACAGTGTGCACCTAAAGCTACCTGAAGAAGATTTGTGGTGATCTTCTGATCCTATTAGTACCACAGTCAGGCAGCTGCAGTATTTACAGTTAGTATACTGCGTCCTCTGCACAGTGTGCACCTAAAGCTACCTGAAGGCAATTGCTGTTGTTCTGATCCTATTAATACCACAGGCAGGTAGCTACAGTATTTACAGTTAGTGTACTGTTTCCTCTGCACAGTGTGCACCTAAAACTACCTGAAGAAAATTGGTGGTGATCTTCTGATCCTATTAGTACCATAGGCAGGCAGCTACAGTATGTACAGTTAGTGTACTGTGTCCTCTACACAGTGTGCACCTAAAGCTGACTGAAGAAAATTGGTGGTGATCTTCTCATCCTATTAGTACCACAGGCAGGCAGCTACAGTATTTACAGTTAGTGTACTGTGTCCTCTGCACAGTGTGCACCTAAAGCTACCTGAAGAAAATTGGCGTGTTCTTCTGATCCTATTAGTACCACAGGCAGGCAGCCGCAGTATTTACAGTTAGTATACTGCGTCCTCTGCATAGTGTGCACCTAAAGCTACCTGAGGACAATTGCTGTTGTTCTGATCCTATTAATACCACAGGCAGGCAGCTACAGTATTTACAGTTAGTGTACTGTGTCCTCTGCACAGTGTGCACCTAAAGCAACCTGAAGAAAATTGGTGGTGTTCTTTTGATCCTATTAGTACCACAGGCAGGCAGCTGCAGTATTTACAGTTAGTGTAGTGCGTCCTCTGCACAGTGTGCACCTAAAGCTGCCTGAAGACAATTGCTGTTGTTCTGATCCTATTAGTACCACAGGCAAGCAGCTGCAGTATTTACAGTTAGTGTACTGCGTCCTCTGCACAGTGTACTCCTAAAGCTACCTGAAGACAATTGCTGTTGTTCTGATCCTATTAATACCACAGGCAGACAGCTGCAGTATTTACAGTTAGTGTACTGTGTCCTCTGCACAGTGTGCACCTATAGCTACCTGAAGACAATTGCTGGTGTTCTCATACTAATAATACTACAGGCAGGCAGTTGATTCTGCTAGCTGCAGTATCAGTATATATATACATCCCAGCTTTGTCAAGCTACATCTCACTGCAGGCCATTAGTATGTCTGGAAGGCCAACAAGGAGAGGCAGACAGTCACAAGCCAATAAAAGAGGGCAAGCAGGCTCTGTGTCTAGAGGCAACAGTGCTGGTCGTGGAGACGGTGCATCCTCATCAGCACGTGGCCGTGGGACATGCTTGTCCTTTTTTCGGCAGCTGGCCATGTTGAGCTGCAACACTCGGAAGACTTGGTAGAGTGGATGACGAAGCCGTCCTCATCCTCCTCATCCTCTCTCACCCAGGCTCAGGGTACTTTGTCTGGCAAAGCAGCTGCCAACGCGGCCTCTTCACTTGGCTCAATGGCATTAGTCACTCCTTACCTAGCCCCACCATGTCCTCCTGAGGAGTCCCCCGAACTGTTTGGCCACAGTGTTGGGTACATGCTCCAGGAGGATGCCCAGCGTTTTGAAGGCTCTGATGATGGTACCCAGCTAGAGGAAGGCAGTAACGTGAGCCCAGAGAGAGGGGGTGCCCAAGAAGGACAGCAATCTGGCAGTCATCTTCCCCCAGCTGCAGCATACTGCCAGCTTTGCTCCAGTGATGAGGAGGGAGGGGATGATGAGTTCACTGACTCCACATGGGTGCCTGATAGGAGAGAGGAGAAGAAGAAGGAGGAGGCACATCTCCAACAAGGCAGGGTGCCCTCCAGGGGCCAGCTTAAGGGCAGCACACCGACTGCATCACACCGCAGAGCTCCGCATGTGCAGGGCGCTGTCGTCTCTGCGCATTATTACAAAAGTTCTTTGGTGTGGGCCTTTTTTGAGACGAGTGCATCAGATCCCACCGCTGCTATTTGCAACATATGTCTCAAGCGTATCTCGCGTGGCCAAAACATCACCCGTGACCAGGCTTGACCAGGCATATGTCGACCTGCCATGCTTCGTTGGCAAGCGTACCTAAAAGACCCACACCAAAGAACAAAGCGGACCTCTCCTTGCTGCTCATAAGCTGGGATCTCCAACCCCACTATACCTTCAGTTCTCTCTGAAACCTGCACTGAGAGAAATGAAGGTGTAGAATTAGGTGTGTCACAGCCAAGTACTTGCGAGCAATCTGCTATCGCTACACCAATGTCAGATTGTACCAGGCAAATTTCCCTGTCCCAGCTGCTGCACTGCCGAATGAAGTTCGCTCCCAGCCATTCACATGCCCAGCGGTTGAATGCTAGCTTGGCTAAATTGCTAGTACTTCATTCAACTGCTGCCTTTTCAGTTGGTAGACTCTGCCCCTTCCGTGAGTTTGTGGAATGTGCGGTTCCTCAGTGGCAGGTTCCCAAACGCCACTTCTTTTCACGAAGACGATTCCGGCTCTCTACCGGCATGTGGAAGGCAATGTGTTGGCCTTGCTGGACAGGGCAGTCAGCTGTAAGGTGCATATTATCGCTGACTCATGGTCCAGCAGGCATGGACAGGGACGTTACCTATTTTTCACCGTGCACTGGGTGACTCTTCTGGCAGCTGGGAAGGATGCAGGACAGGGTGCAGTAGTGTTGGAGGTTGTTCCGCCACCACGCCTCCATAATTCTACAAGTGGTGATTCTGCCACACCTCTCTCCTTCACCCCCTCCTCTTCTTCTTCCTCCATGGCCTCTTCCTGTGCTGATTTGTCTTCGGAACCAGCGGTGCTCCGTAGGCGCTCAGGAGGCTACGCAAGCACAAGGCAAAAAGATGCCATACGGTGCTTGAGCTGGTGTGCTTGGGGGACAGGAGCCACTCTGGGGCAGAGATTCTGTAAGCTCTGCAGGGGCAGGTTCAGAGGTGGTTGACGCCACGCCAGCTTAAGCCAGGTATGGTGGTTTGTGACAATGGCACCAACCTCCTCTCCGCCCTCCGACACGGACAACTGACCCATGTGCCCTGTTTGGCTCACGTCCTTAACTTGGTGGTCCAGCGGTTCTTGGGCAGGTACCCGGGCATACAGGATGTCCTGAGGCAGGCCAGGAAAGTCTGTGTGCATTTCTGCAGGTCATATAATGCCAGTGCTCGGCTGGCTGTCCTCCAAAAGGAATTTAATCTGCCCAAGAACCGCCTAATCTGTGACATGCCCACCAGGTGGAACTCAACGTTGGCCATGCTGCAGCGGCTGCACACGCAGCAGAGGGCCATCAATGAGTACCTATGCGACTATGGCATCAGGACAGGGTCAGTTGAGCTTGTTTTGCACACGCTGCGTGGAATAATGGACAGGGAACTTGAGGCAGAACAGAGGGAGGAAGAGGAGGACTTCCTTAGCTCTCAAGGCCCCCTTTATTCAGACAGTGTTCCTGCGTGCCCGCCGATCACACAGGAGGAGAAGGAGGATTGTGTCATCATGGTGGTGGAGCCTGGCACTCAGCATCAGCAGCAGTCTTCAAGGGATCATTTACAGTCCGAAGAAACCCATGGACTTGTACGTGGCTGGGAGGAGGTGGCTGCGGATCATGTCGTCCTAAGTGACCCAGAGGACTCTGGACCGAATGCCTCAGCAAACCTACGCTGCATGGCCTCCCTGAAGCTACAAAGCCTGCGGAAGGATCCTCGTATTCGTGGTATTAATGGGAGGGATGATTACTGGCTGGCAATCTTCCTTGATCCACATTACAAGGGTAAGGTTGTGGACCTTATCTTGCCGTCGCAGAGGGAGCAGCGGATGAAACATCTTTGGGAGGCCTTGCAGAAAGGTTTGTGCAATGCGTTTCCAGAGCCTGGGCGGTTACAATTTCCTGGTCCTCCTGGACAACGTGTTGCTGAGGCTTCGATCAGTCACAGAAGGAGCGGTGGAGAAGGTGGCCGTCTGACCGATGTGTTCAGACAATTTTTTAGTCCGCAGCCCCAAGGTCTGATCGGTTCCAGAAACCATCACCAGCGTCTGATTTACATGGTGCAGGATTACCTAGGAGCAAGATCAGACTTGGACACCTTTCCCACCGAAAATCCTCTGGGTTACTGGGTCTTGAGGATGGATCACTGGCCAGAGCTTGCACAGTATGCAATTGAGCTACTGGCCTGTCCTGCATCCAGTGTTCTTTCGGAACGCACATTCAGTGCTGCTGGAGGCTTTGTAACCAATCACAGGGTGCGCCTCTCCACCGAATCGGTCGATCGGCTGACCTTCATAAAAATGAATCAGTCTTGGATCACCAGCTACCAAGCACCTGATGCTGATATAACCGATTGATTTTTTTTTTATGTGAGATCCCTTCAAGACTGTCTATGCTGATGCTGAGTGACTATCCTGTTATGCTGAGTCACAATCCTCTTCCTCCTCAATTTTCATGCTGATAGCTTGTAAGAACATTTTTGGTTCTGGGCACCGCCATCAGTGGCCAAGGCCTAATTTTTCTGCCCCTGTTCAACAGGGACATGTAATTACAATTCTTGATCTAATATTTCACAGCAGGGTCCATTCCTGCGCCCACCAAGAGTAACTGTGAGGGCTTACAGTGTTGTGGCAACGCCATCACCACCACCAAAGGCCCATTTTTTCTGCCCCTGTTCAACAGGTGCATGTAATTACAATTCTTGATATAATATTTCACAGCAGGGTCGTTCCAGCGCCCAACAAAGTGTAACTGTGAGGACTAACAGTGTTGTGGCACCAGCACCACCACCACCACCAAAGGCCCAATTTTTCTACTACTGTTCAACAATGGCATGTAATTACAATTCCTGATCTAATATTTCACAGCACGGACTGTTCCTGCGCCCACCAAGAGTTACTGTGAGGGCTTACAGTGTTGTGGCAACACCAACACCTAAGGCCCCAATTTCCGCAGAGTATATAAGGCAGGCCCCTACTTTCAAACATCCAACTTACAAATGACTCCTACTTGCAAACAGAAGGAGACAACAGGAAGTGAGATGAAATCTACCCCTAGGAAGGGAAATTCTCTCCTGTAAGAGTTAATATGGGAAAAACGTGTCTCCTCTTCACTGATGCTTTATCACCAATTCTTGTTTCACTAACAACCCCAAATTTTCAAAAAACATTTGTCATTGGGACAGAAAGTGAGGTGAAATCTATTAAAGAGGTGCACAGACAGCAAAACAAATGTTACAGGGGTGATAACCCTTCCCTATGTTTTCCAAAAAGCTTAAAAATAGATTTTTTGGCTGGAGCTACACTTTAAAAATGTACCAGTTCAAAATTACAAACAGATTCTACTTAACAACAAACCCTACAGACACTGTCTTGTTTGCACCGCCTGTATACTGCTGTTCAGAGTATATAGGGCCTGGGGGCCCCACGCCTTTCCTTTTTTTAATTTGGGTGCGGGGGTCCCCTTAATATCCATACAAGGCCCAAAGGGCCTGGTAATGGACTGGGGGGTGGGGGGTACCCATGCCGTTTGTCTCACTGATTTTCATCCATATTGCCGGGACCCGACATTACATTAAAGCCGCAAGCAGTTTTAAATGACTTTTATTCCTTTAAAAATTTCATTTTGTGCAGGGATTGTTCTAAGCACGGGAAACACGCGCCACTTTACAGGCATACTATAGACACCCCCAGGTATGATATGTAAAGGAATATTTCACTTTTTTTTTTTTTTATACTTTAAGCATCATTAAAATTACTGCTCCCGAAAAAACGTCCTTTTTAAAACTTTTTTTAGAATTGATAGATGTCCCCTGGGTCCCCAAACCCTTTTAGGACAATAACTTGCATATTAGCCTTTAAAATTAGCCTTTTTGATTTTGAACGTTCGAGTTCCATAGACTTTAATGGGGTTCTAAAGTTTGCGCGAACTTTCGGTCCTTTTGCAGGTTCTGGTGCGAACCGAACCGGGGGGTGTTCAGCTCATCCCTACTGACAACCTCCACTGCCCTACTGACACTATCCACTGCTCTACTGACACCATCCACTGCCCTACTGACACCATCCACTGCCCTGTTGACACTATCCACACACCGTACATTCATATTTTTCTAAGTTTTCCTTACTATTTAGTTAGGCCTTGCTAGTTAAAGTGGAACTTCACTCTCTCGATCAACATTGACTATGTTGAATCTTTATGCTGCTAGCATTAGGAAATAGATAGGAAAGTAAATCATATTTATTTGTTTTAAACAGTTTTGTACATTTTTTAGTTACTTCCTAGTTTCCATGCCTAGGCAAATTATGTCATACATTCCAGGAGTCTTCAGTTAAGCACACTCTCCTGTCTGTATGTCTGAGCTAAGGGCAGATGGATTCCAGGAAGTAATTGATACACGTGTAACACCCCCCATAATTGCTAGGGTGCTATAGTATGATTTTTGTGTTAGTAGAGGTACATTTTTCAGGCTTGCTGGCAGCCAAGCCAGTGTGTTTTTGTGGGTCACATGAGTGACTCAGGTAGGCTGGATGACTCAGCAGCAGTTTCTCTGGTAACTTCTCCCTGCTTGCTGGAAACTTGGAGAAGGTTTCAGAAGCAGTTAGGAGGAGTCTAGGAGGAGTTAGCAGGAGTATTCTGAGGGCCCTGACCAATCCCCAAAAGAAGGGTTGGCAGGGGGCAGGCCCCCTCAAATACTCAGGGTCAGCCCAGCTGGCGCAGTGTGGAGTTCGGGTGGAGGATGGAGATGGAGTGTTAGGCTGCTGGAGGCCTTTGAGACTAGCTCCCTAGTCTGGGGGGGGTGAACTCAGGCCTGGGCTTGGGTGTGGAAGGGACCCCTACTCATGACACATGGAGGGATCCTGACCAGGATGCGCAGGAGCAAGAAGAGGGCAGCGGGAGGACACTACCAGGGCAAATCTCCAGAGAGAAAGACAGCCACCAGGGCTGGTGAGTATTGCAGTCAGAGGACTGAGAGGCATGCTTGAAGGGACAGGGTGTAAGCAGTCTGGGATGGATGCAGAGTCAATCTGGGAGGACTGTGGAGAAGTAGCCAGCAGGCTAGCGAAAGGGGCAGCCAGGCGGGCTGGCAGTGCCTGAAGAGGTGGTACTGGGAGCAGTAGCCACAGGAGAGGACAGCTAGCACCAAAGACCTCCATTTTTGTTAAACTAAAAGTGGCCCGTGGTCCCTGCCTGCAAAGGGTAGTTGCTTTGGATCTGACTTAGTGTTGTAGAGTTGTAGTTCTACAAGCAAGTCTGTGCTGGAGGTAGAAGAAAAGGAGTGTGTATATACTGGATGTATATAGTTGTGTCCCTGAAGAGTTTCTACTGATCAAGTGGGCATCCCATAATAACCCTCCCCTATCCAATTTCAATTCCCCTAAATTAAAAAACAAACAAAGCTGCAAGGACTCCTTCTTATCTCAGGAGTGTTTGAGAAATGCATGTGCCTGGCTGTGCAGGGTGGGAGATAACCAACATTCACCAGCAGCTCCTGCAGGGGTAGCGCTACACGTGAATCATCTGCCCTTACTCAAGATCGCCACTGCCAGAAATGCTAGGAGGTGTTTTTCTAAGTTATTTCTCAGCAAAATAAAGCATGGAGACATGGATGGATGAATTAAATAGTGCATTTGGTTTGTGGTGCTCAGATACAGTGTAGTTCCACTTCAATTTCCTTTTAAAAAAAGGGGTGCCAAATATTGGTGATCTTTAAAAATGAAAAAGAGGAGGGGAGGTTGGGACTTTAAATGAGGTGCGCATGATGCAGCCCAATCACACTCACAGAGGTGCAAACATATGTATGTTTATTGAGCACCAATGATCAACATGGCATAAAAACGCATTGCATGCATTAGACATAAAATCGCATATAGACAATAAATCTATGTAAAACAAGGTGATTGTCTGCGCTATTTATTAAAAAAGATCAGCCAGCAAAGTTTGTTGATAACCAAACGTAAAAGTCCAAACAGTCTATGAAAGCGGCGCTGAAATGATGTTTTATATTGTGAGTCCAATACAAAGGGAGAAATGTTCCAATCACCAATTCAAGTGCATAGATGTGAAAGCACTCAACACCACATGGAAAAATAATCTGCTTACCAGAGGACAAAGAAAGTTAGGCGTGTAATTAAACCCACGGCTCATCCAGCCAGTCAGCCTCCACCCTGCATCTTCAAGGCTTGGAAAGGCAGTATGCAGATAACAATCACACCCAATAAAACTTCTCCAGGGATTCACATCAAAAAAATATGCAGGCTCTCAGCAAATCGATCAGCAGTGCTCGATGAAGAAAACATAAGCAACCAATAGTGAAGCTCGTAATAGCAGATAAAATGATTTATTGTAGTAACTTACATTTAAAATTCAGGAATGCATGCATCAAGGAAAACGATAAGCTGCAGCGTTCAGCGTGCTGGTGTCAACCTGCCTGACATGTTTCATCGCAAACGGATGTCTTCAGAGGACGTCCTGGCCCGGGAGCTGAGAGGGGGACCTCAACGAGGAACACCGGACCGCACACACCAACACCCCGCAGTGGAGGGGATTTACATTTTATATATCTCCTACATTATAGAAGTCCCCTCCACTGCGGGGTGTTGGTGTGTGTGGTCCCCCTTTTTCTGCTGATTTTGTTAGACCCATGAAACTATATTGCTTTTTATACATCTTTTATAGAATGTACATGCATCTGCCTCCTGAAGAGTGGATTGAAGTCCATGAAACGCAGTGTCGGGCCTACCTTTGATGCATCAAACACACATTGACCAATTTTCAGATGTTTTTTACTTCACATGACTTATCTTGTTTTGGGGATTAAGATGCATAATTGTACCTACCCATGTCCCATGGTTGTATATACATAGATTTATTGTCTATATGCGATTTTATGTCTAATGCATGCAATGCGTTTTTATGCCATGTTGATCATTGGTCCTCAATAAACATACATATGTTTGCACCTCTGTGAGTGTGATTGGGCTGCATCATGCGCACCTCATTTAAAGTCCCAACCTCCCCCTCTTTTTCATGATATTAAGGATGGGGGGCGCAAACTTTCCCTTGCATCCCAATTAAAGTCCTAAGTTCGCTTTTCCCCCCATTGCTTGGTGATCTTTAATCTCTTTCATGTTGTTCAGGTAGATCTCCACCTCTGATAGGTTGCCTACCCTTGATCAATAGAAACACACAGCCTCGGAGCTCAGAATGGCAAGGCACTCCGTTGCTCCTCCCACCTCCTCCCCCCTACCTTCTCCAAGCTAACAAACTAGCTGGAGAATGCACTGTCCACAAACAGGAACTGGGAAGAAATCCCTGCAAATTAAGGGAATTTCTTGGGAACCCCAAAGTCACCAGAACTAGTGTCCCCATTGGAAGAATTCCCCTCTATTACTTTACTGGAGACAACCCAAATCGTGGATTTTCTTTTACTTTCAGTTTCAATTATAATGGTAAACAGGACAAATAGAGAGGTTGAATCTTCCTAATGGGGAGCACGGCACCTTATCACACATAAGAATTTGGCACACTGATTGCACTTTGAAGAAAGCACTATTGCACTTTGTTGAGAGGATTTTTTGCACAACTGAATTCGATGAACTAATAATTTTTTATGATTTATTGTGTGTATGTATGAATTGTATAATTTAAGGGGATAGCACTGTGGACCTGCATATACATTATTTAAAGGGACCACGCACCTATTTTGCAACAGCAGCCCATGTAATAGTTTGTAGCACTTTATTGTTATTATTATTTGTGACAGCAGTCACTTTGGGTGGGGGGTTTGTGGAATTCAGCTTACCTTGGAGAGCTCTGGAGACTCCGTGTCCAGCTCCCCCGGACCCTCTTATGTGTAAATCACCCTGCGTCCATTAGGGGCACAGGGTAACTGAGAACTCCACTATGATCTGTGCTATTTTGACACACTGTACAGCCACACTGGAATGTTGTATCTATGTATATATTGTGTGTTATCTCATGCTGTTGTGGACTCTTTGCTGTGATCCTTTGGGGTGGGGTTGTATTCCAAAGTTCTATTGTGTCTGTCTGCCTTGGATATTATGGGATGTGTATGTAGATTAGCTGTGAGATTGGTGGGGGTGATCTCCTCCAACAACTCTCCCTGCTGATAAGACTGCAAGGTTTACTGATGAGAAATTTGAATACACCTGACCTGTGTGTCTATTGTGATTGGACAGTTTACCCTACCCTGAATCCAAGGGTGGGGGGGAGTGTCTCTGAGTTGAATAACTGTGGTAACATGTGCTTGAATAGAGAGTTTTTGATGTTGTTTTTCACCCTACACTGTGTTACGGCTGGTGACTTGGTGAGCTAAGGGGTCTTGGATAGTGCTGGTTCTGGGCAGAGGTAGCATTTATGGCGGACATAGACCTGTTGAGGACAGGGGTTCATCACATCTGGTTGGCAGCAGTGGGATTGTGCTTCCTGGCTGTGAACACGTTCAAACCTCCACCTGGATCCAAGATCAGGTTAGCAGACTTCAGTCACTGCAGCGGAGTTACGTATCTGGCATCAGAGTTTCTGGGGCTGCTGCGGATTGTTCTTACAGCATACACCAGGTCTGTGTCTGCAGATGAATACCTGGAGGTCAGGCAGCAGATTCAGGTAGAACTCTGGATAAGAGCCCTCCAGGTTGCTGGTATGCAACCGGGCAAGTGCTTTCCAACCCCAGAGCAGCAGGCCAGTTAACAACGAGAGTTACGGATGCAATTCCTGGGAGAGCGGCCCCAGGAGCAATGGGTGACTGAGTTGGACAGACTGGTCCAGCAGGAGATAGAGCTGGACAATCAGTATCGGGCTCTGCTATGGCACGCAGAGGAGGAATATTTAGAGGATATGACTTTGGTGGCCCTGGATTGCTGTGGGAGAGCCTTTCAGATTGTTTTGTGTTTGGCGATGAAGAGGAACCTACCCTGGAAGACCTGCGAGAATACAGAGAGGATATGCTCGGTCTTGCAGGGGTCTCAGGGCTTAAATCTGACCTGGACTATTTGCTAAGGAAGGAACAGTATCTGGAAAGGGCATACAGAAAACTGCTAGAACATGTTCAAAATACATGCCACAGCAAAACGGACAGAAGAGCTGACGCGTTTTACACTATCAAACAGTGCTTAATGATTAAGCACTGTTTGATAGTGTGAAACGCATCAGCTCTTCTGCTATGATTAAGCACTGTTTGATAGTGTGAAACACATCAGCTCTTCGGTCCGTTTTGCTGTGGCATGTATTTTTTGATTCCTTTTGAAGAATAAAGGCTATTTTTTGAACTGCAGCTGTCCAGAATTGTTCTCAAATTTCATTGCTATATGCATTGCCATCACCTGTAGCTTCCAAACTAGAGGAGAGGTTCATTCCAATCTGACCTGCCTGGAGCGGTGACATCCCTTTCTACGTTCAGCAGCATGCCATAGAATCAGCAGTGGAAACTCAGGAGATTGCCATCTCCAAAGCTGAAGCACTGACAACTGGACAGAGGGTCCAAGACCTCTGCCCCACACCTGCGGTGGTTCTAGAGGCCCAAGGTGAGAAGGAGATGGTCACTTTCCAGCAGCAGATGGCACCCCAGAATGATGCCACCAACCCAGCAGGGAAGCTGGCATCAAGGCCAGACATCACTGAGCTCTGCCCAACACCAGTAACCTCTTCTTAGTTCTACGGACAGAAGATGGTGAATCGCTATCCCCAGACACCAGTTATAGAGATTGGGGATTTGATAGAGTGTTCTGCTGAAGAAGAACAACCTGGTGAACCTCCAGCAGAAGAGCTGGTATTAGGACCAAACTTCACTGAGCTCTGCCCAGCACCAACAGCTGCATCTGTGGAGTTACCAGAGACTTCCCCTGCTAAAGCGCTGACCACTGGACAGAAGGTCCAAGACCTCTGCCCCACACCTGCAGCAGTGCCCGGGGCCCATGGTGAGAAGGTGACAATCACTCCCCAACAGTTAGCTGGAGTGGATGATGTGGAGTCCCCAGCAGAAGTGCTGGCAACAGGGCAGAGTGCTACCAACCTCTGCACAGCACAGGCAACAACTACAGAGTTCCAGGGAGACGGGACAGTTGGCCCTTCTCCCCAGCGACAAGTGGATGTAGTGAAGCTTCTACTCCCAGCTAAATCGCTGGCAACAGGGCAGAGTGCCGCTGGCCTCTGCCAAGGGCCAACAGTGGCTTCGGCCATCTTAAGAGAAGAGGTAGTCGGCCTTTCTCCCAGAACACTGACAGGGACATGGGATTTTCTGCCAGCAGCATTTGTGGAGTTACAACAAACTTCTCCAGCTGAAGCGCTGGCAACCGAATAGAGGATCCAAGACCTCTGCCCCACACCTGCGGGAGTTCCCAGGGGAAGAAGGAGATGGTCACTCCCCAACAAGTATTCGTGCACCTGGGAGACGGTGACAGAGAAATGTCATCCCAGCAGCCAGATGAGGCAATGGCTGAGGAAGCAGCCGGCTCACCTCCCCAATGGCAGCTACACAGTTTCGGAGAGACGGAGGTCATCCTTTCACCCCAGCAGCAAATCCACAGTCTGGGAGTGGAGGAAAGGAAGCCGGCCTCCCGCCCCAGCAGTTAGCCGGAGTGGATGTGGGGTCCTCAGCTGAAGTGCTAACAGGGCAGAATGCTACTGCCCTCTACACACAACTGCAGCTTGAGCGGATATCAGTGGATGAGACTGTGGTCTCCACTCACAGCAACCCAGCAGAAGGGCTGGCAACACGGAAGAGTGCTGCTGGCTTCTGCCCTCAACTAACAGAAGAGGGAGTTCATGTGAAAGTGGAGGGAACTTCGGTCTCCACTGACACAACCCCAGAAAATGGTGCGGCACTGAAACAGGAGGATGTTAGCCATGCTTTGCAAGCACGGGGGATTTTCACCTACCAAAAGTGGATGGGACTTCAGTCTCCACTTGTATACCCCAGGGATGCTGGGCAGTCGGCTCAGATCCCCAACAGCATGATGGAGTGAGCCTAGTCACCCTGTCTTCTCTCCAGCGGCTGAAAGTACTCCAAGGAGAAGGGCCAGCCCATGCCCCTCCCCAGCGGCGGGTATGTTCTCTGAGAGAGGTAGAGGTTGGCTGGGTGAGTAATACTATGTTTGGGACAATTTATTTGGGATACTGTGTGGATAGCGGCATTGTGGGACTGGAACTACTGACTAACTTCGGAGTCAACCCATCTGGGGTCTCCTCCTGTGTAGTCTCCTGCCAAAAGGGGAGATGTGTGATAGGAGTCATTTTGGGTGGGGGGTTTGTGGAACTTGGCTTACCTTGGAGAGCTCTGGAGACTCCGTGTCCAGCTCCTCTGGCCCCTCTTATGTGTAAATCACCCCGCGTCCATTAGGGGTACAGGGTGACTGAGAACCCCACTATGATCTGTGCTATTTAGACACACTGTACAGCCACACTGGAATGTTGTATATATTGTGTGTTGTCTCATGCTGTTGTGGACTCTTTGCTGTGATCGTTATGGGTGGGGTTGTATTCCAATGTTCAATTGTGTCTGTCTGCTTTGGATATTATGGGATGTGAATGTAGATAAACTGTGAGATTGGTGGGGGCTAATTCCTCCAACAACTCTCCCTGCTGATAAGTCTATTTACTGATGAGACATTTGAATACACCTGACCTGTGTGTCTATTGTGATTGGACAGTTTACCCTGCCCTGAATCCAAGGGTGGGAGAGAGTGTCTCTGAGTTGTATATCTGTGGTAACATGTGCTTGAATAGAGAGTTTTGATGTTGTTCATCCTACACTGAGTTACGGCTGGTGACTGGGTGGGCTAAAGGATTTTGGATAGTGCTGGTTTTGGACAAAGGAAGCATGTACATAATCCTGTTGAGGAGAAGGGACCGTCACATTATTTATTAGACTTTTTTCTACCGTAGTGCAGAAAATCAAATATTTAAATACGTTTTGCCTTTAGTTATAATTTAATACTACTTTAACATAGCACCCAACATTTGCAAAGCTCAAAAGGAGATCTGTTAGGCCAAACCACTTTACTGATTACCACCAGTAGGAGGACACAGTGCTAAAGCTCCGATCCAGGGGCATCACACGGTTTTTGTTATTCTTTTTTTTTGTTATATCTTTAATGAAATATCACAAGTGACATTTCAATAATGTTCTTTGAATTCTATAAATACAGCAAAGTTGGAATGTTGGTGGTTTCCACCACAACCGCTGTACTTTAAAAAAAAAAAAAGTATCGCATGTAGTACACCAGCACAGTGTTGTAAACTGGCACCAGAGGATACTGGTACTGCAAATTGCCTTGCATCCTAACGCAAATAGTGTGGAGGTCTAGTCCACATTTTGCAGGAATCAGGTCCACTAATGATACAGGTGTGTGCTGCATTCATCTTGGAGCCAGAGTTCTAGCTCAGAGCCCCACCCTCTAAAGGGGGTCAGTGTAAGAGGTGCTCGTCTGCACCTTGCTGTCCAGTTTAGGACAGATCAAAGCCTGAGCCTGAGAGAGAGTCCATGTGGGACAGAGCCACTGGGAAGCTCAAGAAAAGACACAGAGCTTAGGTACAGTGTCTGTGCATGAGCACTGGGATGTGTTTGATGGTGAGGAGGACCAAAAAGTACTAATAAAAGGCACAATAATACTGCCAAGAGAGCCAGGAGGCTAAATTCTGTTTTGTTTGTATTGATGGTGAGAACCCCTGCATGGGAAGACATACCTGTATGAACTTTTGGCGTTCTCTTAAAAAATAGTGGGCAGGAAAATCCCTGAAAATGTGGAGTAAACTCACTGTTTTGGCACTACCAACAAGCTAAACAACCCCAAATTATCACAGTCGTAAAGAAGGTATATGTATGGAAAACCACATCTATATCAAAGGAAATATATGATGCTGGGTGGGGATGGGGCTTTTGCCATAATGTGCAAGTATGCATAGCATTATGACACACTTAGGGTCCTTTCACCTAGGCTTTTTCAGTTCCATTCAACAGGGGATCCATGATCAGATCCCCCTGCTAAATCGGAGCTGAATGGGATGGATAACTTTGTGATATCCAGTCACAAGTCCGGTTCAGTTTCAGCCCTCATTTTGACCTTGGACCTCTGCGGACCCGTGATGGCTGTATGGGTGGCCTGGTGTAAACAAACTTGTGAGACCATTTATTTGAGGCTACCTCTAAACTATCACATTCAGGTTCAAAGAAACAAAGAAGGATGCAGTTGTTTTCCTTTTTTTAAATCATGGATGGACACGGAGGTAGGTGGATTAAATGGACACAAGTTGGTTCTAATCCGCCTGCCCATAGACCTGCATGGATTTCTGGTCCACCTGAAAAACTATTTTCAGTTTTTTAAGAGGACCTGATTGTAAAGCCCATGTGAAAGAGGTCGTACCACTCTACGTGTCTCCTCTAGTAGTGAAAAGTCCAGGCTCCATCTTCACTCCACTCCAGCTACTACTGCTGTAAATATAAAAAATGGAAAAAGTTATTTGATAGCAGCCAACCTGTTACTTGAACTGTGTTGAATCTAGTGTTCTAGTTTACTTGTCTACAAAGTCTTTAAAAATATATTTTCAGGGGGGGGAGATGGGCGGAGCCTAGCGGAGCAGACATGCATTGTTAGTGCTCTGCACCGCTGAGGAGAGAAGAGAAGGACAAAGCGGAGCCTGCAGGCTCAAAAGGTATCCATTTGAACCTTTTTGCCCCAGGGAACAAACTGTGAAAGTTTGGGCAGGAAATATGGTACTGGGAGGAAACCGTGGCAGAAATAATAATCACTTCACAAAGAGCTCACAGGCACTCACTGCATCTAAAGCAGCTCCAGTCACCTCACAAGATACAGCATCAGGGCGCTCTCACAGACAGAAAATGTCACAGCAAGACTCTCCATTTGAGTCAGATACAGAACAAATCCTCTCACAAACTTCTCCACAAGCCTCCTCAGCATCCCCAGTAATATTATTACAATTTGAAAAGATGCTTCATAAGGCTTTAAAACAAACCTCAGACCAAATAACAAAAAGCCTAACCAAAGAAATAAGAGAGCTGGGAAACCGCACCGCAGCCTTAGAAATAAAATGGATGAAATTGAAATTACAACCCAAGTAAATATAACAGAATTGGAACAATTAAAAGAAGAGAATTTAATACTTCAAACTAAGCTCGAAGATTACGAAAATAGAGCCAGACGTTCAAACTTGCGCATAAGGGGAATACCTGAAACTGTGACAGACCTGCAATCTACTATTACTGCTCTATTACAAGAACTAAAGCCAGATATCCCTATTGAACGTTTAGAACTGGACAGAGTACACAGAGCCCTCACAGCCAAAAAGAAAGATGGACCCCCACGTGATATAATCACAAAATTTCATTATTACAGAACGAAAGAAAAAATACTAATTGCTGCATGAGAAAAAAAGGAACTTAATTTTCAAGGACACAATTATCAAATTTTTGCTGACCTATCCCAGCTTACTATTACTAAAAGACAATCCATGAAACCCCAACTAATGGAACTGCAACGCCACAACATTATGTATCAATGGGGCTTCCCCTTTTCAGTCAGATTTAACTACCAAGGTACAATTTACAGAAGCAGATCAGCAGATGAACTACAACAAACCCTTTTAAAATTAAATCTGACAGAACCCACAAGCAGCAACTCTCCCACACGCAGAAGAATGACATCATCTTCACCTTCAGGCAGCACTCAGAAAATTTCAGAACAAAATGGGAATCATCATTCTCACAAAAGAGGCCGTTATGCCACATTATCCATGGACCAAGAAGATTCAACGGACTGACATCCTAATTCCTGATATCTCTTCATTTATTATACTAAGAGATGGTTCTCTATAAAAAAAACCTGTAATTATAACTGAATGTAACTGCATTCTGATAGTCACACACTGTGTGGGATCATGTTACATTTCAGTTATATTTCTTATTACTTCTGATTCATATAGCCTTAGAATATATAAGTGAAATAAGGAAATTCATGTTCAGTTATATATTATTAGGTAATAACAATAGATTTATTACCTTTTAGGACAAATATGTTCAATAATCCAGAAGTAATGGAAGCTTTTTCTTTCTTTTCTTAAAACAAATATATTATTACCTAACTAGTTCCTAGAATTATGTTTTTGTTTATTCTAATCTGAAGCAATACAACCTCAATTTTATGAGTTAACATATCTAAACAGTTACATATGAATAAAATATGTAATTGTTTACTCTAAAAGGGTTAAAATCCCAAAATAATTCAAACTATCTTTATCAATACCAAAGTTATTAACAGTACCTTTCTAACTGAATTATTTAGCCTAGGCTAACCATATACAACCACCCTGGAATAAATAATTTCAACAAAAACTATATTCTGCACTCCAAATAATGAAACATCATTTTGATGTCTTTTGAAATAGCACTTCTCTCCTGTAAGCGGAAGATCCGTGTACCCCCATTAGCCCTCCTCATTCTCCCAACCATATTATGTGGGAGTGTGACGAAGGCACTTATTCCCCTGAGAGAGATATTTACTCTCTTTCACGGGTAAATTGTGATTACTTGAAAAAAATAATTTATACAATGTATCATCTAATCTCATATGTTTTTTGTTTACTCTTTACTCCAGAATTCACTGGTTTCTTTTCTATCTATTCATCTCTTCAGTCCACACAGGTTGATCTGCGCAGTCAGCTCTGCATAACAAAAAGTAAGTCAAAACTATTTGATCTGTTACCATGGCACCACTGAATATACTTTCCCTGAATGTTCAGGGAATAAATGTCCCTCAAAAAAGGACCAAAGCCTTCCGTACTTTTCATAACAAGAAGGCTCACATAGTATGCCTCCAAGAAACACACTTCACCAAAGATTCTACTCCAAAATATATTTCTCCTTTTTATCAACAAATTTACACGGCTTCTGCCTGTACCAAGCAAAGGGGAACTCTAATTGCATTTCACCGATCCACACCATTCACCTTATCATCAGAAATTAAAGACCCAGAAGGTAGATACCTGATACTCATGGGTTATATAATGGATACAGCAATCACGGTGATTTCCTACTACGCTCCTAACAAACAACCTACACCATTCCTCTCACATATATTACAAGTGATTAATACACACAAAATAGGAACAGTGATAATGTGTGGGGATTCGAGCCAGGTCCTCCTCCCATTTCTAGATAAATCACCTTTTACACCATCCAAAATAACCTCTAGATTACCTTTTTCTCAACTTCTTTCTAAATACAATCTGGTAGATTAGTGGAGAGAAAGTAACCCAATGAAAAAAAAATTCACTTATTTCTCGCACCCTCATCAAACCTTCACCAGAATAGATCATATTTTTCTAACAATAGGAATGATACCAGAAATTATTGCATCAGATATAATTCCGATTCCGTGGTCTGACCATAATGCAGTATACACTACTATAGCCTCAGCCATACCAAAAGCGCATAACCCAACGTGGTACTTACCGGACATAATGCTCAAACACCCACTACATCAGATGGCCATTGAACAAGCTTTAAAGGAATACATATCAATTAATAATACAACAGACATCTCCCCAATAACACTGTGGGAAGCTCATAAGCCTGTCTTGCGTGGTACAATACAAAGACAAATGGCACTATTTAAACGGGAACGCAAAAATCTAGCAAAAAAACTAGAACTCAATTTTAATGCAGCCTACATATCATTTCAAGATAATCCATCTCAGAGTACAAAATCTCATCTGGAAAAATCTAGATTGGAATACGATCTATTTCTCACTGAGTCAGTTGATAAATCCCTCAAACGCTCCAAACACAATTTCTACATGAATACAAACAAACCAGGTACATATTTGGCTCGGGCATTAAATTCAACTAACAAATCTTTCAAACCAATACGTTTGAAATTATCAAAAAATGTTTACACTTGTAATCCAGTTAAAATAGTCCATAAATTTCACTCACATCTCGCAACTTTATACAAGACAAACAATGAATTTAATCCTACAGAGGCTGAATCCTTCTTCTCAAAAATATCCTTACCTGAGTTATCTCAGAATCAAAAAAGCAGTTTGGATGAGCCTATAACTACAGATGAAGTTGCTAACGCTATAAAAGACCTAAAACTTAACAAAAGACCAGGCCCAGACGGATACTCGGCTTTATACTATAAAACATTCTCAGAAATACTCTCTCCCATTCTCACTGAAACTTTTAACAAACTTCTAGATGGACATTCTTTTCGGCAAGAAACACTAATGGCAATTGTTTGTATGATCCCAAAACCCCTTTCTGATGATACTTCCTGTGTGAATTATCGGCCTCTCTGTTAAACCTCGATATTAAATTATTAGCAAAAATAATAGCAAAACGCCTCAATAGCATTATAGGAAAATTAATACATAGAGATCAAGTAGGCTTCATGCCAAATAGACAGGCAGGCGATAATATACGCAGGGCAGTGTTATTGGCACATATTGCTAAAAAACGGAAAATCCCTTTATGTTTTCTATTTCTCGATATTAAGAGGGCATTTGACACAGTATCCTGGCAATATATGCAATATTCATTACAAAAATGGGGTTTTGGACCCCACTTTTTAACATGGATCAAAGCGTTATATAATAAACCCAAAGCCTATATAAAATATGCTGGATACAAATCTGATGCCTTTAATATCGAAAGAGGTACCCGACAGGGTTGCCTATTATCTCCCTTATTATTTGCCCTTATACTCGAACCCATGGCCCAATACATCAGAACAAACCAAACTATAACTGGCATTGAAGTAGGAGGTATTACACACAAATTATGTATATTTGCAGACGATATATTACTTTTTCTATCATCACCACAGGTCTCTGGTCCTAACTTAATACCAGCTCTTGATGGATTTGCAGCCCTATCCGGCCTTATGATTAATCCTAAGAAATGCCTAGTGCCTAATATTTCACTCACAAACATGGAATTGATCCCGGCTAGAGCTGCACTCCCATTCACATGGGCAGAAAAATCAATCCCATATCTTGGAATTCATTTAACAGCATCTCATTCTGACTTATTCTCAACCAATTATCCTCCTGTATTAAGGCAGATCACAAATCTAATAAAACAATGGTCGCAACTTCCTTTATCCTGGATAGGGAAGATTAATGCAATCAAAATGACTATTCTACCCAAATTGCTTTATCTATTCAGAGTCCTCCCTATTCCAATCCCTTCCTATTTTTTGAGAATAGTACAAAAAAGAGCAACTTCGTTTATATGGGGCTCTTCTAAACCACGTATACCTATACACACACTACATCTTCCCAAAAATAAAGGAGGCCTGGGATACCCTAATTTTACTAACTACTACAGAGCAGCACATTTGGCCAGTCTGTCCAAATACCATGCAAAACAGGAAATCCCATTATGGGTATTTATAGAGGCTTCAGAAAATGACCCTCTATTAATATCAAATTTATTATGGCTTGATCCTAAAGACTGCTTTAAAATTCATAATCCCATAACTAAACACTTCTTATCTCTCTGGGATAAACTAAAAACCAAATATGAGTTACAATCTCCACACAATCCTCTCCTTTCTTTTATCAGAAATCCGGCCTTTTATCCGGCATGGATCTACCCAAATTCTTTTAAAGCTTGGACAACATCAGGCATTCAGACACTAAATGACTTAATAGCATCTGTAACGACACCCCGAGTATGAAAGGGGTTAAAGTCGTTTAGGACATTTCAAACCCAAACACAAAGGCAGCTACCGAACACTCCAATCAGCCGAAGAAGGAACCCATACAAATAATCCACCCCAAAAACGAGACACGGCTCTGTCTTCAGGTTCCAAGCAGGAATGAATCTTTATTCCAAAAAAAACACATGTTATACAGATCCCACTTCAAAACATTTCCCCCCCCCCCACCCTTGGAAAACAGGGCGGGTTAAACTGTCCAATAACAATGGACACACAGGTCAGGTGTGCTTAACTTCTAATCAGTAAACAGTCTTAAGAGGGGGGCTGCTGGAAGAATCCCCCCTCCCTCTTTCCTCACAGCAATACACATCCTGTGATCCAAGGCAGACAAACACAATAGAACATTGGAATACAGCCCCACCCCAAACTAGCAAAGCAAACAGTACACAACACAATGAGACAGCACACTTTATATATACACACATATACAGCATTGAGTCTCTGACTAGCACAGATCACAGCGGGGCTCCCACTCACGCTGTGCCCCACCAGCGACTCCCGTCACATGGCTCCCTCCTTGTGGAACACTCCGGCAGACCCGGCTTGATCCTTCTCGGGTCAACTTGGGGATGTCCGGAACTAGGAGGCCGGAGTGACGTCGGTTTGCCGGGACAACCCATCAGCATTGCCATTTTGCTTACCGGGTCGGTAGCTGATGGTGAAATTGTAAGGTTGCAGGGCTAAGCTCCACCGCAGCAACCTGCCATTGTCTCCTGAGACCCGGTTAAGCCAGACCAATGGGTTGTGATCAGTGACTAATGAAAATTCCTGTCCATACAAATAAGGGTTCAACTTTTTAAGGGCCCAAACCAGGGCCAAGCACTCTTTCTCCACTGCTGCATAGCTCACTTCCCGGGGTAATAGTTTTCTGCTCAGGTATGCGACAGGGTGTTCTCTTCCATCCTCCCCAATTTGGCTCAGCACAGCCCCCAGTCCAAACATGGAAGCATCTGTGTGGACAAGGAAACGTTTGTTAGGTACTGGGGCAGCCAAGACAGGGGCATTTACAAGTGCTTGCTTGAGGGCTAGAAATGCGGCTTCACAAGCTGGAGACCACAGGACCTGCCTAGGTAAATTCTTTTTCGTCAGGTCAGTCAGGGGCTTGGCGATAGCACTGTAATCAGGGATAAAACGCCGGTAGTACCCGGCAGTCCCCAAGAAGGCTAATACCTGGGTCTTAGTACGCGGTGTGGGCCAGTTAGCTACTGCCTCTACCTTGGCTGGCTCTGGTCTCTGGTTCCCACACCCTACTCGGTGTCCTAGGTACTGCACCTCTGCCATACCTAGATGGCACTTGTCTGGTTTCAAGGTCAGGCCTGCGGCCCGAATCTTATCCAGAACCACCCCTACATGAACCAGGTGCTCCTCCCAAGACCCACTGTAGATCGCAATGTCATCCAGGTATGCACATGCAAAATCCTGAAAGCCATCGAGGAGCCGATCCACCATACGTTGGAAGGTAGCTGGGGCATTTTTCATCCCGAATGGCATGACCTTAGACTGGTACAGGCCAAACGGGGTAACAAATGCCGACTTGGGGATAGCATCCTCGGCCAGGGGAATCTACCAATAGCCCTTACACAGGTCGATTGTAGTTAAATAACGTCCCCTGGCTATACGATCTAGCAGTTCGTCTACCCTGGGCATTGGGTAGGCATCAGTGGTGGTCTTCTCATTGAGTCGCCTGTAGTCCACGCAGAACCGGGTAGTTCCGTCTTTCTTAGGCACCAGGACTACAGGCGAGGCCCAAGGGCTGTCAGAGGGCTCAATGACTCCTAACTGAATCATCTCCTGTATCTCCTTCCGCATTCCTTCTCGGACTGCTTCAGGGATACGGTAGGGGGGCTGACGCAGGGGTGCTTGTCCAGGGGTCTCTACCTTATGCACAGCCAGGGTCGTGTAGCCTGGTTTTTGGGAGAAAGTTGCCTGTTTCTCCCACAGAAGCCGCTTAGCCTGCTCCTTCTTTGTGGGGCTTAACTGGTCCCCTAGCTGTACGAGGCTAATGAGGTCAGTCTGGGGGTCTCTCTCTAATAAGTCAGGGAGGGGTAAACTTTCGGAATCGTCCGCAGCAGGCGCACATACTGCAGCCACATCCTCCTGCCGTTCCTGATACTCCTTCAGCATGTTCACATGAAAGGTTCGCTGGATTCTTTCATCTGCACAGCTGGCAATAACATAGGTAGTATCACATACCTGGGCTACTACTTTATATGGGCCCTGCCAAGATGCCTGCATCTTGTCGGTCTTCACAGGCTTGAGCACTAAGACCTTCTGCCCAACCTGGAAGATACGCTGTCGGGCACCCCGATCGTACCATCTCTTCTGTCTCCCCTGGGCCGCCTGGAGATTCTCCCTTACCATCAGAGGCAGTTGTGCCATGCGGTCCCTGAGTTCCAGAACATAGGGCACTATGGGGGTTCCCTCCCGCTCTGTCTCTCCCTCCCAGTGTCCTCTAATGAGATCGAGGGGTCCGCGAACCCTTCTCCCATAGAGTAACTCGAAGGGAGAGAACCCAGTAGATTCCTGGGGTACCTCTCTGTACGCAAACAACAGGTGAGGCAGGAATTTCTCCCAGTCTCTGCAAGCGTCCGAAAAGGTCCTCAGCATTTGCTTGAGGGTCCCGTTAAAGCGCTCGCAGAGACCATTAGTCTGGGGGTGGTAGGGTGAGCTCAGCAAAGGCTTAATATTGCATACCTTCCATAACTGCTGGGTGAGCACAGCGGTAAACTGGGTTCCCTGGTCAGAGAGGATCTCCTTAGGGAAACCCACTCTAGTAAATATTTTAACCAGGGCATCAGCTACGGTCTCTGCTTCAATGTTGGACATAGCTACTGCCTCTGGGTAACGGGTGGCGTAGTCAACCACGGTGAGAATATACTTCTTCCCGGATGGACTAGGCCTGGCCAAGGGACCCACAATGTCAACGGCTATGCGGTAAAAGGGCTCCCCAATAATAGGCATGGACATAAGTCTGGCCTTAGGGTGGTCCCCCCGCTTACCTACCCGTTGACATGTGTCACACGTTTTGCAGTACTGTCGCACATCCTGGTTAAAATTGGGCCAGAAGAAATTCTGTGCAATTCTATGGGCTGTGCGGCGGGACCCTAGATGTCCTGCCAGTGGTACATCATGCCCAATTCGCAGAATCTCCAGCTGGTATTTCTTAGGTACCACCAGCTGTCGTTTCTGCGAAGGGACTTTATTTCCCGGGGATGGCTTAGGGATCCTATACAGTCTATCCCCCACCCATTCATAAAGCTCCCCATCTATTCCCTTTTCCTGAGTATCTGCCTTAGCCCTATACTTATGTAAGGTCGGGTCCTCCCGGGTTTCCCTCCCGAATGCTTCTGGGCTATCCCAACCTAGGGGAGCCTGATCTAAGGTACATGTCGGGGAAGATAGTCTTACCTGGGTCTCAGCAGCAAGTGGGCCGGTTCCAATAGCACGGGTCTGGGCACGGGTAGTCACTGGGTTGGCCTCAGCTGGGCCCATCGGGGCGTAAGCAGAAACGAGGGGGGCCAAATCATTCCCCAGTAGTACATCCGCTGGCAAATCCTTCATCACCCCCACATTTACATGTCCCGAACCAACCCCCCAGTCCAGGTGAACACGGGCAACGGGTAGCCGGAAAATAGTGCCTCCTGCTACCCTTACGGCTACAGTGTCCCCGGTGTGTTGGCTCTCTGGGATGAGGTTCTTCCGTAGTAGGGTCATCGTGGCGCCAGTATCACGTAGGCCATTAGCTACCTTTCCATTAACCCGAACGGTCTGCCTGTGTTGCTGCCTGTTGTCCTGGTTAGCTGCTTGTACTGGATCAGCCTCGTGCAGGATGCCCCAACGTTCTTCCTCCTCAACGCAGTGAGCCGCAGGCATGGATGTGCAGGGATTCCCCCCTGCTGGCTTTCTCCACGACTGGGACTGCCTGGCTGGATTCAACGGACAGTCTGGCTTTTTGTGCCCTAGCTGTTTACACCCGAAACACCTGATGGGTTGTGAGTAGTCCTGGGAGTTGAACCTGGGCTGCTGAGAATAAGTGGCCCCTGGAGGTGGTGCTGTAGGGCGGTACGACTGTGGTTGGTAGGTGCCAGCTGGAGGGGTTGCCGCTGATCGATAATCCACCCGAGCTGTTGTCTGGACCACTGGGTTATCCAGTTTGCGGGCGTCTGTGTATTCGTCTGCCAGGCGAGCTGCTTCAGACAAGGTGCAAGGTTTTCGGTCCCGGACCCACTCTCTGACTTCCGGGGACAGCTTGTCAAAGAAGTGCTCCAGCAGGAACAGCTGCAGCACCTCTTCCCCGGATACTGCTTGGCATCCAGCGACCCAGTGGGATGCCGTGCGGTGTAGGCGGCATGCCCACTCGGCATATGAGTCTCCAGTCTGCTTGCTCGTCTCTCGGAACCGCCTCCGGTATGCTTCGGGTGTGACGGCATACCTGGCCAAAAGTGCTTCTTTTACAAGCCCATAGTTCATAATGTCCTTGTCTGGGATGGCCCTGAACGCTTCACTGGCCCGGCCGGACAATTTCCCAGACAAAATGGTAACCCATTCCTCTGTGGGCACCCGGTGTAGGGCACATTGCCGTTCAAAATCGGCAAGGTACCTATCAATCTCCCCTTCTGCTTCAATGAAATTTTTAAAAGCAGCAAAATGTACCTTTCTCCTTTCAGTTGGTGCTGCTGTGTCTCCCGCTGCTGCAGCACCTCTTTGCTGTAGCCAATTTGCATCCACAGCCGCTATAACTCGGTCTATGATCTCCGCTGTAGGGTTAGGGCCATAATGTGCCAGTCTTATTTTTACAGCCCGATCAAAACTTTCCTCTTCGGGTGTCCTGTCTGTTATGCTGGGTCTTTCGGCTATGTTGGGTCTTTCAGCTCTATCCATTTCGACTAGTTCTGCGATAATGTCCCTCTTCTTACGGTTGTTGGCCGGTCGGCCCCGGTTCTCCAGTAAGTCCTTGAGGGTAGAGCGCTTTAGCCGTACATACTGTGCTTCCATTGGCCTGTGTCCTCTTGTAGCTGTCCTTCTGGGCTGTGGGAATGATCCCGCTGCTTGCCACCAGTGTAACGACACCCCGAGTATGAAAGGGGTTAAAGTCGTTTAGGACATTTCAAACCCAAACACAAAGGCAGCTACCGAACACTCCAATCAGCCGAAGAAGGAACCCATACAAATAATCCACCCCAAAAACGAGACACGGCTCTATCTTCAGGTTCCAAGCAGGAATGAATCTTTATTCCAAAAAAAACACATGTTATACAGATCCCACTTCAAAACATTCCCCCCCCCCCCCCACCCTTGGAAAACAGGGCGGGTTAAACTGTCCAATAACAATGGACACACAGGTCAGGTGTGCTTAACTTCTAATCAGTAAACAGTCTTAAGAGGGGGGCTGCTGGAAGAATCCCCCCTCCCTCTTTCCTCACAGCAATACACATCCTGTGATCCAAGGCAGACAAACACAATAGAACATTGGAATACAGCCCCACCCCAAACTAGCAAAGCAAACAGTACACAACACAATGAGACAGCACACTTTATATATACACACATATACAGCATTGAGTCTCTGACTAGCACAGATCACAGCGGGGCTCCCACTCACGCTGTGCCCCACCAGCGACTCCCGTCACAGCATCTAAATCATTCCTTTCATTCCCATCGCTTAGAGAAATATGATCTACCAAACTCTGAGATATTTAGATATCTCCAAATCAAAAATTTCTATACACATTCCTAAAGGGGGATACACCATTATCCCAATTATCCATTTTTGAATCAATCTGTACAAAAGATCCATTTGCTAAAGGTACAATTTCATCACTTTATAATCAATTATATGGAGTAGCAAATCTTAATAGACCCTCTTACGTTCAGAGGTGGGAGGAGGACCTGGGACGAACTTTAGAAGACACGGACTGGTCTAACATATGGCTCACATCTAAGTCATCTTCACCCAACATCTTAGCACTGGAGACAAATTATAAAGTCCTAACTCGCTGGTACCTTGTACCCGCTAGAGTGGCAAAATATTCACCTAATACCTCAGCTCTTTGTTTTCGTGGATGCCCAGAAATAGGCACATATTTACACATATGGTGGACGTGCCCAGTAATCCAAACCTTCTGGAAGGAAATCTTCGTGATTGCATCTAAAATATTTAAAAAAATTTAACTTTACTTAATCTAAAACCAGAATGGTTAACACTCTCTCAATTCAAACTTATGATCCAACTAATAACGGCTGCAAAACAAACAGTGGCCAAGGCATGGAAATCTCCTACATTGGTACTAGCAGAAACAATTCACAGAATGAATAATACAATGTCCCATGCTAAGATGGTAGCCATCGATTAAAATCAAATTCCAAAATTTGAAAAACTTTGGCACCCTTGGATAAAACAACAGTTCCTGTCAAACTTCAATGACTCTGTCCTGTTGCCATGGTAACAGATTAAATGACTTACAGAGACACCCATTCTAAGGCTTCAAAGAGAACTAAAAAGAATAATCAACTGACGAGCGGGACAACCTTGTAGACCATACCTCTACCTTTCAACCCTTTTTCTTCTCTTTCCTTTTCTCCACCTTAAGATTAAAGCTCATTATCAGAATTTATTTGACCTATATACACTCTACCTGTAAACAATATGTATTGTAGGTATAAAACATTTAAATACCTACAAAAGTAACTAAGGAAATGATATATATCTTTAATTTAGGTTTACGTTAGCCCAATGTTTAATATTTGAAATTTCATGATATTTACCTATATAAACCCTACTGTAAAACAATGAGCTTACTTTATAGATCCTTGTAAACTTACTTTATGTATCTTTATAATATTGTATACTTAATAAACTTCTTTTGACAAGGAAAAATATATTTTCATGCCTTTGGGATGTTGTAGATATAAAGTTCAATAGGTCACTTTTTGAGCCAGCTGGGACAGTTTACATAAGGAAGCTTATGTATAGGTACAAATACTGTAATGGAAAAAATCATTACCATGTAAAGATGACGTACCATTAAAAGATGACATAAAGGTTTACCAGTTCCTTTATGTGTAGAATGGATACATTTAGAAAGAGCATGACAACATTATCCAGATGTCATATTTTGACAATCAATAAGCATAGAATCGGAAAACATTTTCTGGTAAATTGTAATCATAGGGCAATTAACACAGGTATAAAATGAACAGTAATATGCGTGAAGATGTTAAATGTAGGCATTAATGCCCTGTAGTTTGTGTTCATAGAGAACCTGGAGGTGTCCTGTACACAGAGTGTATACAGAACGCCCCCCAGAAACATCATTTCCTGCTTGTGTGATTGGCTCACTGATTTTCACAGAAGTCTGCCTAAGATACAAGTAGGATTTCTGGCATCCCCTGCAACAAAAATGTCATTTTTGGTTTGATACTCCCAATAGGAAATCACATCTAAATGGATGCAGGCCCGGCAGCTTTCCTCATTAGTGCTCTGCAGGTGCAGAGCTGATTGATAATTGAAACCACTCCCATTAGACTCACTTTCCCACAGGGGCACAGGCAACACAGGAATTTCTTCAGAATAACAGAAGGTAAGAATATTCAACAAAGTTTGTTAAAATCCTTGTAATATACATCACCCAGAAAGGAATGTTTTTTTTCAACAAAAGTGGAGTTACACTTCAAGTTGCTTTGCCTGCAATATCAGATTTGGCCACAAGATGGAGCCAGTGATAAATTTACATTTTTTGCAGAAACTAGAAACTGTTCACCTTTAGCAAAGTTCCCATCATTCTTCAGTCCTAGGAAGAGAAATAGGTGCATCCTGGGAACTCAGTCTCCATCTTAGAGACTGAAAGAAGGAAACTATCAGAGCACATGTTGGACTAAAACTTGCATCTCCTAAATGCAGCATCGCTGGTGAGAATTATGTATCGCCAACTACTGCCTAGATTGTACTTCTGTATATTTCATATACAGATTATATGCATCTGTATTTGTTTTTTCTCAATAGTTTCACCCCACCCTGTTTTGTTAATAAAGCTTCAAAATGACACTCAGTCTGGCTTATTGCAGAATATGAGGGTTTAGCTGCCTTTCAAGCTACACACAGGGAAATGTGTAACAGGGACAGCACAATTGCCTCAGATGTTTAACCCCTTCCCAGCCAGTGTCATTAGTACAGTGAGAGTGCATATTTTGTAGCATTGATTAGTGTCACTGGTTCCCACAAAGTGTCAGTTCACCGCAATATCACAGTTCCGCTATAAGTCACTGATAGCCGCCATTACTAGTATAAAAATAAATATTTAAATTACCAATATATATATATCATAGTTTGTAGACGCTATAACTTTTCAAATCAATCAATATACGCTTATTGGATTTTTTTTCCCAAAAATATGTAGCAAAATACATATTGGCCTAAATTTATGAAGAAATTTGATTCTTTTCCATTTTTTATTGGATATGTTTTATAGCAAAAAATAGTTTTTCTTTTTGTTTTGTTTGTTTATAGTGCGAAAAATTAAAACGCAGTGATGATCAAGTAGCACCAAAAGAAAGCTCTATTTGTGGGAAAAAAATACACAAATTTTATTTGAATACATCGTTGCATGACCGCGCAAATGTCAGTTAAAATAACGCAGTGCTGTATTGCAAAAAATGGCCTTGTCATGAAGGGGGGGGGGGTAAATCTTCTGGAGGTCAAGTGGTTAAAAATGCTTTCATAAGTGGTTAGAAAACTGTGCATCTTAGATGAATATTTTGTGATAACATTGATAAACAAACCCCTGTAGTATGAAATATGGAGACTACGATTGCTGACTCCCTGCTGAAAATGCTAGTTCCCTGGTTTCCATTATGATCTATTGGCTTCAGTATTTTCTGAATTGATGACCAGAAATCAGACTTCACTCTGACTTTCTTGATCTGCATTCTTCCTATGGATCGTTGTGTCAGAAAGTATTACTACTAGAATTTTCAAAAAGAATTCAGAAACATTAACCTCTGTATTTCTCTCAGTACAAGTTTCTATCTTCGATGCCATTTCTGACTTCTCAGTTCTGCAAATGCTGGTTGATTTGTCGTCATGCTGACATTCCGGCTTCAATAGTTTAACACATATCAAAACCCAAGAAAAAAGTGTGATGTATTGCAGTTTGCTGCATTCATTTCCTTTTTTTTTTTGTAAGGCTTTTTTTCCCTTTGTTTTCACCTGTTGATCTGGCTTAAGCCTTGTGCACACACTTAGATTTTCGGACGACCGAATGCCCGTTTTTTGTGGCATGCTAGTCTCATGTCGAAAGTGAAGAGGTTACTCACAATACGAACATTTTCGGACGACAGAATACGTCAGAAGTGACGTAACATGTTGAATAGTTTTGTATGTATTATTACGTTTCTGAGCATGCGTAGTCTTTCTCCCTTACGATTATTTGACGAAAACAGTAATAATGAACCGAAAATCCGACAATGCGTTCACATCCAACAAAAATTTTATAGTCTGCACATCCAGCTTTTGTCTGACCAAAAAGTGAAATTGTCTGTCGAAAGAACCCTACTAATGATCCGAAAATCGTCAGACAGCTTGTCGTACAAATTTTTCCGTCTGATTTTCGTATTGTGTGTACAGGCCTTTAGTTAGTAACTACCATCAAAGGTAGTGAGACAGTCAATGGTAGTAGTAACTGACTTACTGTATAACCACACACATAGGTTGGATTGATGGACTTGTGTCTTTTTCAACCTCACCTACTATGTAACAACAAAGTTAGTCTTCATGTACACAGGATATTTGAAAACCTCTTCTGAACGCTGGAAACTTGACGGCTAGTAACCAATGTTTATCCCACCTCTCTCTCCCTCCCTCCCTCTCTCCCTTTCTCCTTCTCCCTCAGTGTATTCTGATGGCAGGGAAGTCCCCCCCTTTCAGAATACAAAGGCATAGAGGGTGGATTCTCCCATCTATATTGAATGTGAGGAAGGGGGAACTGAGTCTTTTTTTTTTTTTGTTCAACCTGATGGTTGAATGAAAAAAATGAATCGTCTATTGGCTCCTTTACTCTTTAAATGCGCTAGTCCATCCGGCACTACCACCTCTGAAGGTTGACGGTGTTGCTGTCCAGTGATGACTGTGATGCTCCTCCATACATACGTCGGAGGAGTGCTTATAGTTAGCCTAATACAGGAATTGCTATAGTGGCCAAATCACCAGATAAAATAAAGGCTCACAGTCTGGTGCGTCCGCATTTACCATTTCAGGTCCGATTTTAGGCTGAATTCGGACTTGAAATGGATCGAAAGATGCACAGGACTCCTATGCAATTCGCACCGAAGCCACTGCGGAGATATGTGAACCGGCTCCATAGAAAACCTGCATCAAATTCGCAACAGCGAACCCAGCCTTAACCACTTAAGCCCTGGAAGGATTTACCCCCTTCCTGACCAGAGCACTTTTTGAGATACAGCACTGCGTCGCTTTAGCTGACAATTGCTTGGTCGTGCGACGTGGCTCCCAAACAAAATTGACGTCCTTTATTCTCCACAAATAGAGCTTTCTTTTGGTGATATTTGATCACCTCTGCGGTTTTTTAATTTTTTGCGATATAACCAAAATAAAAGTGACAATTTTGAAAAAAAAGCAATATTTTTTACTTTTTGCTATAATAAATATCCCCAAAAAATATATATAAAAAACAAATTTCTTTCTCAGTTAAGGCCGATATGTGGTGTTCTACATATTTTTGATAAAAAAAAATCACAATAAGCGTATATTGATTGGTTTTCGTAAAAGTTATCGCGTCTACAAAATAGGGGATAGATTTATGGCATTTTTATTATTATTTTTTTTTTATTAGTAATGGAGACGATCTGCGATTTTTATTGTGACTGCGACATTATGGCGGACACATCGGAAACTTTTGACACTATTTTGGGACCATTGTCATTTATACAGCGATCAGTGCTATAAAAATGCACTGATTACTGTGTAATGACGCTGGCAGGGAAGAGATTAAACACTAGGAGGCTATCAAGGGGTTAAGTGTGTCCTAGGGAGGTGTTCTAACTGTGAGGGGGATGGGCTACCACTGACATGACAGCGATCACTGCTCCCGATGACAGGGAGCAGTAGATCTCTGATATGTCACTAGGCAAAACAGGGAAATGCCTTGTTTACAAAGGCATCTCCTCATTCTGCCGATCCCTGACACGATAGTGGGACACCGGTGGACATTGAGTTTGCGGGACCCGTGGGCACGGTCACGGAGTACTTGGCGGGCATGCACGCTCCCACAATGCAGCAATTTAAAGGGGGCGTACCCATACGCCCATTTGCCCAGCTGTGCCATTGCGCCGACGTACATCGTCGCGTGCTGGTCGGCATGCGGTTAAAGAGAAACAAATGCAGCTACCACATCTAGTAAGCTGCAATATATTTATGTTTGTTTTTTGGTTTAGATACGCTTAGATATATAATTGAATAAGAACAAATATGCAGATAATGACTACTGACATTCCTGATCTCCATACTTATGCTGGAGCCAGTAGATTAGCATAAAAGCCAAGCAGCTAGCATTTTTAAAATTACTCCCACCATATTGCTCTAAGAAAAGGGTTGTTTTAGGATCTATTCATGCCAACATGCTGCAATACCACATGTGCTACTCCAACACACCTTTCCAGAACAACATCAATGCATTGCTATGCATTACACTGTCATTAATGCTGCACATACAATGTTTAGTCAGTTGTTACATAGTAAAGAACCCTCTAAGAATAGTTACCTAGTAGGTGAGATTGAAAAAAGACACAAGTCCTTCAAGTCCAACCTATGTGTGTGATTATATGTCAGTATTATATTGTATATCCCTGTATGTTGCGGTCGTTCAGGTGCTTATCTAATAGTTTTTTGAAACTATCGATGCTCCCCGCTGAAACCACTGCCTGTGGAAGGGAATTCCATACCTCCCAACTTTTTGAGATGGAAATGAGGGACACCTATCAGCAAAAGTATGCAGGCATAGGACACACCCCTTGCCACACCCCTCTTAAAGGAGAATTGTACAAAAAAACAAAAATTGGTTAAACCCACAAGTCCTTTTTTTACCACTACTATTCCTTTATATTGGCTTTTGGAATTTACAAATGCAGCAATTTAGAAATCAGATGAAAGGTTTAGTGCTGGAAAACACCTTTTGAAAAGATAAAAAGTGCATTTTATATACAACTATATAGATCAGACCAAAATGAGGGATAAATGAGGAGGAATGAGGGACAGAGGGACATTGCTCGAAATCAGGGACAGTCCCTCGAAATCAGGGACAGTTGGAAGCTATGGAATTCCTCATCCGTGCCGCTCTTACAGTAAAGAACCCTCTGTTGTGGTGCATTAGCTATTTAAATGAATAAACTGCCCTAATGCACTGCAAGTTTGTGCACAATGCAATGTGCATTAACTCATTTCCGCTGACCAAGCTGGTGTGAATGGGCCCTTGTGCAATTGGGAAACTCCAATACCAGCAGTAGCAGTGTGAGTGATATCTGCCTGTGGCTGCAGATTCCTTGAGAAGAGAGCAGGTGGTATCTAGGGACCTTCATTTTCTCATTATTATTTTATTATTATTATTTATTCATTGTATGACTTAGCAAAATACAAAAAAAATTACATACTGTATGTGCAACTCTGCAATGCATACACATGAAGCACAGTGGTATTAGGCAGGGTTGCTAACAAATTTAGTTATGCTAGGTGGTAATTAATCTGGTTAATTAGTAGTTGTATCCATTGACTTTCTGCCCTACACCTGAAGATGGAGCATTTCTCTCTTCGGTCAAAAGGTGGCACTGCTGGCGTTAGAATGACAAGACCACAGTGAGTTCAGGTTGTAAATAGACATAATTTCTCAGCCAATCATATTTGTGGCTAAGCATGCTGGGAGAGTCTATTTAAGGAGAACGAGTCAGGTGATCAGTGTTCTTTTAGCCCCAAGCTGAGGCCTGGAGGCTGCGTGTGAAGCAGCAGCTGAAGGTTAGGCCGGAAGCCTGGAGCCTAGCCACGTATGTAGAGGCTCAGCCCGAGGGGAGCCTGATCATTGCAGAGGTTCAGCCGGACGGTGAACCGAGTATTGTCAGAGGTGAAGGAGAAGCAGTTGCCACATGGGACGACCACTCCTGTTACCAGAGGCAAATAAGAACCAATGGTCAGAGATAAAGTGGACACTGTCGCCAGTATGAGACAATTACTCCTGTTATCAGAGGCCAGGTTTGTGAAGTCTGAAGAAGTACCAGAGCAGCCTTTTTCACTAGCAAGTCTAAGTGTGTGCATGAGGCTTTGGCCAGATCAACAGGTGAACACGTTGGGAAAGCTTCAGCGTTCAAGCCAGGGACCCAGCAGGTAGCGTGGGTGATGCTTGAGCTGTGGAAGAGCTCAGGGGATCAAGAGGGCGGCTGGGATCTGAAGGTCTGGTGAGAAGACTGGGTGCACAGTGAGTAAAGCTACAGCGGAAGGCTGTGACATGGAAGCAAGGTCCTACACAATGGGGATACCAAGTCTGGTATGTGTACAGATCTGTGTTGAAGTGAACCTACAAGTTCAGTTGCCATAGGAGACAGCAGTTCTACAAATACAGTGCTGCAACCAGCTTAAAGGCCTTCAACTTGTATAGGTTGTATGGCTGTATAGCTGTCTGCCTTTTTTGCTTCTGAGTCTGCCAATTGCTATTGCATTTGCCTAAGGGTGTTCAGGCCCTAACTCTCTCTCCCCTAGGTTCTTGTTATGAGACAATAAATCTCTTTTTTTTGCATTCAAAAAGTGACTGGCGCCCAATCATTGTATCTTGCATTACACCCACCATGCCTGGTAACCCACTCTACAAGGAAGGATGTCAGCTCTCCCTAACCCTTGAGTTCACTATTAGGCCTCTGGGGCCCCGGGACCTTGCTACACACGTCACCATGTTTTATAATCCCTACCGATTTACATTCTCAGGTTCTCCTGATATAGTGGTTAGTTCCAGCTGTCTAATCTTTTGGAAAAACAGGGAGAAAGCCTGTCTCTGGCAGGCCACTGCATACTGTGGGCCAATCTACCACAGGTAGAAGTACCATATGTGGGGGTACAAAGACTGCCCATTAAAATACTGTAATTTAAAATATTAGAACATTCAGAGGCACGCAAGTATTTAGTTGAGAACAGGTCATGGTAATGTAGCAAGGTCTTTTACCTCTTTTGGTCTAATGAGGACCTCTAAGGCTAAAGATAGCTGACATCCTTCAATATGTGATGGGTTGTGAGGCATAGTGGGTGCAAATATGGTGAAAGTCATTGGGCACCAGACACTTCTTAGATGTAAAAGAGGTTTTATTTCTTTTGACAGTCCTTTTTTTTTTTCTATATTTTGTGGGAAAGAGGGCTAGGGCCAGGAAACGCTTAGATAGTTGCACACTCAATTGGCAGACTCCGAGACTTCCATAGGAGAATAGCTGTACAGGGAAAGGCCCCAGCAAGGCACCACTTCTGCATGTGCAGGATTGCTGTCTCCTATGGTAACAGTCCTTTAATAGCCCTAACTCAAACTTATCAGTTCTTTCAGCTCCACTACAACTGCTACTTTTAGTTCTTCAATACTGAGCTCCTGGTCTCTCACTGGACCCACTGATTCACTGACTTTGAATCCCTTGAGCTCCTCCAAGGTTTGCGGTGGTATCCCCTCAAGCGTCACCCACGCACCTCTGTTGGGTCCTTAGCTTGGCACTCCAGATACTCCTCAAGCTTCACCCCTGCTAACCGGCTCGTTCCTTGGCTTGACACACAAGGCTGCTCTGCAAGCGTTTCCTCCGCTGGTTGGGTCCCTGACTTAATCACCACCTGAAGTTACCTAATTCTCCACTGTGCCCTTCGGTGAGAATATGATTCCGGCACTTGCTTCAGTTATTCACTGTGGTCCCTGGTAAAGGTGGTTGGTCCCTTCATGGCGACAGCTTCCCTTCTACCCCTGACAGGTTCTCCGCCTGGCAGAATCGTCACTTTTGGTTGGACCAACCCTGCACTGCCCACTTACTTCTGTATAGGCCCTCACACACGTAGCCAGATGCCCCTGGGATAGGCCCAATCTCCGGCCTAGCAGCCCGGAGCAGACGACACAGGTCCACCCAGATGGCAGTCCGAAAACTCCTGCCCATTGGCTGGAACACCCACATACCCATAACCTGATCTTGGGTTGCCCTTCTCGTATCTAGTACCACCAAGTACACAGCCACCTAGTGGTAGAAGAGAAAAGTGCAACAAGGCCAAGCTTAGGGAGAAATCAATAGATCCCTAGCAATCAACCAAGATAACTACTCTTGGCAAGTAAATTTGTGAGGAGCTCCCTGACTAAACTCCAGGGTGCTACAATAAAGTTACCTGTTCTTATTGTGATCACATGCTGCTAAAAGGTTTATCATTAAAAAAGGTGATCTCTCCTCTTTCTATGTAAACCAGGAAACAATAAAGGCTAATACCTTGCACACACGGTATGTTTTTTTTTCAACCTGAAGCTGAAAGAAAAAAACAGAGGCACTCACTGTACTAACTATGCAAAGTTGGATGCTGATCGGCTGTTGGTTTCCAGCATGCTCGCTCAACAGAAGACGGTCGTGAGATGGGTAATAACCTATGGTTAATAAAACCCCATTCTTGTACCAAAAGTCTGTGTGTAAAGAAGTGAAATGGTAAAATCCACTTGGGATCGGTCAATCTGAATCATGCAGACCACCACCATGACCCCCTAGGGTGTGCGCTCATTTCTCAGATGGATAAACATGCACTTTCTGTTGTTAATTAGGACCATGTACACAGTAGTAAACTCAGCTTCTGAGGCAAGTGTCAACCTGATGATGTCACAGTGATGAAACACGTAGGGAGACGCCTACTGATCCAGGTCAAAGGGGGAGGTTTACAGTGGGCTGCATGCTTTCACTGATCTCTCAGCAGTGTGGTTTGCCTGCAATTTATATTGGGATGCGAGGGGAGACAAAGGCTTGGTACATTCTTACTACTTGTCATTTCTATTTCAAAGTGAGTGCATATTAATTTTTTTTAAATTTGAGTCATTCTCTTTTTTTTTTTTTTTGAGCTGGGCGCTTAACACTTGCCTCTGAGGTTGAGTTTACTACTGTGTATATGGTCCTAATTAACAACAGAGAGTGCAAGTGTGTCCATGAATATATCCACCTGCAGATGCCATCAGAGATGGTGGGGATTTTATTAAAAGGCTTTATTACCCCCTGCAAAGAAGGGCTGATCTGACAGATGAGAGCATATCCTAGGGAGTCATGGTGATGGTCTGCACAACTCAGTTTGACTGATACCAAGTGGATTTCGCCATTTCACTTTTTGACATACTGATGTTTTCGTATAAGAATTAAGTTTTATTAACCACTAGATACATTTATTGTGTTGAGTGATTTTGAGTGGATTTTTTTTCCTCATAAACGGACTTACATGGTCATATATGAATGTGGTTTGTGTATTCACAGGACTCATTTATTGCATGTACTGTAATGGTGGGTTACTAGGCATAGTGGGTGTAATGCAAGATAGAATGATAGGGCGCCAGTCACTTTTTGAATGCGAACAAAAGAGATTTATAGTTTCTTAACAAGAACTAGGGGAGAGAGGGTTAGGGCCTGAACACCCTTATGTTGAAAGGAAAAGGAAGTGTGTCCGCACAGAGGAATAAGTACCAGCTCAAGGGTTGGAACTGTTTAATGGAACTGCTGCCTCTACCAAATTACTACCACTAGGTGGAGTAAATGAAAATAAAAGAAACCAAAGTAGATATGGCGCTGTTCTAATATCAAATGTTTTGTTTGGAGGATTGATTTTAAAAGAGATGCTAATGAAACCGCTGCCACTACCGATTTGTAAAATAGGTCAGTGAGAGAGAAAAAAAAAGGTAGAATACAAATGATGCTACTCTGCTAAGTACTAGCTGGTAAATGCTATTAGTTAAACCCCAATTAAGGGTAAACCAAAATGCCTGTTTAAAGTCAGCTCAATCTCCTAATTATGAAAAAATATATAAAATATAAATAAATCAAACCGATATGATGATATGTGTTAATAAAAAAATCTAGATATATAATACAAATCCATAAACTAAAAATTAGTGTTTATGTATGTTTAGATACTTTATATGCTGTAAACGCGATTCACCATTCTCTATCTGTCAACAAAAAAATATATGAAAAATATATAATAAAAATAAAAAATATTCTGAAGCAAATAGTTACGTGAAAAGCTTATATAAAGCTGAATAAATCCCCCAGCATGTAAACAATAATGACTAATCTTTCACAATAGTGCAAAAATATAAGATCAATAAAGTGCTGTAAGTGCCAGTGAAAAACCAACCTATTAAAAAACCAATAGTCCAAAAACATCAATAAAGTGCTCTTGTGCCAGTGAAGGAATCCATTTTTGATCTAAATTCACCTTCCAATGAGCGATCACACCGTGCGTGCTTTATTTGTGCTCCTATTATGGCTGCACTCACCAGATACTTCTCCCCCTCCTGGGGTCTAAGGCATCCACAGTATATGCCACTGTGTAGCAATTTAGGATTTAGCTTTGTCCTCGTTGATTACGGAGAGATCCCATCATCATAACCTTTTGTTCTGAAGAAATTGCTGTTTGTTCCTCTGTGGAACAGCGGTTTCATTAGCATCTCTTTTAAAATCAATTCTCCAAACAAAACATTTGATATTAGAACAGCGCCATATCTACTTTGGTTTCTTTTAGTAGGGCCTGAACACCCTTATGCAGATGCAATAGCAATTGGCAGACTCCGAGACAAAATAGGCAGACAGCTATACAGGTTGAGGGTCTTTAAGTTGGTTGCAACACTTTATTTGTAGAACTGATATCTCCTTTGGCAACTGAACTTGTGGGTTCACTTCAACACAGATCTGCATACATACCAGACTTGGTATTCCCGTTGTGTAGGACCTGGCCTCCATCTCACAGCCTCCCACTGTAGCTTTTCTCACTGAGCTCCCAGTCTTCTCACCAGACCACCCGCTGGATCCCCTGAGCTCTTCCACAGCTAACCCGCTGTACACTCCAAGCGTCACTCACGCTACCTGCTGGGTCCCTGGCTTGGCTCTCAGTTAACCCGCTGAATCCCTGACTTGAACGCTTAAGCTTTCCCAACTTGTTCACCGCCCCTGGCTAGTGAAAAAGGCTGCTTTGGTACTTCTTCAGACTTCACAAACCTGGCCTCTGATAACAGGAGTAGTTGTCCCTTTATCTCTGACTTCTGGTTCTCACTTGCCTCTGGTAACAGGAATGGTCGTCGCATGTGGCAACTGCTTCTCCTTCACCTCTGGCAACACTCGGTTCACTGTCCGGCTGAACCTCTACACATGTGGCTAGGCCTCAGGCTTAGGCCTAACCTTCAGCTGCTGCTGCACATACAGCCCCCAGGCCTCAGCCTGGGTCTAAAAGAACACTGATCACCTGACTCATTCCCCTTAAATAGACTATCCCAGCATGTCAAGTAGTTACTCTGATTGGCTGGGAAATGATGTCTGTTCACAACCTGAACTCACTGTGGTCTTGTCATTCTAATGCCAAAGGCAGCAGTGCCACTTATTGACAGAAGAGAGAAATGCACCAGATTCAGGCTTAGGACAGAAAGTCAATGGATACAACTACCAATCAGCCAGGCTAGTTACTACTTAACATAACTAAATTTGTTAGTAACCCCGTCTAATACCAGGGTGCTACATGTATATTTACACTTTATTCAATATTAACACTTTTTATTTAAAATAAGTGTTATATACATAGTGCAGCATGAATACGTTTTTGTATGTTCAGATTAGCGCCTGTGTCGATGGCATCAGTTTGACATCAGTCTGAACTACATTTGTTCTGCTTCAAGTGGGTTTTTCATTCTCCAAAACCCATCTAATGCTAACTAAATGCTAACACTGTGGGCAGCACAGTGGTGTAGTGGGTAGCACTCTTGCCTAACAGTAAAAAGGGTCGCTGGTTCAAATCCTAATCATGACACTACCTGCCTGGAGTTTGCATGTTCTCCCTGTGCCTGCATGGGTTTCCTCCAGGTACTCCAGCTTCATCCAACACTCCAAAGACATACTGGTAGGTTAATTGGCTTCTGTCTAAATTGGCCCTAGTATGTGAATGTGAGTTAGGGACATTAGATTGTAAGCTTCTTGAGGATGTAAAGGTACAATGTATATGTAAAGCGCTGCATAAATTGACAGCTCTATATAAGTACCTTAAATAATAATAAAAAAAGCCCATTTACAAAGGCTCTTAATTTTATGATTGTATTTTGTACAAGTATTATGATTTGCGCTTTATTGTAAGTTTATAGAATTTAATGTGGTTATAACATAATGAGAAGGAGTGCACAACAATACACTAGACCAGGTTGTCTCCAAACTATGGCCCTCCAGTTGTTCAGGAACTCCAATTCCCATCATGCCTAGTCATGTCTGTGAATGTCAGAGTTTTACAAGGGCCGTAGTTTGGAAATCCCTGCACTTTACAAAACTGAAAAAATTGTTTAGTTTCATTTCGGATAGATTTGTTCTGTTACTAGTTTTGTTTTGTTGATTCATTTAGGAATCTGTTCAGTTTAATTTTGTTTATTTGTTTTTGAACGAATACCAACTTTTCAGATGGATTCAAATTAAATGAAAAATATCGATCCAATCTGATTTCTGTGTGAAGAATAGCTTGTTGTTAAGGAGCTATAAACAAATCAGTGATGGCAGGTTTTTTTGGAAACCAATGCCAAAATTTAAAACAAAAACAATGTGGGGTCTTCTCCAAAATCCAAACCAGACCCTAATCCGAGCATACAGCCCAACAGGTCAGGAAAGGGAGGGGGGACGAGTGAGTGTCCGCCCTCCTTAACCATACCAGGCCACATGTCCTCAACATGGGGGGTGCTTTGGGGCAGGGGGGCTCCCCCCAAAGCACCTTGACCCTGTGTTGATGGGGATAAGGACCTCCTACCCACACTCCTGGGCAGTGGTTGTGGGGGTCTGCGGGCAAGGAAATTGGAAACCCCCTTTAACAAGGGGACCCCCAGATCTGTCTCCCCATGTGAATGAGTATGGGGTACATTGTACCCCTATTCATTCACCAAAAAACGTATTTCCAACGCCAATAAAAATCCAGCGCCAATCAAAATGAACGCCACTTCTGCCAGTCGGAAAAAAAAAGCTCCGCACCCGTTGCGTGCCTCCCGGCATCTGACATCTCCGGCTCCCACCCGCATTAAATAAACAAAGGGGTGGGTCACCGATAACAGCTGACCCCACCCCTTTGTTTATATACCATCGGCACTGGGAACCGGAGCTGTCAGTTGACGGGTGCCTAGTGACACTAAATAAACACCCCTTTCTTAATTTCTGCCCCTGTATTACTTGGGCACAGGTAATGAGGCAAGTATCTTGCCATTGTTAACTGTTCCTCTATTAAAAACTAAAACAAAATATCCAGTTGGGGCATAGATCTCAGCTTCAACTGTTTGGTTTGCTAAACACCAGGTATCTTAACCACTTCAGTACCAGGCACTTATGCGCCTTCCCGCCCAGACCAATTTTCAGCCTTCAGCGCTCTCACACTTTGAATGACAATTACTCAGTCATGCTACACTTTATCCAAACAAAATGTTTATCATTTTCTTCTCACAAACAGAGCTTTCCTTTGGTGGTATTTAATCACCACTGGGTTTTTCATTTTTTGCAATATAAGCAAAAAAACAGTGAAAATTTTGAAAAAACATACTTTTTTTTAGTTTCTATTGTAAAATTTTGCAAACAAGTCATTTTTCTTTATAAATTTGTGCCAAAATTTATACTGTTACACATCTTTGGTAAAAATAACCCAAATTAATGTATATTATTTGGTCTTTGTGGAAGTTATAGAGTCTACAAACTATGGTGCCAATCACTGAAAATTGATCACACCTGATGTACTATCTCACCTGAAGGCCTATCTCATTTCTTGAGACACTAACAAGCCAGGAAAGCACAAATACCCCCCCAAATGACCCCTTTTTGGAAAGTAGACAGTCCAATGTATTTACTAAGAGGCATGGTGAGTTTTTTGAAGCTGTCATTTTTTCCCACAATTCTTGGGAAAATTAAGATTTTTTTTTTTTTTTTTACACAAACTGGTCATATTAACAGGTTATTTCTCTCACACAGCATATGCATAATTGCAACTACACCCCAAAATACATTCTGCTACTCCTCCTGAATATAGCGATACCACATGTGTGAGACTTTTACACAGCCTGGCCACTTACAAAGGGCCAACACTGAAGTAGCACTTTCATACGTTTTACAAGCATAAATTGCACATATCCTTTCTCAACCACCTATTACAGTTTTGAAGGCCCTGGAGCACCAGAACAATGAAATTATCCACAAAATGAACCCATTTTGGAAAGCACACACCCCAACGTATAATCTGTGAGGCATAATGAGTCTTTTGAACGGTTCATTTTTTTCCAGAAGGTTTTGAAAAAAGTTGAAAAAAAATGAAAATGCATTTTTTTTTACACAAAGTTGTCCATGTATAAGATATTTCTAACATATAGCATGTACGTAGCAAAAATGACAACCCAAAATGCATTCCTCTACTCCTCATGAGTATGGCAATACCACATGTGTGAGGCTTTTACACAGCCTGGCCACATACAAAGGCCCAACATTGAAGTAGCACTTTCATGCGTTTTACAAGCATAAATTGCACATATCCTTTCTCAACCACCTATTACAATTTCAAGGCCCTGGAGCACCAGGACAATGGAATTATTCACAAAATGACCCCATTTTGGAAAGCACACACCCCAACGTATAATCTATGAGGCATAATGAGTCTTTTGAATGGTTCATTGTTTTCCAGAAGGTTTTGGAAAATGTGGAAAAAAATGGAAAATGCATTTTTTTTTACACAAAGTTGTCCATTTATAAGATATTTCTAACACATAGCATGTACATACCAAAAATGACACCCCAAAATGCATTCCAATACTCCTCCTGATTATGGAGATACCACATGTGTGAGACTTTTACACTGCTTGGCCACATACAAAGGCCCTACATTGAAGTAACACTTTCAGGCGTTCTACAAGCATAAATTGCACATCTCATTTCTCAACCACCTATTACATTTTTGAAGGCCCTGGAGCACCAGGACAATGGAATTGTCCACAAAATGACCCCATTTTGGAAAGAAAATACCCCAACATATAATCTATGAGGCATAATGAGTCTTTTGAATGGTTAATTTTTTTCCAGAAGTTTTCGGAAAATGTGGAAAAAAATGAAAATGCATTTTTTTTTACACAAAGTTGTTCCTTTTATAAGATATTTATAACGCATAGCATGTACATAGCAAAAATGACATCCCAAAATACATTCTGCTACTCTTCCTGAGTATGGCAATACCACATGTTTGAGACTTTTACACAGCCTGGCCACATACAGAGGCCCAAAATCCAAGTAGCACCTCCAGGCATTCTAGCAGCATTAATTACACATATCATTTTCTGACTACCGATCACATTTTTGAAGGCCCTTCATATTTCTAACACATAGTAGGTACATACCAAATAACAAAAGATTACCTGTGGTTTTATAAGTGCAGTGGTCCACAGAGGAGAGCATTGGTCCAGGCAGCAGCAGGAATGAGGTCAGCGACAGCAAAAGCAATCATCCAGGCAGCAGGCAGGAATACTGTCCATAGTTCATACAGGCAGAGATACTGTCAGCACAGCCAGAGCACAGCCAAAGCACAGCCAAAGCACAGGTCCAGGTAGCAGGCAGAGGTGTCCCGGCAGAAATACTGTCCAAAGTCAGTAGAGGCAGCAGGCAGATATATGGTCAACACAGCCAAAGTATTGGTCCAAACAGCAGGAAGAAACATGGTCCATAATGTCATGGGTCTTTACAGGCAGCAATATGGTCAGCACAGCCAAAGTATTGGTCCAGGCAGCAGGAAGGACCATCAAGCTTAGGGCCAGGGGGACAAGGGTAGAGGCTTCTCCCACCCAAATCGCTTTGAAGCCTCCGGGCAACCAGACCCTGTTCTGGGAGGACAGAAAACGAAAAACTGGTTTTCTCTACTAAGAACGCTATTCTGAGGCCCCTTACATATGTGAGACCCCTGTGTACTAAAGTAGATGGCCAAAAGATCAGTCCAAGTGGCAGGCAAAAACATGGTCGAGTAACAGGCCAAGGTCGGTACACGTGGAAGTCAGAAACATTGTTTAAATCGGCAGGTAGAGGCATCGTCGGTAAACAGGCTGAGGTTGGTGCACGTGGTTGGTAAACGTGGTTTAAATCGGCAAGCAAAGACATCGTCGGTAAACAGGCCAGGGTCAGTTAATTAACATGGTAGCAGGCAAATGGGGAAATGGCAGTCTGGTAATAATACAGGGAACTAATATTGGATGGATGTATGATAATTTTTGAAGCAATCTCCGATGCACAGGCTAGGTTGGGAGGGACATTGGGGACAATAATAGCTAGAATCTCTTCTTACTCCTCCTCTGCTGCATACACGGCATTTCAATTGGTGTCTTCTTCCAGATTTCGTTGGGGGAATGCTATAGGGAAAGTGTTGCTCATGAAGTCGACTCACATTATCCGAGCTAATGCTTCCTGGGGCGGGACCCTGTTGGTAAATGAGGGCAGTAACGATATATTCAATATACTTGAGGTAGGTGACTTGTTGGTTTTGAGTTGCTTTTTGGTAGCAGACAAACGAATTAAAAAGGGCCATGTGAAACAGGTGAAAGGCAACTTTATTGTATCAGTAACGGGACTTTCTGTTTGATAAATAGGGCTGTAGCATCTGATCGTTTAAATCCACCCCCCATATACATATTGTAGTCGTGAACACATTTGGGCTATACAATAGGGCCGCGTCTTCTTTGGATCTCCACCACGGTGTCATTGTGGATGCTAGAGAGTATGTGGACATCTTTCTTGTCCCTCCACTTCATGGGCAACACCTCCTCGCTCCTCATGAATGCCGATTCTCCCTTTCGTAATTTTTTTGCCAACAGATTTCGTGGAAATCCCTTACGTTTTTTTTTTTTTAAGGTACCACAGGCCGGGGTTTTTTTTTACTATAAAGGTGACGAAAAAGGGGCAGGCTGGTATAATAGTTGTCGACATATAAATGGTATCCTTTGTCGAATAGGGGGTATGCCAGCTCCCAGACAATTTTCCCACTGGTTCCAATATATGCGAGGCAATCATGGGGCTGGAGCTGGGAGTCTTTGCCTTCGTAGATCTGGAATGTGAAGACATAGCCAGTGGCTCAATCGCATAATTTATTTAACTTAAGCCCATACCTGGCTCTCTTGCTTGGTATTTACTGCTTGAAGTGCAGTCGGCCAGTGAAATGTATGAGGGACTCGTCCACACAAATTTTTTGGTCTGGGATGAAAACTTCTCTAAATCGCTGGGAAAAGGAATTGATTAGGGGGCGTATATTGTACTATTTGTCATGGTTGGGATGATCTAGGGGAGGGCATTGTGAATTGTCATTGAGGTGGAGAAAATGCATAATCATGACTCTGATCCACTATCCTCCACTGGCTCGTATTCCAAACCAGATGATGTGAGCTCCCCACTGCTCTCATCATCCGACATGGCAAGAATCTCATATGCCTCCTCAGGTGTGAAAACCCTTTGGGACATTATGGCAATTCTTATTGGTGGGCCTGTGTAATGGTACTGCTGGTGGTAGTGGTACCGATTGAGGTATTAGTGGCGGGCCTGTGTGGTGGTACAGATGGCGGTATGGGTGGTGGTGGTACCAATGGTGGTACGGGTGGTGGTGGTGGTGGCGGTACCGGTGGCGGTACCGGTGGTGGTGGTACCGATGGCGGTACAGGTGGTGGTGGCAGTACCGGTGGCGGTATGGGTGGTGGTGGTACCGATGGCGGTACAGGTGGTGATTGCGGTACCGGTGGCGGCACAGGTAGTGGTGGTACCGATGGCGGTACAGGTGGTGGTGGCAGTACAGGTGGTAATTGTGGTACCGGTGGCGGTACGGGTGGTGGTGGTACTGATGGCGGTACAGGTGGTGGTACCAATGGCGGTACGGGTGGTGGTGGCGGTACAGGTGGTGGTGGTACCAATGGCGGTACTGACAGTGGTACGGATGGTGGTGGTACCGATGGCGGCACTAGTGACGATACTGGTAGCTGCCTGTGTTGCAGTATAGATGGTGGGCCTGATGGAGGTACTAGTAGCGTTACTGGTGGTGGTACTGATGGCGGTACTGGTAGCCTGTGTGGCGGTACCGATGGTGGTGGGCCTATGACAGCTGGGCTGATTGACAGATGGGCTGGTTGAAGATGGGCTGGTTGAAAGATGGGCTGGTTGAAAGATGGGCTGGTTGAAAGATGGGCTGGTTGAAAGATGGGCTGGTTGAAAGATGGGCTGGTTGACAGATGGGCTGGTTGACAGATGGGCTGGTTGACAGATGGGCTGATTGACAGATGGGCTGATTGACGGATGGGCTGATTGACAGATGGGCTGTGTGACAGTGTGATGGGCTGTGTTGTGCACAGTACAATACAATAATGTCAGACAGACACTGATTTCACTCACTGATCCCTGCTCTCTCCTCTCGCGATCGGTGTGTGAGGAGAGAGCAGGGATCAGATAGTAACTGCTCCTCAATGTTTACATTGGTTGACCGGCTGTGATTGGACACAGTGGTCACGTGATAAACAGACAATATCATTGGGTGTTTACCCTGATCGGGGAAGCGCTGTGTCCAAGGGACACTCGCCTTCCTCGATCCCTGCCCTGGATGCCTTCGGCGGCGCGCACGGAGCGCGCCGCCAAGTTTGTTGTGACAGGTGATCAGCTGTGACTTTGACACAGCCGATCACAGGGTAAACAGCCAATAAAATTGGCTGTTTACCTAGATCGGGGAAGCGCTGTGTCCATACCGGCGCGAGCGCGCACCGGCATGTTATCCTGCTGGACGTCATATGACGCCCAGTCAGGATAACGCAACCACTTCCCGGACATCAATATGCTATTGACCGGGCGGGAAGTGGTTAAAGCAGAATTAAACTTAAAAAAAAAAAAAAAAACTGACAGGTAGGGGTTTTCATGAAAGAAAACACCCTATTGGTCTCTTCTGTTGTAAACCCTTCTCCCTACCTCTAATGCCCTGTACACACGGTCGGACATTGATCGGACATTACGACAACAAAATCCATGGATTTTTTCCGACGGATGTTGGCTCAAACTTGTCTTGCATACACACGGTAACACAAAGTTGTCGGAAAATCCGATCGTTCTGAACGCGGTGACATATAACACGTATGTCAGGACTATAAATGGGACAGTAGCCAATAGCTTTCGTCTCTTAATTTATTCTGAGCATGTGAGGCACTTTGTGCATCGGATTTGTGTACACACAATCGGAATTTCCGACAACGGATTTTGTTGTTGGAAAATTTTATAGCAAGCTCTCAAACTTTGTGTGTCCGAAATTCCTATGGAAAATGTGTGATGGAGCCTACACTCGGTCGGAATTTCTGACACCAAGGTCCTATCACACATTTTCAATCGGAAAATCCTATCGTGTGTACAGAGCATTAGTGTTTATGCTGTATGTACAAATACATCTCTTACAGTGTTTTTCAACAGGATTTCCCTCAGATGAAATGGCTGTGGTAATTACCAAGGCAGTGAAACTGATCAAATTACCTGTGCAAAATAATAGAAGGCCTGAAAACATGACATGTTGGGGTGCCTTGATGACTGGAATTGAGAAACACTGATCTACTATACCACTCCTCGCCACGATGATGTGACTCCCATGCATACTTGCGTGACTTCAGCACCATTGGTCTTAAGTTAAAAACTCTGCAGTTTTTCAGGAGTCATTATTTATCTATTCCTGTAATGACTGAAGCTGAAACTGGTAAAGATGAATGGGAGTCCCCAAAACATTTAGGTTCATGTGCTAAGCTGGAAAATATAGCTGGCAGTTTCTGTAGGAGTATTTAACTACTGTAATAGACCAGGGGGCTGATTCCAATCATTGTTCTCCACCATGCTAAAATACCATATAGCTTCTAAAGTACATAGTAACTTCATGAGATGATCAAACACTAACTTCATGTGATGGCTGAATCAGTAAATTACTTCTCAATTAGTTATGTTGACAAAAGTTGTATATTAGCTCTTCTTTTTGATGTGGCCTTTAGCTAATCTAAGTATTGACACATTGGGAATTGTGGTAGCTTATTTCCCAAATGGTTTCTTTTCTCAGTTTTTCAAAAATCTTTCCTATTCTCTTTGGCGTTTTTCAGCTCTTGTTATGTTAAGTGTTTATAAATGTCATGTGTTATGTTAGGTCTACTAACTGTAGATCTGTAATTAGGACCACTCAGACTATAATAAGTACAGCTGTATGCTTTATGCAACATATTGAAGGGCTTAGCTTCTTTAGAATATGTAGTACATAACATGCCTGAACTAATGTAAAAATGTCCTAAGAAAAATCTCTGACTACTGCTTTATTTAACAAGACACAATATGCAGGAGTGTACAGGGCAGAAGAATAAAGGTGAAGAACAGATACAACATCTATAGGCTTTGAAACAAGCATATGTATATTCTGCAATGGAAGTGTTCTGGACTCTACATCGCAGACAATCAATAATTTAAATGACTTATTATCAGCCAGGGTTTCCTGGAACCCTAGGGTTCCTCCAAAGGTTGCTAGGGTTTCCTTGGATTGTGACTGATGGACCTTTCATCTGATGGTGGTATCTAGAAAGTTCCTGGGTCAATATCACTCGGCAGAGTCAGCTGCATGAACCCAGCGATCTTTTTAGCTGTCTGTACATGTGGCAACTGGACCCCACTCGCAAGCCACCATTATAAGGGTTCCTCTGGGGTAAAAAAGTTGAGAATGGCTGATTTAACCACTTCAGCCCTGGAAGATTTGGCTGCTCAATGACCAGGCCATTTTTTGTGATTCGGCACTGCGTCGCTTTAACTGACAATTGCACTGTACCCGACGCTGTACCCAAATAAAATTGACATCCTTTTTTTTACCCCAAATAGAGCTTTCTTTTGGTGGTATTTGTTAATCTCTGCGGTTTTTATTTTTTGCGCTATGACAAAAAAAAGAGCGACAATTTTGAAAAAAACACAATATTTTGTACTTTTTGCTATGATAAATATCACCAATTGTTTTTAAAAAAAATAGGATTTTTATAACAGCTTACCTGTAAAATCCTTTTCTAAAGGAACATCACGGGACACAGAGCCTCAGTAATTACTGATAGGTTATAGGGTATCACTAGGTGATTGGACACTGGCACACCCTAGACAGGAAGTTCAACCCCCTATATAACCCTTCCCCTTACCGGGCATACCTCAGTTTTGTAGCAAAGCAATATAAGTGTATTAGAAGAGGGGCGGGACCTCTGTGTCCCTGTGATGTACCTCAAAAGAAAAGGATTTTACAGGTAAGCTATTATAAAAATCCTATTTTCTTTCTTGTACATCACGGGACACAGAGCCTCAGTAATTACTGATGGGATGTCCCAGAGCAATGCTATTTGAGGGGAGGGGACCACACAACGTAGGGTGTAATCAGACCTGAGGACCCTGTACCGCTGCCTGCAGCACACTACGCCCAAAGGCAATATCCTCATGCCTTCCCACATCCACCTGATAAAATCTGGTGAATGTATGGACTAAAGACAAGGTTTGCAGATTTGAGCCATAGAGGCCCAGTGATGCACCGCCCAAGAAGCACTAATAGCCCTTGTGGAGTGTGCCTTGATTTGAAAAGGTGGAATTTTCTGTTTCAGACCGTAAGCTTGAATAATCATTTGTCTAATCCATTTTGAAGGTAGAACAATATCTTGGTTTAGATGGAAATCTGAAACCACTTTTCGGTAAAAAGCTAGGATGAGGGCGCAATACCACTCTATCCTTATGCATGATTAAATAAGGCTCTTTACAGAAAAGGGCTGCTAATTCTGATACTCTTCTAGCAGAAGAAATGGCTACCAGAAAAATTAACTTTCTTGTCAACAAGACCAAGGGAATTTGACATATTGGTTCAAAAGGCTGTTTCTGTAAAAATGACAGAACCAAATTCAAGTCCCAGGGGTTTAGGGGCGCCTTAACTGGAGGATTAAGACGCTTTACCCCCTGCATAAATTTTCGGACTAAAGAATGTCAAGCAAGTGGCCATTGAAAAAATACTGATAAGGCCGAGACCTGGCCCTTGATGGTACTCAAGGCCAGCTTCATTTCTAATCCCATTTGTAGAAAGTCAAGAATTCTACCTATGACATATTTTCTGGGATGCTAACCCCTGGCTTCACACCAGGATACATAAGTCTTCCAGACTCTATGATAAATTACTCTGGAAGCTGTCTTCCTTGCATTGATCAAGTTAGAGATCACAGGACCTGAAAGCCCACGATTCTTCAGAACGTGGGTTTCAATAGCCAAACTGTCAAATTCAGCGTTTGTAAGGCAGGATGGAACACTGGACCTTTGACATAACAGGTCTGGACGTGACGGTAGGGTCCAAGCTGGGGCCACCAAAAGTACCGACTTTTTTTCCTGCCTGATCCTGCGAAGGAGTCGTGGCAGTAGCAGAATAGGAGGGAATGCATAAATCAGTGAGAACCGATGCCACGGAATCACCAACCCATCTGTCCCACATGCAAGAGGATCCTTTGTTCTTGCCACAAACTTGTCGATCTTTTTGTTGAATCTGGATGCAAAGAGATCTACATCTGGAACCCCCCATCTTTGGCATATGGCCCAAAAGACATTGGGGTGAAGAGACTATTCCCCTGGGACTAACCGCTGGCGACTCAAATAGTCCGCCTGCCAGTTCTCTATCCCCGGAATGAAAACTGCCGATATGCATGGCCCATGCTTTTCTGCCCAGACTAAAATCTGGTTCACTTTTCTCTGAGCTGCATGACTCCTGGTGCCTCCTTGATGATTGATATAATCCACTGCTGTGGCATTGTCGGACTGGATCCTGACAGGGCAACTCTGTAGCCTGAGAGTCCAGGCCTTTAGGGCTAGAAACACCGCACGGATCTCCAGAATGTTGATGGGTAAGGTCCTCTCGATTTTGGACCATTCCCCTTGGACCGCAGACTGTTCCAGAACTGCTCCCCAACCCGAAAGACTGGCATCTGTTGTTACCACTGTCCAGGTAACCGGTAAAAAGGACTTCCTTTTTGCAGGTTTTCGGGTATTAACCTCCAAATGAGGCTCTGATGCACTGTAGGAGACAGACGCATCGGAAAATCTAATGCCTGCACTTTCTTGTTCCAGGCAGACAGGGTACTGTGTCGCAGCAGTCTCGAATGAAACTGAGCATAGGGAACTGCTTTGAATGAAGCCACCATCTTTCCCAGCAGCCTCATACAAAGGCGAACAGAAGGACCCTGACTACCTGAATCAGTTCTTTTAAGGCACTGATCTTTGCCTGAGGTAAAAATAACTTCTCTTGGCTTGTATCTATGATCAGGCCCAAATACTCTAGTCTTCTTACTGGTTTTAAGAAAGACTTTTCTAAGTTGAGAATCCAACCTAGGTATTCCAAGTAGTTGACTGTGGTGACCAAGTTCTGGTCCAGGCAGGCTACCAACCAGTCTATCAAGAGCAGGTCATCTAGGTATGCTATGACAGTTATACCTTGGGCCCTTAATCTGGTCAGAGGAGGAGCCAAGATCTTTGTAAACACCCGAGGTGCAGTGGCTAGCCCGAAAGGCAGGGCTATAAACTGAAAGTGGCGTTTTTCTACTTCGAAACGCAAGTACTTTGGTTGAGCAGGGAAAATGGGTACATGCAGGTACGCCTCCTTGATGTCTATTGATGCCAGAAGTTCTCCTCCTTGTAGGATGAGATTACTGATCAAATTGATTCCATGCAAAAGGATCGAATCTTTAGGAATCAGTTTAGATCCTTTAGATTCAGAATGGGTCTGACATCTCCATTTGGTTTTGGAACCGTGAAAAGGTTTGAATAAAACCCCAATCCCTGCTCTTCCATGGGAACCACCATGATGACCTTTTGTGACAATAGTCGCTCCAACGCTAGAAGGAGAGACTGCTTTTTCTCTGGATCTCTGGGGACATTTGATCTGAGGAAACGAGGAGAGGGGAATGCTCGGAACTCCAGTTTGTAACCTAGAGTTACCGTGGAGATCACCCTTCTGTCCTGGAAATCTTCCTGCCAGAGCTTTGAGAATTGTAGTAGTCTTTCCCCCACCCGAGCGAGCGGGGGCGCTCCTTCATAAAGAGGCTTTAGTGTCTTGTCTAGTAGGCTTCTTCCCCCAGGACTTCTTTTGTCCCTGGGGTCGACTCTGTAATTTATTCCTTGAGCCTGACGGACGAGACCGTCAAGACTGCCTGGAGGCTGATGCTCCTGGCACTGGGGAAAGAGCCCGTTTAAAAGAGTGACGTTTACTCCTTTTCTCCTTTTCTTAACTGGTAAGAGTGTGCTTTTCCCATTAGAGATTTTTTGGATATAATTGTCCTAATCCTCTCCAAACAGCCTTGCACCATGAAATGGAAATCCAGCCAGAAGCTTCTTACATATGCACCAACCCAAGCGAAAGGCGAGAGGTTTGGATGATAGAATTTCTGATTGTGTGAACAGCAAAACATAAAGCCGCTGGAAGGTTAGCCAACCCCTGGGCTTGTTGTTCAGGTAAAACTCTGAGGACCTGTTTAACATGGTCTCTCAAGTATTGACAGACTCCGATTGCTGCCACTGCAGGTTGAGCTACTGAACCTGCTAAGGAAAAAATTTTTTTTAACAGGAATTCCATTTTTTTATCAGTTGGATCCCTAAGCATCTGAGCGTTGTCGACAGGACAAGTCAGACTTTTATTTATGGAGGAAATGGCGGCGGCAACTGCCGGTATACCTCACATCTTTCTAAATTTTTCCTCCATAGGATAAAGTGTTGAAAATTTTTTAGGTGGAAAAAAAATGTTTATCTGGGTGATCCCACTCAGAATAAATGAGCTTTTCTAGTAAACTATGAACAGGAAAAGCATGTGTTGTTTGAGGAGGCTTCAGTGAACCCAAAGAAGAGGAGGGTTCTTTAACTGACTCAGATACGGGCAACTTAAATGTGGAGCGGACCAATCCAGCAAGAATTTGCACTGACGCCTTCTCATCCTGAGAAGCTGAAGAGGGCCCTTCCCCACTTGATTCCTCAGAAGAGCAATCATCAGTCTCATCCCGATCCTCTGAGAGGGATTCCTCTCCTTTTTCCCAGAGTTCCTCAGCTTGAGGGTCCTGGGTAACAGAGGGAGACCTAGTGCGTTTTCTTCCACTGATTAAAGATGCGATTGTCTTTCCTCTAATCCATTAATGGTTGAGGAAAAAACCTCCTGAGTAATGTATACAGGGGCTGAAGTGCCAGAAGCAGATGCAGCCCCTGACCCCGACGGCTTACCCTGGCCAGCCATCCCAGGTCCTATAGGGGGGGAAAGGTGCTGCAGAAGGGGGGGTCCTCAGAGCCTGAGGGAAATCCCCTAGAGCCTCTGGTTTTCGGGGTATTTGTAGCTCTTCTACCCATAGTGCCAAGCAACAAGGTGGAGGTACCACAAAAAAACACTGAATGCTGAGCGATGTAGTTCAGCAACTGCCGCTGCTACCAATGCCCAGTCTGGTGTTTAAAGTAAATGCTACAACAGTAGAAATCTCTCCTGCGCTCAGGTGTCCAGGGACTAAATATGTGGTGCGACCACCTAAATAAGGTAATGCCTGACGTCTTGCAGCCCTCCTTTGAACAATGGGTATTCAAGCTAAAAAGAAACAAAAAAGAAGAAGGAGGGCGCACCAACCTAGTGCATTACCACTGGTAAAACTTTATTACAGCATAAAAACAGCAAAAAATATACTCACAAATGAGCTTCAGGCTCTGAAGAAAGGGGTGCTCCCTCGAAACGCGTTAGCCATCGGCCATTCGCACCGGTCTGACCCTCTTGGCAATAGGTCCTGGTGTGTCGATCCGCAGAACAGCGCATTTGCGCCCTTGTCAAAGCCGTTTTTGATAGCTTGTTTGTGAGTATATTTTTTGCTGTTTTTATGCTGTAATAAAGTTCACCAGTGGTAATGCACTAGGTCGGTGCGCCCTCCTTTTTTTTTGTTTAAAGTAAATGCTGCCTGGGAGAATGCCTTTGTCCCACCTCACATGCGCCCGTCAGCTACTGTAACCCTCCATAGGTTGTGTGCACCTGAAAGAGAGCACACTTTATAGCCTGTCTAGCCAGCGATGTGGGCGTCTAATCACGCGGGACGTCGCGTTAACGCTCCCCACCCTCCTCCGACCACCCCCCCTTGTTTTTTTCAAAAAACTTGTGCTTTCCCACGCGAGCCAAGGCTCCAATCCTCGGGACAAGCATGGAGGGGAGGCTGGGGCGGAGGAGAGAAAGGGCCGGTGGATAGGGACCTGCCAGAAATGGCGGTAGCGGTGGCGGGTGATTCGGTATACTACCGCTGCTTGCTCAGGCTCACCCCGGCCTCCCTACGCCATGGGGGGAGAATCCCTGAAGGAGACAACCCCCAACCCATTCTACCTGGAGCCTGGCTGAAGGAGCGTACAGTGTGGACACGGAGACAGACGGAACAGGCATGAAAGGTATGTGCTCTTGACAGCCCCCGGGGGCGACAATAGGCATAGCATACATTTACTTAAAGGAGAAAACCTACTAGAATTAAAAAATTCTTGAGGAGTCTCTCTTACCTTATCCAGCTGCAGGGTTCTGTATACAGACCCAATCTTCACCTCTCATGGTGGGCTCCGTTTGAAAAAACCCTCAGAGACTGGGGCCCCCTTAAATAGGAGGATCCGCAGTTCTGGGCCCGTAAAGCACCCCGCCAGGGATATGGCTGAAAAAAACAAATACTGGATCCCGGGGTCCAGCTCTCTAAAAAGAGAAGCGTTACAGGTAAAACCTCGTTTCTTCGGACACGAGGCCCGGGTACCATCCAATTTGGCCTAAAAAAGCACTTTGAATGGATCCGGTTGCATGGCTTGCCCCAGTATAGGATAGTCCTTTGGAGCTCAGCATAGCACATCTTATTCGTGACCAACACCTAAGACACTGGCCAAAAAACTGAGGTATCCCCGGTAAGGGGAGGGGTTATATAGGGGGTTGAACTTCCTGTCTAGGGTGTGCCAGTGTCCAATCACCTAGTGATACCCTATAACCCATCAATAATTACTGAGGCTCTGTGTCCCATGATGTACAAGAAAGAAAGCCATTTTTTTCCTCAGTTTAGGCTGATGTGTATTCTTCTACATATTTTTGGTAATAAAAATCGCAATAAGCGCATATTGATTGGTTTGCACAAAAATTATAGTGTCTACAAAGTGGGGGATAGATTTATGACATTTTTATTATTTTTTTTTTTTTTTTACTAGTAATGGTGGCGATCTGTGATTTTTAATGGGACTGCGACATTATGGTGGACACATCAGACACTTTTGACACATTTTTCAAACCATTAACAATTATACAGTGCCTTGCAAAAGTATTCGCCCCCCTTGGCTTTTTACCTATTTTGTTACATTACAGCCTTTAGTTCAATGTTTTTTTTAATCTGAATTAAATGTGATGGATCAGAAGACAATAGTCCAAGTTGGTGAAGTAAAATTAGAAAAATATATACATAAAACTATGTTTCAGAAATAAAAAACTGATAATTCTGTCACTTTTTAAATAGCTTTTTTTTTTTTTCCTCTGGTTCCTTCAGTCTATCAATTAAGGGGGGTGGTTAATTGCTCACAGGTGCCTATTTAACTGGGTGTAGGACTCAGTCTGAGCATGCTCAGTCTGAGGCTGTGGAACTCGGTGTAAGTGGAGCTGGTATAAGTGGGAGTTAAAAACCAGAGTTTAAAACAGGAGGTTATAACAGGGGCCATAGTACCTGTGTAGTGTGAGTATCTGAGTGTTGTCTGAGTAGTGTGTGTGGATCGTTAGTACTTGTGTATTGTGTACTGTATACTTGAGTATTGCGAGTGCACGTAGGTCTGCGACTGTTCTGCGATTGCACGTAGGTCTGTGAGTACCTGTGTATTGTCTTGTTGTGTACCTGTGCATTGTCTTGAGTATTACTGCCAGGAAGCTAGCTGTTAGGTAGTTTGGACAGGGTAAAATCTCCAAATCCTCACTAAATTTAATGAGTACGATGCCCGGCGGGTGTGGAGAGGTGACTCTTTGTACATCTTGCGCCATGTATGCGTTCCTTGATCATCCGATCGAGGGCGAATACTGCTGTGCAAAATGTAAGCACATTGTTCCCCTGGAAGCCCAGGTTCTGAATCTGGGGAAGCAACTGTCAGCACTGAGAAGTCCCTCCATACTAAAGATGAGCCAGGAACGTACATGGCAGGTGCCGGCAGGGGCCAGCACAGAGACGGGTGGAGATAAAGAGGTGCAGGCACTAGCAAAGAGTAGATGGGTGACATTCAGGAGGGGTAGAGGGGGAAGTGCCAGAGAGGCCGATCCAGGACTGGAGCATCCCAATAAGTATGCTCCATTGAGTGACATTGGTGAAACCAGTCAGGGACCAGCACTGCTGGAGATGAGGGACTCTCCTAGCTGCCAGGGGAAGAACTCCTCCAGTGAGAGTGGGGGGCAGCAAAGGGAAAGGAAAGACAGATTCTGGTGGTAGGGGACTCAGTTCTTAGAAGGACAGAGAGGGCAATCTGTAACCAAGACCTGAAGCGCCGAACAGTATGTTGTCTACCGTGCGCTCGGGTTCGGCACATCACGGATCTTGTGGAAAGATTACTGGGAGGGGCTGGGGAAGACCCGGCTGTCATGGTGCACGTTAGCACCAATGACAAAGTCAGAGGCAGATGGAGTGTCCTAAAGAAAGATTTTAGGGACTTAGGTGCTAAATTGAGGAAAAGGACCTCCAAGGTAGTGTTCTCAGGAATACTACCGGTACATCGAGCCACATCAGAAAGGCAGAGGGAGATTAGGGAAGTAAACAAGTGGCGGAAGAGCTGGTGTAGTAAGGAGGGGTTTTTAATTCCTGGAGGACTGGGCCGACTTCTCAGTCGGTAACCGGTACTATAGAAGGGACGGACTGCACCTAAATGAGGAGGGTGCAGATCTGCTGGGAATGAAGATGGCCAAAGAGTTAGAGGGGTTTTTAAACTAGGCGATGGGGGGGGGGGGTCCAGAGACAGTGATAGCCAGCGCTGAAGATATTCCAGAGGGTAGTATTGGGGGCATTAGTGGTAGGTTAACCAAAGCACAAAAACACAAGGTGAGTATAGTAGCAAGTCCTAGTTGCAATCATGAAACACCCAATACGAGGACAATATGCGACCGGTCCAAACTATGTGGCATGTTCACCAATGCCAGGAGCATGGCGGACAAGATGGGTGAACTAGAGATACTGTTGTACAAGGAGGATTTGGATTTTGTGGGAATTTCAGAGACCTGGTTCAACAGCTCTCATGATTGGCTGGCAAACATTCAAGGGTATACCCTATACCGCAAGGATAGAGAGGGTAAAAAAGGGGGAGGGGTATGCCTATATATCAAGAATAATGTACAATTGAATGTGAGAGATGACATCACTGAGGAAGCTAGAGAGGAGGTGGAATCCTTATGGGTAGAGTTCCAAAGGGATGAAGCTAAGGGGAAAATAATACTGGGAGTATGCTATAGGCCCCCTAACCTGAGGGAGGAAGTGGAGACGGATCTCCTATCACAAATTGGATTAGCAGGAAGGATGGGAAGTGTTATCATAAGGGGGGATTTTAATTATCCAGACATAGACTGGGCGGAGGGAACCGCGCATTCATTTAAGGCTCGCCAGTTCCTTAATGTCTTGCAGGACAATTTTATGGGTCAGATGGTAGACGCACCAAGTAGAAATAAAACGTTACTGGATCCACTGATTACCAACAATACAGACCTGATCACAGATGTGGAAATACGGGGCAATTTAGGTAACGGCGATCACAGGTCAATTATTTTCAGTATAAATCACACAAATAGGAAACATGAAGGGAACACAAAGACACTGAATTTTAAAAGAGTCAACTTCCCTAAACTACAAACCTTGCTAAAAGGCATACATTGGGATAAAATATTAGGAACAAAGAATACGGAGGAGAGATGGGTTTGCTTTAAGAGCATATTAAATAAGGGCATTAGCCAATGTATCCCATTGGGTAATAAATTTAAGAGAGCGAACAAAAATCCTGGATGGCTTAACTTCAATGTAAAAATGCATATAAAAGCAAAGGAGAAGGCCTTCAAAAAATACCAGGTTGAGGGATCATCCTCAGCATTCAGACTTTATAAAGAATGCAATAAGAAATGTAAGGGTGCAATTAGGACGGCTAAGATAGAACATGAAAGACACATAGCGGAGGAGAGCAAAAAAAATCCCAAGAAATTCTTTAAGTATGTAAACGGTAAAAAAGGGAGGACAGACCATATTGGCCCCATAAAGAATGAGGAAGGACATCTGGTTACAAAGGATGGGGAGATGGTATTGAATTTATTCTTCTCCTCAGTCTTCACGAGTGAATCGGGGGGCTTCAGTAACTAAAACTGCAGTGTTTATCCTCATGACACAACACAGGAAGCACCTCCATGGTTAACAGAGGACGGAATTAAAATTAGACTTAAGAAACTTAACATTAATAAATCACCGGGACCAGATGGGTGGCATCCGAGGGTACTTAGGGAACTCAGTCAGGTGATTGCCAGACCGTTGTCCCTAATTTTTACAGACAGTCTATTGACTGGAATGGTACCAGCTGATTGGAGAAAAGCCAATGTAGCACCAATATTTAAAAAGGGCCCAAAAAACATCCCTGGGAATTACAGACCAGTTAGCCTAACATCAATAGTATGTAAACTCTTGGAGGGGATGATAAGGAACTATATACAAGATTTTAGTAATAAGAATGATATCATTAGCAGTAATCAGCATGGATTCATGAAGAATCGTTCTTGCCAAACCAATCTATTAACCTTCTATGAGGAGGTGAGTTGCCATCTAGATAAAGGAAGGCCCGTAGACGTGGTATATCTGGATTTTGCGAAAGCATTTGACACAGTTCCCCATAAACGTTTACTGTACAAAATAAGGTGCGTTGGCATGGACCATAGGGTGAGTACATGGATTGAAAACTGGCTACAAGGGCGTGTTCAGAGGGTGGTGATAAATGGGGAGTACTCAGAATGGTCAGGGGTGGGTAGTGGGGTTCCCCAGGGTTCTGTGCTGGGACCAATCCTATTTAATTTGTTCATAAACGACCTGGAGGATGGGATAAACAGTTCAATCTCTGTATTTGCAGACGATACTAAGCTAAGCAGGGCAATAACTTCTCCGCAGGATGTGGAAATCTTGCAAAAAGACCTGAACAAATTAATGGGGTGGGCGACTACATGGCAAATGAGGTTCAATGTAGAAAAATGTAAAATAATGCATTTGGGTGGCAAAAATATGAATACAATCTATACACTGGGGGGAGAACCTCTGGGGGAATCTAGGATGGAAAAGGACCTGGGGGTCCGAGTGGATGATAGGCTCAGCAATGGCATGCAATGCCAAACTGCTGCTAATAAAGCAAACAGAATATTGGTATGCATTAAAAGGGGGATCAACTGCAGAGATAAAACGATAATTCTCCCGCTCTACAAGACTCTGGTCCGGCCGCACCTGGAGTATGCTGTCCAGTTCTGGGCACCAGTCCTCAGGAGGGACGTACTGGAAATGGAGCGAGTACAAAGAAGGGCAACAAAGCTAATAAAGGGTCTGGAGGATCTTAGTTATGAGGAAAGGTTGCGAGCACTGAACGAATATCTCTGGAGAAGAGACGCTTGAGAGGGGATATGATTTCAATTTACAAATACTGTACTGTGACCCCACAATAGGGATAAAACTTTTTCGCAGAAGAGAGTTTAATAAGACTCGTAGCCACTCATTACAATTAGAAGAAAAGAGGTTTAACCTTAAACTACGTAGAGGGTTCTTTACTGTAAGAGCGGCAAGGATGTGGAATTCCCTTCCACAGGCGGTGGTCTCAGCGGGGAGCATTGATAGCTTCAAGAAACTATTAGATAATCACCTGAATGACAGCAATATACAGGGATATGTAATGTAATACTGACACATAATCACACACATAGGTTGGACTTGATGGACTTGTGTCTTTTTTCAACCTCACCTACTATGTAACTATGTAACTATGTTTTACTTTTCATTATTATCTCTTGTATATTTTCTTTTAAAATTTTTTGTTATAGATACCCCTAAAACTATGCATCTGCTCCTGACGAGTGGTAATGTAACCACGAAACGCGTAGAGCTTTTTTATTATGCTAGGTCACAGTTCTTTATGTCCAATATCTACCATATTACAGTCTATGAGAACTAACCAATTTCTTATTGCTACTATTCCTATATGTTACCATTGCAATTGCAGTTTACATACCATAAGTCTATTATCATGTACCAAGATGTCGAGACAAGTGCTTTATATTATGAATTGTTCAGGTCTTCTATATTGAAATCTAATACCATGTTATACCATAACTACTATGCATAATATGTTGAGACATTTGTTTTATCCTGAATTATCTAGGAATGTTAATTATCGTATGAGATCCAACATTATAGTATATTATTGTATACATTTTTACTATCTTACATGTGTATGTACACCTTTTGTAATAATTATGTTATACATGGATTGGTTCATCCGACTTAGTTATGTGCTTCATTTAAAGTCCCACCATTCATTCTTCTTTTGTTCAATGTATCGAGTCCTGAAAATGTAGTGATGGTGTAACATTACAAAGCATTGTTGGGTGTTATTTACTAAAGGCAAAGACACTTTGCACTACAAGTGCACTTGAAACTGCACTTGTAGTGCAAAGTGGATTTTCCCTTAGGAAATAACCCCCATTGTCACTGAAAACACCAATTAGAGCACAACAAAAGTTCTGGAGCGTTGAGACAATAATCCACACATTCTTGATTAACAATCTTTTTAATACCAGCACAATCACATGTGCATTTAGAAAAGGTTTTTAAAACAAACCAACATGTTTGTTGTATAACAATTTTTGGGGTCACATTAGAAAAAGTAGAAATGTCCATATAAGATAAAACCGGCATGTTTAAAACCAACAAGAAAGGCACAAATCTTAAACTTACAAAGTTCACATTTGGTAGAACTTGAAGGCAATATCAGACATGAGTATTTACAAACTGTGTTTGATATTGCGTTTAGATGGGGTGAAGTCACCCCTAGAAAAGCCAAATTTTGAAGATGCATACCAATTGCCGAATGTCAACATGTGCTAGCTGCCATCACGGGGATCAAGGAACGTGTTTTGTGGGTGCAACCCCTTCCTCGCAGCTACTTTATTATTGAGGAAGGGGTTGCACCCCCAAAACGCGTCCATTGATCTCCCGTGATGTTGACACACTTTGTGCCTCTTCAAAATTTAGCTTTTCGCAATTATGTCCAAAAATGGAAAAAAATTTTAGCTCACAAAAAGCGCAGAAAAATAAGGGATTTTGAGGGGTTTTAAACTCTCCCTAAAACATCAGTGATGTTATTCTTTTTTTTTTTTTGAACATCATTGATGCTTTTCAGGATGTTTTCCAAGTCCCTATTACACCCCATGATCTCCCCGATCAGGATCTGCGCACTTTCTAAGGTGAAATGCCCTGGATCCACAACATCACGATCACCTAAAAAGATAGAAACTAAAACACACCATGTATTATAAATCTGCCGGCATCCATATCTTACCTGAGCCTGTGGTCGCAGACACTCACCTGTTGTGGTGACTAGTTCCACCACATCTCCTTCCTCCTCCTCCTCCTCCTCCTGTTGGCTTTGGTGGGTCTCCACTTCTTCATGAGGTAGGGGGTCTCTGGTCTCCTTGGATGAGTGGTGTCCTCCGAGTCTTTTCTCCCCTATGTAAAAAAAAAATAGGTATACTTAGCACACAGATATTTGATGGCATAAATAGGAATATGAAACATTGCTTGGAAGTGGGGTACAATTGTCTGTTTTGGCAGAGTTCCAAGATGTAGAATTTTTATTGTCCTTTGTCAAGCTTCAAGACTTTACCTGTTTAGTACAAGCTTTACAAATGGAGACACCCCTATAGTATACACTGGAGCACCTGTGTGGGACCCCTAATAAAAAGGGTGTTCTTGTGTCCCACACTAGTGCTCCAGCGTCCAGATGTGAAAACTGCTGAGTGTCCTCTCCTTACACATAATCTAGTTTGCATTTCATTCTAGTTACAAACCCATCTACACGACCAAATTATTTTCATACAAGTAGGCCATAAAAAATGTTGGCAAATGCATATGGACGCAACAATGGTGTTTTCTAGGCCGAACGAACAATGTTTTATACGAACGAATAATGTGCCCATGAAGATGAAAGTTGCCATTTTAAACTGGACAACAGTTAAGAAAAGCACATGGAGCAGCACGAATGTAATAAACATAAAGAATAGGAACACAGCACAACTACTTACTTTTTTGCAGCACTCTCCGGATCCTTCTGTACTGCTCATGCTCCCTTAATTTCAGGTCCGACCACCGCTTCCTGAGCTGATCTTTCGATCGGCATACCCTGAAATTCCGGTGCAGACTCTTGACCACTTTCGCCATGATCTTGGCCTTTCTGACATTGGGGTTGGGGTAAGGTCCATACTTCCCGTCATAGTCGGCCTTCTTCAGGATGTCGACCATCTCCAACATCTCCCCAAAGGACATATTCGATGCCTTAAATCGTCTCCTTCTGGATCGGGACGTTTCAGGCTCCGGGCTTTCCTCCTCCTCCTCGTTACTGTAATTAACAGACACCTGCTCTGTCTCCGCCATGTGCTCTTCCCCCACTGCGCCGAACGAGAAGGGGCGGGGAATAGACTAGAAAGAACGTCAGGGGCGGGCGGAGTTTCACGCATGCGCAGTGTGTATAAAGCGTAACACGCGTGCGTAGTATGTACTATCTGTGAGCGGAGGAAGGAGTATCGGAGGCGCCGATCGTGATAACGAAGGAAAGATCTAAACTTGGGCCTATACTGCTTCTAGATTGAGGCCTGTATTTGCACAAGTTTAGAAGACTTTAGGCTGACATTAGGGTTTGTCTTGTGTTGTGTCTTGCAGTGAAAATGGATATTTTGAAGGATCATGACTTTATGCCAATCTTCATAGATATGTTCAGGGAGCTGCCTTGTCTGTGGCAGATAAACCACCCTGGATATAAGAACCAAACAAAGAGGAAGGCAGCGCTGGATAATTTGTTGGAATTTGTGAAGACGGTGATCCCCACGGCAGACATCATCTATTAGAAGATCCTAATTGGTGGCCTGAGGAGCACTTATCTAAGGGAGCGCAAGAAGGTCCAGGATTCCCAGAGATCAGGAGCTGCAGATGACATTTATCTCCCCAGGCTGTGGTACTATGACAGGCTGCATTTTCTGGCAGTTCAGACTGAACCCAGGCCAGCACTCTCCACTCTTCCTTCCACGCTTACTTCCCCCCCAGCTGAGGCTGCAGATGCCCAACCTGGGCCTTCCAGGCAGCAACATGTGGAGAAGCCCAGCTTGAGCCAGGTATAGCATTCTTCTAAATATTTCTGGTTGTCATATTAATGATGTTAAATCTATGTTAGTTTGGAGTACTAATTTATGATTGTGATTGATGAAGTAAAAACTAAAACTATGTCCCTTTTTCATACACAGGGAAGTCTCAGCCAGGAGGTGGCCGGGCCAAGCAGGCTGCCCGATACCCAGGTCCCTACCCTCTGCCTTCAAAGACAAAGTGGCAGGAAGAGGAGTAACCTGGAGGAGGCTGCAATAGGCCTATTTTGGAAGGCTACAGAGGCCCTCAGAACACCCCACAGTGTGGAGGAGGACTTTGCTGGCATAACTGCCTGCAAAATGATGCAGATGGAGGAGGGCCAACTCCTATGTGTGTTCTTAATTTTGGAAGCTCTAAATAAGGGGTTGAGGGGCCAAATCACATGTGCAACCCACATTTTGACCTCACACATAGTCCTCCTCCTCCTCCTCCTCCTCCAGGTCCTACTCCTCCTCCTCCTCCTGGTCCTACTCCTCCTCCTGCCAGATCTCCAACACCAGAGCCACAGCCGGGAAGGAAGCGTGGAAGGAAGACCAGAGAGTGATGGCCCTGGGTTCAGTCTGGTCTGGCAAAATTTGCAGCCTCTTGTAGTACCACAGCCTGGGGACATACATGTCATCTGCTGCTTTCCGGATCTCTGGGACTTCTGGACCAGACTGCACTCCCTTAGATATGGACTCCTCAGGCCACTAATTTTGCTGTAAAATAATTGATGTCTGCCCTGGGGACAAGGCTTCGCCAATTTCTGCTGTTTATCCAGCGTTGCCTCCCTCTTTGTTTGGTTATGAGCCCTTAATAAAGGAATTTTTGTTACAATTATACTCGCCTATCCTATGTGTGTTTTCCATCAAAAAAGACAGTTTGTTTGGGAGGATTCAGGTACATTTCAAAAATACAATGTGAAATTAACAAGGGACACCAACACCAATCAATCTCCTTGAGATTAAATAATACAAGATAATAATTGTGTTGTGGTAACTTGACAAACAAAACACACCCAAAAATATTCTGGAGTAAAAAAAAAAAAAAAAAAAACCATCAGCCTTGAAACAAATACAAAACCCAAAAAAATCAGCCTTGAAAAAAAAACAAAAGATGTGACAAATCAAAATAGATTGAGGGAATCACGATAAATAATAAAGAAATAAGTTTGTAAGAACTCGGTGTGAATATGAGCAGCAAAACTACTTCATTCTTCTAGCATTATAAAGAAGAGAGTGCTCTGTATTAAACAATTTTTTACATTGCAGCCTGACGAAAGTGCTGTATCTATTCGAACGCTAATTTTACCAGACCGAGCTGTTCTGTCTTGGAATTTCTTCTGAGCATGCGTGGTACTTTGTGCGTCGGAATTGTCCACACACGGTCGGAATTGATGCGATCGGATTTTGTTGTCGGAAAATTTTATAGCCTGCTCTCAAACTTTGTGTGTCGGAAAATCCGATGGAAAAAGTCCGATGGAGCCCACACACGGTCGGATTTTCCGACAACACTCTCCGATCGCAAATTTTCCGTGGGAAAATCCGACCGTGTGTACGGGGCATTAGTGTGAAACTCCCTGCTTGCATGGCACCAGCAATCTGCTGATCGCTGGTGCAATGCTTTACAGGCTCTGCAACAAAAAAATAATAATTTATTATTTTTTCTAAAAAGGTGAACTTAGTTTTTAACAATTCACCTTGTGAATAAATCTATTACAGAATACACCTCGTAAGTCATTTTAACCCCACATAGTCAGTTAGTGTCCCTCCCAGCCAGTGTCCATTAGCACCAGATTGGCCACCACACTATAACAGTCACAATATAAGTTGCTGAACACCACTATTACAGTATAGCTGCATACATTCCAGTATATATCCCATAGTTTGTAGACACTATATTTTTCAAACAAATTAATCAATACACACTTATTGGCATTTTTGTTTTTAACAAAGACATGTAGCAGAATACATTTTGGCCTAAATTTATGAAGAAATTTGACTTTTTATATCAGAAAGTAGAAAATATAGTTTGAAAACATTTTTGAAAAAATAACAAAAAAACACCACAGGTCAAGTGGTTAAACAGAATTTTAGTGCAAACACATCATACCCAATTATTTGGTAAAATAGAAAACATTGGTTGCGTTGAGTAAATCGATATCAAGCATGTCAAGTCCTAAAATTCAGCACAACTGTGGAATCCTAAAAAACTATGGTACCCAAAATTCTCAAAGGAGATGCTTTAAAGGCTTTTCAGGTTATCACTTTAGAGTTAACTTTGAATTATGGCCCTAGAATTGTTCTCACTCCGACATTCCGGAGGATACTAACTATACATGTATCCATTATTGTTTACATACACGTGCTTGTCCTACATAATGCTTTTTTTATAGAGTGTGTGAAGAGATTATGGGTGTGCTTTAAATTTTTTTTAATAATTTTTATTTAGTTTATATAAGTTTCACTGACCACCAATGTAAGGAACATTCTTCCCACTGATCACCAATGTAAGGAACATTCTTCCCACTGATCACCAATGTAAGGGACATTCTTCCCACTGATCACCAATGTAAGGAATAAGGAACATTCTTCCCACTGATCACCAATGTAAGGGACATTCTTCCCACTGATCACCAATGTAAGGGACATTCTTCCCACTGACCACCAATGTAAAGGAACATTCTTCCCACTAATCACCAATGTAAGGAGCATTCTTCCCACTAACCACCAATGTAAGGAGCATTCTTCCCACTAACCACCAATGTAAGGAACATTCTTCCCACTGATCACCAATGTAAGGGACATTCTTCCCACTGATCACCAATGTAAGGGGCATTCTTCCCACTGACCACCAATGTAAAGGAACATTCTTCCCACTGACCTCCAATGTAAGGAGCATTCTTCCCAATTTTTCTTTTTTAAAAGTCTTGCAATCAATAAGCATAAAATCACTATATAAAATATACATAAATATATACATATTTACATAAATATCACATACAAAAACAAAACTCATCATGAACATGTCATTATTGGGGATAATCTCACTATGACTCACACCACTACACCAGACATCTAAACTGTGAGGTCAAGCAACAAACCCGCACCCGTTCGTCATGGAGCCCTTCTTCAAAAAGAAGATACTACCCAACAAAAGCTAAGGGAGTGAAAGAAACAGAAAAAGAAAAGAGCTCCTCACCCAGAAATGGGCAGTTTACCAAAGGCAGGTCTGATATTCCTCCACGCCCTTTTCCAGACCGCCCGAGGCACCCTGCCCTTCTCAAGACCCCAAATTTTCCCAACCTCACTCAGAATATCATGCACCACCACCTCAACAGAGAGGACTTTTTCTGCAGGGTAATCTGGCACCGTGCATTCCATGTGAAGTAACGGAAAACTATACTAACTAAAAACAGTGTACAAAAATCAAAATTCCAGCGAGTTGGGAATGCCCCTTACACCCACTCCGCATAACTCATGCGATAGAAAAAGGGGATGCCTAGAGCCCTCCCCACCCTTTTATACACCTCTACGTTAAAGGGACATTGCAGCAAAAAGTGGTCCATAGACTCCACTTTACCAACACACTCCTCTCTAGGACAATCCCGATCATCCACAGGGCGATGCTTCAAGTTCCCTCTGACATAGAGCCTTCCATGGAAAGCGAGCTAGGCTTGATCCCTAAACTTCAAAGGAATTCTTTCTAAATTGATTAAACGCAACCCCTCCCTCATTACAGAGCCTGGGCAATCCCTTAAGGCCAGTGACACACTGAAAGCAGAGCTCAAAATCCTCTTCTCCAGAAGCTTCCTGGGAAGGGACTTGATATCCTCCACTGTCACCTGCAGAAGTATTTTCAGACACGGGGCAACATAAGCTGGGGGCTTGCCATGTCGGACTCTCAGACTTTTCACTGGCCCGCCATCTTCCCAGCACTGCAGAAAAGGCCTAAAACAAGATTGAAAAATGCCCACCCATCCCGGCAGGTTCTCTGCTAGCATGTTACCAAGAATGTACTTTAAAAAGAGCAGAGAAATGAAAACTATTGGGTTGACCATTCCTAGGCCACCCTCCCGCCTAGACAGGTAAGTTAAATTGCGTTTGATCAGGTTCAGCCTACTTCCCCATAACATTTGGAAAAAACAGCTGTACACCCTTGCATAGAGAGATGCTGGCAAGCTACAGACAAAGCTGACATATAAAAAGATTGGGACCAGGTACGTTTTGATCAAGTCAACCCTCTCCCTCAAGGAAAGCTTCCATTTCTTCCAGCTTGCTACTTTGGCATTGGCACACACCAACCTGCTTTCCCAATTTCGATGATCATAGTCACCAGGACCAAATTTGATGCCCAACACTTTAATTTCCTGCTGGGGCTCTGAGAAGGCATCCGGAAGCTTTCACCCTCCTCACCCATCCAGAAAACTTCACTCTTTTCATGTTTGACATTAGAACCAGAAGTCTCAGTGTACTGCTCTATCATAGAGACCACCTCCTGCGCCTCCTCTGTCCCAGAGACAATAACAGAAACATCATCGGCATAGGCCACGACCTTCAGAGGCGGCACACCAGCAATGCCCAAAGGCACCCCGCACAAAGATCCACTCTCTAGCCTTCTTATGAAGGGGTCGATTGGGAATACATATAACAGGGGCTCAGAGGACATTCCTGGCGCAGACCAGAGCCAACCTCAAAAGGCTGTCCAACCCAACCATTAATCAGTGGGAAGCTCTCAGCCCCTCTATATAATGTCTTCAGCCAATCTATAAATCTCCCCTACAGGCCGTATCTACCAAGTAGCAAATACAGGTGCTCGTGATTGACTCTATCAAAAGCCTTCGCCTGATCCAATGCCAGCAAGTACTTTCTCCATCCAGCAGCCCTGCATCGTTCCAAAGCCTCCCGGACAGCTAAAACTGCTGAAAAAGTACTTCTACCTTGGACCGAGCAGTGCTGATGACTGGACAACAAATCGCCTGCTACTGACGACAAGCGCCAAAAAAGAATCTTCGCCAGGATCTTTCTATCAACATTGAGAAGACTGATGGGGCGCCAGTTCTCAATCATTGAGGGGTCTTTACCTTTTGACAGAAGAATCACAGTGGATTGCCTCATGGAGGGAGGGAGCGAACCCTCTTCTAGACAGCTGTTATAAACCTCTGCTAAAAAGGGAGCCAGAATGGACTTAAAACACTTGTAGAATTCAGCTCTCAACCCATCTGGCCCAGGCGATTTTTTGGTAGCCAGCTTCTCTATAGCATGAACTACCTCATCCACTAAAATTGGTTCTGTCAAATCCATCAAAGGCAACGTACCATTTCCCAATCCTGGAGTAGAATCCAGAAAGCTTTCCATCCTGTCCCGACAAAGGTCCTTTTCCCAGAAGGTCTGCGTAATATGATCTGAAGATCTCCAGGATCCCTAATCTGGACTTCACCAGGCAACTCGTACTATCCCTCAGGCCTATGACCGTCTTAACTGCTATGCCTTGCTTACAGTTCTGGTAAGGATCAGGCGAGTGATATATTCCATAGTCCCTCTCCAGAACCAAGGAGGCATGCCGGTCGTATTGACACTTCCTAAGAAGAAACTTCACCTCCAGAGATCTCCCCTGGATCTCCTCTATACGAAACAAGACGATCAAGCTTCTTCCGCAAATGCTGGTAGGCAATGTACATACCAAGCTGCTTCTTCTTACTTATGGTCTTGAAAAGTCCAATTGCCCTTTGTTTCACAAGCTCCCACTACTCTGACTTACTGCTGCAAAAGTCCAAAATAGAAACCTGTGCCTGAAAAAAATCCTCAAAGGATTGTCTTACCTCTACATCTTCCAGGAGAGCCAAATTCAGCAGAGTTCTCCTTGAAAAAAAACCTATCTATCCTACTCTGACTATTCCCTCTCTGAAATGTGAATCCCGTGCTGCCAGGGCAGTGCCTAATATACACATCTACCAAGCCTGCTTGTCTCACCATATCTCTAAGAAAAACGCTATCGTAACCCAGCCTGCCTATGGAGCCTCTCCTGTCTTCAGGCCTAATTATGGTGTTAAAATCACCTCCAAAGACAACCTGCTGGGACGTAAAAAGGAAGGGCTTGATCTCTGTGAGGAGGCATTTACTGCCCCATTTTGACTGCGGTCCATAGATATTGATCAGGTGGAGGTCCTGCCCCCTAACAGAGACATCTAGGACCATGCATCTCCTCATTTCTACCACAATTACCCACCAGCATGTTACCATATCGGTTTTAAAAAGGACCGTAACTCCGCTGCAGGGCTCAGCCGCAAGTGACCAAAAGGAGGGACTACATCTCCACTCCCTTTTTGCTAGATGGACATCGGCCAAAGTATTGAGCCAGGTCTCTTGCAAAAATAAAATCTCGGCATCAAACTCGCTGAGCAAAAATAAGGCAATATCACGAGCTCTTGCAGATTTAATGCTGGTGACATTAATGGTCGCCACCTTTTCGGAGGGGGAACTGCCATCAGGATGATTGGGGTAGTCGTTTCTTAACCTTTACCACACTCTCATCACCAGAAACAGCTCTCTTCAGACTACGTGACTCCCCCTCATCCATGGATGATAAAGAGAAAGATAGATCAGACATCTCATCACCCGACAAAACTGAAAAGGTATTACCAAGAGGAACCCCTCCTGGGTCCGACTCTGAGGAAGAAATGACGACTCCTCTTGTCTTCCTCTTCTTCTTTTTCTTCCTCCTAAAACTTCTCTCACCCCTCATCATCCGAATTCCCCACAACAGAGGGTAAGACATGGAATATGGACACCTTTCCATCAGCCCCACCCCCATCCAGCTCCCCCACATTCCTATGACTACGTTTGCGCTGTCGAGGGACAGGGACTGGAGGCTGAGATGGAAGATCCGCTAAACCTGCCTCCCCGGCAGCTTCTGCTAGTCTGGAGGATCTACGTACAGAAGGATTAGGGACCACCACAGGAGGGACAGACTCAGGGACCACATTACTAGGGGAAACAGAATCTGAAGCAACAGATGTAACAGACACAGGAGGGACAGACTTGGGACCACATCACTAGGGGAAACAGAATCCGAAACAACTGTAGGAGAAACAATAGTTTTAGCGGCCTCATCCTCCTTATCAAGCCTCTGCAACTCAGCCTCCAATCCTGGCAAGTTATGTAATGCCTCTGGGCACTGACTATAAGGATGACCAAGCTTTTGGCACAAATTACACCGAATTTCGGTACAATCTTTAGCCAAATGGCCCAAATCCTGGCATAGTGAGCATTTCTTACGGGTACAGGTAGATGCAAAATGGCCTTTGTCACCACATTTATTACAAACTTTAGGCTGACCCTGGTAAAAAACGGTCAGCCTATGCCTCCCCAGAAAGGCTGAACAGGGAAGGTGTTGAACAACATTGCCCAGCACCCCCAATTTAAGTGTCCAGGCCCCTGTCCATATCCCATTTTCATCCAGGACCTTCCGCAGTGGAGCGAGGACCTCACCATATCGGCGTAGCCATACTATCAAATCAGCCTCTGGTATGGATTCATTACGCACCAGGATCGTCAACGATTGTATCAGAGGCTGTCTTGAAATAACCTTTGGCACCAAACCACTCCACTGCGGAAGGCCCTTGCACCTCCTATATCGCTACCAAAATAAATCCAAACCCTCAGGCTTTACAAAAGGACAAATCAAATTCATAACTCCCCACTGGACAAATCAAAGCAAATATATCCAAGGCTTTAAACCCCTATTCTAAAACCAACTCAGCCACCCTCCCCCTTACTGGTGGGGTCCCCTCCCCCTCCCACTTCAACTGATCCACATTCCTCCTCCTGTACTCAGCCAACCATCCCACCACCAAGCCTCCCCAAATTGTGACTAGTATTTACAAAATTCCCTCCACCCTCCTTGGTGCGACTCCCCAGAACAGACACATAACTGCCCACATTTCTCCCAGCAGAAAAAACATTTGTGTGTTTTGAACTATCTGACACATTTCTCGCAGATATCAATTGTACAGATTTGGTCTGAACAATCGATGAGTCTTATCTCTGCTGAGCAGGGAGAGCAATGTCATTTTTATTTTGCCCAGCAATATTAACCTCTCCACCACCACAACCATTGCTTTATCAATATTAGTGTTGTCATTATTTTCTGTCTCATAGTTCCTGCCGTGTCCTCACTCACTGCTGTCCCCATACACACATCACCTCCAGGCAGACTCTTCTCCTCCATCAGGACAGGACTATCAGCTGAGCAGAGTGAAGGTTGTTCTAATACAGCAACAGGTTAATCATTGCAGGAGACTTCCATGGCTGTCTCCACTGCACTGTGCTGATCCCCTCCACCACCTGCATCAATCAGCCCAGGTGCAGGTGAAACAGGCTCTTTGGAGCTGGCAGCCATCTTGCTTGTAGAACTACAGGGCTCAGCAGGAGCAGAGAAATCCATGTCCCAGGTGTTTTTGATGCAGATCCATCCACATTACTCTGTTGGTCTGATGACACCTCTGCCAGGGGTTTTCCCTCCATGTCTGCAGAAAGTTTCTCTGTAGCAGAAACTCCAATAGGCAGCTGTTTGCAGAGCTCTTTTCTCTCTGTTCCTCAGCCGGGACACCATCCACCACAGCCGGGACACCATCCACCACAGCCGGGACACCATCCACCACAGTCGGGACACCATCCACCACAGTCGGGACACCATCCACCACAGTCGGGACACCATCCACCACAGTCGGGACACCATCCACCACAGCCTGGACACCATCTACCACAGCCAGTGGGGCAGACATGTTGGAAGGAGGCAGCACAGCACACTGGGATTTTTCCACCAGTGCTGGCTCTGCCAGTCTGTAACCCCTATGCTCATCCTCTGGGACTTCCGATGGTTCACCAACAGACCTGTCTGCCTTTAGGGGTGACTCCATCTGTTGGATGAACTTTAGGGTGCCACTCTCAACCCCCTGGCTGGTTGCCGCTGGCGATTCCCCGGCCTGACATGGGGGGAGAGGTGCAGAGGCAGATGAAGCTGGGTTGTCTGTTACCTGCGGCTGCTGATCCACAGAACTCACTGATGTCTGGCTGGCAAATCTGTCTTTTTTAAACTTTTCTGCAAAAGCTCCACTTTTATCTTTCAATTTCTCCAAAAATAAAGATTCTTTACCTTCTCTTCCATCTGCTGTAACTCTGGCTTCATGGCCAAACGATTCTTACTCCAGGCCTGGAAATACTTGGCCCTGATGTTTTTATGTTCAGCTTTTAAACATTTAAGTTTCTCTTAAGTTTTAAGTTTCTCTTAAGTTTTTATGTTCAGCTTTTAAACATTTAAGTTTCTCTTAAGTTTCTCCTCAGCCCTTCCAATTGCACAAAGATCCACTCTCTAGCCTTCTTATGAAGGGGTCGATTGCGAATACATATAACAGGGGGCTCAGAGGACATCCCTGGCGCACACCAGAGCCAACCTCAAAAGGCCGTCCAACCCAACCATTAACCAGTGGGAAGCTCTCAGCCCCTCTATATAATGTCATCAGCCAATCTATAAACCTTCCCTGCAGGCCGTATCTACCAAGTAGCAAATACAGGTACTCGTGATTGACTCTATCAAAAGCCTTTGCCTGATCCAATGCCAGCAAGTACTTTCTCCATCCAGTAGCCCTGCATCGTTCCAAAGCCTCCCGGACAGCTAAAACCGCTGAAAAGGTACTTCTACCTTGAACCAAGCAGTGCTAATGACTAGACAACAAATCGCCTGCCACTGACGACAAGCGCCAAAAAAGAATCTTCGCCAGGATCTTTCTATCAACACCGAGAAGACTGATGGGGCGCCAGCTCTCAATCATTGAGGGGTCTTTACCTTTTGACAGGAGAATCACAGCGGATTGCCTCATGGAGGAAGGGAGCGAACCCTCTTCTAGACAGCTGTTATAAACCTCTGCTAAAAAGGGAGCCAGAATGGACTTAAAACACTTGTAGAATTCAGCTGTCAACCCATCTGGCCCAGGTGATTTTTTGGTAGCCAGCTTCTCTATAGAATGAACTACCTCATCCACTTAAATTGGTTCTGTCAAATCCATCAAAGGCAACGTACCATTTCCCAATCCTGGAGTAGAATCCAGAAAGCTTTCCATCCTGTCCCAACAAAGGTCCTTTCTTCCCAGAAGGTCTGCGTAATATGATCTGAAGACTCTCCAGGATCCCTGATCTGGACTTCACCAGGGAACCCGTACTATCCCTCAGGCCTATGACCGTCTTAACTGCTATGCCTTGCTTTCAGTTCTGGTAAGGATCAGGCGAGTGATATTTTCCATAATCCCTCTCCAGAACCAAGGAGGCATGCCGGTAATATTGACACTTCCTAAGAAGAAACTTCACCTCAGAGATCTCCCCTGGATCTCTATACAAAACAAGATGATCAAGCTTCCTCTGCAAATGCTGGTAGGCAATGTACATACCAAGCTGCTTCTTCTTACTTATGGTCTTGAAAAGTCCAATTGCCCTTTGTTTCACAAGTTCCCACCACTCTGACTTACTGTTGCAAAAGTCCAGAATAGAAACCTGTGCCTGAAAAAAATCCTCAAAGGATTGTCTTACCTCTACATCTTCCAGGAGAGCCAAATTCAATTTCCAGGTACCCCTTCCCCTGGGTGGAGTGTCCGAGGCATTCAGAGTCACAGACAGCATACAGTGGTCAGAGAACTCCACTGCCCTCAACTCAGGAGCCAAAAAACATAGTTCTCCTTTAAAAAAAACCTATCTATCCTACTCTGATTATTCCCTCTGTGAAATGTGAATCCCGTGCTGCCAGGGCAGTGCTTTATATGCACATCTACCAGGCCTGCTTGTCTCACCATATCTCTAAGAAAAATGCTATCGTAACCCAGCCTGTCTATGGAGCCTCTCCTGCCTTCAGGCCTAATTATGGTGTTAAAATCACCTCCAAAGACAACCTGCTGGGATGTAAAAAGGAAGGGCTTGATCTCTGTGAGGAGGCATTTCCTGCCCCATTTTGACTGCGGTCCATAGATATTGATCAGGCGCAGGTCCTGCCCCCTAACAGAGATGTCTAAGACATACATCTCCCTATTTCTACCTCAATTACCTGCCGGCATGTTGTGATATCGGTTTTAAAAAGGACCACAACTCCGCTGCAGGGCTCAGCCGCAAGAGACCAAAAGGAGGGACCGCATCTCCACTCCCTTTTTGCTAGATGGACATCGGCCAAAGTATTGAGCCAGGTCTCTTACAAAAATAAAATCTCTGCATCAAACTCGCTGAGCAAAAATAAGGCAATATCACGAGCTCTTGCAGATTTAATGCTGGCGACATTAATGGTCGCCACCTTTATCGGAGCGGGAACTGCCATCATGATGATTGGGGTAGTCGTTTCTTAATCTTTACCACACTCTCATCACCAGAAACAGCTCTCTTCAGACCTACGTGACTCCCCCTCATCCATGGATGATAAAGCGAAAGATAGATCAGACATCTCATCACCCGACAAAACTGAAAAAGTATTACCAAGAGGAACCCCTCCTGGGTCCGACTCTGAGAAAGAAATGACGACTTTACTTGTCTTCCTCTAATTCTTTTACTTCCTCCTAAACTTCTCCCACCCCTCATCATCCGAATTCCCCTCAACAGAGGGTAAGACATGGGATATGGACACCCTTCCATCATTGCTGTCATTATTTTCTGTCACATTCATAGTTCCTGCCATGTCCTCACTCACTGCTGTCCCCATACACACGTCATCTCCAGGCAGACTCTTCTCCTCCATCAGGACAGGACTATCAGCTGAGCAGAGTGAAGGTTGTTCTAATACAGCAATAGGTGAATCATTGCAGGAGACTTCCATGCCTGTCTCGACTTCACATACTGCACCGTCTTGCTCCCCTCCCCCATCTGCAACAATCAGCCCAGGTGCAGGTGAAACAGGCTCTTTGGAGCTGGCAGCCATCTTGCTTGTAGAACTACAGGTCTCACCAGGAGCAGCAAAATCCATGACCGGGGTGTTTGATGCAGATCCATCTGCATTGCTCTGGTGAGCTGATGACACCTCTGTCAGGGATTTTCCCTCCATGTCTGCAGAAGGTTTCTCTGTAGCAGAAACTCCAATTGGCAGCTGTTTGCAGAGCTCCTTTTCTCTCTGTTCCTCAGCTGGGACACCATCCACCACAGCCGGGACACCATCCACTACAGCCTGGACACCATCCACCACAGCCAGTGGGGCAGACATGTTGGAGGGAGGCAGCACAGCACACTGGGATTTTTCCACCAGTGCTGGCTCTGCCGATCTGTAACCCCTCTGCTCATCCTCATGGACTTCCGATGGTTCACCAACAGACCTGTCTGCCCTTAGGGGTGACTCCATCTGTTGGATGAACTTTAGGGTGCCATGTTCACTCTCAACCCCCTGGCTGGTTGCCGCTGGCGATTCCCCAGCCTGACATGGGGGGAGAGATGCAGAGGCAGATGAAGCCGGGTTGTCTGTTACCTGCGACTGCTGATCCACAGAACTCACCGATGTCTGGCTGGCAAATCTTCTGTCATTTTTAAACTTTTCTGCAAAAGCTCCACTTTTATCTTTCAATTTCTCCAAAAATAAAGACTGTTTCTTTACCTTCTCTTCCATCTGCTGTAACTCTGGCTTCATGGCCAAACGATTCTTACTCCAGGCCTGGAAATAATTGGCCCTGAAGTTTTTATGTTCAGCTTTTAAACATTTAAGTTTCTCCTCAGCCCTTCCAATTGCCCGAAAACGGTCAATGATCTTCTGCCTGTAGACATCCACATTCTCACCAGGGCCTGGACCCACAGTCAGATCCTGCACCTCCTCCTCACTAGGCCCTGTATCATCAGGGGAATCCCTTCCAGGGCCTCCCCCAGGATCAGGCATTATTCCTGGGCCAAGCTAGCAGGCAAGGCCCAGGCTTGAAAAAGGCTGGTTCTCACAGAGAGCTCCTTGGGTGTGTCCTCCTCCTCCTTCCCACTGACCACAAATGTAAGGAACATTCTTCCCACTGACCACCAATGTAAGGGACAATCGTCCCATTGATCATAAATGTAAGGAACATTTTTCCCACTGATCACCAATGTGAGGAACATTCTTCCCACTGATCACCAATGTAAGGAGCATTCTTCCCACTGATCACCAATGTAAGGAACATTCTTCCCACTGATCACCAATGTAAGGGACATTCTTCCCACTGACCACCAATGTACGGAACATTCTTCCCACTGGTCACCAATGTAAGGAGCAATCCTCCCACTGATTACCAATGTAAGGAACATTCTTCCCACTGACCACCAATGTAAGGAACATTCTTCCCACTGATCACCAATGTAAGAAGGATTCTTACCACTGACCACCAATGTAAGGGACATTCTTCCCACTGATCACCAATGTAAGGAGCATTCTTCCCACTGACCAACAATGTAAGGAACATTCTTCCCACTGATCACCAATGTAAGGAGCATTCTTCCCACTGATCACCAATGTAAGGAGCATTCTTCCCACTGACCACCAATGTAAGGAGCATTCTTCCCACTGACCACCAATGTAAGGAACATTCTTCTCATTGACCACCAATGTAAGGAGCATTCTTCTCACTGACCACTAGAGCTGCGCATCTTCACTGGTCTCACGATTCGATTATCATGTCAATTGTTCTATTCGGCGAAGCATCACGATTACTGCCCATGGTTTTCATCAAAAACCCATCAGTGCAGCTTATCAGTGCCCATCAATGCAGCCTCACCAGTGCCCATAAAATGCAGCCTCACCATTGCCCATCAATGCAGCCTCACGAGTGGCCATCAAAGGCAGCCTCACCAGTGCCCATCAAATGCAGCTTGTCAATGCCCATCAAATGCAGCCTCACCAGTGCCCATCAGTGCAGCTAAGCAGTGCCCATCAAATGCAGATTATCAGTGCCCATCAAATCTCACCAGTGCCCATCAAATGCAGCTTATCAGGGCTCATCAATGCCATCTCACCAGTGCCCATCAAATTCAGCCTTATCAGTGCCCATCAAATGCTACTCACCAGTGCCCATCAAATCCAGCCTTATCAGTGACTGGATTACACAGAGCAGCAATCTCCCGCTGTGTCATGGAGCTTGGATTTGAATTGCCCGGGATGTGTGGCCACTGTCAAAAAAGTCCCACCTCATAGACCGACTCCTATGATACACGTCACACTGTTTCCACTTCCTGGCATTGGATCAGTGTGCTGTCTATCACAGGTCTAGGAGACGGGACTTTGTTACAGAGGCCGCTAAATATTTCAGGTCAAAATCCGTGACACAGCTTGAGGTCACCACTCTGTGTGACATACACATGGAGAGGAAGAGGGAGGGGAAGACTCTGACAGGGGCACGCTGGGATAATGCCATTGATGCAATCGCGATTCAGCCGTTCTCTGCATCGATGCAGAATTGTTTAAGGCTGAATTGTGATGCATCAATGACGTCAACCTGGTGCGCCCCTGCATTTAAACACCCCTACTGGCCACCAATGTAAGAGACATTTTATAGTGTACAGATGACAGTGTTAGGGAAAAGCACTCAGTGTATACATTTCAGTGATATATTATATATATATATATAGGGAATAACACTCACTTAGCCCAGGTTCACACTGAAACCAGTTTCACACTGGAGGCGTTTTTCAGGTGCTACAGCGCTAAAAATAGTGCCTGCATAGTGTCTGAAAAAAGCCTCAGCTGCAAACCCAGTGTGAAAGCCTGAGTGCTTTCACACTGGGGCACTGCGCTGGCAGGACGTCACAAAAAGTCCTGCCAGAATCTTCTTTGCAGCAGTGGAGGAACGGTGAATACACCGCTCCTCCACCGCTCCTGCTCATTGAAAACAATGGGGCAGCGCCGCCATACCGCCGGCAAAGCGGTAAAAAACGCCCCGCTAGCAGCGAATAGCGCCGCCAAAATGACGGTAAAGCGGTGCTAAAAATAGCGCTGCTTTACCGCTGGGGCGGCTCAGTGTGAAAGGGGTCTGACAGCAGGAATGAAACTGAACTCGCACGATTTCATACCTGCATGTCAGTCCGAGTCAGTCTGCATGTCATTCTGTGCAGCGGGTTGCTGCACAGATGTCTATGGAAATTGCACCCAGAAGTCGCCAGAAGTAGTACAGAAACTACTTTTGGGAATCAGTGCGGTGCCGCAAATGCGGAGTTGCACCGATTCGGACAGTGCCTTTGCTGGTAATTGCTGCCATTTTGCCATGCGATTTGACATGTCAGATCGCATGCCAAATTGCTTCAATGTAAACCAGGGCTAAGTGCTATTCCCTATATATAACACTGATATCTATACACTGAGGGGCATTCAATGTACCAGATATCAGTGTGCACTAGTGAATAGCACCTGCCACCTGATAAATAGGCACAGGGCAAGTTCTTATAAAAACATAATGCATACAGCTGCTGTGCTGTCTGTCATTATAACACTGACCTGCTGCTGCACACAAGGCAGGTCAGTGTGGGTGGCCAATTCCAAGATGGGACTCCGCTGTCTGCTTTATGTGCACTCTGCACTGCAGCCTTACCAACTGTCCCCCAGGGCAGTGAGATATGGCCCCGCCCCTCAGCTGAATTCCCCAGGGGGAGAGCTGGCCGGAGGCGCGTCTGTCTCTGCAATAATCCCCATATGGCTGCCGCTGATGACTCTGTGATGGCTCTCTCACTCATCCATCCCAGCCAGCTCGCTCCTTTTGGCAAGGATTTAGTTCACTGCTCCTCGGGGCCAGGCATAGTGTTCTCAATATTACAATCTGCATGAGGAGCTGCGGGCACCTCCAGGGGCAGACTGAGCCTCTCATGGGGCCCCCCCGACCCCGCGGGCCCTCGCTCAGTGCCCGAGTGCCCGAATGGTCAGTCCGCCCCTGCTCAAAAGATAATAAATAAATAGGTTTCTTACACAATATTTTCCAAAATGAATTCCTCAGCTTCCCCAACTTGCTGGAGGTGCAATGAACAAACAAGTTCCCTTTATCATACTTTATGGAACTGTAAAAATCTATGTAAATTTTTACTTATTTTGTTACATTACAGCCTTCAGTTCAATGTTTTTTTAATCTGAATTATATGTGATGGATATGAACACAATAGTCCAAGTTGGTGAAGTAAAATTAGAAAAATATATACATAAAACTATTTTTCAGAAATAAAAAACTGATAATTGGCATGTGCGTATGTATTCACCCCCTTTGTTATGAAGCCCATAAAAAGCTCTGGTGCAACCAATTACCTTCAGAAGTCACATAATTAGTGAAATGATGTCCACCTGTGTGCAATCTAAGTGTCACATGATCTGTCATTACATATACACACCTGTGTGCAATCTAAGTTTCACATGATCTGTCATTACATATACACACCTTTTTGAAAGGCCCCAGAGTCTGCAACACCCAAGCAAGAGGCACCACTAAACAAACACTGCCATGAAGACCAAGGAACTGTCCAAACAAGTAAGGGACAATGTTGTTGAGAAGTACAAGTCAGGGTTAGGTTATAAAAAAAATCCAAATCTTTGATGATCCCTAGGAGCACCATCAAATCTATCATAACCAAATGGAAAGAACATGGCACAACAGCAAACCTGCCAAGAGACGGCCACACACCAAAACTCACGGACTGGGCAAGGAGGGCATTAATCAGAGAGGCAGCACAGAGACCTAAGGTAACCCTGGAGGAGCTGTAGAGTTCCACAGAAGAGACTGGAGTATCTGTACATAGGACGACAATAAGCCGTATGCTCCATAGAGTTGGGTTTTATGGCAGAGTGGCCAGAAGAAAGCCATTACTTTCAGCAAAAAACAAAATGGCACGTTTTGAGTTTGAGAAAAGGCATGTGGGAGACTCCCAAAATGTATGGAGGAAGGTGCTCTTGTCTGATAAGACTAAAATTTAACTTTTTGGCCATCCAAGAAAATGCTACGTCTGGCACAAACCCAACACATCACATCACCCAAGGAACACCATCCCCACAGTGAAACATGGTGGTGGCAGCATCATGCTGTGGGGATGTTTTTCAGTTGAGGGAAAGATGAATGGTGCTAAATACAGGGATATTCTTGAGTAAAACCTGTACCACACTGTGTGTGATTTTAGGCTAGGATGGAGGTTCACCTTCCAGCAGGACAATGACCCCAAACACACTGCTAAAGCAACACTTGAGTGAATGTGTTGGAATGGCCTAGTCAATGCCCAAACCTCAATCCAATAGAAAATCTGTGGTTTAGACTTAAAAAATGCTGTTCACCAGTGCAAACCACGCAACTTGAAGGGGCTGGAGCAGTTTTGCGAGGAGGAATGGTCAAAAATCCCAGTGGTACGATGAGGCAAGCTCATAGAGACTTATTCAAAGCGACTTGGAGCTGTGATAGCCACAAAAGGTGGCTCTACAAAGTATTGACTTTAGGGGAGTGAATAGTTATGCACATTGACTTTTTCTGTCATTTTGTCCTATTTGTTGTTTGCTTCACAATAAAAAAGCAAATCTTCAAAGTTGTGGGCGTGTTCTGTAAATTAAATGATGCAAATCCTCAAACAATCCATGTTAATTCCAGGTTGCGAGAGAACAAAACACGAAAAATGCCAGGGGGGGGGGGTGAATACTTTTGCAAGGCACTGTATACTCATTATTGTTATAGCATTCCCTTGTGCCTGTTTACAGCTAGTACCTATTGGGGTAAACAGGGACTCACCTTTTGTTTGTTATGTTTGTAACATTTGTTCATTCTCATGTGTAGGACCTACTATAGTGGTTGGGTAAAGTTATGCAATCTTTATTTTGCTACATTTGATTGCTTTATACTAAAAATAGATGTCTTTCTTATTTCTGTTATGTGTATGAAAATTCAATAACAATTTGTTGAAGTTAAAAACAAAACAAAACAAAAAAACATACTTCTCTTTTAAACTTCACACAGCAGTGACAAGTGTGAACTGCCACACTGGGTGATGGCTACACCTTCTGTAATCCAGATTGTAGGATTACAAACCCTGTCCCCCAGGGTTCTGTCCTGGGACCAGTCCTATTTAATTTATTCATAAACGACCTGGAGGATGGAATAAACAGCTCAATCTCTGTATTTGCGGATTATACTATGCTAAGCAGGGCAATAACTTCTCCGCAGGATGTGGAAACCTCGCAAGAAGATCTGAACAAATTAATGGAGTGGGCAACTACATGGCACATGAGGTTTAATGTAGAAAAATGTAAAATAATGCATTTAGGTGGCAAAAATTTGAATGCAATCTACTCACTAGGGGGAGTACCTCTGGGGGAACCTAGGATGGAAAAGGACCAGGGGTTCCTAGTAGATGATAAGCTCAGCAATGACATGCAATGCCAAGCTGCTGCAAGCAAAGCAAACATAATATTGGCATGCATTAAAAAGGGGGATTAACTCCAGAGATAAAACAATAATTCTGCCACTCTACAAGACTCTGGTTCAACCGCACCTGGAGTATGCTATTCAGTTCTGGACACCAGTCCTCAGGAAGGATGTGATGGAACTGGAGAGAGTCCAGAGAAAGGCAACAAAACTAATAAAGGGACTGGAGGACCTTAGTTATGATAGGTTGCGAGCATTAAATTTGTTCTCTCTGGAGAGGAGACGCTTGAGAGGGGATATTTCAATGTACAAATACCATACTGGTGACCCGCCAATAGGGATAATAGGGAATTTAATAAGACACGCGGCCATTCACTAAAACTAGAAGAAAAATGGTTTAACCTCAAACTGCGTAGAGGGTTCTTTACTGTAAGAGCAGTTAGGATGTGGAATTCTTTTCCACAGGCAGTGGTTTCAGCAGGGAGCATCAATAATAAACATCAATTAGATATGCACCTGAACGACCACAATATACAGGGATATACAATGTAATACTGACAAAAATCACACACATAGGTTGGACTTGATGGTCTTTTTTCAACCTTGCCTTCTATGTAACTATGTAGGATACCATTTTTTTAACACAGAGTATGAGTACCGATACTTTTTTGCAAGTTCTCGTCGATACCAATTACCGATACCTATCGCGTAGGTAGGGGGGTGGTTTGGGAGGGGGGGAGTTGTTAGGGAGTTGGGCGAGGCTGGGGTGAGGGCAGGGTGAGGGCAGGGTGGGAGGGGTGGGGAGTAGTGGAGTAAGTGAGGGCAAGGTAGTTGAGGGTAGGGTGAAATAGGGACTGTGGGGTGGGAGAGTTGAGAAGAAAAAGGCTGTGATCACCGGGGAAAGAGGATTGGGATGGGAAGGTCATTGGGAGACATGGGGGCAGAGGTCACATCTGGTGGGGGAAGGAGGAGGCAACACAGGGAGGGCACAGTACAGGGGGGGTAAGAGGACACAGTACAGGGCACAGTACAAGGCGTTGAGTACAGACCAGTTTTTACACTGACACCGTACTGTACATTATATGCAGACTGGTGTGTGTACAATATATAACATATACAGTGCAGTCTCAGGGTGTCAGGGTGCAGACTGGTCTGTATATACTGTATGGTGCTAGTGTACAAGACTGGTGTGTATCCTGCTGACACTGTACTGTACATACTACACTAACCTGTTTGCAGGACTTGCTCCCCTCAATACTCGGTTCTGCTTCCAGGGAAGCTTCCACAGCTGCCTCACAATATAGAAACACACATGCTGATGTAGTCTAGCCCCTTGCCCTTGGCAACCCACCCACTCTCTGTCATTGCATAGCAGCCGAAGAAAAAGAACAACAAGGGCGCCACTCTAAGTGCAGTATTAAAAACGAATTTAATGCATCTTTAAAATAGGTACTCAAAAGGGTACATGTAAACAGGCATGTGGGTAACAGATAGGAGGTGCCAGATGTCCCGGGAGTATGGTCCAATCACATCATAAAATGCCTATCTCTGCACGAACCCGGAAGTGACCCCGTTCCCCCGATCACAAGCAGTGCGTTCCAGCTGCAGGAAACATTGATCATCCAGCAGTGCAGCCTGTCGTGTGAAGAAGATCGTCACTTCATGATGTGGTTGGACACTACTCCCGGGACATCTGGCACCTCCTATCTGTTACCCACATGCCTGTTTACATGTACCCTTGTGAGCACCTATTTTAAAGATGCATTAAATTCATTTTTAATACTGCACTTAGAGTGGCGCCCTTGTTGTTCTTTTTCTTCAGTACCCAGAGGATTGCTTCTGCCATATCTACAGGGCTGCCTTCTACAGTTGCTTCCATATGCAATGGACTTATTTCAGTTCTTTTGGACTTTTAGCTGCTAATAGTTCCTTTTGCCTATACCCACTATATTGTTTTTAGCCCCTAGTTTTGCATTTATGTTTGTAGCTGTGTATTAATCTTCCTAACCACTTCATCCTCTCTTTACTAAGAGCAATAAGGTTGGGGGGTTACAACTTTTTCTTATTGTGTTGAACCCAGCGCTCACACTCACATGTTGTATATTGCATAGCAGCCAACCAGCCATCCAGCCTAGCAGCCAGCTCTCTCTCTGTGCAGGCACAGAAAGAGAGGAGTCATGACATCACCCACCCTCTTCTTGTTTACAGAGACAGGAGAGGATCGAGGAGGTGCTGCATAATGAAAAAAGACAGCCGGGAGCAGGAGTGTCAGAGTGGACAGACTGTTCCCACTGTGATGAGGATTTTCCTGCCCCCCTGTCCTGGTGCCATAAGGCATGTACTGCTCTGAACTCCACTGCCTGAGGGGAGGAGGAGGCGTCCCGCGCCCAGCTGACGTCACTTCCGGTATCGGTTTTCGGTACTGGAGCATTTACCGATACTTGAGAAAATGCCTAGTATCAGCACCGATACCAGTATCGGTATCGTGCATCACTACCAGATTGTATATGTCGGTCAATGTAAAGGTGGGGTGGAAGCTACTTGACTTAGCAGAGTTTTAATGGAGGACAGTGCTGTGAAGAGGGTGAGTTATGCATTGAACGCTGAATTTTTTTTCTTTTAACCGAGTTTAGGAATTTTAAATTAAACATAATGTAATTTAATTTAATGTAATTTAATTGTTTTATTTAGAAGCTGAGGCTTAAAGCAGCCAACATATTATTGTAGCAAGTAGGGCGCCAAATTATCCTGGATTATTATTCATTCTTTTCAACTTTTAAAGTTTAGGTTTAATGACTGGTTTCAGGTGTCACATCTGGCACAATTAAGGCTAGGGGAAGCACACTTTTGAAACCAGTTTGCATTGCAGTTTCAAAGGACTCAATTTGAATAAACTTGAATGCTAATCTGCAGGTCAACTCACCAAAAATACAGGATGCAGAACTTTTTTTTAATGCACTTCAACAAAATTCATTGGCATGAACATAATAAAGATGTATAATGTATCTGGTGGAAACAAGTCCATAAATTCAGTTAAGATCCTGTGATTTGGTGGGTGTTATTCCATCTTTCAAAATGATTCCCTCAACTGAGGGTAGCTTAAAGTGAAAGTAAAGTCAAATGGCTAAACTCAAAACTGAAATACCTGTGGGCTGTCATAAATGTGTAATTATTGTTTAGCCATTGTTCAAAAAATGCTGTACAAAATGCTCTTTTTAGTCCTGTACATAATGAATGAAAAACTTGTATAAATCAACACACATTCCCCTTAAGAGTCAGCCAAATTGATCACACTTTCTTTGACAAAGATGTGTGGATCTGTCTGACTATATTTTTCATCATTTGCCCAATCACCGATTTGCGTGTGCACGGAATGTTTTTGCATTAGACATAGCTCTCACTTAAAATAATATGCATGCCATTGTGCACACAAAAATCTACACCTTATTAATGCTTAATACTCCACTCCTTTCTTACGCAACTGCAAACAATCATGTTACATAAAATGGTAAATATTTATAGTTTAAAAAGCCAATGTTGACATTTAAAATGAATTGCTATCTCCGTGGACATGTAATATGTTATGTTTTTTTCTTTTTGCAGATCCGGAGGCGCCGGCCCACCCCAGCCACACTTTTTCGAGTATCTGAACCTCAGTCACCAGGTGAGCAGGCACCTGATCTAATGCAATGAGTAAAGGAGAGAATGTAAAAAAAGTGTCGATATACAGATAGTATTCTTTTGATGCCTTGGATCAAAGCTGTGTATTGTGCAAAACAGATAACCTCAAGACGTCAAGACTGGCAAAAGTTCAATTGGTTGAATTGTACATTTTTGTTTCAGTTTTTCATTGTTCCCCATTGTACATGCAAGATAAGACAGATACCAAAGAAACTATGGCATCATACCAAACATGATAAAAAAAGGGATTGTGCCAAGTCAACAAAGAAAGTCAATCAATGTTTGCATTGCTTACAAAATAATGTTTAAAATTCTTGTAAATGGGAGAAAATGCTAAAAGAGATTTAAATATATATATAAAAAAAATGTGGGAAAGCATAAGGAGAAAATACATGAAAACATATGTAGTGAGAAAATGGAAAGGAAGTTTAAAAGAGAGATGTGGGCTGGGCATCAAATGGATAGGACAGGGTATCTGCGGTGAGAATGAAGAAGAGGGGACAGGACAGGACAGGTGTAGTAAAAACACCATATGGAGACAATATGACAGATGTGGTGAACAAATATGGTAACAGGCAATAAGACATATGTGGTCAGGCAATGAAATGGAGGAAACAGAACGAGTGTGGGAAGAATATAAAATGGAGGAATCCATGCAGATGTGAAAAGGGAATGAGTGGTGAGGGAATTACATGGAAGCATAACGACAGATATGAGGACAGAAAAAGGTGGAGGGAGTGAATTAGAGGCAACCAGAAACCAGAACAAATGTGGTGAGCAGGTGAAATGGAGTAGACAGTTGAGATGTAGTAGGGGTATAAAATGGAAGAATCAGGACCGGAGTGGTGAGGTGTTAAAATGAAGAGGACAGATATGTTGGGAGTATGCTATGAAGGAATCAGAACAAATGTGGTGATCTGCCGAATGGAGAGGTCAGGAGAGATGTAGTGAGGGTATGAAATGAAAGAATCAGGACAGGTGTGGTGAAGTGGTGAAATGTAGAGGACAAGAGAGATAAAGTGAGGGTATGTAATGCAGGAATCAGGACACGTATGGAAGTGGCATATGGAACACAGTACAGATGTGGCGAGTGAGTAAAATGAAGGGTATGGGACAAGTGTAGAGTGGAAATGCAATGGAATAGGTGGTATAGATGTGGTGAAGAAATCCAGTTGAGAGGAAAGGGGATACATGATAAGGATAGAGGACACATGTTGTTAAGGGAATAAAATATAAGGAATGGTACGGATATGGCGAGGAGATAAAATGGATGAGATAGGACAGATTTGGTGAGGTAATAAAATGGAAGATAACACAAATGTGGTAAGGGAATGCAATGCAATGGGACTCAATTGGTGAGGGTATGAAATAAAGGCAACAAGACAGATATAGGAAGAGAATACATTTTATACTACGGAAACAATAATAGAGGGCACAATACTGCTGATATATATATATATATATATATATATATATATATATATATATACACACACAATATACTGACATATAATCACACACATAGGTTGAACTTGATGGACTTGTGTCTTTTTTCAACCTCACCTACTATGTGACTATGTACTGTATATACTCGAGTATAAGTCGAATTTTTCAGCACTTTTTTTGTGCTGAAAGTGCCCCCCTCGACTTATACTCGAGTCAAGCACTTTTCTGCAGCAAATAATTTCATTTTCCAAACCGAATTTGGGGCCCCGTATCTCAGGGCCACTTGGTGCTAGGAACCCCAAATTTGGTGTGCAAACCTAGTGGAACAGGTACCACAACATATCCAAAGCTGAAGTTCCTAGCATTAAGTGGCCCCGAGATACGGGGCCCCAAAATCGGTTCGGAAAATGTCATTCTCTGCTGCAGAAAAGTGCTTGACATTTTCTGAACCGACTTTGGGGCTCCATATCTCAGGGCTACCTAGTGCTAGGAACCCCAAATTTGGTGTGCAAACCCAGTGGAACTGGTACCATCACAAATCCAAAGCTGGGGTTCCTAGCACCAAATGGCCCTGAGATACGGGGCCCAAAACCGGTTCAGAAAATGTCATTCTCTGCTGCAGAAAAGTGCTTGACATTTTCTGAACTTATTGTTGGGGCCCTGTATCTCGGGGCCACTTGGTGCTAGAAACCCCAGCTTAGGTAATTTTATGGTGCTAGTTCCACTGGGTTTGCACACCAAATTTGGGGTTCCTAGCACTAAGTGGCCTCGAGATACGGGGCCCCAAATTCGGTCAACTATGTCCATCTGCAGCAATGTCATTTCGGGACCCTTTGGGTTCAGAGACCCCAAATTTTGGCTGCAGCTAGGGGGCATCTAGGAACCCTTAACTACTGAGTTTGAAGTTCAGGGGACCTATGGGTGCAAATGGGCACAGTGAGGCATGCAAATGGACACAGTGATGCTGCAAATGGGCATTGTTGACCCTCTTTTCCACTTACAGTAGCTGTGCATTTCTCACCCTCGTCTTATACTCGGGTCAATAAGTTTTTCCCATTTTCTTTGTGGTAAATTAGGGTCTCGACTTATACTCGGAACGACTTATACACGAGTATATACGGTAATACAAATGTGATATGGGAGTTCGTGATTTCACTTTTTTTTTTTCTTCTATTCTTGTAGATGATGACCCCACATTATACCAGGTTAGTAATACCCTTTCCTTTATGTTTTCCTAATGCAAAGTACAGTTAACCACTTAAGCTCCGGACCATTTGGCTGGCCAAAGACCAGAGCACTTTTTGCAATTCGGCACTGCATCGTTTTAACTGACAATTGCGTGGTCGTGCGACGTTGCACCCAAACAAAATTGACGTCCTTTTTTCCCCACAAATAGAGCTTTCTTTTGGTGGTATTTGATCGCCTCTGCGTTTTTAATTTTTTGCGCTATAAACAAAAAAAGAGCGACAATTTTGAAAAAAACGCAATATGTTTTACTTTTTGCTATAATAAATATCCCCAAAAAATATATATAAAAAACGTTTTTTCCCTCAGTTTAGGCCGATACATATTCTTGTACATATTTTTAGTAAGAAAAAATCACAATAAGCGTATATTGATTCGTTTGCGCAAAAGTTATAGCGTCTACAAAATAGGGGATAGTTTTATAGCTTTTTTATTATTAATTTTTTTTTACTTTTAATGGCAACTATCTGCGATTTTTATCGGGATTGCGACATTATGGCGGACACGTCGGACAATTTTGACACATTTTTGGGACCATTGGCATTTTTACAGCGATCAATGCTATAAAATGGCATTGATTACTGTAAAAATGCCACTGGCAGTGAAGGGGTTAACCACTAGGGGGCAGTGAAGGGGTTAAGTTTGTCCTAGTATGTGTTCTAACTGAAGGGGGGAAGGGACAGTGCAGGGGACATGACAGATCGTCTGTTCATACTCTGTATGATCAGATGATCTGTCTGTTCTCCCCTCAGAGAACCAGAAACTGTGTGTTTACACACACATATCCCGGTTCTCGGTGTGCCCCGAGCGATCGAGGGAGCCTGGCGGTGATTGTGACAGCCCCTAGTGGCCGTCTATGGTGCCGATGTAGCATGACGGCGATTCACGCAGCCGAGCCATGTTGCCGCAGTACAACTGAGGCGGCTGGTCGGCATGCAGTTAAACAAATACTGAATTATCTCATTCCAAACATCAACTAATTACAGAAGCTTTAAGTATCTTGTACACACACTCTTTAATGCTTTTTGAATACTGTACACATACTTTTGAGAATGGGACACTTAAAGTATATGCCAACTAGAAACAACCAAAATTGTTTCTAGTTTTGTAAAGATTAGGGAAGGATTAGCACTCCTGTCAGATTTGTGATATCCAGAACTTTGTTAAAAAGATTTACCCTCATCCACCCTATCCTGGTAACAACAGTTTCCAGGATAGGGTGGATGAGGGTAAATCTTTTTTAACAGGAAATGAGGGGACATCTGCAACAAGGACAACAGACAGACATACATATCTGGTTCTAGCCTTCCCCCTACTTAGCTTAAAGGCTATGTTCACCTTTTCCAGAAAATAGCCAATGCAAAAATTCGTAAAGCTTTCTAAAATGCTCATTAATTTTATTGTTTTACCTGTAGGCCATTTGGGTCCCCTCCAAAGCCTGGCTAAAAAAACTCCTAGTTAGCAACACCCACATCCTGACTTGTTGCTAGGATGTGAAAATAGTTGGATGCTCACTCCCAGCATTGCATGTGTGAAAAGCAATGGCTTTCACATCATAGCTACAAGGCAGGACGTGGGGGGTGCTAACTAGGAGAATTTTAGCCAGACTTCTGAGGGGACCCAAATAGCCTACAAGTAAAACAATATAATTAATTATCATTTTACAAAGCTAGACATTTTTTTAATATCTACGGAAGCCCCCTAACTGCATAAGCTATTTTCTGGAAAAGGTGAACTTAGCCATTCATGCTGTTTTAGTACATTTATACTCATCCAAATGGGACACTAAGGCTGGGTTCACACCTGTGTGAATTGGATGCAGGTTTGCCTGCATCCAATTCGCATAGTAGGAGAATATGACCAGCTCTTTATGGAGCCGGTTCACATGTCTCCAACTGCGGAGCGCACTGCACAGAAACGCTGTGCGTCTTTGCCTCAGTTTCAGGGCAGAATTCAGGCAAAAATTCTGCCCTGATTCCTCCCTGAAACTGAGAACAGGGACGGACAGCATTGCTGTGCATTCCGTGGCCGGTTTAGGTGTGAACCGAGCCTTAAAGTACATGCCAAGCCCAAAAAAATGTTCTAGTCTTGTAAAGATTTGAGATTGTTTAGAACTCCTATCAGATTTCTAATATCCAGAGCTTCATTAAAATGATTTACTCTCATCCACCCTATCTTGGTGCTAAATAAACAAACTTATAGTCAGCAACATCCACATCCTGATTTGTTGCTAGAATATGAAAACTGTTGGATCCTCACTCCCTGGATTGCGTAAGTAAAACCCAATGGTTGTATGTTCTAGAAAAACAAGACAGGACATGTGGGTTGTTAACTAGGAGATTTTTAGTCAGGCTTCTGAGGGGACCTAAATGGCCTACAATGAAAAACAGTAAAATTAATGCTCGTTTTCCCCCTCACTTTCTGTCTGGTAAAAAGGCATCAGGAGAGGAAGTGAGGATAAATCTCTCTAAACAAAGCCCTGGATAGGAGTACAAATGTGACAGGGGTTCTATACTCTTCCCACTCCATCCAAAACTGGAAAAAAGTTGAGTTGACATACTGTACACTTTAATGTGTAGGTTCATACAAAACTGAATCATAAGTGATTGCACCATTTACCTTTTGAAAAAAGTAATATCTCTGGATGTGTGCTGTTTTTCAAGGTCATATGACATATGAGTTGGGGGGGGGGGTGTTTATTGGATTTTTCAGTAGTAGGCAGATCTCAACAAAAAAAATTGCTCCTTTATGTACAGTCCTAACACTTTTTAATCCTAATGCCCTGTTCCCGTCGGAATAAACTCTGAAGGTCTTTCCAATGGAATTCCGCTCAAGCTGTCTTGCATATACACGGTCACACCAAATTCTGACCGTCCAGAAGGTGGTGATGTACAACACGTACGACAGGACTAGAAAACGGAAGTTCAATAGCCAGAGCGCCACCCTTTGGGTTCCTTCTACTAATCTCGTGTTTATCTCGTGTTAGTAGAAATTTGGTGAAAGATGATTTGCCCTTTTTAGCTTTCGTGCTTTTCAGTCCGTTACTGCTCTTCAGTTTGTGCTTGTGGGGTTTGTATCTGTTCTTCAGTGCGTGTAGTCAATTTGTATCTGTTTCTCGGTGCGTTCTTGTCTGATTTTCAGCTCGCTCTTCACAGGTCTTGCTGTTCTTCAGTGCGTTCTGTTTGTTCTGAGCAGCCGACCATTTTGAAGCCATGTTGCGGGGACTTACTCGTCGTAGAGTTCGTGCTGTGTGGGGGCTTGGTGTTGGGGTTCATACTTGGACCCAAGCCCAGTCCATGAACAGGGTGGGGAGGAGTTCATGGACCAAGAATTGGTTACTCCAGCGTGACCAATTCTCTCATATGCCTTTGCTGCGTGAGATCCAGGAGAATAATCCTGATGATTTCAGGAACTTTCTCAGGATGACGGACCCCGTTTTTCACCATCTGTTGGCTTTGCTGTCCCCTTATATTATGAAGCAGGACACCTGCATGCGGCAAGCCATCACTCCGGAGCAGAGGCTTGTCGCCACGTTGCGGTACTTGGCGATGGGGAGAAGTCTGCAGGACCTCAAGTTCTCGACAATCATCTCCCCCCAGGCTCTGGGGATCATTATTCCAGAGACCTGTTCTGCCATCATTCAGGGCCTGCAGAAGGACTATATTAAGGTAAGTTTTCTCCTTTAACATCACATTCTTTGTATTTAATGTATGCTAATGTTTTGTATTTCTTTCATCATTACCTAATTACCATGATTGTAATATGCTGTGAATGTCCACTTTATCCTCATGCATGCTGTAAGCTTTTAATTTTTTTTTAATTCTCTTTTTTTTGTCCTTCATGCATATTTGCCTTCACTAACCTCCCCAGCATGCTATCCTGGGCCCATATCCACCTAGCCTAGTCACTTAACAATGTATTTTGTCAGCTCCATTGTAGTGCTTTACCCTAAACACCCCCTAAAATGTGTCCAAATGTTATTGCTGTCCTTAAATTCAGACAGAGTGCCAGAGGCTTTTTTTTGGGTCCCAAACACAGCTCGAACTGTCACTCCTGCCCCCCCCTCCTAAAATTTTTACAATGGGCCATCAGAGGGGGTGAGGAATCTAATCTGATAAGTGGACCTTATATTTTTGTCTTTAAATACTCCTTGAAATAAATTTTATACTGATGTTGGCCAAGAATGTTTTTGTGTAATCTGCTTGCAATGTAATGTGCAAAAGTACAATTTTTTTTGTCTGGTTTGACTCCACAGTTTCCTTCAACGCCACAGGAATGGCAGACCGTGGCCTCCCATTTTGCCGACCATTGGGACTTTCCCAACTGTGGAGGGGCTTTAGATGGGAAGCATGTCCACATCGTGTCACCACCCCATTCGGGGTCTTACTATTACAATTATAAGAGTTTTATTAGTATAGTGTTGATGGCGGTATCGGCACAATATGAGTTCCTCTGTGTGGACGTGGGGAAGAATGGCCGGATGGAGGATGGAGGAGTCTTCACCCAGACCGAGTTCTACCAACGTCCCCAGACTGGTGGCCTGGCATTGCCACCTGCTGCGGACAACGTTGAAGGACTCCTGTTCGTCTTTATTGCTGATGAAGCATTCAGTCTGGGCGAGCACCTGATGAGACCATTCCACCAGAGCACCCTCACCCCGGAAAGGAGGGTTTTTAACTACCGGCTGGCCAGAGCCCAAAGAGTCGTTAAGAATGCCTTCGGGATAATGGCCAGCCGGTTGCGCCGTTTTTTGACAGCAATACATATGGCGGACTACAAAATTAACCACATCATATTATCCTGCTGCATATTGCACAATTTTTTACGTAAAAATGCCCCTAATTATCTTGCCTCAGTTGGGCCTGAGGCCAGACTTCCTGCTAATCCCCTGACGGGCCTGGATACTGGCCGTCCTGGCTTGGCACCCCAAAGTGCCCGTGAAGTTCGCCAGAAATATATCAATTATTTTACAGGTAGGGGGGCCATTGCTATGCCAGACAATGTCTAAATAATTTTTTAATAATAATAAAAAAATGATCTGTTAAAATCTTGAATTTTCTTTATTGCTTGTGTTTCTTTTTACTGTCCCCTAGGTTCTCCTAGTGCTCTTGTAGTGCCAAGTGGATTTTCCTTTAGTAAATAAGCCCCATTGTCACTGTAAACACAAAATTACTTCAAAAACTGGTATTGAGCATTGAAAGAAGAAGCCACGCATTGTTGATTATCAAACTTTTTACTTTGTGCACATTCACATGTGCGTTATAAAATTTTGGTGCAAAATATATATTTTTTTTTTTCAAAAGTTTTTTACAAATTTTTTTTTTTATACAAACAGGCATGTTTCAAAACATAACATACACAACTCTTGAACTTACAAAGTTCAACGTAGAAAAACTGAAGGCAATATCAGACATTAGTATGTGCAAAATGTATTGATCCTGCCTTCATCAGATGGGGTGATGTCACCCCTGTAAAATTGGGAGTCAAAATGGGTATTTCCCTCCTGATTCCATGCCTAATGTCAACATGTGCTATCTCCCATCATGGGGGATCAATGGACGGTTTTTTGGGGGTGCAATCCCTTCCTCTCACCTACTAGAGTTACGAGGAAGGGGTTGCGCCCACAAAACGCGTACATTAATATCCCATGATGGCAGATAGCACATGTTGACACATAGTGTGCATCTTCAAAATTTGGCTTTTAAAATGTACAAAAAATATTTTTAGTTTAGTACCAAAAAAATGAAAATGGTGGCATTTGGAAGATATTTAGATTCTCCCCAACACATAAATCATGTTCTTTATTTGTTGTTCAAGAACATTGAGTTTATTCCTTATGATGTCAATTTCACGATTCCACACCATGATGTCCTGGATTAGGATTTGTGCACTTGCACTTGTGAAATGTTGAGCTTGCTCTTCCACAACCAGCACATCACCTAAAAATTTGAGTAATAACATGTATTATAAATATGCAGGCATACATATATTACCTGAAGCTGGGGTGTCAGACACTGACCTGTTGTGATGACAAGTTCGCCTACTTCCTCTACCTCTCCTTCCTCCAGATTCTCGGGGTGTAGTGTTGTGCTGAGTTCCCCTTCTTTCTGAAGTGGGGGTTTCCTGGTGTCTTCTGAGTGGTGTCCTCTGAGTCTTTTCTCCCCTATGAGAATGAAACAAAAGGTATACTTAGCACACAGATATTTGAGTCCAGAAATAGGAATATGAAACATTGCTGGGAAGTGGGGTACACTTGTCTGTTTTGGCAGAGTTCCAAGCTGAAGACATGATTTTTTACCTTACCAAAGCTGGAATACTTACCTTTTTGTGACAATTTTCACACATGTAGACACCCCAAGTATCCACTGGAGCCCCTGTGTGGGACACCTTAAAAAATTTGTTCTTGGGGGCGTGGCCGGCTGCAGAAGGAGCTGGATGTGTGAGAGCTGAGCTCCTCTCCTCACAGACAAACAGCGGATAATAGCGACTTTCCAGAGAAGCCCCAGAAACTGACAGATTTTGTTTCATGGCAGACTCATGGAGGTAGGCAAGATGGCACCGGCCGTTCATCCACCCCGGCCCACAACACACCCTTCACCTCAGCTAACTCTGCATCTGTCAGCAAAAATAGTGGGTCCCCAGACAGCCAGCAATCCTACCCTAATACCCCTCAGTCTGCAAGCCCATCTGAAGCCAAATTCCGGATGGATGGCTCTGGATGCAGCCCCACAGCCAGCCCCAGCACTGACTCTGGGGAGGACACTAGAGAGCTGCCTGATAGCATAGAGGTGTTCCCAACGAATAATCAGCCAGTTATGGACACAGTGCTAAAAGGACATTTTACTGTCCCTAAGGAGCTTAATCCAAACTGACATGATGTCGTGCATGCAAAAGTTCAATAAGGAGATACAGGCTGTAGAATCCAGAGTGGGGCACATTGAAAACAAGAATGATTTGGTAGATGCCCATGATGAAAAAGAGGAGGTAATAAAAGGGCTCAAATCTAAAATGGCTGACATGGAGGACAGAAGTAGAAAGAACAATCTAAAAATCAGAGGGATCCCAGAGTCTGTACAGCAAGGAGACCTGCGTGAGTACGCCACTACTCTGTTTAAAGAAATCCTTCCTGACCTCATGGATCTAGATGTGATCATAGACAGGATCCATCGCCTGCCTAAACCTTCATACCTCCCCGATCAGATCCCTAGGGATGTAATACTACGGTTACATTTTTACCATGCAAAAGAAAAATTAATGTCTGCAATGTGCACTAAGGATAATATCCCTCCACAGCATCAAAATCTGCAATTTTTGCAGATCTATCGCAATACACCCTCCAAAAAAGAAGAAGCCTCACCACAATTACCAAAGCCCTCAGGAATCATAGGATCAACTACAGATGGGGCTTACCCACAAAAATCACAATTACCAAAGAGGGTCATACCTTTACCAAAGACTCCCTGGAAAAAGGTAACGGCTAAAAATGCTAAAAGGCACTGAATACCTGGAAAGCTAATAAGTATTATCTTCTGTTCTATGGGAAGAGTAGCATCTCTCGGCTTACAAACTCACCCCCCTGATACTACTTGAGCAGAAAAATGCTGCATACAGGTATGCAATACCCATGCTTGGATCACAATGTTCACTTGACAAGTTTAAACATGTTATTCAATGTTCAAGTTTTTATGTTCATAGTCAGTTTTATTTTTCTTCTTGTTATATTTTTCCAACACAGTCAAAACTTACAGATTACTTTACAGTTCTCAGATGAAGCCACTACTGTTTCTCCCAGGTCAAATAGACTTCACCAGCACAGCCAGGCTGGAAAGATGCCTGCACTTCCAAATGTAAGTACAACAAATCTCCGGTCTGCACTAGCACTTAACAATACAATCTATACCAGCTCTGACCACTTGAGGGAACTCTCCACTCACAAAAGAACTTACATGAACACAAAATGTCAAACATCTAAACCTACTTTGTCCATATAGGGGTGACATTTCTTTCTATAAATACCAAAGGACTTAATCACCCTGTCAAGCGTATGTCATTATGGAAGGAAGCTCAACAATTCAAAAGCGATGTCCTATGTGCTCAGGAAACACATTTTAATAGTTCTCCCCCCCCAAAAATGCACGAATAAACAGTTCCCCCATATCTTTACTGCAAACGCAGGTTAACCACTTCCCACCCGGCCACTGCACATATACGGCCAGGTGGGAGCTCCCTCCTTCTGACTGGATGTTCCCGAACGTCCTTCAGAAGGAGCGAGATCCCGCAGGCGCGCTCCCGCGCAGCCGCGCGATCCCGATGCCCGCGTGTCACTCGGACACGCCGCATCTCAGAGCGGCAGGAGGGCAATGTGATTTGCCCTCCTGATCCGCACGATGGCTGTGTGTAATCACAGCCATCGTATAGTAAACAAGAGGGAGGGGGTGGCAGATGAGAGGAGATCGCGCCGCCACGTGCCCGCGCAGCGGCGCGATCCGGATCTGCCTGTGTCCCCCAGAGACAGCACAACACAGGAGGGCCCTGTGTGTGGCCCTCTTGATCACATGTCGACTGTGTCCAATCACAGTCGTCATGTAATGTAAATAGAGAGCGTAGTAACTGCTCTCATCTCTTCCTCTCCTCACACAGAGCCTGTCAGTGAGAAGAGGAAGAGAGATCTGTGCTGCAGCCAGGAGATCAGTGAGTAATAAAGCTGTTTGTCTGCTGTTTACCCACTGATCACCCAGCTAGTGTCCCCAAAACACAGTGTCCCCAAAACAGTGTCCCCAAACAGTGAAAACACCTGTCAGTGAACATCTGCCCTTCAACAACTAGCACATCTGTCCGCCAACAGCGGGCACATCTGTCCGCCAACAGCCAGCATATCAGCCCGTCATCATCAGGCACATCTGCCCGCCTGCCATTAGGCACATCTGCCCGCCTGCCATCAGGCACATCTGCCCGCAGGTCATCAGGGACATCTGCCTGCCAGTCATCAGGCACATCTGCCCGCCAGTCATCAAGCACATCTGCCCGCCAGTCATCAGGCACATCTGCCGCCCGCCATCAGGCACATCTGTCGCCCGCCATCTGACACCGTCAACAGCTAACACATCAGCCCGTCATCAGCTGACACATCAGCCCGTCATCAGCTGACACATCAGCCCGTCAACAGCTGACACATCAGCCGCCCACCATCATCAGGCACATCTGCCCGCCTGCCATCAGGCACATCTGCCCGCCAGTCATCAGGCACATCTGCCCGCCAGTAATCAGGCACATCTGCCCGCCAGTCATCAGGCACATCTGCCCGCCTGCCATCAGGCACATCTGCCCGCCTGCCATCAGGCACATCTGCCCGCCAGTCATCAGGCACATCTCCCCGCCAGTCATCAGGCACATCTGCCCGCCAGTCATCAGGCACATCTGCCCGCCAGTCATCAGGCACATCTGCCCGCCAGTCATCAGGCACATCTGCCGCCCGCCATCAGGCACATCTGTCGCCCGCCATCTGACACCGTCAACAGCTAACACATCAGCCCGTCATCAGCTGACACATCAGCCCGTCATCAGCTGACACATCAGCCCGTCAACAGCTGACACATCAGCCGCCTACCATCATCAGGCACATCTTCCCGCCCGCCATCAGGCACATCTGCCAGCCGCCATCTGCCCACGATCAGGCAAATCTGCCCGCCAACATCAGGCACATCTAGCCACCTGCCATCTGACACATCTGCCCACCAACATGACAAAAAGGTCTTACAGCGCAGAGGAGGCTCTCCAAATACTCCAGAGTATGTCGGACGAGAGTAGCGGGGAATTCTCTCCGTCAGACTCGGATAGTGACTATGAGCCAGTGGAAAGCAGTGGCTCCGAGTTGGAAACAGAGGAAGATACAATCCTAACAAGGAGAATCAGGAGAAATGAGCAGGAGGAGGCATTCACCAGCAGTGCAACACTCCAGGGCATCCACCAGCAGGCATCCACAAGCAGCGCAGCACTCCAGGATGATATGCAGGCATTCACCAGCAGCCCAGCACTCCAGGATGATATGCAGGCATCCACCAGTAGCGCAGCACTACAGGGCATCCACCAGCAGGCATCCACCAGCAGCGCAGCACTCCGGGTTAGGCGGGCATCCACCAGCAGTTCTGCAACCTTCCTAGAAGATAGGCCAGATGCTAGCAACGGATCCCATCAACGAGGCAGTGCCCATACTAGCCTCCCAGATGTTCTACTGTATCCAACATGGCTGCCCGATACATCAGTAGAACCTGTAATACCCCTTTTCACAGCCCAGCCAGGCCCTCAGATGCAGACGGAATATGTAACCCCACTTTATTATTTTCATTTATTTTTTACCAATGATCTCCTAACCTACATTGTGGAGCAATATAATCTATACGCCAGCCAACATATAGCCAACAATCCCAGTTCCTCATAGGCCCGTCCTTTTGTTTGGAAACCCCTCACCGTAGAAGAATTTAAAATTTTCCTTGGCCTAACCCTCAACATGGGGCTCACAAAAAAAATGAACTCCATTCCTACTGGTCTACCCAACCTATCCACCACATGCCGATCTATTCGTCATTTATGCCCAGAACCCGTTATGAGATGATCATGAGATTTTTACACTTCAATAACAATGCCCAATGCCTCCCTCGAAATCATCCCAGGTACAATAAGTTATTCAAAATTCGGCCCCTAATCAATTTTTTTTGCGCCAGCTTCAAGGAGATGTTTTTCCCTGATAGAAACATATGTGTGGATGAATCCCTGGTGCACTTCACCGGAAGACTGGGAATAAAACAATACCTCCCCAGTAAAAGAGCCAGACATGGGGTAAAATTTTATAAGGTGTGTGACAGGGCCACGGGTTACACATATGATTTTATCATTTATGAGGGAAAAGACAGACAGCTAAACCCCCCTGGATGCCCTACCTACATGGGAACAAGTGGCAAAATTGTCTGGCAGCTGATCCAACCATTACTTGGGAAAGGTTACCACCTTTACGTAGACAATTTCTACACTAGTCTCCCACTTTTCCGCCATTTGTACCTAAAGAACACTGTGGCCTGTGGGACAGCACGGACCAACTGCAAAGGCTTCCCACAAAGATTGGTCGCCAAGAAATTGAAGCAGGGTGAAATGGCCAGTATGCAAACTGAAGAAGTACTAGCGGTGAAGTGGAGAGATAAAAAAAGAGATGTCTACATCCTTTCAACAATACATGACGACACCTTGGTGGAACTTCAGAGAAGAGGAGGCCCCATACAGAAGCCAAAATGTGTGCATGAGTACAACCTATACATGGGGGGGTGGATATGAACGACCAGATGATGCAGCCCTACTTGGCCACCAGGAGATTACTATTTTGGTACAAGAAAGTCGCCATTTATTTGATGCAACTTGCCCTATTTAATTCCTATATAATTTTTTCTAAGTGCACCCAAAGTTCCCTACCCTATCTAAAATTCCAAGAAGAAGTTTTCACAGCCCTTCTCTATCCCCAAGGCCAAGCCCCTCAACTAATTCGCTCAGATGCGTTAGCCAGACTCCATGAAAGGCACTTTCCCAAAATCCTCCCTCTTACCCAAACAGGTCGCAAACCCCCAAATAAATGTTGTGTATGTGCAAGTAGAGGAATTCGCCGTGACACCCGATACTACTGTCCCCAATGTCCCTCCCAGCCAGGGCTCTGTATTGGAACGTGCTATCGGAGCTATCATACTTCACTACACTATTAGTACAGTGAAGATGATTTTTATCTGCCATTTCTGTGAATGACCCGGACTGTTAACGACTATGCCTCTGCCAAACATGTTTCTGCCTTCAACGTAAATTGACCCGGACTGTTAACGACTATGCCTCTGCCAAACATCTTTCTGCCTTCAACGTGAATTGACCCGGACTGTTAAATGACCATGATTTTTGCCTGCCTCCTGAACTTATCATTTGCCCTGCCACTGTACAGCACAGGGGTCTCACATATGTGAGGGGCTCCAGAAAAGGTTTTCCGAGTGGAGAAAACATTTTTCTCCGGGTTTTTAGTTTTCTCGGATTAGGGTCTGGAGACTCGGAGGCTTCGTAGAGATTTGGGTGGGAAGAAGCCTCTACCCCTGTCCTCAGGTCTTACCTGACCAAGGCCCAATGTACAAAGTGCTGCCTGCTGCCACCTGAACTGGCCATGCCTTTGCCTACCACATGACCTTGCCATGCATTTGCCTGCCACATGACCTTGCCATGCCTTTGCCTGCCACCTGGACTGGCCATGCCTATGCCTGTTACCTGAACTGCCTGCTAAACCTTGGACTGTACTGAACCATGTTCATACTTTTCCATATCTGTCTGCTGCCTCGACAATTCCTGGACATTTCCTTTGGCTGTCTAGACAAATGCTTTGGCTGCTCTGGAACGGTATTCCTGCCTGCTAAAACCACAGGTGAGCTTTTTTTTTTTTTACCTTTTGCTCAGCAGAATGTATTTTGGGGTGTAATTCTTGGTGTGTACATGCTATGTGTTAGAAGCCTGGAGGTGCTACTTGCATGTTGGGCCTCTGTATGTGGCCAGGTAGTGGAAAAGTCTCACACATGGGGTATCGCCATACTCAGGACGAGTAGCAGAATGTATTTTGGGGTGTCATTTTGGCTATGTACATGCTATGTGTAAGAAAGATCTTCTAAATTGACAACTTTGTGAGAAAAAAAATAGGTTTTCATTTTCTTTCCACATTTTCCAAAAACTTGTGGAAAGAAATGACATGTTCAAAAGACTCATTATGCCTCATAGAATATACATTGGGTTGTTTTCTTTCCAAAATGGGGTCATTTTGTGGGTAATTCCATTGTCCTGGTGCTCCAGGGCCTTCAAAAATGTGATAGGTACTCAGGAAATGAAATGTGTAATTTATGCCTTTAGAACGCCTGATGGTGCTATATGGATGTTGGGCCTCTGTATGTGGCCAGGCTGTGGAAAAGTCTCACACATGGGGTATCGCCATACTCAGGATGAGTAGCAGAATGTATTTTGGGGTGTCATTTTGGCTATGTGCATGCTATGTGTTAGAAAGATCTTCTAAATTGACAACTTTGTGAGAAAATAATAGGTTTTCATTTTCTTTCCACATTTTTCAAAAACTTGTGGAAAGAAATGACATGTTCAAAAGACTCAGTATGCCTCATAGAATATACATTGGGTTGTTTTCTTTCCAAAATTGGGTCATTTTGTGGGTAATTCCATTGTCCTGGTGCTCCAGGGCCTTCAAAAATGTGATAGGTACTCAGGAAATGAAATGTGTAATTTATGCCTTTAGAATGCCTGATGGTGCTATATGGATGTTGGGCCTCTGTATGTGGCCAGGCTGTGGAAAAGTCTCACACATGGGGTATCGCCATACTCAGGATGAATAGCAGAATGTATTTTGGGGTGTCATTTTGGCTATGTACATGCTATGTGTTAGAAAGATCTTTTAAATTGACAACTTTGTGAGAAAAAAATAGGTTTTCATTTTCTTTCCACATTTTCCAAAAACTTGTGGAAAGAAATGAGATGTTCAAACGACTCAGTATGCCTCATAGAATATACATTGGGTTGTTTTCTTTCCAAAATTGGGTCATTTTGTGGATAATTCCATTGTCCTGGTGCTCCAGGGCCTTCAAAAATATGATTGGTACTCAGAAAATGAAATGTGTAATTTATGCCTTTAGAACGCCTGATGGTGCTATATGGATGTTGGGCCTCTATATGTGGCCAGGCTGTGGAAAAGTCTCACACATGGGGTATCGCCATACTCAGGTTGAATAGCATAATGTATTTTGGGGTGTAATTGCAATTATGCCTGCACCGTGTGTGAGAAATAACTTGTAAATATGACAATTTAGTGAAGAAAAAAAAAAATCTATATTTCTTAAATTTCCAAAGCATTGTGGGGAAAAAATTTCAACTTCAAAAAATTCACTATGCCTCTTACTAAATACCTCAGACTGTCTTCTTTCCAAAAAGGGGTCTTTTGGGGGGTTATTGTACTGTCCTGACATTTTAGGGCCTCAAGAAATTAGATCAGTGCATTAGGCCATCAGTGCATTAGGATTGATACATTTTCAATAATGCGTAGCATGGCTTGTAGACTCTATAACTTTCACACAAACCAATGATCATACAATTATCAGGATTTTTTTTACCAAAGACATGTGGTAGAATACATTTTTGCCTAAATTTTCGACAAAATTTAATTTTTTTGGTTTCTTTTAAAAGAGAAAGTAGAAAATTTTGAGTTTTTTTCAAAATATTCGCTCTTTTTTCGCTTATATTACAAAAAATAAAAAATGAAGTGGTGAATAAATACCACCAAAAGAAAGCTCTATTTGTGTGAACAAAAGGATAAAAATTTCATTTGGGTACAGTGTAGCATGACTGAGTAATTGTCATTCAAAGTGAGAGAGCACTGAAAGCTGAAAATTGGTCTGGGAAGGAAGGGGGTGAAAGTGCCCAGTATTGAGGTGGTTAAAAAAAAGGAGTTCTTATTGCAATAAGGGACACTGTCTCATTTCAACTCCATGAAGTGATTACAGACCCACAAGGACGGTTCATAAATATTAATTTGCGATATTAGCTCCTCAACATACACTATTGTGAACCTTTACGCCCTGAATGCCAACCAAATACGCTTTATTAAGAAAACTTTTCGTAAAATACGGGCCCACCAAAAAGGAGCCCTGGTGATATGTGGGGACTTTAACCTTATCCCAGACTCACACCTTGATTCCACTTCTACCCCCATCAGAAAAAAAAAAAAAAAAAAAAAAAAAAAAAGAAAAACCCAAATGCGTCAAAACACCATACATCAGCAAAATGTATTCGACGCCTGGAGATGTCTTCATGCAGGGGAAAAAGACTTCACTTTTTTTTTCTTCACCACACAGGTCATACTCAAGAATTGATCTATTCCTCGTAGATCAATGGACCTTGTCCAGAACTGTATCAGTATTCATAAATTATATTACGTGGGCAGATCACGCGTCTGTAGTGCTGACAATCAGTGACTCATTTTCCTCGAACCCTGTTCCCATCTGGAGAGCTAACTCGCTTCTTTTACAGGAAAAACCTACTAAAACTATATTGGAACAACATTTAATGCAATATTTTAGCGATAATGTGAACTCTGTGGATGATAAGTTTACGTTGTGGAATGCCCATAAGGCGTTCATGAGTGGTATCTTTATTAAACTGGGGACAAGGAGGAAGAGGCAGCACCAACAGCAAATACAAGATCTCACAAACAAAATTCACAACTTAGAAATCAGTAATAAACAAAAACCCACACCCTCAATTTCTAAACAATTATCACAACACTGTTAGGATCTTCGATTGCTGCTATTAGGAAATTTTGAAAAGTCTACTATACGTCTAAATATGAAATATTATGTAAATGGTAAAAGGGCGGGGAAACTCCTAGCACAACGCTTACGGGAAATTGAAAATGTGAGGGAAAAGCCGCTCCAAAAACCGCCGTATTCCTTTAGAAAGCTCCCGTCCTACCACACAATGTTGGGTGCTGGCTGTGGTCAAGTCTGGGAAGGAAAAGAAGTCCTGGACTGCCGCACTCCATACAAAAACATCTTTATTGAAAAAATCTGTTTAAAATCCAACATAGCGAACAAAACAAAAAGTGGACATAGCGGGCATAAAATAGCTAACGCGTTTCACATTCAAAGATGCTTACTCATAGCTAGATTTGATCGAACAACAAAAGTATATATAAAGGAAAAGGAAAGGGAGGGACAGGGTGTAACCCCCAATCCTCATCAACAAGCAATTAAATGAACACACATGCTGCATGATTAAAACTAAATTCGTAACTATGAAACCCACCTAAACATTAGAGACAGGTCAACAAATGCAAAAATTATATACTTATACAGCTGTATAAAGTTTTTTTGATGTGAACATAGATATAAGGAATTATGTGGACATCCACACAATACCATATACTGGATTCATGGTTAGAATATATAAAAAAAAAATTGTTTTTTTTTCACGATAAGAAAAAAACGGACATTTGAATGGAGTGCCTGCTATATAACAGGTGATGAGCCACATCCATAGAGAAAAGGACAAAAAATGCATCAGAATACATATGTAAATGAAAATTAATTAAATAGTAACCATTCCTGTCCATAGTTTCAAACGTCAAAATACATTGTCACTTATGACTAGTTATACAAAAAAACCAAAAAGGATTTTTTTCCTTTTTCTTCTTCTTCTTGTTTCAAAAGAGAAAACACAAGAAAAAGTAAAAAATAAAGGTAAATACTGAAGTCCGTAACCGATGATCAAAGAGCTGGTCCCATAGTGATAATCCCCGCCGCAGAGGCACAGATTTTTACTGTCGATACATTGATGACCTATTGTTTATAGTTTCAGACCCATGTGTCAGTTTGGAACAATGGCTAGACTACATGAATGACAACTTGTTAAATTTACGATTCACTGGGAAATTAGAAATGAAATCAATAGAATTCTTGGATGTTCTGCTCACCGGTGAGGATAACGGTATTACATCTAATCTATACAGGAAATTAAGTGCGGGTAACACCCTTTTGCGGGCTGATTCCAGTCACCCAAAACACACCATAAACAGCATACCGGTAGGACAGTTTCTGAGGCTCAAAAGAATTTGCAGTAAGCCAGAAGATTTTTACCAAGAATCTTTTGCTTTGTCTGCTAGGTTTCAAGAAAGAGGTTACTCTAATAGGGCTGTCGGACTTTGTTCGGACATTCCGACAACAAAATCCTAGGATTTTTTCCGACGGATGTTGGCTCAAACTTGTTTTGTCTACACACGGTCGCACAAAGTTGTCGGAAAATCCGATCGTTCTAAACGCGGTGGCGTAAAACACGTACGTCGGGACTATAAACGGGGCAGTGGCCAATAGCTTTCATCTCTTTATTTATTCTGAGCATGCGTGGCACTTTGTCCGTCGGATTTGTGTACACACGATCGGAATTTCCGACAACGGATTTTGTTGTCGGAAAATTTTATCTCCTGCTCTCCAACTTTGTGTGTCGGAAAATCCGATGGAAAATGTCCGATGGAGCCCACACATGGTCGAAATTTCCGACAACACGCTCCGATCGGACATTTTCCATCGGAAAATCCGACCGTGTGTACGGGGCATTAGTCTATCATACAAAGAGGGCTATCTATAGCCCAAAGGGTACCCCGTACTAACTTACTCATTGACAAATTCTCTACAGCCCGCAGCTCCAGGGACACTATTTCCATCCCTACTTTTTCCACGCCTTTTAGCCTGGAATTTCATAAAATTAAAAAAATTGTCACTAAACATCTTTCCGTTCTAACCCATGATCCCATTTACTTCAGGATTTTGAAAAAGGGGGTTCGTGCAGTTTCCAAAAAAGCTCCATCTTTAGCTAGCATTCTGTCACCTAGCTTTTTCTCTAGTAAAACAAACAACAGAAATTGGTTATCTTTTCACGGTACTTTTAAGTGTGGTGGTAGAGGCTGCTCATACTGTTCTTTTATTAAAGAAGGTGATGTAGTGCTATCCACGTCCACAGGAAAATCCCATAAGATTTGTGACTTTATCAATTGCAACACACGATATGTTGTATATGTTATTACGTGCACTACTTGCTCAATACAGTATGTGGGCAGAACTATACGGAGACTAAAAGATCGCCTCTATGACCACCTTTATGACATACAAAAAGATCATGCCACTAATGTCGCCAGACACTGGAACGAAGTTCACCATAAAGATACCTCCAGTTTAGTGATTCAAGGTGTGGATAAAATTGTTAAACCCCCTAGGGGTGGGGACAAATTTAATCTCTTGTGTAAAAGAGAAGTCCGGTGGATCTTCTTTTTAAACACAAGATGCCCTTCAGGATTAAATTTTGAATGGGATGTCTCCCACTTTTATCAACAATAGGTTTATCTTTCAGGTTTGGTCTTCTCTCATGCTTGTTTTTCTTGATTTACATATAAAAAAAAGGTAACAAAAGAGAAAAAACTAGTGCATTTTATGCTTTTTTGCAGCACCAGGAGTAAGACTCTCTCGCTTCCTTTCACTCCGCTTAGTGTTGCGTCACATCTACCACCCTTTAGCGCAATCTGCCATATAGGCTTTTCATCAGGGCTCCACAATGGGATATTCTGTATATATTTTCGTTCAATCTTTATGTGTCTGACGACTATATATTTTTGTTCATTTTTATGTGTCTGACTACTTTCGGCACACCCTGTAGTGATTATAGTAGACTATGTTATGGCCACTTGATGTTAGCACCTCTTTCAAAATTATAGCTGTACCCTTGTCAGTCAGTCAATCATTCCTTTTACATGAAAATGAGACACCTCAATATACGTTATGTTCTCCTGCGACATCAGTAGTGACATTCTATTACCTTAACTCTTTCCCATTGTTGCCCACCCCTTTTGAGTTTAGCCTAATTTATATCGTTTAAGTGATTCAATTATATTCTTTTTACATCGCTATAGGATACATCCATGTAGTCTATACTTTTGGTAGCTTTTGAAGTGAGACTCCGTTGTTTCAGTTTTTATCTTATAGTTGCTCATCCCGTTATGGCCAATGCAATCAGTGCTCTAAGTAGCAGTGGTTGCGTTGTCATTGCTTCAGGGTGTGCATAACTACATAGGCTTTATTCAAATAATTTGGTTTTTATCCTGCTGTTATGCAGATAATCATGTAGTTTGCAGATATTAGAATTTTTTCAACAAGCTTCATGTATGTTTGGATTGGATATATTTTCCTCCCTCCTATCAATAGGGCAGAGACATTTCCCCTGTGGGTTACGTATTTTAAAACTTTAAAAACCTTAAAATCTAAATTTTTACTGATTTCTCATTCAGTTTCAGGACTACGGGACCAGCTCTTTGATCATCAGTTACAGACTTCAGTATTTACCTTTATTTTTTACTTTTTCTTGTGTTTTCTCTTTTGAAACAAGAAGAAGAAGAAAAAGGAAAAAAATCCTTTTTGTTATTTTTGTATAACTAGTCATAAGTAACAATGTATTTTGACATTTGAAACTATGGACAGGAATGGTTACAATTTAATTAATTTTCATTTACATATGTATTCTGATGCATTTTTTGTCCTTTTCTCTATGGATGTGGCTCTTGACCTGTCATATAGCAGGCACTCCATTCAAATGTCCGTTTTTTCTTATCGTGAAAAAAAAATAATTTTTTTTGATATATTCTAACCTGGAATCCGGTATATGGTATTGTGTGGATGTCCACATAATTCCTTATATCTATGTTCACATCCAAAAAACTTTATACAGCTGTATAAGTATATAATTTTTGCATTTGTTGACCTGTCTCTAATGTTTAGGTGGGTGTCACGTACCTGGTAGGTGGAGCCCGGAATGCAGAGAACGGCCTCTCGTATACCTCTGACTTAAGAACCCCTGAAGGTGTGAACAGGGACTCGAAAGTACAGAGGGGCACAAGTGCCTGACTGGAACACTGAAGCAGAAGGCAGGATCCTGTAGTCAGCAGGGAGGTGCACTGTAGTCCCGTAGCAGGTTGCAGACAGCAGGGAGGTGCACTGTAGTCCAGTAGCAGGTTGCAGACAGCAGGGAGGTGCACTGTAGTCCCGTAGCAGGTTGCAGACAACAGGGAGGTGCACTGTAGTCCCGTAGCAGGTTGCAGACAGCAGGGAGGTGCACTGTAGTCCCGTAGCAGGTTGCAGACAGCAGGGAGGTGCACTGTAGTCCCGTAGCAGGTTGCAGACAGCAGGGAGGTGCACTGTAGTCCCGTAGCAGGTTGCAGACAGCAGGGAGGTGCACTGTAGTCCCGTAGCAGATGCAGACAGCAGGGAGGTGCACTGTAGTCCCGTAGCAGGTTGCAGACAGCAGGGAGGTGCAGACAAGCCGGGTCAAGGTACTGGCGGGCAGATCAGGTACAGAAGGGCAAACCAAGAGAATAGTCAGAGTCCAAGCCAAGATCGGGGCGGGCAAGCAGGTAAGTCAGGAACAAGCCAAGTAAATACTAGATACAGGAAAACTGGTAACAAGGTAGCAGGGGTCTCAGGAAACGCTGTGGACCGGACAGCAAGGCAGCATTGAAACAGTCTTCTTTAAATAGCCTATCTTTGGCGCCAAGTGGCACTATTGCGCATGCGCGTACGCACGTTAGCGTACGTTTGTTAGCACCAGTAGAGATATTGGCACTATTGCGCATGTGCGTACGTTTGTTAGCACTATTAGCGCCATTGGCGCTATTGCGCGCCCGCGAGCGCCGGATGGCGCTTCTATGCACAGGCATTCGTTTAAAACTGCAAGAGGGCTTTTCCTGACAGTGGGTTTCATGGTTATGAATTTAGTTTTAATCATGCAGCATGTGTGTTCATTTAATTGCTTGTTGATGAGGATTGGGGGTTACACACTGTCCCTCCCTTTCCTTTTTCTTTATATATACTTTTGTTGTTCGATCAAATCTAGCTATGAGTAAGCATCTTTGAATGTGAAACGCGTTCGCTATTTTATGCCCGCTATGTCCACTTTTTGTTTTGTTTGCTATGTTGGATTCTAAACGGATTTTTTCAATAAAGATGTTTTTGTACAGAGTGCGGCAGTCCAGGACTTCTTTTCCTTCACAACGCTTACGGGGCTGCAGATACAAAACCAAGATACCATACATCCAACACCCAATCAACACCCACAAAAAATTGCAGACACATTTAGCCATTATAATGGATCTCTGTACAACTTGGCAGATGATCCAAATACCTTTCAACCAACCCCCGAGGCTATCCAGGGCTTTCTGAAGAAAGTGTCTCTTCCCCAATTAACCCCAACACAACTACAGCACCTTAATTCTCCCTCCCACAAACCAGGAAGTGTCTCATGCTATAGATACGTTACCACTAAACAAGTCCCCAGGTCCTGATGGATACATAGGAGAATACTACAAAACATTCAAGTACATCCTCACACCCCACCTAACCAATATTTTCAACGATGCGCTGCCTATTCCTCCCTTCCTCAGAAATGTTGAAAGCACTTGTAATCACCCTTCCAAAACCAGGGAAGGAACCATCTCTTCCACAGAATTTCAGGCTGATATCCTTACTTAATAACAACCTGAAACTATATGCCAAACTGATCACACTAAGGCTGATAAACATACTTCCACAGCTAATACATATGGATCAATCCGGATTTACAAAAGGATGTCAAACCACTGACGCCACTAGGCACCTAATTAATATAATCCACCACGTAAATCTGAAGGGAACGCCTTCTCTGCTCCTAGCTTTGGATGCAGAGAAGGCGTTCGATCGGATACATTGGGGATATCTTGCCAGGGTATTGAAGAAGTTTGGATTCCAAAGCACCATATTTTCTGCAATTATGGCATTATATTCCAAGCCATCTGCCCAGGTTTACACCTCGGGGCCCCTTTCAATCCATGTAATATTACAAATAGAACTCGCTGGTGGTGCCCACTTTCACCGTTAATTTTAAACCTTCTCATGGAACCTCTGGCGAGTTACATACGCAACCACCCTCAAATTACAGGACATAGGTTTAACAACTCAGCACACACCATCAGTCTATTTGCTGACAATGTTATACTCATGGTCACAGACGTAGAGACCTCATTAGCCTCAATACATCAAACACTCAAAATGTTCAACGGTATATCCTACTACAAAGTAAACAACACTAAGTCATACATCCTTGGCATCAATATACCCCCTAAAACTAGGCACAAAATGAAACAATTATACCCATACACGTGGAACACCACCGGTATAAATTACTTAGGCATCAGCTTAACAGCTAAGACAGAGGAATTGTTCAAAGCAAATTACTCCATATTCTTAGATAAACTACACTCCAAACTCCAAGATCTAGCAAAAACAGAATTATCCAGGAGACTTGCAGCCTTTAAAATGGTACTGCTATCACAATTTCTATACCTATTTAGGACCATGCCTATCTCAGTGCCTAACATCTTCTTTATTAAAGCCCAATCTATGATCAACAGATATCTTTGGCAAGGAAAGAGGGCGAGGTGTGCATTCTCCAAACTAATCAAGGAGTGGGAGGAGTGGGCTTAGTAGTACTTAAAGACTACTACATTGCCTCAATATTGGCACAAATTAAAACATGGTTCCCCCAAAGCCCCAATACCAGATGGAAAGAATTGGAAAATATACAACGTAAAGGTGGCGATCTTTATCACTTTCTTCTTACTAGTCAACAATACACCCCTAGATACGCATCGCTTTCTCACAGCATCACTTTATGCCTGGAGAGCTTTGTTAAACACTCCATCTCTCCATCTCAGGACTCCATTACCTCCACGCTATCAATGCCTACCTATAGCTTGACACACATCATACCTGACCTAAATGTCTCAAGCTGGGTAGAAAAAGGGATAGAAAAAAATTGAAGATATGATGATAGGTCCAACTCCAAAAACCTTCAGGTCCTTACAAATAGAATACAACCTAGCTAACTCAGAATATTACACATACCATAGAATTATACATCTACTACGCTCCAATTTGAAAACAAATATTGAGATGCCATGGAGAGTACTCCAATACTACACAAACCCTACCACCAAGATTAAAGTTACCGTATATACTCAAGTATTGGTCGATCCGAATATAAGCCGAGGCCCCTAATTTACCACAAAAAACTGGGAAAACGTATTGACCCGAGTATAAGCCGAGGGTGATAAATGCAGCAGCTACTGTAAGTAGAAAAGAGGGTCAACAATGCCCATCTGCAGCTACATACCTCACTGTGTCCTGTGTATACCTCACTGTGTCCTGTGCATACCTCCCTGTGTCCTGCGCATGCCTCTCTGTGTCCTGTGTATACCTCCCTGTGTCCTGTGCATGCCTCCCTGTGTCCATTGCAGCCTACCTGTGCCAATCTGCATCCTCTCTGTGTCCTGTGCATGCCTCCGTGTGCCAAACTGCAGCCACTGTGTGCCGATCTACAGCCTCTGTGTGCCGATCTGCAGCCACCATTGCCACTATTGCATCGATCAGCGTGTCATAAAAACATATGGCGGCCATTCCAGTGTTCAAAAGCCACGCCTCCTCCTCATCTGTGATAGGTAGAACACTCAATTTCCCAGCAGTCAGTGTTCAGCCTATCACAGACATCCGCTCATCCTCATACCACGGACGAGGATGAGAAGATGTCCGTGATAGGCTGAACACTGACTGCTGGGAAATTGAGTGTTCTGCCTATCACAGACGGGGAGGAGGCGCGGCTTTTGAACACTGGAATGGCCGCCACATGTTTTTATGACACGCTGCACGCCGTCTGTCTACATGACACGCTGATCAGGTAGGCAGATGGCGGTGACTCGAGTATAAGCCGAGGGGGGCACTTTCAGCCTAAAAAAAAGGGCTGAAAATCTCGGCTTATACTCAAGTATATACGGTATATCGTTGTTCTATAATATACTGAAAAATAAGGATATACCCTTGAAAACAACTCATATGATTGCCTGGGAGAAGGACTCTTACCTCTTACTCCCTGGAACAATGGCGAAAGGCACTTCACATCACGTACGCTGCGACAAAGAGTGTAAAATTATGGGAATTATCGCAGAAAATCCTCTTCATATGGTATTTGACACCCCATAGAATAGCTAAATTCTCACCACAAAGTTCCAATACCTGCTGGAGGAACTGTGGTGCTGTGGGAACATTGTACCATATACTCTGGTCTTGCCCTACTATAATCCCCTTTTGGAAAGGAGTATATGGAGTAATTTCACAAGTATTGAATATTAAAGTACCCATGTCGCCGGGAAATGCAATTTTATCCTTAGACGTGCCGTGCACATTCTTTTGAGTGCAGGATTAACGATAATGCGCCATTGGAGAGATCAACAAACCCCGTCTCTACATGAAGTAATAAATACGACTAACACTCAGGCAGCGTACGAGATGTTTTATGCATCAACCCAAAGCAATTACAGTAAAGCCCAAAAAATATGGGAAAAATGGGTAGATTGGTACGCAATGAAACATAAGACCTAAATTTTTTGGTGTAAAGTTACCACAATAACATTAGATATTTTTCATTTTTTTGGAACCTCAAGGAGGTTGGTGTCCCTTGTTAATTTGACATTGTCTTTTAAAATGTATTTTAATAAAAACACATAGGCAAGTATTTTCAGAAAATAAAATATCCATTTATTCTGGTTAACAAAATAGAGATGAAGGCAACACTGGAGAAACTTTTGGAATTTGTGAAGCCTTTTGGCCCCCAGGGTACACATCAAGTCTGTGGAAAAGAAAATTGGGATCTTGAGGAGTCCATATAATAGGGAGCACAATCTGGTCCAGGAATCCCAGAGATCAAGAGCAGCAGCAGATGACATATATGTCCCCAGGCTGTGGTACTGCACCAGCCTGCATCTTCTGTCAGACCAGACTGAACCCAGGTCATCACGTTCTTCTCTTCGCTGCAGCCTTCCCTCCACGCTGCAGTGCACCCTTCCCTGCAGCCTTCCCTCAACGCTGCCCTGCAGCCTTCCTTGGAGGCTGTGGCTCTGGTGGTGCACTTGTGGCAGGAGGAGGAGGGGCTTGCTCATTTATTAAGCTGTTGGCAGTTAACTCGCCCCTGTGAAGGACATCAGAAAAAAGTTATTTCACAGAGGAGACGTTGGCCCTTCTCCACTTTGAGCAACCTGCTGGCTATATAGCAACCATAGGCCTCTTCAGGTTCGGGGGGGCTCCTGAGGAAATTTGTAGCCTGCCACTTTCCAGACCCCCGCCCTGGCTGAGCTCATCCTGTGTCAAAAAAGGGACATAATTTTATTTTTTGGTTCATCAATCACACACAATTTTCAGCTCATGTCTATGAATATAATTCTATGTTAATACATATAAGAGTATCATTCTGACCCCAGCATTTTTTCAAGCTGGTGACAAACATTTTTGGCCACTACTGTCAATTGATTTGTATACATAATTTTTTGTATAAAATCCTTAATAGGTAATCAATTAGAACATCTAGTTAACATCATTAATATTAGGACACTAAATATGTCTAAAAATAATATACCTGGCTCCAGATGGTCGCATCCGGTCCTTCCAGGATGGAAGGCCCAGGTTGGTCCTCATCAGCCTCTGCTGTGGTGGAGGGAAGGGTTAAGGGAAGGGTCGAAAGAGATTCCCTGGCTTCAGTCTGGTCGTCAAGAAAACGCAGGTTTTGGAAGTACCACAGCCTGGGTAAATACACATCAGCTGCTGATGCTCCTGATCTCAGGGAAGCCTGGATCTTGTTATGCTCCCTCCTTTACATATTTCTCAAGATCCCAATTTTCCTTTCCAAAATCTCCACGGTTTGCTTCTGGGATGAAAGTCTGCACAAATGCCAGAAATTTCTCCAGCATTGCCTTCCTTACTGGTTTAATGTAATATTGAGGGTGTTTGACCTCCCACAGATTCCTCATCTCCCTGTACTTCTCAATAAATGGTGTCAGAAATTCAGGATCCTGAAACTTATTATTCATTTTTGCTGTAAGACAATACACAAGACAAAAACACTAATGTTAGCCTAAACTCTCATAATCTTATCCCAACATAGGCCTCAATCTTTAAGCAGTATAGGCTGCTACAAAATAAATAAAATTTACCTTCGTTTCGGACGCTCGTAACTTTAGTTTCTCTTTCCTCCGTACCTCCAGAACGTACGTATGGCACATGCGTGTTAGCTTTATATACACTACGCATACACTGCGCATGCGTGAAACTCCGCCTGCGTCGCCCGCCCCTGACGTTCTTTTTCACAAATATTCTCCACCCCTTCTCTCTGCAGTGCGCAGTAGGAGCAACATGGTGGAGACACAGGTGGTTCATAATTTTACCACAAGCGAGGAGGAAAGCCCGGAGCCCGAAACGTCCCGATCTGGGAAGAAAAGATTTAAGGCCTCCAATATGGCCTTTGAAGAGATGGTGGAGATGGTTGAAATTTTGCAGAGGAAAGATTATGATGGCAAGCATGGACCGTACACCTAGCCTAATTTACGCAAGGCCAAAATCATGTCCAAAGTTGTGAAGACTCTGCAGCATAATCTTGGAGTACGCCACTCAAAAGACCAATTGAGGAAACGCTGGTCCGACCTAAAACTCAAGAAGCCGGATCAGTACAGAAGAATTAAAAAAGTGCTTAAAAAAAGTAAGTACTTGTCGTGTGTTCCTATTCTGATTATTAACTTGCATGCTGCTCCATGTGCTTTTCTTTACTGTTGTACAGTTTTAAATGGCTACTTTTATGTTCGTGGACACACACATCGTTCGTAGGAAACATTGTTTGTAAATATATACAATGTTTTTGCCAGATACAGGGTTAACTACATTTAGTCTTGCTAATTTGTCTTATTAAAAGAGGTTTAGGACATTGTTGTCTAGATTTTTTTTGGAAACTAGAAAACTTCATTCAGTGGAATGTAAGGAGAGGACACTCGGCAGCTGTTTACACATCTGGACTCAGGAGCACTAGTGTGGGACAACAGAATACATTTTTTGCAGTAACCCACACAGGTTCTCCAGTGTATACTTGTTGGGGTGTCTCTATCTGTGAAACTTGGCCAAAAAAGGTAAGTATTCCAGCTTGTTTAAAAGGGCATTTTAATCATGTCTTCAACTTGGATCTCTGCCCAAACAGACAATTGTACACCACTTCAATACAATGTTTCATATTCCTATTTCTGGACTCTAATATCTGTGTGCTAAGTATACCTTTTGTTTCATTCTCATAGGGGAGAAAAGACTCAGACAACCGGATCCCAGGGACCCCTGACCTCGCCTGCCGGATTGGGAAATAAGCCCCCCCGAGGATGTGGAGGAAGGAGGGGTGGAGGAAGTGGGCGACATGGGCACCCCACCAGGTGAGTGTCTGACACCCCAGCTTCAGGTAATCTATGTATGCCTGCATATTTCTAAATATATCTTTTTTCATCAATTGTAGGTGATGTGCTGGTTGTGGAAAGGGAAGTCGCGGAACCATGTCAAAGCACCAGCGCCCCCCCAAGGATGTAGAGGAAGCAGAGTTGGAGGAACTGGGCGACATGGGCACCCCACCAGGTTAGTGTCTGACACCCCAGCTTCAGGTAATCTATGTATGCCTGCATATTTCTAAACACATCTTTTTTCATCAAGTTTAGGTGATGTGCTGGTTGTGGAAGGGGAAGCCGCGGAACCCCTTTCAACAGACAGCGCACAAAGACTGATTGGCCAGCTCATGGCCTGGAATGGGGATCGTGATGTCATGCGCAATCAGCTGGACATCATGCGCAATCGGCTGGAGATTATGCAACAGGAAATGAAGAACATGATCGATCTTTTGGGGAGAATTTAATCCCTTTGTCGATCATGTTCTTCATTTCCTTTTTATATGACCAGATTCTGGCCTTACGTTTTTTTACAATTGTGTACGATTTTCAAATCAAGACATTTTTGTCACTATAATGTCTGATTTTGCCTTCATTTTAGAGATATGGAACTTTGTTAACTTCCAGAGTTGTGTGTATGTTTTATATGTTTTAACCACTTGAGCCCCGGACCATTATACAGCCTAAGGACCAGAGGTCTTTTTCCAATTTGGCACTGCGTCGCTTTAACTTTTAATTGTGCGGTCATGCAATGCTGTACCCAAACGAAATTTGCGTCCTTTTCTTCCCACAAATAGAGCTTTCTTTTGATGGCATTTGATCACCTCTGCCATTTTTATTTTTTGCGCTATAAACAGAAAAAGACCGAAAATTTTGAAAAAAAATGATATTTTCTACTTTTTGTTATAAAAAAAATCCAATAAACTCAATTTTAGTCATACATTTAGGACAAAATTTATTCGGCCACATGTCTTTGGTAAAAAAAATGTCAATAAGCATATATTTATTGGTTTGCGCAAAAGTTATAGCGTCTACAAACTAGGGTACATTTTCTGGAATTTACACAGCTTTTAGTTTATGACTGCCTATGTCATTTCTTGAGGTGCTAAAATGGCAGGGCAGTACAAAACCCACCCAAATGACCCCATTTTGGAAAGTAGACACCCCAAGGAAATTGCTGAGAGGCATGTTGAACCCATTGAATATTTTTTTTTTTTGTCCCAAGTGATTGAATAATGGCAAAAAAAAAATATATATTTACAAAAAGTTGTCACTAAATGATATATTGCTCACACAGGCCATGGGCCTATGTGGAATTGCACCCCAAAATACATTCAGCTGCTTCTCCTGAGTATGGGGATACCACATGTGTGGGACTTTTTGGGAGCCTAGCCGCGTACGGGGCCCCGAAAACCAATCACCGCCTTCAGGATTTCTAAGGGCATAAATTGTTGATTTCATTCCTCACTACCTATCACAGTTTTGAAGGCCATAAAATGCCCAGATGGCACAAAACTCCCCAAATGACCCCATTTTGGAAAGTAGACACCCCAAGCTATTTGCTGAGAGGCATGTTGAGTCCATGGAATACTTTCTTTTTTGACACAAGTTGCGGGAAAGTGACAATTTTTTTTTTTTTGCACAAAGTTGTCACTAAATGATATATTTCTCACACAGACCATGGGCATATGTGGAATTGCACCCCAAAATACATTTAGCTGCTTCTCCTGAGTATGGGGATACCACATGTGTGGGACTTTTTGGGAGCCTAGCCGCATACGGGGCCCCGAAAACCAAGCACCGCCTTCAGGATTTCTAAGGGCGTAATGTTGTGATTTCACTCCTCACTACCTATCACAGTTTTGAAGGCCATAAAATGCCAAGATGGCACAAACCCCCCCCCAAATGACCCCATTTTGGAAAGTAGACACCCCAAGCTATTTGCTGAGAGGCATGTTGAGTCCATGGAATATTTTATTTTTTGACACAAGTTGCGGGAAAGTGACAATTTTTTTTTTTTTGCACAAAGTTGTCACTAAATGATATATTTCTCACACAGGCCATGGGCAATTGCACCCCAAAATACATTTAGCTGCTTCTCCTGAGTATGGGGATACCACATGTGTATGACTTTTTGGGAGCCTAGCCGCATACGGGGCCCCGAAAACCAATCACCGCCTTCAGGATTTCTAAGGGCATAAATTGTTGATTTCATTCCTCACTACCTATCACAGTTTTGAAGGCCATAAAATGCCCAGATGGCACAAACCCCCCCCAAATGACCCCATTTTGGAAAGTAGACACCCCAAGCTATTTGCTGAGAGGCATGTTGAGTCCATGGAATACTTTCTTTTTTGACACAAGTTGCGGGAAAGTGACAATTTTTTTTTTTTGCACAAAGTTGTCACTAAATGATATATTTCTCACACAGACCATGGGCATATGTGGAATTGCACCCCAAAATACATTTAGCTGCTTCTCCTGAGTATGGGGATACCACATGTGTGGGACTTTTTGGGAGCCTAGCCGCATACGGGGCCCCGAAAACCAAGCACCGCCTTCAGGATTTCTAAGGGCGTAATGTTGTGATTTCACTCCTCACTACCTATCACAGTTTTGAAGGCCATAAAATGCCAAGATGGCACAAAACCCCCCCAAATGACCCCATTTTGGAAAGTAGACACCCCAAACTATTTGCTGAGAGGCATGTTGAGTCCATGGAATATTTTATATTTTGACACAAGTTGCGGGAAAGTAACACTTTTTTTTTGCACAAAGTTGTCACTAAATGATATATTGCTCAAACATGCCATGGGCATATGTGGAATTTTACCCCAAAATACATTCTGCTGCTTCTCCTGAGTATGGGGATACCACATGTTTAGGACTTTTTGGGAGCCTAGCCACGTACGGGGCCCCGAAAACCAAGCACCGCCTTCAGGATTTCTAAGGGCATAAATTTTTGATTTCACTCCTCACTTCCTATCACAGTTTTGAAGGCCATAAAATGCCAAGATGGCACAAAACCCCCCCAAATGACCCCATTTTGGAAAGTAGACACCCCAAGCTATTTGCTGAGAGGCATGTTGAGTCCATGGAATATTTTATTTTTTGACACAAGTTGCGGGAAAGTGACAATTTTTTTTTTTGCACAAAGTTGTCACTAAATGATATATTTCTCACACAGGCCATGGGCAATTGCACCCCAAAATACATTTAGCTGCTTCTCCTGAGTATGGGGATACCACATGTGTATGACTTTTTGGGAGCCTAGCCGCATACGGGGCCCCGAAAACCAAGCACCGCCTTCAGGATTTCTAAGGGCGTAAAGTTGTGATTTCCCTCCTCACTGCCTATCACAGTTTTGAAGGCCATAAAAAGCCCAGATGGCACAAAACCCCCCCAAAAGACCCCATTTTGGAAAGTAGACACCCCAAGCTATTTGCTGAGAGGCATGTTGAGTCCATGGAATATTTTATATTTTGACACAAGTTGCGGGAAAGTGACAATTTTTTTTTTTTTTTTGCACAAAGTTGTCACTAAATGATATATTGCTCAAACATGCCATGGGCATATGTGGAATTACACCCCAAAATATATTCTGCTGCTTCTCCTGAGTATGGGGATACCACATGTGTGGGACTTTTTGGGAGCCTAGCCGCATACGGGGCCCCGAAAACCAAGCACCGGCTTCAGGATTTCTAAGGGCGTTAAGTTGTGATTCCACTCCTCACTACCTATCACAGTTTTGAAGGCCATAAAATGCCAAGATGGCACAAACCCCCCCCCAAATGACCCCATTTTGGAAAGTAGACACCCCAAGCTATTTGCTGAAAGGCATGGTGAGTATTTTGCAGCTCTCATTTGTTTTTGAAAATGAAGAAAGACAAGAAAAATGTATTTTTTTTTTCTTTTTTCAATTTTCGAAAGTTTGTGACAAAAAGTGAGGTCTGCAAAATACTCACTATACCTCTCAGCAAATAGCTTGGGGTGTCTATTTTCCAAAATGGGGTCATTTGGGGGGGGGGGGTTGTGCCATCTGGGCATTCCATGGCCTCCGAAACTGTGCTAGGCAGTGAAGAGTGAAATCAAAAATTTATGCCCTTAGAAAGCCTGAAGGCGGGGCTTGGTTTTCGGGGTCCCGTGCGCGGCTAGGCTCCCAAAAAGTCCCACACATGTGGTATCCCCATACTCAGGAGAAGCAACAGAATGTATTTTGGGGTGTAATTTCACATATTCCCATGGCATGTTTGAGCAATATATCATTTAGTGACATCTTTGTGCAAAAAAAAAAAAAAAAAAAAAAGACTTGTCTCTTTCCCGCAACTTGTGTCACAATATAAAATATTCCATGGACTCGACATGCCTCTCAGCAAATAGCTTGGGGTGTCTACTTTCCAAAATGGGGTCATTTGGGGAGGGGTTGAACTGTCCTGGCATTTTATGCACAACATTTAGAAGCTTATGTCACACATCACCCACTCTTCTAACCACTTGAAGACAAAGACCTTTCTGACACTTTTTGATTACATGAAAAAATTATTTTTTTTTTGCAAGAAAATTACTTTGAACCCCCAAACATTATATATTTTTTTTAAAGCAAATGCCCTACAGATTAAAATGGTGGGTGTTTCATATTTTTTTTTCACACAGTATTTGCGCAGCGATTTTTCAAACGCATTTTTTGGGGAAAAAACACACTTTTTTAAATTTTAATGCACTAAAACACACTATATTGCCCAAATGTTTGATGAAATAAAAAAGATGATCTTAGGCCGAGTACATGGATACCAAACATGACATGCTTTAAAATTGCGCACAAACGCGCAGCGGCGACAAAATAAATACATTTTTAAAAGCCTTTAAAAGCCTTTACAGGTTACCACTTTAGATTTACAGAGGAGGTCTACTGCTAAAATTACTGCCCTCGTTCTGTCCTTCGCGGTGATACCTCACATGCATGGTGCAATTGCTGTTTACATTTGACGCCAGACCGATGCTTGCGTTCGCCTATGCGCGAGAGCAGGGGGGGATAGGGGTGCTTTTTTTTTTTTTTTTTTTCTTTATTATTTTTTTGCTTTTTTACCTTATTTTTAAACTGTTCCTTTCATTTTTATTTTTTTTAAATTCATTTTATTGTTATCTCAGGGAATGTAAATATCCCCTATGATAGCAATAGGTAGTGACAGGTACTCTTTTTTTTAAAAATTGGGCTCTATTAGATCCTAGATCTCTCCTCTGCCCTCAAAGCATCTGACCACACCAAGATCGGTGTGATAAAATGCTTTCCCAATTTCCCAATGGCGCTGTTTACATTCGTCGAAATCTAAGTCATAAAATGCTCGTAGCTTCCGGTTTCTTAGGCCATAGAGATGTTTGGAGCCATTCTGGTCTCTGATCAGCTCTATGGTCAGCTGGCTGAATCACCGGCTGCATTTTCAGGTTCCCTGTTGGGACAGGAAAGCCAGAGAAAAACATGGAAGACGGTGGGGGAGGGGGGGGCATTCCCTCCCACTGCTTGCAAAAGCAGTCTAGAGGCTAATTAGCCGCTAGGATTGCTTTTACATGAAAGCCGACCGCTGGCTGAAAAGAATGATACCAAGATGATACCTAAACCTGCAGGCATCATTCTGGTATAACCACTGAAAGTCCAGCAACATACCAGTACGTTGCTGGTCCTTGTTAGGCATATATTGTAAACTTTTTTTTCATGCAGCCTGTGGGCTGAACGAAAAAAAGATATTGATCGGTGGGTATGCCCACCATTAGAATACCTCCTTTCATCCACCCACTTCTAATGATGGGCATACATGCACCATTTATATATGCCGAAGCATGGGGGCATCCTCCCGCAAAAGGCAGGAGCAAATTGCTCCTCCACCCACTGCTGCCCCCACGCTTCGGCATATATGCTGAAGTGTGTAACTGTGGTGGTGAAATCACCTCCGACAGCGCTGGAGTCACGGCTTTATATATCGTGGGAGCAAACGCTGTTGCTGTCAAGATAAATAAATCCGCGCTGCAACTGAATGGCGTACCTGCTAAGCAAATGATGGTTAACAATAAAACAAAGTAACATTACAGTATAACAGTAAAACTTACCATACCTGCAAAGCAAATACAAAAAAAAAAACATAGTAAAAAATAAAACATTTAACGCAACCTGTGCCTAAAATATATATATGCCGAAGCATGGGGGCATCCTCCCGCAAAAGGCAGGAGCAAATTGCTCCTCCACCCACTGCTGCCCCCACGCTTCGGCATATATGCTGAAGTATGTAACTGTCGTGGTGAAATCACCTCCGACAGCGCTGGAGTCACGGCTTTATATATCGTGGGAGCAAACGCTGTTGCTGTCAAGATAAATAAATCCGCGCTGCAACTGAATGGCGTACCTGCTAAGCAAATGATGGTTAACAATAAAACAAAGTAACATTACAGTATAACAGTAAGACTTACCATACCTGCAAAGCAAATACAAAAAAAAACATAGTAAAAAATAAAACATTTAACGCAACCTGTGCCTAAAATATATATATATGCCAAAGCATGGGGGCATCCTCCCGCAAAAGGCAGGAGCAAATTGCTCCTCCACCCACTGCTGCCCCCACGCTTCGGCATATATGCTGAAGTATGTAACTGTGGTGGTGAAATCACCTCCGACAGCGCTGGAGTCACGGCTTTATATATCGTGGGAGCAAACGCTGTTGCTGTCAAGATAAATAAATCCGCGCTGCAACTGAATGGCGTACCTGCTAAGCAAATGATGGTTAACAATAAAACAAAGTAACATTACAGTATAACAGTAAGACTTACCATACCTGCAAAGCAAATACAAAAAAAAACATAGTAAAAAATAAAACATTTAACGCAACCTGTGCCTAAAATATATATATGCCAAAGCATGGGGGCATCCTCCCGCAAAAGGCAGGAGCAAATTGCTCCTCCACCCACTGCTGCCCCCACGCTTCGGCATATATGCTGAAGTATGTAACTGTGGTGGTGAAATCACCTCCGACAGCGCTGGAGTCACGGCTTTATATATCGTGGGAGCAAACGCTGTTGCTGTCAAGATAAATAAATCCGCGCTGCAACTGAATGGCGTACCTGAAAACAATAAAATGGTTACCAACAAAACACAGTAAACGGTAAAGTATAAAAAATCTGAAAAGGAAACATGGTAAAACATAATAACAATAAAACATTGCAGAATAGAATAGAGTAAAAAAGAGAAGAACAATAGAGAGAGACTAGAGAGAGAGAGAACAATAAAACAACAACTATTTTTGGTTTTTTTATTTTATATATTTTTTTGTGTTTTTATTTTTTTTAATTTTTTTTTAATTTTTTTTTTTACACTTTTTTTTAGTAACTTTTAACTTTTGTAACTTGTTCCAGGTTTGGGTCTCTCAAAATGCAATGGCATCTTGGGAGACCCTGTGTTAGTGTGCCTAGTCTGTGCAGTGCTGAACCCTACGCTAATACTCAACTAATGTATGGTAGCGTTCAAAGCATTCACCCATGCAAAGACCAGGATTGCCAGGACAGGAGGGACAATAAGACCGGGTGTCACGCCTAAATCCGCGCTTGCTGCAGACACGACATCTTTTTTGGGGGGCTCGTTGGGTAGGGGTACTCGGGATGGCATAAAGAAAATGCCGCTCATGCAGCCGGCTTACTGCATTTGGTTGGGGAAGGTGAGGTAGAGCACCGTCTGGAAACAGAAGGGCTCTGACGATCTCTTCCTGGAATTTAAGGAAGGATCCAGTCTGTCCTGAAGCTCTGTATAGCACATGAGCATTCAGCAAAGCCAATTGAAATAAGTATACAGACACTTTTTTGTACCAGCGTCTGGCCTTACGGGCAACTAGGTACGGCGCCAACAACTGGTCGTTGAGGTCCACCCCTCCCATATTAAGGTTGTATTCGTGGACACAGAGGGGTTTCTCCACAACACCAGTCGCCGTAGGAATTTGGGTCGTCGTGTCTGCATGAAGGGAGGTGAGAACGAAAACATTCTTCTTATCCCTCCACTTCATAGCGAGCAAATTATTATACTTCAAGCAGGCTCTCTCCCCCAGCCTAAGACGGGAATCTACAAGCCGCTGGGGAAAGCCCCGGCGATTAGGTCGCACAGTGCCACATGCTCCAATCTGCTGATCAAACAAGTGACTAAAAAGTGGTACGCTCGTATAATAATTGTCCACGTACAAGTGGTACCCCTTTCCGAATAAGGGTGACACCAAGTCCCACACTATCTTGCCAGCGCTTCCTATGTAGTCAGGGCAGTTTGTCGGCTCTACGTGACTATCTTTTCCCTCGTAAACCATAAATCTACATGTATAGCCTGTGGCCCTGTCACAGAGCTTATACATCTTGACCCCGTATCTGGCACGCTTGCTGGGAAGGTACTGTTTGAATGACAAGCGGCCAGAAAACTTAATCAGGGACTCATCAACGCAGACAACTTGATGGGGGGTAAACAAGTCTGCAAAACGTTGGTTGAAGTGGTTTACGAGGGGCCGAATTTTGTAGAGCCGATCGTATGCAGGGTCTCCACGAGGACGACAGAGTTAATTGTCGTTGAAGTGCATGAACCGCAAAATCTGCTCGTATCGTGCCCTGGCCATGGAAGCAGAGAACAAGGGTGAATGGTAAATTGGGTCAGTGGACCAATATGACCGCAACTTACTCTTTTTATTCAACCCCATGAGGAGGGAAAGGCCCAGAAAGGTCTTAAATTCGGAGACCGTAATTGGTCTCCAATCTCTGGCAAGGGAGGACTGGGGATTAGCGGCGATGTGTTGACCAGCATATAAATTGCTTTGGTCCACAATAGATCTATAGAGATCTTCGGTGAAAAACAGTGAATAAAAATCCAGTGGCGTAAAGTCAACTGTTTCCACCTGAATTCCGGGTTGGCCAGTGAAAGGGGGAAATACGGGTGCTGCAGAAGTGGTGGGTTCCCAATTCGGATTGGCCAATGCAGCAGGAAGGGCACTATGGGCACGACGGGCCTGTCTTTGTCTTCTTGGTGGCAGCGGGACACTACTAGTGCTTGTCACCTCGCCAGCTTGAACTGCACTTATGGGACTTGCCACGTCACCACGTGATACTGCAGTGCTGGATGTACGACCAGGGTGTACTAGGCCGCTGGTGCTTGCCAGTTCACCAGAAGGAGTAGCGGCGCTAGTACTGCTCTGCTCCATACGAGAGCCCTGCGGTTCTTGCACTTCAAGGACAGAAGAAGATTGAGGTCTGGTACGCCTGACCTTAGCAGGGACCACAACTCTGTCGTCTGAGCTATCTGTCATGGAGCCGCTATCCTCTACAGGTTCGTATTCTGAGCCTGAACTTGACAGATGAGTGACTTCCTCTTCACTATCTGTCATACTCAGAAACGTGTAGGCCTCTTCACTAGTGTACCTTCTATTTGCCATTTTGGGCTCTAAATTTAGGGGTACACTAGTGAGACTCACAGGCAAAAAAGTTCCTGACTGTCAGCGACTGTATCAAAACGTTACCAAAAAACTGTTAGCAATCGCAGGGATCAGGCCTGACTCTGCGAACGCTGCAGTTATGTGTGCTTAGTGTTTTGTAAGTGACAGTTATCGATCGATACTGCACTTGGGTGGGCTGGGCAGGGCTGGGCCGAGGAGCAAAACGCAGGTGCTAGCAGGTATCTGGGCTGATCCCGCTAACACTGCGTTTCAGGGAACCCTAAACTGCTGGGGAATATAGATCTGATCGGATCAGATATCCGCTCAGATACTATAGCACTAAGGGAGGTGTATGCTGCGTGCGTGGGTTTTAGCGGTACTGGCGCTAACCTGACGCTGCCTGGGGCGACGTAGACCTTATCTGATCCTAAAAACTTAACTTCTATCACCGCCGGGCAATTAGGGGGTTAAACCTTTATAGGGTAATAGACGGCGGGTGCCCTAAAACTATAATAAACTGTAATAAACAAAAATAAATAAATAAATAAAAATATATATATTTTTTCTAAAAAAAAAATAACAAAACAAAAATAATTTTAAAGAAAAAAAAAATTATATATTTGGTAAAAAAAATCAAAATTTATATTGTAAAAAAAAAATATTTAAATTAAAAAAAAAAAAATCTAAGCGCACATGTGAATGTGCACAGATTAAAAACTTAGCTAATCAACAATGTGTGCCTTCTTCTTTCAATGCTCAATACCATTTTTGTAAGTATAATTTTGTGTTTACAGTGACAATGGGGCTTATGTACTAAAGGAAAATACACCTGGCACAAATTTTTTAAATGAATAAATGATTTAAAAAATTTGTCTTTTGGTGTGTGAAAAAAAAAATGTCTTTTGGTGTGTGAACACTATTATTTGTGGCAGCTATTCTTTTATACTTTGTTGAGTCTGATTTTATATGATCTCTAGTGGAATTATTTATTCGTTTAATTTTGGTGTGCGCACAAGTATTCATTACCCTTTATACACTTGGCACTACAAGTGCACTAGGAGAACCTAGGAGACAGCCAAAAAGAAAAGCAAGCAATAAATACATTTCTAGATTTTATCAGATATTTTTTTTTATTAATAAAAATTAGAGATTGATGACGAAAAAAAAAAAATTAGTCTTGATGACGAAACGCGTAAGGCGTGGCCACGTGATACGCATACATCTTTCCCTGTGTCAGTGGACTTCTGGGTTTAGCTAGCAGGCGGTGGAACGCACGCTACACCGCGCTGCACTTCCCACACTTTGACTCTGTATCAGTCAGTGGAGCACTGTTAGCTCCTTTTTATCTACCTGTTTACAATAAAGTAAACTTTTTTTTGGATTTACGCGATGGGGCTTATTTTTGTTTCAACACATATGGATGTTTAAACCGGGGAGCGTCTGGAGGTGATCGGGACACCAGATAAGGAGAGGAGAACGGAGGATTGTCACCACGGACCATTGCTGCTGGATTCAATTTACAGGCTTGATACCCCTGCAGGGGTGAATTTTTCCGGTGAGTGAAGGCACAAGTGGGGGTCCTTTGGAAGGCTGGGAGCACTTACCACACCAGAAATATTGTTATGTGAATGAAGAGACACATCACTGCACTTTAAGAAGAACTTTGTATGGAATATTATTTTTTGGGGACACTTGTTTTTATGAACTAATCACTTACTTCTTATGTTTCAGCACTATTGTGTGTACACATGAACAAAGGAGGTTTACCAATATGTTTTACTATTATTGTGTGCACTTATTAGCTAAGGATTTTTACCATAAGTGTTTTCCATATTTATAAGTGTTTTCTCCATATTTACCCATTCACTTTTTTGGGATTATTTAATTTTTATCATACATATTTCACTTTTTTCAGTGTTTGCATTGCATGTGATACTACACACTGCACTTTAAAGATTGTGGTCAGGTTTTTATACATGCACATATATTTTGTCTTCACGTTTGCATTTTTATCATTTTTATACACATATGTTTTATATTTTATTTTTCATTATTTAATTTTTTATATATTTATAAATTTGTGCACATCATAGTGGACTCAGTCGAACAGCGCCAATCACCCCAATGTAATACTCTATGTACACGCAACATGGCTTCAAAATGGTCGGCTGGTCAGAACGAACTTAACAGAACGCACTGAAGAACAGCAAGGCTTGTGAAGAGCGAGCTGAAAATCAGCAACGAGCGGACAAGAACACACTGAATAAATCAATGCAAACTGACCACACACACTGAAAAGCAGATACAAACCTCACAAGCACAAACTGAACAACAGTTAAACGATCTGAAAACACGAGTCTGAAAAGCGCGAATCGTCTGTCACCAAACTTTTACTAACACGATATCAACACGAAATTAGCAGAAGGGGCCCAAAGGTTGGCGCACGAGCTATTACACTTCCTTTTTATAGTCTCGTCAGACCTGGTGTATGTCACCGCGTACTAGGCGGTCAGACTTTGGTGTGATTGTGGGTAGGCAAGTCATTTTCAGTGGAACTCCGTTGGAACTCCGTCGGAACTACGACGGAAAGTCCGTTAGAGTTCAGTCCGACAAAAAGTCCACCCGTGTGCATTATAAACCATACTGTACTACCAAAGGGAAGTAACTATCTGACTGTGTTTTTCTTCTTTTTTTCCTAATTTTATACTTTTATATTTTATAGTTCTTACTTTTTTCTTTTTTGAACACCAATGTCTTTTTCATATACTACTTAGTCTAACACTAGACGTTATCTAACAATGAAAACAATACTACAACCCCCAAAAGAGGGCTGGGGGTTGCCGCTCTCCTCCTGAGCGCAGTGTGTTCTCAGTTGGGGTGCCTGGGCAGGGGAGTGGTGTTCCTCATGCTTGATCTAACAAGATATACTTTATATATCACATTTTTTTACCTTGGTTTACATGTCTATTGTATACAGACTTTGTTATAGAATAATCCTCAAGACTGTGTAATAAGCTGAAGAAGTGCATGTCTGAGTGACTATTTTTCTACATGTTTTTTCACTTACAGTGGGGACGGAAAGTATTAGGAAAGCCACACACCTGTCTATATAAGACCTTACAGCTCACAGTGCATGTCAGAGCAAATGAGAATCATGAGGTCAAAGGAACTGCCTGAATTTAAGGGGGTCTGAATACTTTCCGTCCCCACTGTATGTTCTGTGAAATATTCAATGAAAAAATATTGATTTAAAAAGTTTGTTCTTGTGTCCCACACTAGTACTCCTGTGTAAACAGCTGCTGTCCTCTCCTTACATTACACTGAATCAAGCTTGCATTTCATTCTAGTTACAAACACATCTAGACAGTACAATACAAAACTTAGATGTACAAAACTTATTTTTAAACAAATAGGCATGACCAAATGTATTTAACCTGTATCTGCCCAAAACATCGTATTTAATGAGCGAACAATGTTTACTACGACCGATTACTGTGCCCACAAACATGAAAGTCACCATTTTAAACTGTACAACAGTAAAGAAAAGCACATGGAGTAGCATGCAAGTATAATAATAATGAAAGGGAACACACGACAAGTACTTACTTTTTAGAAGCACTCTCTTGATCCTTCTATACTGATCCTGCTCCCTCAGTTTCAGGTCTGACCAGTGTTTCCTCAATTGCTCCTTGGATCGTCGTACCCCAAAATTCCTGTGCAGACTCTTCACAACTGTAGTCATGATCTTGGCCTTTCTCACATTTGGGTTTAGGTACAGTCCATGCTTCCCATCATAGTCGTTCCTCCTCAAGATGTCCACCATCTCTACAAAGGCCATATTTGAGGCCTTAAATCTTCTATAGTAGGTGTATGGGGTAAATCCGCGCAATGAATTGAATCTTTTAGTTATGGATATGGCTGCTGCCTCTACACATACAATACCACCTAAGTGGAAAGTATTAGAAAATGGTAAAAAAGCAGGAGTAGTATGGCGCTGCCCTTATGGAGACAAAAAATGTTTTTCTTCTTTGTAGTGAATGTATTGCCTAGTGTCCTTATAGAATTGCTTCTAAAACCTGTATGTGTTCAAAAGTTGAATAAAACTGTGACTGGTGGTGAATATTTCTATTAAAAATGAAAATACAACAACAACTTAAATCTTCTCCTCCAGGATCGGGACGTTTCTGTTCAAGATTGAGGCCTATATTGGGATAAGATTATGAGAGTTTAGGCTGACATTAGTGTTTTTGTCTTGTGTATTGTCTTACAGCAAATATGAATCACTTTAATTCATGGCCAGTTTCATAGACAGGTACAGGGAGATGAGGAATTTGTGGGAGGTGAAACACAGCTTATACTATAATAAACAAGCTAGGAGGTCAACGCTGGAGAAACTTCTGGAATTTGTGAAGACTCAGGTCCCCGATGCAACCATTGTGTTCTTGGAAAAGAAAATTTGGATCTTGAGGAACATGTATATAAGAAGGAGCATAATAAGATCCCGAAATCACTCAGATCAGGAGCAGCAGCAGCGCAAGTGTATGTACCCAGGATGTAGTACTTTAACAAACTGCAGTTTCTGGATGACCAGGCTGAAGCCAGGGAATCACTTTCCACCCTTCCCTGCAGCCTTCCCTCCACCCTTCCCTCAAGCCCAGCAGAGGCTGACGAGGAACAGCCTGGGCCTTCCATCCTGGAAGAAGTGGATGCGCCCAGCTGGAGCCAGGTATAGTATTTTTATACATATTTATTGTCCTAATATTAATGATGTTAACTAGATGTTATAATTGATAACAAATTAATGATTTTTAAAAAAGTGATTTACATATCAATAGACAGTAGTGGCCAAAAATGTTTGGGACAAAAATGAAAAATGCTGGGCTCAGAATGATAGTCTTTTCTATTTATTAACATTCAATTTGCAAATCATGACCTGAAAATTGTGTGTGATTGATGAACCAAAAACTAAAACTATGTCCCTTTTTTATACACAGAATGAGCTCAGCCAGGAGGAGGGTCTGAAAGTGGCAGGCAGGAGGAGGCCGTGCCCAGTGTCAGCCAGGAGGTGGCCGTGCCCAATCACAGGAGCCTCCCCTCCGCCTTACAACTAAAAGGCCCAGGAAGGGGACGATCACGGAGGAGGCAGCACTGGGCCTCATTAGGGAAGCAAGTGATGTCCTCAGAAGCCCCCCCGATGCTGAAGAGGCCTATGGCTTCTATATAGCCACTAGATTGCAGAAATTGGAGGAGGGCCAACGCTTCCTCTGTGAGGGAATTTTTGCTCTGGCCCTTCAGAAGGGGTTGAGGGGCCAGCCAACTGAGAACAGCCAAGTATGTGAGCTTGCCCATCCTCCTCCTACTGCCACAAGTCCACCACCAGAGCCACAGTCTCCAAGGAAGAATGCAGGGAAGCATGGAGGGAAGGCTGAAGAGAAGAAAGTGATGGCCTGGGTCTGACAGAAGACACAGGCTGTGGTAGTACCACAGCCTGGGGACATAGATATCATCTGCTGCTGGTCCTGATCTCGGGGAGTCCTGGACCAGATTGGGCTCCAAATTATATGGACTCCTCAAGCTAACAATTTTATTTTCCACAGAGTTGATGTCTACCCTGGGGGCCAAAAGGCTTCACAAATTCCAAAAGTTTCTCCAGTGTTGCCTTCCTCTTTATTTTGTTACCCAGAATAACTGGAGATTTTATTTTTCACAAATACTTGCCTATGTGTTTTTCTACAAAAAGGACAGTGTGTTTGTGAGTAGGCAGGTACATTTCAAAAATACAATGTCTAATTAACAAGGGACACCAACCAACCTCCTTGTGGTGTTTAAAAAATACAAGATAATTATGTTATTGGGGAAACTTGGGGAAACTTGTGGACACAAAAAAAAAAATTATGGAGATCACTAGAAAATAATTTTTCAAAAATACAAAAAAACAGGAGATCTTGATGAAATAAAAAAAAAAACAAGATGACTATAAAAAATAATTCTAAACATTATTATGGAGATCTGGCTGTAGCCTCCCTGGCGGTTTTCCCGAGTGTGGCTCGGGGTTAAAAATCAGGACCAATCAGCCACACTCGGGATTACATCGCAGGATCCTGGTGTGCCTTTACTTACCCTGTCCCCGGGATTCTGAGATGTCCCCCGCAGTGTCCGTGGGCTCTGTCCTCGTCCGAAGCCTCTCCTTGCCAGGCTCCGTTCCCTGCGAGCGTCGTGACGCACGGGGGCGGAGCCTGGCGGCAAATTAAGAAAAATGTCAAAATCATAACACATACAGTACTGTAATCTTACAGATTACAGTACTGTATGAAATGATTTCACATCCCTTTTGTCCCCAGTGCTTTGGCCCATGCCCTGCATGCAGTTTTATGTGATATATACTGTTCTTTCTGCCTGCAAACTGGAGATTGTCCATAGCAACCAAAAAGTGTCCCTTTACGTCAAAAGTGGCTTTAGACCAGCTAGAAAACAGCGATAGTAAATTAGAACACTTGCAGAATTGAGCGATAGTGAATCGTGGGGAAATTTATTTTATTACTATTTATTTTTCTTTTTTTTTAATTATTTATTTTTATTTATTATATTATAATTTATGTTTTTGTGTTTCAAACTTTATCATACCCGGGATATCTACTAGACTCTTGTTTAGACAGATTTAAGTGTGTTATTGTTAAGAATTACAGACCTACAATATAGAACGCCAAATTTCCATGCAAAATAATTGTACTGCTTTCAGCACCTAAAATCCGAAATAATCATACCGCCAGGGAGGTTAAAAAAAGAAAAGATTATTCAGGAGATTACGAGAAATAATAAAGAAATAAGTTTGAATATCAACAGCAAAACAACTTCATTATTCTAGCATTATAAAGCACAAAAGAATGTGCTGCATTAGAAGATCGAAGAAATTGCGCTATCTCCATTACGAACGCTAGTTTTACCAGACCGAGCGCTTCCGTCGTTGCTTCAGAGCATGCGTCCTTTTTGGTGCATCGGAACAGCATCGGTTTTTCCGATAGTAATTATTTCCGTCTGAAAAATATAGAACATGTTCTCTATCTAAGTCCTTCTGAATTTTCGACTGAAAAAGACAGATGGGGCATACACACGGTCGGAATATACGACGAAAAGCTCACATCGGACTCTTTCTGATGGAAATTCCGATCGTGTACGCGGCATTAGATTTGCTTGAATTGCCTGTAACTTTAGCCATCAGTACTACTGCAAGCATTGGTAAGAGTGACACAGGGTACCAAAATGCCAACGTTGTACCTAGGGATGTCACCTTTTAGTCTGTGGAAAAGTAAGCTGGATGGGGTATTTCCACTTTTGTGGGCAAAAATTTAGCAAATAGAAAAAAATAATATGGCATACGTTTGCTACACAAGATATACTATATTTTAATGTTATTAAAAATTACTTTTCTATTTCAATCTTCAGCATTGTAATTTTCTGTAAAATTCAATGCAATATGGTAACCTGAAGGCCTTTTGTACACAGTTAGTGTACAGAACTTCCCCTAGTTGTGTAATTAGCTCACTGATTTTAGGCATCATCTGCAACAACAATTACATTTTTGTGAGATACTCCAAAAGGGTTAATTACATCTAAAGGGGTGCAGACCATACCACTCTCCTCATTAGAACACTGCACGTGCATCTGATTAATAATGAAAAAGTCAATCCCATTCAGATTCACTCTGCCAATTGACATAATCAAACCATGATCAAACATAATCAAACTATTCCTTCATTGCAGAAACTCGTAGCAATCTGCCTCAAAGTTTGGTAAAATCTTTCCAATGCACATTAATCACCCAGAGGGATTTTTTTTTCTCTTCAAAAGTGGAGTACTCTTTAGAGCATTGTAATTTGGTTGTAATACGCATGTTACACAGAGACAGGTTTTCAATAAAGAGTCATTAAACCCAGATGCACATGATTTAATGTACTGTATGTGTAGTGTATTGTATCATCAAAACTATGGCCCATATATTGCTTAATAAAAATGTTTGTAAATACTTTTTTAGGGCATTTCTAAATCAGTCACGTGATACTTTTTTCAGTTCTTCAGTGAGCTTGTGTTGATGTGGCTGGAGATTTGCCAGTCATGTGAATAATTTTGAAAATAATGAACTAAATGTAAATAGCATCATATAATATGTAAACACGTGAAAGCAATTCAAGTCTTCATTCATGGACATTTAATATGAAAAATTATACCCCACGTGACACTTCTGCCTGTGATGCGAATCGGCTGAAAGATCGCTACCCCACAGTGGAGTATTCCCTCGTTGCTCTGTTGTTTATCATTGTTGTCTATGTGATTGGTTGAAAAGAATACAGAGCTGAATATAAATAACACAACAAAAAACAAAGCACAGAAAAGTGAGCATTGCTTTCATGTGTCATATTTAAATAATGTTTTTTACATTTAACCGTTTGCCGACTGGGCCATAGTTACATAGTTAGTCAGGTTGAAAAAAGACACAAGTACATCTAGTTCAACAAAAAAAAAAAAAAAATAATAATAATACAATTCCATATACACAAACCTATAACCACAGCTGATCCAGAGGAAGGCGAAAAAACCTCAGCAAAGCATGCTCCAATTTGCTACAGCAGGGGAAAAAATTCCTTCCTGATCCCCTGAGAGGCAATCGGATTTTCTCTGGATCAACTTTACCTATAAATGTTAGTACCCAGCTATATTCTGTACATTTAGGAAAGAATCCAGGCCTTTCTTAAAGCAATCTACTGAGTTTGCCAGAACCACCTCCACATTTTCACAGCTCTTACTGTGAAGAAACCTTTCCGTATTTGGAGATGAAATCTTTTTTCCTCTACAAGTAAAGCGTGCCCCTTTGCCCTCTGTGATGACCTTAAAGTAAATAACAACAGCAAGTTCACTAAATGGACCACTTATGTATTTGTACCTATATATAGCTGAATGACAGCTATGGCGCAGTCGGATAACTCTGAGAGGGCATGCTATGACGTCCTCCCAGAATCACCCTCCCCCGGGAATATCTGTGACCCGGCACATCACGGATCATGGTAAAGGCCCAATGACAGCGGCCCTTTACCACGTGATCACTCCATAAAATGATGGAACAATCAGTTGTAAACAAGCCAGCGCATGCCCGGCTTAGCTCTTCCCCTCTCCGTACTAATCGGTACAGTGTGAGAGGAGAGGGGAGAGATTGGGTGCAGCAGTGCTTTGGACTGGATCTGTAGTGTCAACAGCGCAGATCTGTGACAATTCCTGCACTCATCCCCATCCATGCTCAGCCTTCCCATCCATACTTAGCCATCACCATCCGTGCTCAGCCATCCTCATCCATACTCAGCCATCCCCATCCATACTCAGCCATCCCCATCCATACTCAGCCATCCCCATCCATGCTCATCCATCCCCATCCATGGCTCAGCCATCCCCATTCACGGCTCAGCCATCCTCATCCATGCTAAGCCATTCCCATCCATGCTCAGCCATCCCCATCCACAGCTTATCCATCCCCATCCATGCTCATTCATCCCCATCCATGGCTTATTTATGCCTCATTCATCCCCATCCATACCTCATCCATGCCACATCAGTTCTCATCCGTGCCACATCCATGCCACTACAGTGCCCATCAGTGCCACTACAGTGCTTCACAAACGTGTATTAGGTAGTCAAATTAGATTTGAAATGTATGCCCCTAGAACATCTGATGGTGCTCCCTGCTTTTTGGGTCTCTGTATGTGGCCAGGCTTTGGAAAAGTATCGCCATACTCAGGAGGAGTAGCAGAATGTATTTTGGCATGTACATGCTGTGTTAGAAATATTGTATAAATGGACAACTTTGTGTAAAAGAAAATGCGTTTTCATTTTCTTTCCACATTTTCCAAAAACTTGTGGAAAAAAAATGACACATTCAAAAGACTCATTATGCCTCATGGAATATAAGTTAGGGTGTTCGCTTTCCAAAATGGGGTCACTTTTTGGGCGTTTTCATTGTCCTGGTGTTCCAGGACCTTCAAAAGTGCAAGAGGTAGTCAAGAAATTATCTGTGTAATTTATACTCCTAGAACGCCTGTTGGTGCTCCCTGCATGTTGAGCCTCTGTATGTGGCCACGCTGTGTAAAAGTCTCACAAAAGTGGTATCGCCATAGAAGTAGCAGAATGTATTTTAAGGTGTAACTTTTGGTATGCATATGCTGTTTGTGAGAAATAACCTGTTAATATGACAATTTCGTGAAAAAAAAATTTCATTTTTCAAAGAAGTGTGGGAAAAAATGACAACTTCAAAAAACTCACCATGGCTCATACTAAATACCTTGGAATGTCTGCTTTTTAAAAAGAGATCATTTGGGGGGTATTTGTACTTTCTTGACTTGTTAGTATCTAAAGAAATGAGATAGACCATCAGTACATCAGGTGTGATCAATTTTCTGTGATTGGCACCATAGCTTGTAGACTCTATAACTTTTACAAAGACCAAGCAATATACACTGGGGGTTATTTACTAAAGGAAAATCCACTTTGCACTGCAAGTGCACTTGAAAGTGCACTTGGAAGTAAAGTCACTGTAGATCTGAGGGGGACATGCAAGGAAAATAAAAAACAGCATTTTAGCTTGCACATGATTGGATGATAAAATCGGCAGAGCTTCCACTCATTTCAGATCTACCCCTTAGATTTAGAGCGACTGCACTTCCATGTGCACTTGCAGTGTAAAGTGGATTTGCCTTTCGTAAATAACCCCAATTGATTTGGGCTATTTTTACCAAAGATATGTAGTCGTTTAAATTTTGGCCAGAAAAATTACTAATTTGCAAAATGTTATAACAGAAACAAACAAAAATGCATTTTTTTACAGAATTTTCGGTCTTTTTTTATTTATAGCGTAAAAAATAAAAAACCCAGCGGTGATTAAACACCACCAAAAGAAAGCTCTATTTGTGTGAAAAAAAGGACAAAAATTTCATATGGGTACAGTGTTGCCTGACTGAGTAATTGTAGTTAACCACTTCAATACCAGGCACTTATTCCCCTTTCCGCCCAGACCCATTTTCAGCTTTCAGCGCTCTCACACTTTGAATGACAATTACTCAGTCATGCTACACTGTATCCAAACAAAATTGTTATAATTTTTTTCTCACAAGTAGTGCTTTCTTTTGGTGGTATTTAATCACCACTGTTTTTTTTTTTTTTTTTTTGCGATATAAGGGAATAAACAGTGAAAATTAAAAAAAAAAAACACTTTTTTTTAGTTTCTATTGTAAAATTTTGCAAATAAGTCATTTTTCTTCATAAATTTGGGCCAAAATTTATACTGCTACATATCTTTGGTAAAAATAAACCAAATTAGTGGATATTATTTAGTCTGTGTGAAAGTTATAGAGTCTACAAGCTATGGTGCCAATAACTAAAAATCGATCACATCTAATCACACCTGATGTACTGGCAGCCTCTCTCAATTCTTGAGACACTAACAAGCCAGGAAAGTACAAATACCCTCCAAATTACCTCTTTTTGGAATGTAGACAGTCCAATGTATTTACTAAGAGGCATGGTGAGTTTTTTGAAGTTGTATATTTTTCCCACAATTCTTGGGAAAATGAAGAAATTTTTTTTTTTTTACACAAACTGGTCATATTAACAGGTTATTTCTCTCACACAGCATATGCATAATTGCAACTACACACCAAAATACATTCTGCTTCTCCTCCTGAGTATGGCGATACCACATGTGTGAGACTTGTACACAGCCTGGCCACATACAGAGGCCCAAAACTGATTTAGCCCCTTCAGGTGTTCTACAAGCATAAATTTCTCATTTCTCAACCACCTATTACACGTTTGAAGGCCCTGGAGCACCAGGACAATGGTGCCCACAAAATGACCCCATTTTGGAAAGCAAACACCCCAACGTATAATCTATGAGACATAATGAGTCTTTTGAACGGTTCATTTTTTTCCAGAAGTTTTTGGAAAATGTGGAAAAAATGAAAATTCATTTTTTTTTACAAAAAGTTGTCCATATATAAGATATTTCTAACACATAGCATGTACATAGCAAAAGTAACACACCAAAATACATTCTGCTACTCCTCCTGAGCATGGAGATACCACATGTGTGAGGCTTTTACACAGCCTGGCCACATACAGAGTCCCAACACCCAAGTAGCACCTCCAGGCATACAGGCAGCATAAATTACACATATCAGTTTCTGACTACTGATCACATTTTCTAACACATAGCAGGTACATACCAAATAAAAAAAGATTACCTGTGATTTTAAAAGTGCAGTGATCTATAGAGGAGAGCATCAGTCCAGGCAGCAGGCAGAGATGTGGTTTAGCGACAGCAAAAGCAATCATCCAGGCAGCAGGCAAGAATACTGTCCATAGTTCGTACAGGCAGAGATACTGTCAGCACAGCCAAAGCACAGCCAAAGCATTGGTCCAGGTAGCAGGCAGATATATAGTCAACACAGCCAAAGTATTGGTCCAAGCGGCAGGAAGAAACATGGGTCATTACAGGCAGCAATATGGTTAGTGCAGCCAAAGTATTGGTCCAGGCAGCAGGAAGCTTAGGGCCAGGGTTACAGGGGTAGAGGCTTCTCCCACCCAAATCTCTTTGAAGCCTCCGGGCAACCAGACCCTATTCTGGGAGCACAGAAAATGAAAAACTGTTTTTCTCTACTCAGAACACTATTCTGAAGCCCCTAACATATATGAGACCCTTGTGTACTAAAGTAGAAGGGCAAAAGATCAGTCCAAGTGGCAGGCAAAAACATGGTCGATTAACAGGCTGAGGTCGCTGCATGTGGAAGTCAGAAACGTGATTTAAAACATCAGGCAGAGGCATCGTTGGTAAACAGGCTGAGGTTGGTGCAGGTGGAAGTCATAAACATGGTTTAAATCGGCAGGCAAAGAAATCGTCGGTAAACAGGCCAGGGTCAGTTAATTAACATGTAAGGTAGTAACATGGTAGTAGGCAAATGATCCACACAGGAATATGAAATGGGGAAATGGCAGTCTGTTAATAAGGGGAACTAATATCTCATGGATGTGTGATAATTTTTGAAGCAATCTCTGATGCACAGGCCAGGTTGGGAGGGACATTGGGGACAATAATAGCTGGTATCTCTTCTTACTCCTCCTCTGCTGCATACACGGCATTTCTTTTGGTGTCTTCTTCCAGATTCTGTGGGGGGAATGTTATAGGGTACATGTTGCTCGTGAAGTCGACTCACACTGTCAGAGCGAATGCTTCCTGGGGCGGGACCTTGTTCATACATTAGGGCAGTGATGATTTCTTCAATAGACTTGAGGTAGGTGATTTGTTGGTTTTGAGTTTCTTTTTGGTAGCAGACAAACAAATTAATCAGGGCCATATGAAACAGGTGAAATGCAACTGTCTTAGGCTGGGTTCACACTGGTCAGACAAACGCTCCGACATTGGGAGCTGACGTGTGAAATTTAATGTTTCCCTATGGGAGCCGTCCTAACTGGTCCGACACAAGTCGTTCCGACTTTAGAAATGCTCCCTGTACTACTTTGGTCTGACTTTGATACTACTTCAGCCCATTGACTATCATTGAAGTCGGATCAAAGTCGGATCGCCGTCTCGCATGATTCGACTTCGGCATGCGACTTGTGCTCAGATGATCTTGAGGGGGAACTTTTAAATAAAAAACTGGCGCGGGTTCCCCCTCCAAGAGCATACTAGGCCCTTGGGTCTGGTATGGACCTTAAGAGGAACCCCTAAGCTGAAAAAACAGCATGGGGGTCCCCCCCAAATCCATACCAGACCCTTATCCGAGCATGCAGCCCGGCCGGTCAGGAATGGGGGTGGGGACGAGCGAGCGCCCCCCCCCTACTGAACCGTACCAGGCCGCATGCTCTCAACATGGGGGGTGGGTGCTTTGGGGCAGGGGGGCACCCTGCGGGCCCCCCACCCCACAGCACCTTGTCCCCATGTTGATGAGGACAAGGGCCTCTTCCCGACAACCCTGGCCGTTGGTTGTCGGGGTCTGCGGGCAGGGGGCTTATTGGAATCTGGGAGCCCCCTTTAATAAGGGGGCCCCCAGATCCCGGCCCCCCACCCTTAGTGAATGAGTATGGGGTACATGGTACCCCTACCCATTCACCTAGGGAAAATGTGTCAATAAAAAAACACACTACACAGGTTTTTAAAGTAATTTATTAGGCAGCCCGGGGTCTTCTTCCCTCTTCATTGGCTGAAACAGCAGCGGGAGCAAATGGCTCCCGCTGCTGTCAATCACAGCCAGTAAGCCAATGAGGAGAGAGAAGGGTGGGTCGAGCCACGACTCTGTGTGTGAATGGACACGCAGAGCAGTTGCTTGGGAGCGAGTCTGCCTGGGTTCCCCCCCTAGCAAGCTGCACAGGGCAGGTAAGTATGACATATTTATTATTTTAATGTAAATGTGATCATGTAAGTTGTAAGATAATGAAAAGTGTAATGTAAGTAAATTAACCCTATTGTGTTTAAAGTGATCTTATCCTTTATCGGTTTGCCATGTCACTGAAGACCACTATAGTTATCCATATTCTCCACCATGAAGATATCTAATTATGATGCATATGTGCCCTTTCCCCTGCAATGCAGGAGTTAATGGCTCATTTTGTCCATAGGGTATGTAATAAGGTGAAATAATTAGCTTATTTTCTTACTCCCACAGGCTTTCTCTCTGCTGTCAACTAGTCAAACAGAACTGCTCAGTCTCTTCAATATCATATCAAATCATATACAGTGCGGGACCAGTGGTCTGAGAGCAACGACCCTCTAAAAAAAATGGTCATTGGCTCCTGCAGCATGGGAAGAGAGGGCACTGCCTTTTAATTTTTTGAATGCATTCCGAACGCATGCAGAGTAAAATTAATGTTCACGCAACTGCATTCAGTTCCAGTTATTTCAAGAAAAGCACAGCAGCATTTTTTGCACCAGAACATGCATCAGAATGCACACAAATGCAAACATGCTAGATTTTTCAAGTAAAAAAACCAAAAGAAAAAACACAGAACGCCATTACAAATGCATTAAAAAAAAAGCATATAAATGCACTGAATGCCAGAATTGTGGTGTGAACTATAGTTCACCTTTCTGACCATGTTTTATGTTCCACCCATTCAATACTACAATCAGTTGTGAATTATAAAGTCTGCATATACATTTTAAGGGTTTTCTGTAGCAGAATCAAGCAGTGAATCAGTTGACTTTAACTGCCTTTGGCTGATTAAGCAACTAAACAGGTATAGCTACCCCCCCACACACACACACACACACACACACACATACACACTTTTGACTGAATGCCCTTCCTCCCCACCACATAGGGTGAAAATACGTAATGGAATTTGTAATGGGGGGGTTGTGGATGTTGAAATTAAGAGGATTGAACAAAGGCGTTTATTTAGAGCAAGAACATTCTCCTCCAAAGTCACAGTGAGGGAACCAGGTGAGGAGGATATCAAGCTTCAATAGTCCACTTTGTTCTTTATCACTTATGAGATGCTCATTATTCTGAATATCTTTTGCAACAGAATAGCATTTTATGTTTCGGTGTAAACTGTACACTGTAGCAATTTTGTGGATCCACAGCTTTATTATATATCACTGGAACTATAGGCACCCGTAGTCTTTCATCAGCTGTTGATATGTAAAGCTGGCCAAACACATATGATGTAATAAAATCAGACAGATTTCTCCATCCACCCTACACAGCATGGAAATAAAGCATATCATGCATGCATATATGCATCACGTTCTAGGAAAAGTACAACTGGGGGAGTCAAAGATTGAGAAGGATCTGGATGTTCTGAAAGATCATAGACCTACTAACAGCACACAATGTCAAGCTGAAGTTTCTAAAGCAAGCAAAGTACTTTCTTGCATTATTATGGATAGAGGGACATAATCTTGACCCATCACAAAGCACCTGAAATATTCAGTTCAGGATGTTGCGGAACTGGGGAGTGTGCAGAGAGGGGCAACTAAAATGAAATGAGGCATCGAGAACCTCAGCTATGAGGAAAAAATGAAAGTGCTTCTAAAGGTTCAAAATTTCTTTTTTATAATAAATATGTTATACTTACTGCTCTGTACAATGAGTTTGTGCAGAGCAGCCCCGATCCTCACCTTTTTGGGTCCCCCAACAGCGGTCCTGGCTCCTCCCACCTACAGAGTGCCCCCAATAGCAAGCCGTTTGCCATGGGGGCACTCAAGCAGGCATTGTCCTTTTACACATGGAGTGTATCTTTGCCCCACCCCTCACTCTCTCCTCATTGGCTCACTGGCGGTAATTGTTTGCTGCTGTGGGAGCCAATGAGGAGACAGGAACTCGGGAGAGTTGCTGCTCTCATGCACATCGCTGGATTGAAATGGGGCTCAGGTAAGTATAAGGGGGGGGGAAGCTGCACCGAGAATTTTTTTTTACCTTAATGCATAGAAAGCATTAAGGTAAAAAACCTTTTGCCTTTAGAAACACTTTAAATTGGAACTTTACCCATAACAACTTGCTTCTTGACAATGGCTGCCATTTTGCTGAAGCCCAGAGCCCCCAAACAGCAGTGAATAAAAAAGTGGAACCAGAGGCATAACTAGAACTTTTAGGGCTCCGGTGCAAGAAACCATGATGGGCCCCCCCGATCCACCCTTCCATCCGAGCCCCGGGGCTTCTAATTTTGGGAGGGTGTCCATTAACCCTGCTTCCTGCATGCCCCCTGGGACGTGCATCCAGCGCAATCACAGCAGCCCTTTACCATGTGATCAGCTGATCACAAGTAAACAGACTTGCTAGTTATCAGCAGCCCTTTCCTCCCACGAGGTGTCTGTGTGAGGAAAGGAGAGCCGTTAACCGGCAAGAATGTTAGTAAATTGTTTACACTGATAATCAGTGCTCATCAATGCCACCTATCAGTACTGCATTTCAGTGCCCATCAATTGTGCCCATCAGTGCCACCTATCAGTGCCCATCCATGCTGCCTATTCAGTGCCCATCAGTGCAGCCTATCAGTGTTTATCAATCCCACATATCAGTGCCTCCTATCAGTGCCTATCAATGCTGTCTATCAGTGCCCATCCATGTTGCCTATCAGTGCCCATCAGTACCACCTATCAGTGCTCATCAATGCCGCCTATTAGTCCTGCATTTCAGTGCAGCCTATCAGTGCCCATTAATTTCACCTATCAGTGCCCATCAATTCTGCCTATCAGTGCCACCTATCAACGCTCATCGATGTCGCCTCTCAGTGCCCATCAAGGCTGCCTATCAGTGCTGCATTTCAGTCCCACCTATCAGTGCCCATTAATTCCACCTATCAGTGCCACCTATCGGTGCTCATCAATGCCGCCTATCAGTGCCCATTAATTCTGCCTATCAGTGCCCATCCATGCTGCCTACCAGTGCCCATCAGTGCAGCCTATCAGTGTTTATCAATCCCACCTATCAGTGCTCATCAATGCCACCTATCAGCATCCATCAGTGCCACCTATCAGTGCTCATCAATGCTGCCTATCAGTCCTGCATTTCAGTGCTTAATAATTCCACCTATCAGTGCCCATCAATGCCGCCTATCCGTGTTCATCAGTGCCCATCAATGCTGCCTATCCGTGCCCATCAGTGTAGCCTATCAGTGCCCATCAATGCCGCCTATCAGTGCCCATCAATGCCGTCTATCAGTGCCCATCAATGCCGCCTATCCGTGCCCATCAATGCTGCCTATCAGTGCCCATCAGTGCAGTCTATCAGTGCTCATCAATGCTGACCATCAGTGCCCATCAATGCTGCCTATCAGTGCCTATCCATGCTGCCTATCACTGCCCATCAATGTGACCTATGAGTGCCCATCCCTGTTGCCTAACAGTGCCCATTAGTGCCTCCTATCAGTGCTCATCCATCAATGCAGCCTGCTTCCCCAGCAGGTCTGTGAGCTGAGAGCATGTACAGTATCTCTCATATAGCCCACAGCCATCATTGACAGTTCTCCCTGTCTCCTCTCTCACATGGGATGAGAAAGGAGACAGCCAATCTGCTCCATCTCCAACCCCCCCCCTCCTGTGTGTGCTCTGCGGGTAGTGTGAGCTCGTTAGCTTCACACTTGACTTCCCGCAGAGCACACAGGGGGGGGGGGGGGTTGGTGATGAAGCAGATCGGCTGTCTCCTTTCTCATCTCGTGCGAGAGAGGAGAAAGGGAGAACCTTCAATGACAGCTGTGAGTTGTATGATACTGTACATGCTCTCAGCTCAGAGACCTGCGATTAGTGCAACTGCTGCGACCCGGTAATTCTGCCACTGAGTGGAACTAAACCCATTGATTTAACAGTCTCAAAAAACAGTTACATTCCTGGAATGCTGGGATTGCCAACTTTCACATTTGCTTGTGTCTTCAACCAAACTGTCAAACCATCAAATTACTGGTGTCAACTGATCACATGTGCAGCACCATGGCAGTTGCAGTTTAAACAGAAGCAGCATCCCTGGCTGCAGGATAATAGGGTTTAATTCTGCTTTAAGGCTGTCAGAAGATTGGCCACTAGAAACTCAGCAGTGCCTAAAAATACCTAAAATGGTAGAGCAACTGAGCATGTGCAGAACAGGACGTGACAGTGTTATTACTGGATTATAAACAGTAAAGACACTTATTTTTAATGTTTTACATAGTTATACCTGCAAAAGGGGCCAGCCTGACGTGATCTAGCAGGACTTAATTTTTTTACTAAAGTTCCACTTTAACTAAACTGAATTTATTCTCCATTTGAAAGAGGTTACAGGGATTACCTTGTATAAATACATTAATAGGCTACTTTTATGACATCTGTGCCCATTCAGTTTTTGTCTGCATTTTTATAGTGCACTGTGGTGGACCAGTATTGAACTGCCAGATGTAAACTGACTGTGTCTGTTTGTGGCTAGGTTCAGTGGCAGAAAACACTGAGAGTCCCAGTGCAGAGAAACAGAAATATACTGTAACTGAAGTTTGGCAATGCAGGACAGACCCAGTGGGAAGGCAACCCTACCAGGAGAACTCACAGCATGTAACTGTCAGTATAAGTAGGACTCAGGTGTGCCAACAACATCTATCTCGAGGGTGGAATGCAGCCAGGGTAGTCTGTACCCAGGTGGGGAGGCTTTCAGATAGGATGGTGCATCCCTGCACTTTTCCTACTCCTCTGGAACCTCTCCCTGATGCTAAGCACTTTCCCTGCAAGACGGGTAACCCGCCCCTACTCTAGCCACACATGAAATGTGCGCCAAGCACGGGGGCCAGGGTCTTAAATAGACTCTGCCTGACCCAAGATGGCCGCTAGAGTCACATAGGGTGCCAGCATCCAATCGGATTGCTGTCCCCTGTGACCCAGAAAAGTATAGAGGAACTGACTTCCTCTTGACTTTCTCTCCCTCTGCAATGCCTCTGCGGTTAAGCACCACCTGCAATGGAGAAAGCAGACTGCACCACCCTACATGTTTACATGAGGCTAACTTCGATCCATCATGTTCAGGTCTGGAAAAACAGAAAAGGATGCAGTCCTTTTTTGTTTTTTACTGGATCTGGGTGTACTTGGGGGTAGGAGGATGTAAACGGACACAAGTCAGTCAGCCTGTGAAAGGGACCTAAGTGCTTTGAAAATGTGGAATACACTCAGAAACTCGTTCTAGTCATCTCATTTGATTGTTTTGAAAAGCTGAATGTGTTTCTGAATGCACAAGTAATAATAACTTACAATGTTGACCATGGAATATCCGATTGCCTTAGAGGATCAGGAAGGATTTTTTTCACCTGTTTGAGCAAATTGGAGCATGTTTCACAAGTTTTTTCACTTTTTTATTTTTTCTTATGGTTGAACTTGATGAACCTCTTTTTTCAACATAACCATGTAATTATGTAACTTTTATGAGAGATATTTGCTCACTATAATTGTTCAGAAGCGAATTTCTTGTCTGCCATGCTGGTGCTTTGGGACACTGACCCCCAAAAAATATATATTTAAAACGTTCTAAGCTTCCTCCTAACTTGCAAAGTACAGAGGCAAAACACAGCCAACTGAAGGTCAGTAATGCCAGGTTCACTAATCCCATCAATACAGATTGCCTTAACCCTCTCACTGCAACTGTAAACCATTACAGTAGTAGCAGAAACAGTATGTAAACAAACTTATAGCCGATATAACAGCTGGAAGTTTGTTTCAGTGTTTTCAACTATCCAACGGCTTTCAAGCAGAATTGATTCCTGATCACTTCTACATGTACAATAGAATGAACAACAATTCTAAGGCCATCATTCATGGGGTGGGCAACTACATGGCAAATGAGGTTTAATGTAGAAAAATGTAAAATAATGCATTTGGGTGGCAAAAATATGAATGCAGTCTATACACTGGGGGGAGAACCTCTGGGGGAATCTAGAATGGAAAAGGACCTGGGGGACCTAGTAGATGATAGGCTCAGCAATGGCATGCAATGCCAAGCTGCTGCTAACAAAGCAAACAGAATATTGGCATGGATTAAAAAGAGGATCAACTCCAGAGATAAAACGATAATTCTCCCACTCTACAAGACTCTGGTCAGGCTGTACCTAGTGTATGCTGTCCAGTTCTGGGCAACAGTCCTCAGGAAGGATGTACTGGAAATGGAGCGAGTACAAAGAAAGGCAAGTAAGCTAATAAAGGGTCTAGGGAAAGGTTGAAAGCTCTGAACTTATTCTCTCTGGAGAAGAGACGCTTGAGAGGAGATATGATTTCAATTTATAAATACCGTACTGGTGACCCCACAATAGGGATAAAACTTTTTTGCGAAAGGGAGTTTAACAAGACACGTGGCCACTCATTAAAATTAGAAGAAAAGAGGTTTAAGCTTAAACTACGTAGAGGGTTCTTTACTGTAAGAGCGGCAAGGATGTGGAATTTCCTTCCACAGGCAGTGGTCTCAGCAGGGAGCATCGATAGTTTCAAAAAACTATTAGATAAGCACCTGAACAACCGCAACATACAGGGATATACAATGTAATACTGACATATAATCACACACATAGGTTGGACTTGATGGACTTTTTTTTCAACCTCACCTATTATGTAACTATGTATGACTGATGACCTGTAAAGAATTTTAAAGCGTCATCCATGGACAATTAATTTTGGGCACTGCAATTTTTTGCCATTTCATAGGTGTACGCAATTTACTTAACATAACCTCACAAAAAGACTGAGGGTTATTTTGTGTTGTGTGTACTAATTTGTATTTATATGTATTTTTACTGAAAATATAGATTTGATAACCAATAGCTTGTGGGCAGTGGCGGCTGGTGAAGTTTTAGTATGGGGGGCGCCAGACCCCGTCCCTCCCCTTTGACCCATCCCACTTCTCATAAGCCCCACCCACTATAGAATCCACCCACTCCATCCCCTCTATTCCACTAACTTCCACCCATAGTGTCAGGAGTATACAGCTCAGCATCACAGGACAGAGTATACAGCTCAGCATCACAGGACAGATTATACAACCCCAGCATCACGGGACAGAGTATACAACCCCAGTATCACGGGACAGAGTATACAACTCCAGCATCACAGGACAGAGTATACAACTCCAGCATCACAGGACAGAGTATACAACTCCAGCATCATAGGACAGAGTACACAGCTCAGCATCATGGGACAGAGTATACAGCTCAGCATCATGGGACAGAGTATACAGCTCAGCTTCACGGGACAGAGTATACAGCTCAGCATCACAGGACAGAGTATACAGCTCAGCATCACGGGACAGAGTATACAGCCCCAGCATCACAGGACAGAGTATACAGCCCCAGCATCACAGGACAGAGTATGCATCTTGAGCATCACAGCACAGAGTATACAGCCCCAGCATCACAGGGCAGAGTATGCATCCCGAGCATCACAGGACAGAGTACGTACCTCCCATGGTTAAACAAAACCAATCCCCCCTACCACCATCCCTCTCCCGGTCATTACACAGGACCCCTTTCTCAAAACTACCCCCCATTGTTACACAGGACCCCCTCCCTCATGCTAACCCCATAATTAAACACAGAGAGGTTATTTGTTTAGGGTAGAGAGGCAGGGAGGGGGGTGTTTAGGATGGAGAGGCCGGGATTGGGGGTGATTAGGGTGGAGATGCAGGGAGAGGGAGTTTAGGGTGGAGAGGCAGGGAGGGGGGGTTTAGGGTGGAGATACAGGGAGGGGGGTGTTTAGGGTGGAGATGCAGGGAGGGGGGGTGTTTAGGGTAGAGATGCAGGGGGGTGTTTAGGGTGGAGATGCAGAGGAGGGTGTTTAGGATGGAGATGCAGGGAGGGGGGTGTTTAGGGTGGAGATGCAGGGAGGTAGTGTTTAGGGTGGAGATGCAGGGAGGGGGGTGTTTAGGGTTGGAGAATCAGGGAGGGGGGGTGTTTAGGGTGGAGATGCAGTCAGGGGGTGTTTAGGGTGGAGATGCAGGGGGTGTGTTTAGGGTGGAGATGCAGTCAGGGGGGGTGTTTAGGGTGGAGATGCAGTCAGGGGGGGTGTTTAGGGCGGAGATGCAGTCGGGGGGTGTTTAGGGTGGAGATGCGGGAGGGGGAGTGTTTAGGGTGGAGATGCAGGGAGGGGGGTGATTAGGGTGGAGACGCAGGGAGGGGGGGTGTTTAGGGTGGAGATGCAGTCAGGGGGGTGTTTAGGGTGGAGATGCAGTCGGGGGGGTGTTTAGGGTGGAGATGCAGTCAGAGGGGGTGTTTAGGGTGGAGATGCAGTCAGAGGGGGTGTTTAGGGTGGAGATGCAGTCAGAGGGGGTGTTTAGGGTGGAGATACAGGGAGGGGGTGTTTAGGGTGGGGAGACAGGGAGGGGGGTGTTTAGGGTGGAGATGCAGGGAGGGGGTGTTTAGGGTGGATATGGGGGGTGTTTAGGGTAGAGAGGCAGGGATGGGGGTGTTTAGGGTAGAGAGGCAGGGAGGGGGTGTTTAGGGTGGAGTGGCAGGGAGGGGGGTGTTTAGGGTGGAGAGGCAGGGAGGGGGGTTTAGGGTGGAGATACAGGGAGGGGGGTGTTTAGGGTGGAGATGCAGGGAGGGGGGGTGTTTAGGGTAGAGATGCAGGGGGGTGTTTAGGGTGGAGATGCAGAGGAGGGTGTTTAGGATGGAGATGCAGGGAGGGGGGTGTTTAGGGTGGAGATGCAGGGAGGTAGTGTTTAGGGTGGAGATGCAGGGAGGGGGGTGTTTAGGGTTGGAGAATCAGGGAGGGGGGGGTGTTTAGGGTGGAGATGCAGTCAGGGGGTGTTTAGGGTGGAGATGCAGGGGGTGTGTTTAGGGTGGAGATGCAGTCAGGGGGGTGTTTAGGGTGGAGATGCAGTCAGGGGGGGTGTTTAGGGCGGAGATGCAGTCGGGGGGTGTTTAGGGTGGAGATGTGGGAGGGGGAGTGTTTAGGGTGGAGATGCAGGGAGGGGGGTGATTAGGGTGGAGACGCAGGGAGGGGGGGGTGTTTAGGGTGGAGATGCAGTCAGGGGGGTGTTTAGGGTGGAGATGCAGTCGGGGGGGGTGTTTAGGGTGGAGATGCAGTCAGAGGGGGTGTTTAGGGTGGAGATGCAGTCAGAGGGGGTGTTTAGGGTGGAGATGCAGTCAGAGGGGGTGTTTAGGGTGGAGATGCAGGGAGGGGGTGTTTAGGGTGGAGATGCAGGGAGGGGGGTGTTTAGGGTGGGGATGCAGGGAGGGGAGTGTTTAGGGTGGAGATGCAGTCGGGGGGGTGTTTAAGGTGGAGATGCAATTAGGGGGGTGTTTAGAGTGGAGATGCAGTTGGGGGGGTGTTTAGGGTGGAGATGCAGGGAGGGGGTGTTTAGGGTGGAGATGAAGTCAGGGCGGTGTTTAGGGTGGAGATGCAGTCAGGGGGGTGTTTAGGGTGGAGATGCAGTCAGGGGGGGTGTTTAGGGTGGAGATGAAGTCAGGGGGGTGTTTAGGGTGGAGATGCAGGGAGGGGGTGTTTAGGGTGGAGATGCAGGGAGGGGGTGTTTAGGGTGGAGGGGCAGGGAGGGGGGTGTTTAGGGTGAAGAAACCCCACAGCTGCCAGTCACTGCCAAGCACAACAACACTCAGTAGCCCCCCTCCCGCCTCCATGAAGCTCTGCAGCAGCTGAGAAAAGTGAAAGTGATCAGAGCTGGGGGATGGGGGAGGGGGGGAGCCAGGCTCACAGCAGGACACATCCATCCATCCATCCACTTGCTGCTACTGTGATCCGTTCCCCACCTCACATCAAAGGGTCTCAGTCCCGGATAGTTGCAGTCACGTCTCCGGAGTCCGGAGTCCGCACTCCACAAGTCAGTGTCATTGAGCCTGCCGGTGAAACTGGAAGTGACGCAGCAGTGCCGAACAAGCACCGCCCAATCACCCTCCGGTCCCGGCTAATAAAAAGGTAGGACCAGAGACAGGGACAAATCAGTGGCAAGTGGGAGTGTGTGCGGGCGCACAGCTTGCGCCCTGCACACACCCTAAACACGGGCAAATCAGCTTCCCAGCTTGCAATCAGACGATTGCAAGCTGGGAAGCTTCCCATAGACTGCCGTGTGTCCGGTGCACGGACACTCTTAAAGTGACCATTTTTTTTTTTTATATTTTTTTTTGTCAAAAGCTTGGGAGGGTGGCGCCTGGGCGCCTCCTATGGACGGGCCGTCACTGCTTGTGGGGAGGTGTAGCATAGTGCAGCAACAGTGGAACAGAACTCGTATTAATGTTTTAGTTTAATAACTCATAACAAGCTTGGTGGGAAGGAGCCCAACCAGGAACACTCACAAAATGTATTGGCGGCGTGTAGCAGAGCAGCTTTCGAATGTGCTGACAGGGTCTGTTTTGAGGGGCGGAACGTGGCCTGGCCAGTCTGTACCCAAATGGGGAGGTCTCCAGGAAGGATGGCGTGTCCCTATCTTTTTCCTACTCATCTAGAACGTCTTCCTGGTGCTAATCACTGTCCCTTTCAGAGGGGTGACCAAGCATGGGACCTAGGGCCTTAAATAGGCTCTGCCTGACCTAAAATGGCTGCAAGAGTCATATGAGGTGGCAGCATACAATAGCTTCCCCAGTGACCCAGGAAACCATAGGGGAACCAAGTCCCCCCTAACCTCCCTTCCAACTGCAATACCGCTGCCGTCAAGCACCACCTACAGTGGAGAAAATAGACTACACCTCCCTAAAAGCAAATTTACTGTGCACTTTGCTCCAGAGCTTAGTAAATGAGATGAAAGAAAAGGGACAAAGGGGGGCACCAGACTAAGTGTAGCAGGTTAAATGTGACTGGGTTTTATTAAAAAGCTAAATGGTAACTTACATAAATAGCAGACAGGTAGGCATGTATTTTTATGTAGCATCTGGGCCAGATAGAGGTGTCCCAGAGTCACTTGTGGAAGTTCTTAGGAAGGTAAGCTGCTCTGCCTAGTGCTGTATTTCTGGTTTCCCGTTTACATCACTTCCGGTCTGCACCCGCCCCCTCACCGCGTTCCACACTGGCTATGGTTCCTTTCGGCCGGCAGCTCTCGGTCCGGTATAGGCATATTAGTCTGAGGAGCAGCTTACCTTCCTAAGAACTTCCACAGATTACTCCGGCACACTTCCATCTGGCCCAGATACCACATATAGATACATGCCTACCTATCTGCTATTTATATTAGTTGCTATTTGGCTTTTTATTAATCTGCTACACTTAGTCTGGTGCCCCACTTTGTCCCTTTTGTTTCCTGCAGAGAATTGCTTTACTCTATGGGGAGCTGCCGCCAATGTTGCTTTTATACATTTCACATATGGACTTTATGAACTTTTCATAATATTACAGTCTTTTATAAATTAAGGACTTTGCCTTCAGCAAAGGGCAGATCTGTTTTTCCAGAACCATTCATATTTTTTTCTTAGTAATTGAGATGAAGCTTCACTTTGCAAGGAATACCCAATCACATGCAAGGAAAATTTAAAAAAACTGCATTTTTGCTTGCACATGATTGTATGATAGAAGTGATCTTCCCCTCATTTACTAAGCTCTAAAGAAACTGCAGTTGCAGAGTGCAACTGCATTGGCAAAGTACACAGTCTATTTTTCTTTAGTAAATCTACCCCAATGTGTTACATACAAAATTACAACTACTGACATTTTATTTTAAAGGATCTCAGCTTCAAGAAAATTTACAATGTTTTGGTGATTTTAAGTGCATGTGTATGTAAATAATGTGCATTTTAATATGTATGCACACAATAAAAAATGCCTCTGGGAGCAAAATTATTAAATATAGAGTGATTTTTGTACAGTTATATTCAAGACTATTAGTATGTAGAAATTGTAAGCCCATGTCTAGGTCAGTGACGTAAAACAGAGCATTAGAATGAATGGTTCGAAGCGGGTTGCTAAGAAGTTTCAGAAGTCACTCTCTAAAGTTAGCTATAGGTCATACAGCTCAGAATAAAAAACACGCAGTACCCAATTAAGCCTTCTGATTTTCATTATTATAATCAGATAATATTATTGTTGTTAAAAGCGGTTAGGCTTGTTTTCAATGCTGCAATCATTCATGAGTGCCTAGGGCAATTATTATAAATATATTCCTTTACATACATTCGGTTTTTGTTTTTCAACTAAGTTGCTGAATGTGCCTGAGCTATAGGGTTTGAAATGTTCCAGCTGTCCTTGGAAATGTTCAGTGCCGACTAATAGCACAAGAAATCCATCCTGTTTTGCATGATAGCCTTACACGACCCAATATTTGCAAGTTAGGTGCTTACTATCAGCATGGATGTCGCACCACTTCCTTAAACTAAATCTCTCTAAAACTGGGCTATTAATATTCCCCCCTGCATGTGCCCCCCTCCATGACTTTTCCATCAAAATCAACAATGCAACTATCAGTCCCTCCCCTCACACCAGGGTCCTAGGTGTAATCCTAGACTCTGACTTGTCATTTCAGCTCCAAGTCCAATCGTTGTCAAAAGCTTGTAGAATTACACAACACGACACTACCTGCCTGGAGTTTGCATGTTCTCCCTGTGCCTGCGTGGGTTTCCTCCGGGTACTCCAGTTTCCTCCCACACTCCAAAGACATGCTGGTAGGTTAATTGGCTTCTGTCCAAAAATTGGCCCTACTATATGAATGGGGACCTGGGATTGAGGGTAGGGACTGATGTGGGTGTGTGATGTTCAGGGTTAGGGACAATTGTAGACACACACCCACACTCACGCAGGTTGAACTGGATGGACTGGTGTCTTTATTCAACCTTACTAACTATGTAACTATGTAATTCATCTCAGTAACATCTCTAAAATTCATCCCTTTTTAACAAATGAAACCACCAAGCTCCTCATTCACTCCCTTGTTATCTCTCGCCTAGACTATTGCAACTCCCTTCTCATTGGCCTGCCTCTCCATAGGCTATCCCCTCTTCAGTTTATCATGAATGCTGCTGCCAGACTTATCCACCTTACTAACCGCTCAGTGTCTGCCAACCCTCTCCTCTAATCCCTACACTGGCTCCCAATCGCCCAGCGAATTCAATTCAAAATACTAACCACAACATACAAAGCCATTCACATCTCTGCCCCGAGCTACATCACCAATCTTGTCTTCAAATATTACCCAAATCGTCCTCTCCGCTCTTCTCAAGACCTCCTACTCTCAAGTTCTCTAGTCTCCTCCTCCCATGTTCATCTCCAGGATTTCTCCAGAGCCTCTCCCATCCTTTGGAACTCGCTACCTCCACTGGTCCGGTTATCCCCTACTCTTACTACCTTTAGGTGATCCCTAAAAACTCATCTCTTCAGGAAAGCCTATCTCTGCTCCTACCACTTCCATGAGCTCATTCCCCACAGTTACAACCTTCTGTACTACCTGTCCCACCCTATTAGATTGTAAGCTCTTCTGAGCAGGGCCCTCTTAATCCTCTTGTATTTTATTGTATTGTAACTGTATTGTCTCCTTTTATATTGTAAAGCGCTGCGTAAACTGTTGGCATTATATAAATCCTGTATAATAATAATAGTAACAATACTTCAAACATTGTCTGAAAAGATTTGGGGTGTGGATGCACCTTAAAGGCTCTGTGCACCTCCTGTATACAGATACATTAATGACAGCAGTATAGTTCAGTTTCAACAGTCCAGCTCTATTTCATAATAGCTAAAGCATCCAGTGTCCCTGTCGAGAAGGTGCACTGCAGCCTAAAAAAACTAAGCATATGCCATCGAAGAAGTATGTGTCCCAGCCAAGATGGTATCTGCAACTTCTACTCCGCTGTCTCCTTAATCTAACAGAGACACCCATTCCGATGGGGGAGATGAATTTGCAGATACCCCTGCGAAACTATCTGCTAGCAATTTTCAGTGACAGCCCTCTGGCTGAGGGAAAAAGCAAAAGCGAATCATCTTTGCCCCACCATACATATGTGGATTGCCGGGACGCCTGGGTGTTCCAAACCTGTCCAAATACTATCAGGCAGCCAACTTGTCCCATAAATAAACGCACCAACTACGTAACAACCATAAGGGTATCTCTGGAGGCTACGGATTGTGATCCTCTACACATTGACAACCTTGGCTTTAAGCTGAGCACAAGATAAAAAATTATTTATTATTTTGGACATTTGCTATGTAAAAAAAATAATTACCTCTAATGATGGGTGTCCCACGAGTGGACAAGCCTGTGGTGTTAGTTAACACTCTTGGTTTCATTAATCTCTTACCCCATGTGTGGGGCATATGTAAGCGCCACTCTTTTTGCCCTGAAATGTATAGCTCTAGTACAGTAATAATGGGTTGCTTCTCTCAACTTCATCCATTCACAAACACTCAAAGGTTGAAATGAATGGACTGGTGTCTTTATTCATCCTTAACAACTATGTAACTAAGTAACACTCAAATCTTTTCATAGAACAGATGGTGCTCTGAGAATTGATGAGGGGAGATTGCACCATTCATGAGAAAAGAATGTGAATAGAATACAAGATGTTTTCATTACTTTACAATTAGTTGTCAGCCCTTCCACATAAACATCGCTTTATACCCAGAAATAGACTGCTGATATAGGGCCAGATATTGATGACCAAGAATGTCCCAAGATATTGACCACCATAAAATCTAGCTCATATAATGTGTTTGCAGTAGAAACTAGCTAATAAAATCTTAATGCACTGGTATACAGTATGTTGCCTGCTAGAATCACTCACTACATGCCTGGTTATTCCCCCTTGTGTTTTTGAGGCTGTGATATAACAGGGGCGTTTTAGCATATCTGGTGGATCTATCCTGTGGTTCAGCAATTTAGGGCAGATATATTTCAAGTGCTATCTAAATTGATAGGCTGTGGATTTCCATTGCAAGTGAAATAAGCACTCCTCATTCTGATCGCTTTGAAATATAATTCAAGCTGGTTGTGACAGGAGTCACTTTGGGTAGGGTGCCCGAGAACTCCATTCTGATCTGTACTAGTAGGACTCTCCTCACAGCCACACAGGAACATTGTACATATGTATATATTGTGTTGTCTCATGCTGTTGGACTCTTTTGCTGAGATCGTTTGGGTTGTGGTTGTATTCCATTGTTCTATTGTCTGTCTGCCCTGGCTGTGTGTGTGTGTGTGTGTGGGGGGGGGTTCCTCCAACATCTCTCCTTGCTGATTGGACAGTTTACCCCGCCCTGAATTCCAAAGGGGGGGGGGGATGGTCCCGAGTTGGATATCTGTTGTGTACATGTGTGATAATAAATCAGTTGGATGTTGTTGTTCACCCTACACTGTGTTACGGCTGGTGACTGGGTGGGCTAAAAGATTTCATATCGTGTGGTACCGGACAGAGAAAGCATTTACGGTGGACATAGTCCTGTTGAGGACAAGGGTTCGTCACAACTGGTTGGCAGCAGCGGGACGAGAGCGCTCAAGATGGCTGATGAAAATCTGCACACCAGGAGCACTGAGGCAGAGTATTACCATTGGACAGCAAGCAGTCTCCAAGAAAGAGCCAGAAAGTTGGGTCTCAACCACAGGGGACTGAATAAGGACCAGCTGGTCCAGTTGCTGGAGGAAAACAGCCAACGGAAGGAGTCATCCAGATGTATCTAAGGCTGCTGGACTTCAAATTTCCGGCCCCCACTTTCCTGTCCTGAGGCACAGTGTTGGGGAGTAGAGTGTGGGCAGACACAGAGGGGTGGGGGTGGGGGTGGGGGGTGCAGATCAAGGCCTCTCTCCTTTCCCATCTGTGTGTGTGTGTGTGTGGGGGGAATTGTTAGTGTTGGCTTTGGGCAGTGCGAAAGAGAGTGTAACAGACACTCTCGGCTTAGACAACTACAGCCAGCAAACCTGCTGGGAAGCCATAGTCCTGAATAATGTGTCCGGGTTTCGGTCAGTTTGAAACCCAGACACATGATTCCAAACCCGAACCTTCTGGGTAAATCCCAGACAGGTGGCAATCCTATCCACAGCTGAAACTAGATCTAGAATTATCCAGGTCATGATTTGTGAAAAAACTAAGGCCTAGTTGTCAGAGAATATGGAAAAAATCCTGGTGACATGGCATTCCTGGTATCATATTTTCTTCCTCTTGACTTCTATGCAGACCTTCTTTGCCTGTGAGCTACAGGGTGCATGCAGCCTTTGTATTATCCCCTTCTACCCTTTTACTTTTTTTCCCCTAACCCAATAACTAACTCCCCTGCCCATACACAAATTGAAAAGCAGCTGTGGCATATGTAATCCCTCCTGCTGCCTTTGCAGCCTAAGGGGCAGTGGTTGGCTCATCTGTGTATTTTTACCACCCCACAACCACCAGTGTAAACAACTCCTTAGGCCCCATGCATAATGACTGTTTTGCCCCAGTGCATGGGGCTCTGGTGTTTAGCTGTGGGCGGAGGGCAGTAAGCACCAATAGACAAAACAGAATTCTTGTGTTCTGGACATTCATCCCTGGGAGCACACTTACCTAAACAGTCTTACCATTAGTTGCATCATCCAGCTGCAGCAGCTATCAGCTTCTCATAGAGTTTGACAGGTTGCTGGCAATGAGGCTGGACAGTGCCCAGTGTGCATGCAGCATTACGTGTTTGCCATTTTGGAAAATAAAGTCAGTTTCTGTTTAGTATATGGTTAAGCAGGTGATCTCTGACCCAGTTCAGGGGGTCAGGAATCACCTGCATAACCATATAATGAACAGAAACAGACTTTATTTTCAGCATACATTACTCATACCTCCCAATTGTCCCTGATTTGGAGGGACTGTCCCTGATTTGGAACAATGTCCCTCTGTCCTTCGTTCCTCCTCATTTGTCCCTCATTTTTGTCTGATCTATATAGTTGTATATAAAATGCACTATTTATCTTTGAAAAAAGTGTTTCCCGCTGCTAAACCTTTCATCCAATTTCTAAATTGCTGCATTTGTAAATGTCAAAAGCCAATATAAAGGAATAGTAGTGGTAAAAAAGCACTTGTGGGTTTAACCAATCTTTTTTTGGCATAATTCTTCATTAAAAGGGCATGGCAGGGGGTGTGTTCTATGCCTACATACTTTTGATAAAAGGTGTCCCTCATTCCCATCTCAAAAAGTTGGGAGGTATGCATTACTGGATTTATGGTATTATTTTGTTTGTATTTTATTTGTGTTATTGCTAAGCTAAAAAATAAAAACATAATAAAGCAGAATTAAACACTGCATTTTTTAAATGGGCTTCCAGTAGGTGTTAACCATGATGTGCCAGTATGCACAACATATTGGCCCATTATGGCAGGCTTACCTGTCAAGTGACCCCCTCTAGAGCAGCTCTATCAGGCCTCCTCCTGTTGAAGGATGCCCCCATCTTGTCCCAGTTTTCCATCCAGGTTCGGACTGTTAAGCCACTCGATCGGCCAGGCCACAATGATGTCACTCTGTGCATGCACACGGCAGTCACATCATCATGAGACAGAGTAGTGTCATAAATGTACTGCACATGCATGGGTCAGTGTACATTACCATGACAGGCAGGTAAAAGCAGGTATGACAGAAGAGACCAATAGGATCTTTTCTGTCATACAAATCCCACCTGTCAGCGTTTTTCGTAGGTTCATTTCCATATTTAACAAGAAAAGAGCAGGCCATGCAGGGGTTAACTAGGAAACACTGGAAAAATTTCAGCTGTGTATGGAAAAATTTCAGCTGTGTATGAGAAAGTTAGGGTATGGCAATACAAGCATACAACATAGAATATCATAGAGACCTGTGACAAAATCATCAAGTATCAAACATTTAAGAAGATTGAGCTGTGATGACACTTAGATTTGTAAATATGAAAGGAGTCAATGCAGAGGCTTATTTGCTTTAAGTGTCTTCATGATGGCACCAAATTATTGCATTTAGTCTAGTATATCAAAGTGGTTTTCTGAAGGCACATACTGTTTGTAGATACATACGTCACATAGAGAACAGTTAAAAGAAACATAGATGAAAAGAAACAGAATACGTAGAGCAAAGCAGGGTTTAAGAAAAGAAGGGGAAAACACAAAGGGGTATGGAGAAAGGGAAAGAGAATGGATGAAGGAATCGGGCTGAGTGGAAAGGGAACTAGGGTACACCAGGTGGAGGGAAAAACCCAGACTAGCACTGGACATTAGGGATGAGCCAAACACCCCCCGGTTCGGTTTGCGGCAGAACATGCGAACGTGTAAAAAATTTGTGCGAACACCGTTAAAGTCTATGGGACTCGAACATGAAACATCAAAAGTGCTAATTTTAAAGGCTAATGTGCAAGTATTTGTCATTAAAAGTGTTTGGGGACCCAGGTCCTGCCCCAGGGGACATGTATCAATGCAAAAAAAAGTTTTTAAAACGGGCATTTTTTCAGGAGCAGGGATTTTAATAATGCTTAAAGTGAAACAATAAAAGTGAAATATTCCTTTAATAATCATGCCTGGGGGTGACTATAGTATGCCTGTAAAGGGGCGCATTTTTCCAGTGTTTAGAACAGTCCCTGCACAAAATGGCATTTCTAAAGGAATAAAAGTACCGTATTTATCGGCGTATAACACATGCCAGCGTATAACACGCACCCCAAGTTTAGGAGGGAATTTTAAGGAAAAAAACTTTTAGGAGGGAAGTTTAAGGAAAAAAAACTTACATTTAAATGCCCATCAATGCAGCGTTATCGTGTCCATCTGCAGCCTTGTCAGTGCAGCCTTGCCCCAGTGTCCAGTGCAGCCTTGTCAGTGCAGCTTTGCCCCAGTGCAGCCTTGTCAGTGCAGCTTTGCCCCAGTGCAGAATTGTCAGTGCAGCTTTGCCCCAGTGCAGCCTTGTCGGTGCAGCTTTGCCCCAGTGCAGCCTTGTCAGTGCAGCTTTGCCCCAGTGCAGCCTTGCCCCTGTGGTCAGTGCAGCCTTGTCCCCAGTGGTCAGTGCAGCCTTGTCCCCAGTGGTCAGTGCAGCCTTGTCCCCAGTGGTCAGTGCAGCCTTGTCCCCAGTGGTCAGTGCAGCTTTGTCCCCAGTGGTCAGTGCAGCCTTGTCCCCAGTGCCGCCGACATACACAAGTTTAGTGTGTACTTTTAAATATGGCACCGCGGAGTTCGGAGGGACTCGGCGGCGCTCGTTCAGCTGAACGAGCGCCGCCGAGAACACAGTGACTAGGCGGAGCCGAGATACACATAGCCGAGGGTTCTCGGCTCTTCTCGGCGCTGTTCACAGTCACGCCCAGTCCCTATGATGGACATAACAGAGGTCCAATCGCGGGACTGGGAGGGACTGTGAACGGCACCGAGAAGAGCCGAGAACCCTCGGCTATGTGTATCTCGGCTCCGCCCAGTCACTGTGTTCTCGGCGGCGCTCGTTCAGCTGAACGAACTCCGCGGCGCCATATTTAAAAATACACGCTAGGTGAATGTCGGCGGCGATCGCGGCGATCGCTCCGATAGATCACAAAATAGCGGGGATCGGCGTATAACACGCACCCACGATTTTCCCCTGATTTTAAGGGGAAAAAAGTGCGTGTTATACGCCGATAAATACGGTAATTTAAAACTGCTTGCGGCTGTAATGTAATGTCGGGTCCCAGCAATATAGATGAAAATCATTGAGAAAAACGGCATGGGTCCCCACCCCAGCCCATTACCAAGCCCTTTGGGTCTGGTATGAATATTAAGGGAAACCCTGCACCCAAATTACAAAAAAAAAGGCGTGGGGGCCCCAGGCCCTATATACTCTGAACAGCAGTATACAGGCGGTCCCCAGGTTACAAACAAGATAGGGACTGTAGGTTTGTTCTTAAGTTGAATCTGTTTGTAATTTGGAACAGGTACATTTTTAAAGTATAGCTCCAGCCAAAAAAATCTATTTTTAAGCTTTTTGGATAACATAGGGAAGGGTTATCATAGTTACATAGTTACATAGTAGGTGAGGTTGAAAAAAGACACAAGTCCATCAAGTCCAACCTATGTGTGTGATTATGTGTCAGTATTTCATTACATATCCCTGTATGTTGTGGTCATTCAGGTGATTATCTAATAGTTTCTTGAAGCTTTCAATGCTCCCCGCTGAGACCACCGCCTGTGGAAGGGAATTCCACATCCTTGCCGCTCTCACAGTAAAGAACCCTCTACTTAGTTTAAGGTTAAACCTCTTTTCTTCTAATTGTAATGAGTGGCCACGAGTCTTATTAAACTCTCTTCTGCGAAAAAGTTTTATCCCTATTGTGGGGTCACCAGTACAGTATTTGTAAATTGAAATCATATCCCCTCTCAAGCGTCTCTTCTCCAGAGAGAATAAGTTCAGTGCTCGCAACCTTTCCTCATAACTAAGATCCTCCAGACCCTTTATTAGCTTTGTTGCCCTTCTTTGTACTCGCTCCATTTCCAGTACATCCCTCCTGAGGACTGGTGCCCAGAACTGGACAGCATACTCCAGGTGCGGCCGGACCAGAGTCTTGTAGAGCGGGAGAATTATCGTTTTATCTCTGGAGTTGATCCCCCTTTTAATGCATGCCAATATTCTGTTTGCTTTATTAGCAGCAGCTTTGCATTGCATGCCATTGCTGAGCCTATCATCTAATAGGACCCCCAGGTCCTTTTCCATCCTAGATTCCCCCAGAGGTTCTCCCCCCAGTGTATAGATTGCATTCATATTTTTGCCACCCAAATGCATTATTTTACATTTTTCTACATTGAACCTCATTTGCCATGTAGTCGCCCACCCCATTAATTTGTTCAGGTCTTTTTGCAAGGTTTCCACATCCTGCGGAGAAGTTATTGCCCTGCTTAGCTTAGTATCCTCTGCAAATACAGAGATTGAACTGTTTATCCCATCCTCCAGGTCGTTTATAAACAAATGAAATAGGATTGGTCCCAGCACAGAACCCTGGGGAACCCCACTACCCACCCCTGACCATTCTGAGTACTCCCCATTTATCACCACCCTCTGAACACGCCCTTGTAGCCAGTTTTCAATCCATGTACTCACCCTATGGTCCATGCCAACGGACCTTATTTTGTACAGTAAACGTTTATGGGGAACTGTGTCAAATGCTTTTGCAAAATCCAGATACACCACGTCTACGGGCCTTCCTTTATCTAGATGGCAACTCACCTCCTCATAGAAGGTTAATAGATTGGTTTGGCAAGAACGATTCTTCATTAATCCATGCTGATTACTACTAATGATATCATTCTTATTACTAAAATCTTGTATATAGTCCCTTATCATCCCCTCCAAGAGTTTACATAATATTGATGTTAGGCTAACTGGTCTGTAATTCCCAGGGATGTTTTTTGGGCCCTTTTTAAATATTGGTGCTACATTGGCTTTTCTCCAATCAGCTGGTACCAATCCAGTCAATAGACTGTCTGTAAAAATTAGGAACAACGGTCTGGCAATCACCTGACTGAGTTCCCTAAGTACCCTCGGATGCAAGCCATCTGGTCCCGGTGATTTATTAATGTTAAGTTTCTCAAGTCTAATTCTAATTCCGTCCTCTGTTAACCGTGGAGGTGCTTCCTGTGTTGTGTCATGAGGATAAACACTGCAGTTTAGGTTACTGAAGCCCCCCGATTCACTCATGAATACTGAGGAGAAGAATAAATTCAATACCTTTGCCATCTCCCCATCCTTTGTAACCAGATGTCCTTCCTCATTCTTTATGGGGCCAATATGGTCTGTCCTCCCTTTTTTACTGTTTACATACTTAAAGAATTTCTTGGGATTTTTTTTGCTCTCCTCCGCTATGTGTCTTTCATGTTCTATCTTAGCCGTCCTAATTACACCCTTACATTTCTTATTGCATTCTTTATAAAGTCTGAATGCTGAGGATGATCCCTCCACCTTGTATTTTTTGAAGGCATTCTCCTTTGCTTTAATATGCATTTTTACATTGGAGTTAAGCCATCCAGGATTTTTGTTCACTCTTTTAAATTTATTACCCAATGGGATACATTGGCTAATGCCCTTATTTAATATGCTCTTAAAGCAAACCCATCTCTCCTCCGTATTCTTTGTTCCTAATATTTTATCCCAATTTATGCCTTTTAGCAAGGTTTGTAGTTTAGGGAAGTTGGCTCTTTTGAAATTCAGTGTCTTTGTGTTCCCTTCATGTTTCCTATTTGTGTGATTTATACTGAAACTAACTGACCTGTGATCGCTGTTACCTAAATTGCCCCGTATTTCCACATCTGTTATCAGGTCTGTATTGTTGGTAATCAGTAGATCCAGTAATGTTTTATTTCTAGTTGGTGCGTCTACCATCTGACCCATAAAATTGTCCTGCAAGACATTAAGGAACTGGCGAGCCTTAAATGAATGCGCGGTTCCCTCTGCCCAGTCTATGTCTGGATAATTAAAATCCCCCATTATGATAACACTTCTCATCCTTGCTGCTAATCCAATTTGTGATAGGAGATCCATCTCCACTTCCTCCCTCAGGTTAGGGGGCCTATAGCATACTCCCAGTATTATTTTCCCCTTAGCTTTATCCCTTTGGAGTTCTACCCATAAGGATTCCACCTCCTCACTAGCTCCCTCAGTGATGTCATCTCTCACATTCATTTGTACATTATTCTTGATATATAGGCATACCCCTCCCCCTTTTTTACCCTCTCTATCCTTGCGGTATAGGGTATACCCTTGAATGTTTGCCAGCCAATCATGAGAGCTGTTGAACCAGGTCTCTGAAATTCCCACAAAATCCAAATCCTCCTTGTACAACAGTATCTCTAGTTCACCCATCTTGTCCGCCATGCTCCTGGCATTGGTGAACATGCCACATAGTTTAGACCGGTCGCATATTGTCCTCGTATTGGGTGTTTCAAGATTGCAACTAGGACTTGCTACTATACTCACCTTGTGTTTTTGTGCTTTGGTTAACCTACCACTAATGCCCCCAATACTACCCTCTGGAATATCTTCCGCGCTGGCTATCACTGTCTCTGGTCTCTCCCCCCCAACGCCTAGTTTAAAAACCCCTCTAACTTTTTGGCCATTTTCATTCCCAGCAGATCTGCACCCTCCTCATTTAGGTGCAGTCCGTCCCTTCTATAGTACCGGTTACCGACTGAGAAGTCGGCCCAGTCCTCCAGGAACCCAAACCTCTCCTTACTACACCAGCTCTTCAGCCACTTGTTTACTTCCCTAATCTCCCTCTGCCTTTCTGGTGTGGCTCGATGTACCGGTAGTATTCCTGAGAACACTACCTTGGAGGTCCTTTTCCTCAATTTAGCACCTAAGTCCCTAAAATCGTTCTTTAGGACACTCCATCTGCCTCTGACTTTGTCATTGGTGCCAACGTGCACCATGACAGCCGGGTCTTCCCCAGCCCCTCCCAGTAATCTGTCCACAAGATCCGTGATGTGCCGAACCCGAGCGCCCGGTAGACAACATACTGTTCGGCGCTTCAGGTCTTGATTACAGATTGCCCTCTCTGTCCTTCTAAGAATTGAGTCCCCTACCACCAGAATCTGTCTTTCCTTTCCCTTTGCTGCCCCCCCACTCTCACTGGAGGAGTTCTTCCCCTGGCAGCTAGGAGAGTCCCTCATCTCCAGACTTATCACCCCTGTAACATTTGTTTTGCTGTCTGTGCCCCTGTTCAGAAGATTTCACCTCACTTTCTGTCCCAATGACAATTGGATTTTGAAAATGTTGGGTTATTAGGCAAACTAGGATTGGTGATAAAGCATCAGTGGAGACACCTTTTTCCCATATTAACTCTTACAGGAGAAAATTTTCCCTTCCCAGGGGTAGATTTCCTCTCACTTCTTGTTGTCTCCCTCCGTTTGTAAGTAGGAGTCGTTTGTAAGTAGGATATTTGAAAATAGGGGACCGCCTCTATATACTATACAGCCTGCCCTATACACTCTGCAGAAAATTGGGCCTTAGGTGTTGGTGGTACCAGAACACTGTAAGCCCTCACAGTTACTCTTGGTGGGCGCTGGAACGGGCCCTGGCATGAAATATTATATCAAGAATTGTAATTACATGCCCCTGTTAAACAGGGGCAGAAAAATTGGGCCTTAGGTGGTAGGGGTGGTGGCACAACACTATAAAGCCTCACAGATACTCTTGTTGAGCGCAGGAACAGGCCCTGCTGTGAAATATTAGATCAAAAATTGTAATTATGTGCCCCTGTTAAACAGGGGCAGAAAAATTGGGCTTTAGGTGGTGGTGGTGGTGGCACAACACTATAAAGCCTCACAGATACTCTTGTTGAGCACAGGAACAGGCCCTGCTGTGAAATATTAGATAAAAAATTGTAATTATGTGCCCCTGTTAATCAGGGGCAGAAAAATTGGGCCTTAGGCAGTGGTGGTGGTGCCACAACACTGCAACCACTCACAGATTCTCTTGTTGAGCGCAGGAACGAGCCCTGCTGTGAAATATTAGTGCAAAAATTGTAATTACGCGCCCCTGTTAAACATGGGCAGAAAAATTGGGCATTATGCCGCATACACACGACCGGAATTTTCGACAGCAAAGGTCCGACGGAATGAATCCACCGGACAAATCGATCGTGTGTAGGCTTCATCAGACCTTTGCTGTCGAAAAATCAGACGGACTTTAGAAATAGAACATGTTTCAAATCTTTCTGACGGACGTTCGTCTGTATGCTAGTCTGATGGACAAACAACGATGCAAGGGCAGCTATTGGCTACTAGCTATGAACTTCCTTATTCTAGTCCGGTCGTACATCATCACGTTCGAATCAGTCGGACTTTGGTGTGATCGTGTGTAGGCAAGTCCGTTGCGTCAGAACTCCGTCGGAACTCAATCGAAAGTTCATCAAAAAGTCCTTCGGAGTTCAATCCGTTGAAAGTCTGCTTGTGTGTACACAGCCTTAGGCAGTGGTGGTGGTGCCACAACACTGCAACCCCTCACAGATACTCTTGTTGAGCGCAGGAAGGAGCCCTGCTGTTAAATATTTGATCAAAAATTGTAATTACACGCCCCTGTTAAACAGGGGCAGAAAAATTGGGCCATGGTGGTGGTGCCCTGAACCAAAAATATTCTTAGAAGCTATCATCAGGAAGATTGAGGAGGAATAGAATAGTCACTCAGCATAATAGGATCATCACTCAGCATATGCAGTCTTCAAGGGATCCCACTTCCATAGAAAAATCAATTGTTACATCGGCATCAGGTGCTCAGTAGCTGGTGATCCAAGACTGATTCATTTTTATGAATGTGAGCCGATCAACAGAGTCTGTGGACAGGCGCACTCTGTGATCGGTTACAAAGCCTCCAGCAGCACTGAATGTGCGTTCAGAAAGAACGCTGGATGCAAGACAGGCCAGTAGCTCAATTGCATATTGAGCAAGCTCTGGCCAGTGGTCCATCCTCAAGACTCACTAACCCAGTGGATGTTCTGTTGGAAAGGTCTCCAAGTCTGATCTTGCCCCTAGATATTCCTGCACCATGTAATTCAGACGCTGGCGATGGTTGCTGGGACCCATCAGACATTGGCGCTGAGGACTGAAGAATTGTCTGAAGGCATCAGTCAGCCGGTCACCTACTCCACCGCTCTTTCTGTAACTGAACGAAGCCTCAGCAACACGTTGTCCAGCACCAGGAAATTGTAACCTCCCAGGCTCTGAAAACGCATTGAACAAACCTTTCTGCAAGGCCTTCCAAAGAGGTTTCATCCTCTGCTCCATCTGCGAAGGCTGAATAAGTTCTGCAACCTTACCCTTGTAATGTGGATCGAGAAGGGCTGCCAGCCAGTATTGATCCCTCTCCTTGATACCACGAATCCTAGGGTCCTTTCTCAGGCTTTGCAGGATCAGGGAGGCCATGCAGCATGAGTTTGCAGAGGCATTTGATCCTGAGTCCTCTGGGTCACTAAGGTTCACATGATCCTCAACCACCTGCTCCCAGCCATGGGGACCCAACTCCATGGGTTTCTGGGGACTGAAAACGATCCCTTGAAGACTGCTGCTAATGCTGAGTGTTATCCTCCACCTCCATGCTGACACAATCCTCCTCCTTCTCCTCTTCTTCTTCCTGTGTGATCGGCAGGCCCGCAGGAATACTATATGGATAAAGGGGGCCTTGAGAGGCAAGGAAGTCCTCCTCTTCCTCCCGCTGTTCTGCCTCAAGTGCCCTGTCCATTATTCCATGGAGCGTGTGCTCCAACAGGAAGAAAAGAGAGACAGTATCACTGATGAATGCACTGTCACTGCTCACCATCCTTGTGGCCTCCTCAAATGGTGATAGCACAGTGCATGCATCCTTTATCAGTAGCCACTGGCGTGGCGAAAAAAAGCCAAGCTCCCCTGACCCTGTCCTGGCGCCATACTCACACAGGTACTGATGTGCAGCCACTGCAGCATTGCGAACGTTGAGTTCCACCCGGTGGGCATGTCACAAATGAGGCGGTTCTTGGGCAGGTTGCATTCTCTTTGAATGTCAGCCAGCCGAGCACTGGCATTATATGACCGGCGGAAATGACCACAAACTTTCCTGGCCTGCCTCAGGAGATCCTGTAAGCCTGGGTACCTGCTCAAGAACTGCTGCATCACCAAATTCAGGACGTGAGCCAAACAGGGAACATGGGTCAAGTGTGCCTGTAGAAGGGCGGAGAGGAGGTTGGTGCCATTGGCGCATACAACCATTCCTGGCTGAAGCTGGCGTGGCGTCAACAACCTCTGAGCCTGCCACTACAGAGCTGACAGAATCTCTGCCCCAGTTTGGCTCCTGTCCCCTAAGCAGACCAACTCAAGCACTGCATGGCATCTTTTTGCCTGAGTGCTTGCGTGGCCCCTTGAACGCCTAAGGAGCACCGCTTGTTCAGAGGACAAATCTTCAGAGGAAGAGGCCATAGAGGAAGAAGAAGAGGAGGGGGTGGAGGAGAGAGCTTTGGCAGAATCACCATTACTGGCATTTTGGAGGTGTGGTGGTGGAACAAGCTCCAACAATACTGAACCCTGTCCTGCATTCTTCCCAGCTGCCAGCAGAGTTACCCAGTGCGCCGTGAAAGAAAGGTAATGTTCCTGTCCATGCCTTCTGGACCATGAGTCAGCGGTAATATGCACCTTACTGCTGACCGCCCTGTCCAATGAGGTCAAGACATTGCCTTTCTCATGCTGGTAGAGAGCTGGAATGGCCTTCCGTGAAAAGAAATGGCGTTTGGGAACCTGCCACTGAGGTACCGCACATTCCACAAATTCATGAAAGGGGGCAGAGTCTACCAGCTGAAAAGGCAGCAGTTGCAGTGCTAGCAATTTGGCCAAGCTAGCATTTAGACGCTGAGCATGTAGATGGCTGGGACCAAATTTCTTTCGATGGTTTAGCAACTGGGGTAAGGGAAATTTGCCTGCTAAAATTGGATGTTGGTGTACCGCTAGCAGATTGGCCGCAAGTACTTGCGACACCTATTTCTATACCTTCATTCCTCTCAGTGCAGGTTTCTGAGAGGACTGGAGGTATAGTGGGGTTGGAGATCCCAGCTGATGAGGAGCAAGGAGAGGTCCACCTTATTCTTTGATATGTGTCTTTTAAGTGCTGTTGCCAACAGACTGCATGGGAGGTGGTCATATGTCTGGTCAAGCATTTGGTGCCCAAGCAGCTGCTGTTTTGGCCACGCTTGATACGCTTCAGACATACGTTGCAAACAGCAACGGTGTGATCTGCTGTACACATGTCAAAAAAGGCCCACACCAAAGAACTTTTCAAAATATGCGGGGAATCCGCAGCGTCCTGCACCTGCTTAGCTCTGCTGTCTGATGCAATAGGGTGGCTGCCCTTAAGCTGCCCCTGGAGGGCATCCTGCCTCGTTGGAGATGTGCCTCCTCCTCCTCCCTTCTATCAGGCACCCAAGTAGAGCCAGTGACCTAATCATCCTCTCCCTCCTCATCACTGGAGCAAACTTGGCAGTATGCTGCAGCTGGGGGAACATGACTGCCAGTTTCTTGACCTTGGGCACCTCCTCTCTCTAGGCTCACATTACTCCCTTCCTCAACCTGGGTACCACCGGAGCCTTCATATCGCTACGCATCCTCCTGCAGCATGTACCCGACACTGTGGTCGAATAGTTTGGAGGACTCCTCCGTGCATGATGGTGAGGCTAGGAAAGGAGTGACATGGAGCTCATGGAATAGACCGCTTTGGCAGCTGCATTGGCAGGCAAACTACTCTGAGCCTGGGTGACAGAGGATGAGGAAGATGAGGACGGCTTTGTTATCCATTCTGCCAACTCTTCTGCATGTTGTGGCTCAAAAACATGGCCAGCTGCAAAAAAAAAGGACAAGCGTGCTCCACAGCCACGTGCTGAGGATGCACCGTGTCCATGACCGGCACTGTCGACTTTAGACACAGAGCCTGATTGCCCTCTTTTAGTGGCCTGTGAGCGTCTGCCTCTCCTTGGTGGCCTTCCTGACATGCTGTAAGTTTAGTTTAGCAAAACCACACTACACTGTATTGTGTACTGTGTACACCACCAGAAAAGTAGTAGCAACTGCACTAGGCGTGAACGGTATTGTGTATACCACCAGAAGTCTAATAGCAACTATGGGTGCACTGTATGTATTGTGTACTGTGTACACCACCAAAAAAGTAGTAGCAACTGCACTAGGAGTGCACGGTGCTGTTTACACCAACAGAAGTGTAATAACAACTATGGGTGCACTGTATGTATTGTGTACACCACCAGAAAAGTAGTAGCAACTGCACTTGGGGTTAACGGTATTGTGTACACCACCAGAAGTCTAATAGCAACTATGGGTGCACTGTATGTATTGTGTACTGTGTACACCACCAGAAAAGTAGTAGCAACTGCACTAGGGGTGCGCGGTACTGTGTACACCAACAGAAGTGTAATAACAACTATGGGTGCACTGTATGTATTGTGTACACCACCAGAAAAGTTGTAGCAACTGCACTATGGGTGCACGGTACTGTGTACACCAACAGAAGTGTAATAAAAACTATGGGTGTACTGTATGTATTGTGTACTGTGTACACCACCAGAAAAGTAGTAGCAACTGTACTATGGGTGCAGGGTATTGTGTACACCAACAGAAGTGTAAAAACAACTATGGGTGCACTGTATGTATTGTGTACTGTGTACACCACCAGAAAAGTAGTAGCAACTGCACTAGGGGTGCACGGTACTGTTTACACCAACAGAAGTGTAATAATAACTATGGGTGCACTGTATGTATTGTGTACACCACCAGAAAAGTAGTAGCAACTGCACTAGGCATGAACGGTATTGTGTACACCACCAGAAGTCTAATAGCAACTATGGGTGCACTGTATGTATTGTGTACTGTGTACACCACCAAAAAAGTAGTAGCAACTGCACTAGGGGTGCACGGTACTGTGTACACCAACAGAAGTGTAATAACAACTATGGGTGCACTGTATGTATTGTGTACACCACCAGAAAAGTAGTAGCAACTGCACTAGGGTTTAACGGTATTGTGTACACCACCAGAAGTCTAATAGCAACTATGGGTGCACTGTATGTATTGTGTACTGTGTACACCACCAGAAAAATAGTAGCAACTGTACTATGGGTGCACGGTATTGTGTACACCTACAGAAGTGTAAAAACAACTATGGGTGCACTGTATGTATTGTGTACTGTGTACACCACCAGAAAAGTAGTAGCAACTGCACTAGGGGTGCTCGGTACTGTGTACACCACCAGAAGTGTAATAATAACTATGGGTGCACTGTATGTATTGTGTACTGTGTACACCACCAAAAAAGTAGTAGCAACTGCACTAGGGGTGCACGGTACTGTGTACACCAACAGAAGTGTAATAACAACTATGGGTGCACTGTATGTATTGTGTACACCACCAGAAAAGTAGTAGCAACTGCACTAGGGTTTAACGGTATTGTGTACACCACCAGAAGTCTAATAGCAACTATGGGTGCACTGTATGTATTGTGTACTGTGTACACCACCAGAAAAATAGTAGCAACTGTACTATGGGTGCACAGTATTGTGTACACCTACAGAAGTGTAAAAACAACTATGGGTGCACTGTATGTATTGTGTACTGTGTACACCACCAGAAAAGTAGTAGCAACTGCACTAGGGGTGCACGGTACTGTGTACACCACCAGAAGTGTAATAATAACTATGGGTGCACTGTATGTATTGTGTACACCACCAGAAAAGTAGTAGCAACTGCACTATGGGTGTGTCAGGGCTGGCTCAGCCCTTCCTTCTCTGAGCTGGCCGCTCAGCTGTCGGCTAATTGCCGGCTCTTATCTCCCTCGACAGTTAACCAGCTGTTGTGGATCTGCTCGTCAGTCCCGTCTACTTAAAGATCTCCAGCTCACTTCATTCCTGCCTTCGCCTTGGTCACATCACAAGAAACCATCCCCTGCGTTCCTGTTTAAAGACTGGCTTTGCTGACATCCCTTTTGGCTCCTTATCCTGCTTGCTGTTCCTCTACTTGGATCCCTAACTTCTGGCCTGGCTGATTACCCGATCTGGTTACTGAACTCTGGCTTGGCTGATTAGCCGATCTGGTTACTGAACTCTGGCTTGGCTGACTACCCGATCCGGTTACTGGACACTTGCTATGCTTTGACTACGCTTACTCTATTTACCTTTTTATTTTTATTAACAAACAAGTGTGATTTTACTGTACTTCTGTCTCGGTCTGGTTCATGGTTTCTGACAGTAGGCGAAGGCCATGAATTCAGAAGATACAGTCATTCCACTTGTTGGTAATATTTTTTCCACATTGGATGAGCAAGATCACCGCATGGATCAGTATGCCATGGCGTTACAAATGCTCCTGAGTCGCATGGCTCACCTGGAATCCCCCACTGTGGCTGCTCCGGTACAAGCTGAGTCGCAGGCCGTCCCTGCTGCAGCACCAGTCTCTGTGCAGGCACCCGCCTTGAGTATTACCTCTATAAGAGGTATGTCTGGTTCCGTCCCGCTTCCCCAGCGATTTGGGGGTGATCCAGTTCAATGCAGAGGGTTTGTCAACCAAGTTGAGATATACTTTGAGATGCTGTCCCAGGCGTTTCCCACGGACAGAAGCAATGTAGGGTTTGTGATATCTTTGCTTTCTGAGAGAGCCTTGGCCTGGGCTAACCCTCTAAGGGAGATGCAAAAACCTGTTGTCTTGAGTTACCCTGAGTTTGTGGCCTCCTTTAAAAAGGTATTTGACGTTCCCGCATGCTCCGCTTCTGCTGCCAAGTGCCTCATGTCCATCAAACAGAGTAAGAGAACTGTTGCCGACTACGCCATTGAGTTCCGTACACTGGCAGCAGAGGATGCTTGGAACAATGAGGCCCTCATGGCTGCTTTTTCTCACGGTCTCTCGGATTCCATCATGGATGAGATAGCAGCGCGAGATATACCCACAGAGCTGGAGAGCTTGATCTCATTTGCCATCCTCATTGACTACAGACTCAGAGAAAGACTTTCTTTTAAGTGCTTGCGGAAGCCTCCTGTACGTTTGCCTCTGAGCTTTGCAGTCCCACCCGTGCCCGCCTCACCTCCCATGCCTCCCATGTCTGTCAGTGAAGATGAACCCATGCACTTGGGCTTCACATATCTCTCTGCGGATGAGAGAGCCTTTAGGAGGAGGGAGAGATTGTGCCTTTATTGTGGCCAGGCAGGTCACTTTTTGAAGTCTTGTCCTTCCCATCCTGGGAACACCCGAACCTTGAGGTCCTGTCATGGACAGACCTTAGGTGGTGTGTCGTTCCCAGTTATCCAGAAGGATAAGCCCCTGGTTCCGGTCACTCTTCCTTGGGCTAAGTCGTTTATCGAGATACAGGCTCTAATCGACTCTGGGGCTGCAGGCCTGTTCATTGATGCTGCCTTTGTATCAAAGCACTCGATTCCACTGCAGCTGCGTGACACTCCACTTACCATTGAGGTTCTTGACGGGAGACCTCTACAGCCTGCCCATGTGACTCATGAGACGGTTCCATTGTCCATGGCCATAGGGGCTCTTCACCATGAGATAATCCAATTCCAAGTGATTTCCTCCTCTAAGTTTCCACTGGTTATTGGTTATCATTGGTTACAGAGGCACAACCCCTCTTTTGATTGGCTCCATGCTGAGGTTCTCTCCTGGTCACCACAATGCAGTGAGACATGCTTCCGGAAGGTAGCCCAGGTCCTGTGTACCTCTTCACGATCCTCCCTGCCAAAAGAGTACCGTGATTTTAGCGATGTCTTTGACCAAGGTCATGCCGGTAGCCTGCCTCCACACCGTTTGATTGAGCAATTGACCTTCGAGTATGTTGCAGACGCACTTTCTCAGGGTTTCATCCGCAAATCCTCGTCTCTTGCTGGTGCTGGTTTCTTCTTTGTGAAGAAGAGGACCGGTGAACTGAGACCTTGTATTGATTATAGGGGTCTCAATCGTTTCACGATTAAGAATACCTACCCGATCCTGTTGATTACAGAGTTATTTGACCACCTCAAGGGAGCAACAGTTTTCACTAAGCTTGATCTGAGAGAGGCTTACAATCTTGTGCAGATTAAGGAGGGCGATGAGTGGAAAACTGCGTTTAATACCAGAACAGGCTATTATGAGTATCTCGTAATGCCTTTTGGCCTTTTTAACGCCCTGGCAGTTTTCCAAGACTTTTTTAACGATGTCCTCCGAGATTTGTTGCAGTTATGTGTGGTGGTTTATCTCGATGATATCCTCATATTTTCCAAGTCCCTGGAGAGCCACCACACAGATATCAGTCGTGTGCTTCAGAAATTAAGAGAGAACAATCTCTATTGTAAACTGGAGAAGTGTGAGTTCCATCGGGAACAGGTTATATTCCTGGGCTATGCCATTTCCACTGCTGGTTTTTCGATGGACCCCAGAGAAATTTTCAGCAGTCCTACAGTGGCCTCGACCAGTGGGGTTACGTCCTCTGCAGCATTTTCTGGGTTTTGCCAACTATTATCGGAAGTTTACTTCTAACTTCTCGTCTCTGGTCAAGCCCCTGACCGATATGAATAGGAAGAAGGTAACCCACAGAGTTGGTCTCCGGAGTCCATTAAGGCCTTTGAAAGTCTCGAGGCTGCCTTTGTTTCTGCTCCTGTGTTGGCACATCCTGATCCTATGTTACCTTTTATCCTTGAGGTTGATGCTTCTGAGACAGGTGTTGGCGCCCTTATGTCCCAACGTCCTACCTCTGAGAGTGCTATGTATCCTTGTAGCTACTTTTCCAAGAAATTGTCACCTACCGAATGCAATTACAAGATTGGTGACAGAGAGCTGTTGGCAATCATTTTAGTCCTCAAAGAATGGAGACATCTCCTCGAATGTAGCACTGTGCTGGTTCTCATTCTTACTGACCATAAGAATCTCACATTCTTCTCTGAGGCTAAACGCCTCTCTCCCAGAAGGGCGCGATGGGCTCTTTTCTTGTCAAGTTTCAATTACGTTGTCTCATTCTTACCCGGTACTAAGAATGTAAGGGCTAACGCCTTGTCACGACAATTTTCCTCCACTTCCAAGTTGGAGATGGTTCCGGTACCTATGATTCCTCCTGATCGTATTCTGGCTACGGTACTCACCAGTCTTACTTCTCCTTTGGGTGACAACATTTTTTCTGCTCAGGTCGATGCTCCTCCTGAGATACCTTGTGACCGCTGCTTTGTCCTAGAGTGTCTCCGTACTGCCGTGCTCCAGACTTACCATTCTCCCAAGGCAGCTGGCCACCCTGGTAAGAATCAACTTGTTTGGGCCATTTCCCAACGATTCTGGTGGCCTAGTCTACGTGGTTATGTAGCTGCCTTCGTAGCTGCCTGTTCCGTGTGTGCTCAGAGTAAGACTCCACGACACCTTCCAGCGGGCCTCCTACAACCCATACCCAATGGAGAGAGGCCCTGGACCCGCCTGTCTATGGTTTTTATTGTGGAGTTGCCCAACTCCCAAGGCAACATAGTTATCCTTATGGTGGTTGACTGGTTCTCAAAGATGTGTCATTGTATTCCACTTAAGAAGTTCCACTAAGGAACTGGCTTCCATTTTTGCTCGGGAGATCTTTCGCTTACATGGGCTACCCAAGGTGATTGTCTCAGACAGGGGTAGTCAGTTTGTGTCCTGGTTCTGGCGAGCCTTTTGTGCACAGCTGGGAATTCAGCTTGATTTCTCCTCTGCGTATCACCTGCAGTCTAATGGGGCCACAGAACGAGCCAAACAGTCCTTGGAGCAATTCCTACGTTGCTATATTTCTGACCATCACAACAACTGGTCAGACCTATTACCATGGGCAGAGGCAACAGTGCCTTGAATTCTGCTTCCGGATTGTCTCCGTTTATGGCGAATGATGGTTTCCAACCTTCCATGCTGCCTGGCTCGTTTGTTCCGAAGAATATTCCTGCGCTAGAGAAGCATCTCCGTGGTCTTCGTTCCACTTGAGCACGAGTCCAGGAGGCTTTGCGTCATGCTAATGATAGGTACAGACTCTATGCTGACCGCAGATGCCTGCCTGCACCTTCCTACCAGGTTGGGGACAAGGTCTGGCTGTCATCTCGCAACCTCCGACTTTGTGTTCCCTCACTGAAGTTCGCACCTCAGTTTATTGGGCCTTTCCGTATCCTTCGCAGGATTAACCCAGTGGCTTACGCGTTGGACCTTCCTCCTAGTATGCGCATCTTAATTGTGTTTCATGTCTCCTTATTGAAACCGTTGGTCTGCAACCGCTTTACCACCTCGGTGCCACGTCCTCACCCTATACAGATTAAGAATCATGGGGAGTATGAGGTACAATCCATTGTTGACTCCCGTAGGTTCCGTGGGCGCATACAGTACCTGGTGCATAGGAAGGGGTACGGTCCGGAGGAACGCTCCTGGGTCTCATCCTCGGACGTACATGCTCCTGCCTGCTTCTGTGATTTCCATAGACATTTTCCCTTCAAGCAGAGGCATACTAACCCCTTTCTCTTAAAGAATAATGCTCACAGAACAGTCAACTATCTTTTGGGTGAAATATAAGAGAAAAATGATAGTTGGTTTTTGTTATTAGTTCAGAAATACTACATAATTTCAGCAGGAGTTAAGGGTTTTTGTGACTGTTTTTGTGATAAGATATATATGAAACAATGTTTTTACTGTTTGCATAGTCAAATCTATGTTGTTGGTTTATTATCTGCTTTGTTATCTTAAGGTTCAGGCTCCCGGGACTCACCTTTAGATTATAGGCTCATGTAAGTCCTTGATGTAAGTCCTTGATGTTGCGGGATTATGTCGGTCTCGCCCACACTATCGCCCCCCCCCCCCCGAGCTGCAGTATTTATACTGCATCAGCTAACCCACCGGCTCTATTCCCCCCCCCCCACTTCTTTAGGTGATATAGAATTGCTATCTTCACCTCCTGTATCTACTCTTTCACAACTTTACCTTTTTCCTCAGTTTCTCTCAACTAACCCCTTTCCTTTTCTCTCTATTCTGCTCTTTCCCCTTCCTCCTTTCTTCTGATCACCCCTCCCCCCTTCTTTTTTTTTCTCTTTTTATTTCTCTCTTCCCCTCCCCCCCCCTTTTTTTCATCTTTTTTTTCATCCCAACCTTCCTTCCCCCGTGCTTAGGACACCGGCTCGTCTCTGTTCCCCTCTCGGTAAGCCCTCTGCAGAGACTTGGGGTCTCTCTTACTCATTGACTTACCAAACCTTTTTTAGGTCCACGCCTCAGTGAATTATGCAGAAGATCCCAAAACAAGAATCTCCCCTAACATTAAAATGTGTTTTGCTTAATGTGAAAGGGTTAAACATCCCAGAGAAAAGGTCACAGGTCTTGTCAGCACTCTACAAGGATAAAACCCAGTGCTTCTTCCTCTTCTAAGAGACTAACTTTAGATCCGACCCTATACCCAAACTTACCAATCACCTTTATTAGACAGCAGTTCATTCAACTAATGCCTCCATGAAAACTAAAGGAGTATCCATTCTGATTTCCAAATATTCCCACTTCAATATGAAAGATTCCCTCATAGATCCAGAGGGTAGATATCTTTTCATCAAAGGTCAATTCGCTTCCAAACCAGTAACACTAGCCAACATATATTGTCCAAATGAACACCAAGTTTCATTTATAAGAACGGCATGCAACCTACTGTCTACTTTTAAAGAGGAAGTGATCATCCTGGGAGGGGACTTCAATGCACCACTGAATCCTGACATAGACACTTCATCAGGTAATCCATACTGACATACAGGGCCTTACGTCGGATCAAATTACAACTCCAGAATCTAACTTTGCATGATACATGGTGCACATTATTCCCAACGGGAAGAGACTATACGTTCTATTCTACCCCTTTTCAGAAATATTCTAGAATAGAATATCGGAGCATCATCCGATCTCGTGCAGTTTGACCTTCCCTGAAAGAGTGCAGAACCAAAACCTGGAGATTAAATCCTTCCTTACTGAAAGATCCTGACAATCTTTCTAGACTCAAATCACGAATTCAGCAGTACTTCACGGAAAACGACACACCTGATATCTCCCCCATCTCACTATGGGAGACTCATAAGTGTGTTATCCGAGGAGAACTATTGGCTCTAGCAGCAGATGCCACACGAAAACACCAGGAAACGGTCCAGACACTGATAGTTAAAATTCACAGACTAGAAACTCTTCACAAACACTGGTTTTCTCAAACAGCGTTGCAGAACCTTTTACACACTCGCTCCCTCTTGCTAGAAGAACTGGGGAAATGTATAAAACATCAATATGTGCTCCATAAGAAAGTATTCCACGAGCACGGTAATAAAAGTGGAAGACTTCTAGCAAGGGTGGTGCAAGCCTCTAGAACATCTCTCACAATTCACCACATACGCGACCAACATGGTACATTGCACGCAAATATTGAGGATATAGCTAAAAGTTTTGAACGTTATTTTTCTGGGCTCTATAACTTACGTTCAGAAGCCACAAACCCAATATCCCCGGAATCGAGGAGGGAAGAAATTGAGGGTTTTTTAACCCAATTTGGCCCACAAGCAATTACTAAACAACAGGCTGAGGAGATGGAGAGCCCCCTTTCTGAACAGGAACTACAGGCCGCCATGAAACAGATGAAATCTGATGGGCTCTCATTACAATATTATAAGTGTTTCATGGATGTTCTGTCTTCCAGGATGCTTTCTACCTTTAATGCCCTCTCAGCACCTAATACATCCACAGGACACATGTTGTTAGATGCACATATAACAGTCCTCCCTAAGGAAGGTAAAGATACTACACAAGTATCAAACTATAGACCCATTTCCTTGCTTAACGTGGACATAAAACTATATGCGAAGATCCTGGCCATTAGACTGCTACCCCTTCTTTCCGTCCTCATCTCCTTAGACCAGGTGGGTTTTGTCCCAGGTAGAGAGGCCAGGGACAACACTATACGTGCATTAAATGTCCACCATTGGATGACATCATCTAAAACCCTTTTTGTCGTTGGACGAGGAAAAGGCGCTCGACAGAGTGGCCTGGGACTATATGCGCGAAGTCCTGAAAACGATAGGTCTCCAATCACGCATGCTGTCTCATATTCTGGCATTATATTCTAACCCTATCGCGCGTGTATGGGTAAATGGCCATCTGTGAGATGCCTTCACCAAAGGCAACGGCACCCGCCAGGGCTGTCCCTTGTTCCCCCCTGATTTATGTCCTTACCTTGGAAAACTTTTTAAACAAACTGAGATCAAACACCGATATCAAAGGAATCCAGATAGGGGACAGGGAATTTAAGGTGGCCGCCTATGCAGACGACATCTTGCTATTGCTCAGGTCACCTTTCATTACCCTGCCAAACTTATTGAAAAATATAGAACACTTTAGGGCCCTGTCAAATTTTAAAGTCAACTATACGAAATCGCATGCATTGAATGTTTCACTTCCCGCACAGGACACAGACTGTTGCCAGGGCTCCTTCCCATTCCAATAGAAGAGAGACGCAATCACATACCTGGGTATCCGGATCACCACTAAACTGTCAGATTTGTACAAATACAATTTTCATGTAATTTTGAACAAAACAAAATCAGATCTAAAAGGACTTGGCAGGCTTAAATGTCTCCTGGTTTGGCCGTTCAGCCTTGCTTAAAATGACTATTACAATACATCTCCCGACAGCCTTTTTCACGACACACAGACAGGCCTGTTCAACGTTCATTTGGAAGAACTCTCCACCACGTATCAAATATACACGACTGACCCACACTAAGACTAGGGGAGGAATAGGCTTGCCTGATCTTTATAAATATTACTTGGCTTGCCAGCCCACCAGGATCGTTGACTGGAATATTCACAATGATAAAAAGTTATGGATATGTATAGAAAACTCTTTTACACAATTTCCGGTCCAAGATCTCCCCTGGCTCTCGCCTGGACAGTGGCCAACAGAATCCTTGACCCATCCACTTATTCACCCATCCCTGATAGCTTTCACACGGGCAGCTAAATCTACACTCCTATCCCTGGTTCAGTGGCCCTTACCCATGTTAAAAGGAAACCCAGATTTCCCACCAGGTAATGTAGGCTCATTTCTGAGTCGCAAATGGCCCTACAAAGACATGAGGGCGCAACATTTTTTTAAAGGCGACCCCTGCTCTTATGACAACCTGGTTGATGTTTAGGGATGAGCCGAACACCCCCCGGTTCGGTTCGCACCAGAACCCGCGAACGGACCGCAAGTTCGCACGAACGTTAGAACCCCATTGACGTCTATGGGACTCGAACGTTCGAAATCAAAAGTGCTCATTTTAAAGGCTAATTTGCATGGTATTGTCCTAAAAAGGGTGTGGGGACCCGGGTCCTACCCCAGGGGACATGTATCAATGCAAAAAAAACTTTTAAAAACGGCCGTTTTTTCGGGAGCAGTGATTTTAATGATGCTTAAAGTAAAAAAAAAAAAGTGAAATATTCCTTTAAATATCGTACCTGGGGGGTGTCTATAGTATGCCTGTAAAGTGACGCGTGTTTCCCATGTTTAGAACAGTCCCTGCACCAAATGTCATTTTTAAAGGAAAAAATCTCATTTAAAACTGCTTGCGGGTTTAATGTCATGTCGGGTCATGGCAATATGGATGAAAATCAGTGAGACAAACGGCATGGGTACCCCCCAGTCCATTACCAGGCCCTTTGGGTCTTGTATGGATATTAAGGGGAACCCCGCACCCAAATTAAAATAAGGAAAGGTCCCTATATACTCTGAACAGCAGTATACAGGCGGTGCAAACAAGACAGGGACTGTAGGTTTGTTGTTAAGTAGAATCTGTTTGTAATTTTGAACATTTTTAATGTGTTTAGCTCCAGCCAAAAAATCTTTTCTAAGCTTTTTGGAAAACATAGGGAAGGGTTATCACCCCTGTGACATTTGTTTTGCGTCTTTCCTCCTCTTCAGAAGATTTCACCTCACTTTTTTGTCCCAATGAAAAATGTTTTTTGAAAATTTGGGTTTTTTTGTGGAACAAGGATTGGAAAGCATCAGTGGAAAGGAGAAATTGTTTTCCCATATTAACTCTTACAGGAGAGAATTTCCCTTCCTTAGGGGTAGATTTCATCTCACTTCCTGTTGTCTCCTTCCGTTTGCAAGTAGGAGTCGTTTGTAAGTTAGATGTTTGAAAGTAGGGTCCTGCCCTATATACTCAGCAGAAATTTGGGCCTTAGGTGTTGCTGTGGCCAAAACACTGTAAGCCCTCACAGGGCCCTGCTGTGAAATATTAGATCAAGAATTGTAATTACATGCCCCTGTTGAACAGGAGCTGAAAAATTAGGCCTTAGGCACTGGTGCTGGTGCCACAACACTGCAACCCCTCACAGACACTCTAGTTGGAACGCAGGAACGAGCCCTGCTGCAAAGTATTGCATCAAAAATTGTAATTACACGCCCCTGTTAGACAGGGGCTGAAAAATTGTGCCTTAGGCACTGGTGGTGGCGCCCAGAACCAAAAATGTTCTTACAAGCTATCAGCGTGATGATTGAGGAGGAAGAGGATAATTACTCAGGGATAGTCACTCAGCATCAGCATAGGCAGTCTTTGAAGGGATCTGAAAAAAATTATTCAGTTACATCAGCATCAGGTGCTTGGTAGCTGGTGGTGATCCAAGACTGATTCATTTTTATGAAGGTCAGGCGATCGACCGAGTCAGTGGACAGACGCACCCTGTGATCGGTTACCACGCCTCCAGCAGCACTGAATGTGCGTTCCGAAAGAACGCTGGATGCAGGACAGGCCAGTAGCTCAATTGCATACTGTGCAAGCTCTGGCCAGTGATCCATCCTCAAGACCCAGTAACCCAGAGGATTTTCGGTGGGAAAGGTGTCCAAGTCTGATCTTGCCCCTAGGTATTCCTGCACCATGTAAAACAGACGCTGGCGATGGTTGCTGGAACCGATCATACCTTGGGGCTGCGGACCAAAAAATTGTCTGAACGCATCGGTCAGACGGCCACCTTCTCCACCGCTCCTACTTTGACTGACCGAAGCCTCAGCAACACGTTGTCCAGAAACAGGAGTTTGTAACCTCCCAGTCTCTGGGAACGCGTTGCACAGACCTTTCTGCAAGGCCTCCCGAAGATGTTTCATCCTCTGCTCCCTCTGCGATGGCAAGATAAGGTCCGCAACCTTACCCTTGTAACGTGGATCAAGGAGGGTTGCCAGCCAGTATTGGTCCTTCTCCTTGATACCACGAATACGAGGATCCTTACGCAGGCTTTGCAGGATCAGGGAGGCCATGCAGCGTAGGTTTGCTGAGGCATTCGGTCCGGAGTCCTCTGGGTCACTAAGGACAACAACGTCCGCAGCCACCTCCTCCCAGCCACGTACAAGTCCATGTGTTCCTTGGGACTGATCCCTTAAAGACTGCTGATGCTGAGTGCCAGGCTCCACCTCCATACTGACACAATCTTCCTCCTCCTCCTCCTCCTCCTCCTCCTCGTCCTCTTCCTGTGTGATCGGCGGGCACGCAGGAACACTGTCTGGATAAAGGGGGCCTTGAGAGCTAAGGAAGTCCTCCTCTTCCTGCCTCTGTTCTGCCTCAAGTGCCCTGTCCATTATTCCACGCAGCGTGTGCTCCAACAGGTGGACAAGGGGGACAGTGTCACTGATGCATGCACTGTCAGTGCTCACCATCCTCGTGGCCTCCTCGAATGGTGACAGGACAGTGCATGCATCCCTGATCATGGCCCACTGGCGTGGGGAAAAAAAACCAAGGTCCCCTGACCCTGTCCTGGTGCCATAGTCGCACAGGTACTCATTGATGGCCCTCTGCTGCGTGTGCAGCCGCTGCAGCATGGCCAATGTCGAGTTCCACCTGGTGGGCATGTCACAGATTAGGCGGTTCTTGGGCAGGTTAAACTCCTTTTGGAGGTCCGTCAGCCGAGCACTGGCATTATATGACCGGCGGAAATGCACACAGACTTTCCTGGCCTGCCTCAGGACATCCTGTAAGCCCGGGTACCTGCCCAAGAACCGCTGCACCACCAAGTTAAGGACGTGAGCCAAACAGGGCACATGGGTCAGTTGTCCCTGTCGGAGGGCAGAGAGGAGGTTGGTGCCATTGTCGCAAACCACCATTCCTGCCTTAAGTTGGTGTGGCGTCAACCACCTCTGAACCTGCCCCTGCAGAGCTGACAGAACCTCTGCCCCAGTGTGGCTCCTGTCCCCCAAGCACACCAGCTCAAGCACCGCATGGCATCTTTTGGCCTGCGTACTTGCGTAGCCCCTTGAACGCCTACGGAGCACCGCTGGTTCCGAGGAAGAGGCCATGGAGGAAGAAGAAGAGGAGGGGGTGGAGGAGAGAGGTGTGTCACAATCAGCATTTTGGAGGCGTGGTGGCGGAACAACCTCCAACACTACTGCACCTTGTCCTGCATCCTTCCCAGCTGCCAGCAGAGTCACCCAATGCGCCGTGAAACTTTAGTAACGTCCCTGTCCATGCCTGCTGGACCATGAGTCAGCGGTAATATGCACCTTACCGCTGACCGCCCTGTCCAGCGAGGCATGGACATTGCCTTCCACATGCCGGTAGAGAGCCGGAATCGCCTTCCGTGAGAAAAAGTGGCGTTTGGGAACCTGCCACTGAGGAACCGCACATTCCACAAACTCACGGAAGGGGGCAGAGTCTACCAACTGAAAAGGCAGCAGTTGAAGTGCTAGCAATTTTGCCAAGCTAGCATTCAACCGCTGGGCATGTGGATGGCTGGGAGCAAACTTCTTTCGGCGGTGCAGCAGCTGGGGCAGGGAAATTTGCCTGGTACAATCTGACGTCGGTGTACCAAAAGCAGATTGCCCACAAGTACTTGGCTGTGACACACCTAATTCTACACCTTCATTCCTCTCACTGCAGGTCTCAGAGAGGACTGAAGGTCTAGTGGGGTTGGAAATCTCAGCTGATGAGGAGCAAGGAGAGATCCTCTTTGTTCTTTGGTGTGGGTCTTTTAGATATGCTTGCCAACGAACTGCATGGCAGGTCAACATATGTCTGGTCAAGCATGTGGTACCCAAGCGGGAGATGTTTTGGCCACGCGAGATACGCTTGAGACATATGTTGCAAATAGCAACGGTGCGATCTGATGCACTCGTCTCAAAAAAGGCCCACACCAAAGAACTTTTTGAATAACGCGCAGAGACTGCAGCGCCCTGCACATGTGGAGCTTTGGGGTGTGATGCAGTCAATGTGCTGCCCTTAGGCTGGCCCCTGGAGGGCATCCTGCCTCGTTGGTGATGTGCCGCCTCCTCCTCCTCCTCCTCTCTCCTATCAGGCACCCACGTTGAGTCAGTGACCTCATCATCCCCTCCCTCCTCATCACTGGAGCAAACCTGGCAGTATGCTGCAGCAGGGGGAGCATGACTGCCAGATTGCTGTCCTTCTTGGGCACCCCCTCTGTCCGTGCTCATGTTACTGCCTTCATCGAGCTCAGTATCATCATCAGAGCCTTCCAAACGCTGGGCATCCTCCTGGAGCATGTACCCAACACTGTGGTCAAACAGTTCGAGGGAATCCTCAGGAGGACATGGTGGAGCTAGGGAAGGAGTCACTGATGACATTGAGCTGAGGGAAGAGGCCGCTGCTTTGCCAGACAAAGCACCCTGGGCATGGGTGAGAGAGGATGAGGAGGATGAGGACGGCTTGGTCATCCACTCGACCAAGTTTTCTGCATGTTGCGGCTCAACACGGCCAGCTGCCGAAAAAAAGGCCAAGCGTGTCCCATGGCCACGGGCTGATGAGGATGCACCGTCTCCACGACCAGCACTAGACACAGAGCCTGCTTGCCCTCTCTTATTGGCTTGTGACTGTCTGCCTCTCCTTCTTGGCCTTCCAGACATACTAATGGCCTGTAGCTGCACTAAGCTGGGATAGAACACCTGTAATTTTCTTCAGGTAGCTTTATATACTGTAACCAGACAAGCCTGCCTGTCAGTAGGAAGATAACAGGAACGGATCTAGCTGAACACTGTGAGCAGGACGCACTGACTGCACTAAATGTAAATAGCAGGAACGGATCTAGCTGAACACTGTGAGCAGGACGCACTGACTGCACTAAATGTAAATAGCAGGAACGGATCTAGCTGAACACTGTGAGCAGGACGCACTGCACTAAATGTAAATAGCAGGAACAGATCTAGCTGAACACTGTGAGCAGGACGCACTGCACTAAATGTAAATAGCAGGAACGGATCTAGCTGAACACTGTGAGAAGGACGCACTGCACTAAATGTAAATAGCAGGAACGGATCTAGCTGAACACTGTGAGCAGGACGCACTGCACTCAATGTAAATAGCAGGAACGGATCTAGCTGAACACTGTGAGCAGGACGAACTGCACTAAATGTAAATAGCAGGAACAGATCTAGCTGAACACTGTGAGCAGGACGCACTGCACTAAATGTAAATAGCAGGAACGGATCTAGCTGAACACTGTGAGCAGGACGCACTGCACTAAATGTAAATAGCAGGAACAGATCTAGCTGAACACTGTGAGCAGGACGCACTGCACTAAATGTAAATAGCAGGAACAGATCTAGCTGAACACTGTGAGCAGGACGCACTGCACTAAATGTAAATAGCAGGAACAGATCTAGCTGAACACTGTGAGCAGGATGCACTGACTGCACTAAATGTAAATAGCAGGAACGGATCTAGCTGAACACTGTGAGCAGGACGCACTGACTGCACTAAATGTAAATAGCAGGAACGGATCTAGCTGAACACTGTGAGCAGGACGCACTGACTGCACTAAATGTAAATAGCAGGAACGGATCTAGCTGAACACTGTGAGCAGGACGCACTGCACTAAATGTAAATAGCAGGAACAGATCTAGCTGAACACTGTGAGCAGGACGCACTGCACTAAATGTAAATAGCAGGAACAGATCTAGCTGAACACTGTGAGCAGGACGCACTGCACTAAATGTAAATAGCAGGAACAGATCTAGCTGAACACTGTGAGCAGGACGCACTGACTGCACTAAATGTAAATAGCAGGAACAGATCTAGCTGAACACTGTGAGCAGGACGCACTGCACTCAATGTAAATAGCAGGAACGGATCTAGCTGAACACTGTGAGCAGGACGAACTGCACTAAATGTAAATAGCAGGAACAGATCTAGCTGAACACTGTGAGCAGGACGCACTGCACTAAATGTAAATAGCAGGAACGGATCTAGCTGAACACTGTGAGCAGGACGCACTGACTGCACTAAATGTAAATAGCAGGAACGGATCTAGCTGAACACTGTGAGCAGGACGAACTGCACTAAATGTAAATAGCAGGAACAGATCTAGCTGAACACTGTGAGCAGGACGCACTGCACTAAATGTAAATAGCAGGAACGGATCTAGCTGAACACTGTGAGCAGGACGCACTGCACTAAATGTAAATAGCAGGAACAGATCTAGCTGAACACTGTGAGCAGGACGCACTGCACTAAATGTAAATAGCAGGAACAGATCTAGCTGAACACTGTGAGCAGGACGCACTGCACTAAATGTAAATAGCAGGAACAGATCTAGCTGAACACTGTGAGCAGGACGAACTGCACTAAATGTAAATAGCAGGAACAGATCTAGCTGAACACTGTGAGCAGGACGCACTGCACTAAATGTAAATAGCAGGAACAGATCTAGCTGAACACTGTGAGCAGGACGCACTGCACTAAATGTAAATAGCAGGAACAGATCTAGCTGAACACTGTGAGCAGGATGCACTGACTGCACTAAATGTAAATAGCAGGAACGGATCTAGCTGAACACTGTGAGCAGGACGCACTGACTGCACTAAATGTAAATAGCAGGAACGGATCTAGCTGAACACTGTGAGCAGGACGCACTGACTGCACTAAATGTAAATAGCAGGAACGGATCTAGCTGAACACTGTGAGCAGGACGCACTGCACTAAATGTAAATAGCAGGAACAGATCTAGCTGAACACTGTGAGCAGGACGCACTGCACTAAATGTAAATAGCAGGAACAGATCTAGCTGAACACTGTGAGCAGGACGCACTGCACTAAATGTAAATAGCAGGAACAGATCTAGCTGAACACTGTGAGCAGGACGCACTGCACTAAATGTAAATAGCAGGAACAGATCTAGCTGAACACTGTGAGCAGGACGCACTGCACTAAATGTAAATAGCAGGAACAGATCTAGCTGAACACTGTGAGCAGGACGAACTGCACTAAATGTAAATAGCAGGAACAGATCTAGCTGAACACTGTGAGCAGGACGCACTGCACTAAATGTAAATAGCAGGAACAGATCTAGCTGAACACTGTGAGCAGGACGCACTGCACTAAATGTAAATAGCAGGAACAGATCTAGCTGAACACTGTGAGCAGGATGCACTGACTGCACTAAATGTAAATAGCAGGAACGGATCTAGCTGAACACTGTGAGCAGGACGCACTGACTGCACTAAATGTAAATAGCAGGAACGGATCTAGCTGAACACTGTGAGCAGGACGCACTGACTGCACTAAATGTAAATAGCAGGAACGGATCTAGCTGAACACTGTGAGCAGGACGCACTGCACTAAATGTAAATAGCAGGAACAGATCTAGCTGAACACTGTGAGCAGGACGCACTGCACTAAATGTAAATAGCAGGAACAGATCTAGCTGAACACTGTGAGCAGGACGCACTGCACTAAATGTAAATAGCAGGAACAGATCTAGCTGAACACTGTGAGCAGGACGCACTGACTGCACTAAATGTAAATAGCAGGAACAGATCTAGCTGAACACTGTGAGCAGGACGCACTGCACTCAATGTAAATAGCAGGAACGGATCTAGCTGAACACTGTGAGCAGGACGAACTGCACTAAATGTAAATAGCAGGAACAGATCTAGCTGAACACTGTGAGCAGGACGCACTGCACTAAATGTAAATAGCAGGAACGGATCTAGCTGAACACTGTGAGCAGGACGCACTGACTGCACTAAATGTAAATAGCAGGAACGGATCTAGCTGAACACTGTGAGCAGGACGCACTGCACTAAATGTAAATAGCAGGAACGGATCTAGCTGAACACTGTGAGCAGGACGCACTGCATTAAATGTAAATAGCAGGAACAGATCTAACCTAATCTAGCTAACTCAAATCAAATGACACTGTCTGTCTCTCTCTCTATCAGCACACCGGAACACACTACACAGGGCCGCCGTGCAGGCGGCCTTATATAGTGTGGGGCGTGTACTAAATCCCCTGAGCCATAATTGGCCAAAGCCACCCTGGCTTTGGCCAATTACAGCTCTCTCTACTGACGGCGCTTTGATTGGCCAAGCATGCGGGTCATAGTGCATGCTTGGCCAATCATCAGCCAGCAATGCACTGCGATGCTGCAGTGAATTATGGGCCGTGACGCGCCACACGAATTTGGCGCGAACGGCCCATAACGTTCGCAATTCGACGGACGGTCGAACAGCCGATGTTCGAGTCGAACATGCGTTCGATTCGAACACGAAGCTCATCCCTATTGATGTTTCATTAACCAAATCTTTTCCCTTTTGGTCGTATAAACAAATACGTAACTTCCTGTCTACACAAGCATCACACTCAACATGGACAAGACAGCTCACACCATTTGAATCCCTTTGTACAAGAAAATCACCACAAAGGCATTTAATATCCCTCATTTACACAATGTTATTGGAAGAGACTAACATCAACAGAGATCCCGCATGCACCACATGGGGTAAGGAACTTCAGATTTCCTTATCCGATGAGAAGTGGGAAGCTATACACGAATACGCACACAAGGGATCCATGAACGTAGCTATTCAGGAAAACTGTTATGAAATCAAAACGCGGTGGTACAGAACTCCCTCCCTACTCCGCAAATTCTCACAATCCATACCTAACACATGCTGGAGATGTGGTAAAGCAGAAGGCACTATGCTCCGCATTTGGTGGGACTGTGATTCCATTCAGCCATTTTGGAAGAAGGTGCATGACATCATCTCACAGGTCACCACGTATACCTTAAATTACACTCCATCGCAATATTTATTACATCACACCACATTGTCTAAAAGTGCTTACTACAAATCCCTATCCATGCACATGGTGAATGCGGCAAGACTGTGTTCCGAAACACTGGCGATCTAATACCCCTCCAACAATTAGAGAATGGTTCGCCAAACTTTCCAAAATAGAAGAGATGGAGGAATTGATACACATCTCCCAAAAACAGATACAAAAATTCACGAGAACATGGGCATACTGGACCCATTTTAAAACGACCAATTATTTCCAAATTACCAACTCCTAGACAAGGTTCCGATTTGCGCACTATACATATACTTTAGGATAATTTAATCAAAAAGGCTTTGGCTGGGGGGGCGGGGGGAGCACAGGCAACAGGGCTCATCACTCTCACTTGCTAATCCATACCCTGCGGATTCCTCTCTACAGTGTCCCTCTTCCCCCCTTCTTTCCCCCTTCCCTGCTGTTCTTCTCTCCCCTCCTCCCCCTCCCTCCCTTTTTTTTCCTTCCCCTCTCTTCTCTCTCTCTCTCTCTCTTTTCAGCCTGTGTGTATATTTTCTTCCTCACTTTTTCCCGTGTTCGTTCTCGAACTCGGGCTCCTGATATCATTAATGTACCAGACAAAGCAGGGTAGCTGAATATGTACATAGAACAATGGTTAGATACGTTACCAATGTGCCAAATGGATTTTATGCTCTTATGACTCCCTGATTGTTGTGCATCCTGTTTCTCTCTCTGGTACAGGAGATTACCCGAAGGACATTTGTAGTCCACAACATTTTTTTTCCTTTGTATGATATATACGCTGTTCAAATTGTAAACATTTACCAGTGCTTGATTTCAATAAAATTTATGGAAAAAAAAATAAGTGTAATAATAACTATGGGTGCACTGTATGTACTGTGTACACCACCAGAAAAGTAGTTGCAACTGCACTAGAGGTTAATGGTATTGTGTACACCACCAGAAGTCTAATAGCAACTATGGGTGCACTGTATGTATTGTGTACTGTGTACACCACCAGAAAAGTAGTAGCAACTGCACTAGGGGTGCACGGTACTGTGTACATAAACAGAAGTGTAATAACAACTATGGGTGCACTGTATGTATTGTGTACACCACCAGAAAAGTAGTAGCACCTGCACTAGCTGTGCACGGTATTGTGTACACCACCATAAGTCTAATAGCAACTATGGGTGCATTGTATGTATTGTGTACTGTGTACACCACCAGAAAAGTAGTAGCAACTGCACTATGGGTGCACGGTACTGTGTATGTACACTGCCTTAAGTATATTAGAAAAAGTACACCAGGAATGGTCAGATATAGGCTTGGCTACACTGGATGCAGTGGATATATATACAGTGGCTTGCGAAAGTATTCGACCCCCTTGAACTTTTCAACCTTTTGCCACATTTCAGGCTTCAAACATAAAGATATAAAATTTTTATTTTTTGTGAAGAATCACCAACGAGTGGGACACAATTGTGAAGTGGAACGAAATCTATTGGATATTTTAAACTTTTTTAGCAAATAAAAAACTGAAAAGTGGTGCGTGCAAAATTATTCGGCCCCCTTGCGTTAATACTGTGTAGAGCCACCTTTTGCTGCGATTATAGCTGCAAGTCGCTTGGGGTATGTCTCTATCAGTTTTGCACATCGAGTGACTGAAATTCTTGCCCATTCTTCCTTGCAAAACAGCTCGAGCTCAGTGAGGTTGGATGGAGAGCGTTTGTGAACAGCAGTTTTCAGGGGGGGCCGAATACTTTCGCAAGCCACTGTATATATATTAAATACACTGCAGCTAACTGAATAACCTGCCTGCCTGCTCAATCTAAATGACACTCCATCCACGCCAACAACACACTGAACGGGGCCGATGTGCAGGCAGCCTTATATAGTGTGGGGCGTGGACTTAGTCCCCCTGAGCCCCCCTCACCCTGCCTTTGGCCAATTATGGCTCTCTTAGCGGAGGGCACTGGGATTGGTCAAAGCATGCAGTTCATGGTGCATGCTTTGGCCAATCATCATAGAGCAATGCACTGTGCTCCTGCAGTGCATTATGGGGCATTACGCGGCGCTCGAATTTGGTGCGAACACCCCATAATGTTCAGTTTTCGATGAACGGGTGAACAGCCAATATTCAAGTCGAGCTCACGTTCGACCCGAACATAAAGATCATCCCTACTGGACATCCTATGGTAGCGGACAGCAAGCCCAACTGACATATTAAGAAAGTCATAGATGACTTTTGTTTAAAGTCATCCATGCATGTACATTCAATCCAATAGAACTACGTGACTATGAATTTAGATTGAGTACTCTTCAGAGAGCTGGTGAGACTTTCCATAAGTGAATGTATTCTACTCGTCTAATCAATTGCTGGATTGTAGAGGGAGATGAAGATTACCATATCGCAGGAATACAGTAGAGGCAGGGTCTATTAGGTGTCTGAGCACTGAGCTTCTATAGGCCATTGCTGGGCAAGAATTTTGATGTAGGAGAATGAATGAAAGAGTTTTGGGAAATATCTGTGAATCTTTGGGTTAGATTGTGTACTCAGGTACAGAAGGTATCTAATGCAGGGCACTTCTAAAAAATGCGTAGGATGCCTCATGAACTCTGCACGCAGCGCCAGCAGATATTTTGAAGGGAACATGGTATGGAGCACTAATGTTGTATGGTACCGAGTGATATTATAGCCGCATTCCTGGTGGTACTTAGTACTTATTGAGGATTTATATGACAGGGAAAGTATTTTAGATCATTCTTTAGGAGAAAGGGTAATGTCAAGGTCTCTTTCTCATTGCTCTAAGTATTGCGGTGGGTGTTTGGGTATTGTGGTGGGTGTTTGGAAACTTCGGACTGCCTTTTTTGTCCTAACTGGACCTTTATGCCGCGTACACATGATCGCACATTCCGACAACAAAATCCATGTTTTTTTTCCAATGGATGTTGTCTCAAACTTGTCTTGCATACGCACGGTCACACAAAGTTGGTTGGAAATTCCAAAGGTCAAGAACGAGGTGACGTACAACACCTACAACGAGCCAAGAAAAATGAAGTTCAGTAGCCAGTGCGCCTCTTCTGCTTGATTCCGAGCATGCGTGGAACTTTGTGCGTCGGAATTGTGTACACACGATCGGAATTTCCGACAACGGATTTTGTTGTCCAAAAGTTTGAGAACCAGATCTCAAATTTTGTGCGACGGAAATTCCGATGGAAAAAGTCCGATGGAGCCTACACACGGTCAGAATTTCCGACAAAAGGCTCCCAGCGAACATTTTCCGTCGGAAAATCTGATCGTGTGTACAGGGCATAAGATTACGCTCACAAAGATGTTTGATGCAAAAGGGTTAAACTATGTGGGGCATATGGTTTTATTGTTATTAACGAAAATATGACATATGCCTGCTAATAACATATAACTAGTAAGCCTAGCAAACCCTGTAAAAAAAAAAAAAAAAAAAAATCAAACAATAACGATATAGGTGCAACTAATGCTATTAAAGAATATTATATTTTATTTATGACAAACTGTCCATTTCCCAGATGAAAGATTATTTTAATATAAAAATGTGCTGCATCACTGTCCTATAATGCTTAAATGATCATTAATGCATGTGCTTTGCTGTAGCTAGCTTAAAATAGTGCTGATGAAGATTGTAATAATTACATGTAAAATGTCAAGGCCTGTACAAACAACCCTGCAGTCCCCCTCCCCTTCGCTCGCTACCCCATTCTTGTTCTAATCAGCAGAGCCTCCATGCTGCAGTAATCACAGCTGGCTATCTGTGGACTTGAAATAAGAAATATGAACCCACAGCAGCGACACAGCTAAAGTATACACAGAGTTATGTGTGTGTGTGGGTCCAAGGGCTCAATGTGTTCCTCAATGTTTTAAAAAGGCCCAGCATGACAGTACTGCTTATGTCAGTGAGGATGTATCACTGGAACATAAAAACATTCTCAAATTTCTGCTGAGGTGCTGCAGAACATTTTTGCTACTTAGAAAAATACAGTTTTTTTTAACCCCTTCCTGACCAATAGTTTGTTGTATAGAATCATCACAGTAAAAAAAAAAAAAAAAAAATTTAAGAAAGATCAGCCATGCATAATGAAAAATATATCAGATGTGCACATGCACTTACTAACCAGGAACATTCCATCTATGCATGCCTATACCTGAATGCAGAGTTAAAGCTGAACTCCAAACAAATATAAAGGACACAAATTAACTCAGCGCAGTACTTCTAAATACATCCTTAAAAAAGAAGTATGTTTTTTTTTTTCCCCGATTCATACTTACCTAGGTGGATGCAGATGCGGCATCTATCCCCTGCCGCCTCTTCATTGAGAACCGAGCGATCGAACCTCCCCGAGTGGAAAGCTGCTGTCAGTCAGCATCTCTCCTGCTCTGCTCCTCCACGCTCATTGGAGCACCGAGCTGTAGAGGGGAGGGGAGTGGCCATCTCAGCTGCACGCTGAGAGGTTGAGACTGCCATCAGTCCAGACAGCTGGCGGATCCAGACTTCCGAAGTCGGGATGACACGCTGCCTGGACTCTGGACTGATTGCACTCCTGTGACCTATAGGAGAAGTCCAGCCAAACGAGCCCAGGCTGGACTTCTCCTTTAAATGTATTATGTTGCAAACAGTATAAGTACCTGAAATTGACAAGGTATCAGCCTCTTGCAGTCCCTGTACAGCAGAGGTATGACTGTGAGATGAAGAGGCAGCACACAGAGCCAATATGATGTGTTGCAGTGCAAGAGGCATGCTGATAAAAGGAGAGAGCAGAGTGACACAGATGAGCTTATTAGTCTGCTGCTTCTCCTTTTACTGTCCAGTCACAAGGTGGGGATGGTACAGGACCTGTAAGTGTGGCTTAAAGTGTGGCTTAAAGTGGAACTTTATGTACAAAACCAAAATGGGTGAACAGGCAAGATTTTTATTGTAGAAGAGACATACTTTATCTCTTCTGCATTAAAATGACCCACATGCCTGTCCACCCCTGTACAGTAAGCTCCACACACGCAGCTCACTGCACAAATTCGGCAATGCTGAAGCTGACTGCACCACTGCGCATGCGTGCAAGTGACATCATATCGGTCCAGCCAGTGCTCAACACCCAGAAGCGCTAGAAGATGTCAGTGGAGCTCCAGGATGCCACATCGATGGAGCGGAAGTGAGTATAGTTCCACTTTAAATGCAACAGAGAAAAATCAGGTCCCCTGTCTTGCCACATAGGGCTGTGCGGCGTGGAAGAGCTGTGTAAACCTAAAAACTAGATGGACAGAAATTGGAATCCATGCGTCCGACACCCTACATGTAGATTAGGGGTCGTGCGCATGGATTAGGGGGGCAGCGCCCCTAATGAATGGGCCACTGTTATGGATGATATGTTTATTTAAATGCAACTCTATGGTCCATCTCTGTTGTACTTCTTTCTGTGTGGTGTTTCCTGTTCCTGCTGGGTCTTTCAGTAAACATGGCTTTTGTACAGTAATGGCTTGTGCTGTCTCTTTACATATATCACACCAAACATGATGTCAGAAGATTTCTGGATCCATGCTCTTGATGTGAGTGTTCTTGGAACCGATTGTGCCTCCTGACAATTGCAGTCCTGTCCTGGATGCTAAGTATTTGCAGCAAGGAAAACAGCAGTGGAGATGTTACCAGTAACTGGGACAATTTCAGGGCTGAGTTTGAGGACTACTCCCTAGCCACAGGGTTAAATGAGAAGCCTGCAGCAGTGCAAGCAGCCACACTGAGAATGGTGATGGGCAGTGAATGCCTCCATGTTTAAAAGCATAATCTGAACCTCACAGAGGAGCAAAAGAGTGACACCAAAACCTGGATGCATTAGAAGCTTTCTTCAGACCCTCTAAAAATGTCATATACAAAAGATATACATTTGGCTGCTGTAAGCAAGAAAACTGTAAAGCAATAGACAGGTTTGTCACACGGCTAAGAGAAAAAGCTGCAAGCTGTGAATATGGCTCTATGAGAGATGAACTTATTCATGATAAAATAGTTTTGTGTGTGTTTTGGAAAAATCTGGACAGCCGCACTCCGGATTGGAAATTATTGAAAAAGTAATAACATGATTAAAATCCGTACATGGCTTTGTTGGGATAATGCAGCATAACCGCTAACGCGTTTCACGCTCCCATAGAGCGCTTACTCATAGCTCATGAGCTATGAGTAAGATGTATTTATTACTTTTATCCATTTACTGTACTATCTATATGAGTCTGCACTGCACCTTATGCATAACCTTATGCACAGACGAGACATTCAAATGAGTTCTTCCATCTGTATACATATATGCATAAGTCTGCTTAAAAGATTTGGCCCATGTATATATATTGTCGATCTTTATCATATTGCTGACTATATTGCTGAGTTTATTTGCATTTCCCCTCCTCAGCATTTCTCATCAATTGTGATTTTATTGAAATATATATGAGAAATATATATATAAGGATATGTATTGTTCATATGCTTATAGAGCTATATATATATATATATATATATATATATATATATATATTTTACATTTATTATTTTTTATATTCATTTTTATTTTACTATTTTTTCATTTATGTTTACATTGGTGTGTTGTACTGCAGTCTTGAGATTTTTTAACATTTGCTTATTGCTTATCTTTTAAAATATCCCCCTAATGCTTGTCAATGAAATCGGACCTGTTTTAACCACTTCAGCCCCGGAAGGATTTACCCCCTTCCTGACCAGAGCACTTTTTACAATTTGGCACTGTGTCGCTTTAACTGCTAATTGCGCAGTCATGCAATGCTGTACCCAAACGAAATTTGCGTCCTTTTCTTCCCACAAATAGAGCTTTCTTTTGATGGTATTTGATCACCTCTGCCGTTTCAATTTTTTGCGCTATAAACGGAAAAAGACCGAAAATTTTGAAAAAAAATGATATTTTCTACTTTTTGTTATAAAAAAAATCCAATAAACTCAATTTTAGTCATACATTTAGGCCAAAATGTATTCGGCCACATGTCTTTGGTAAAAAAAAATGTCAATAAGCGTATATTTATTGGTTTGCGCAAAAGTTATAGCGTCTACAAACTAGGGTACATTTTCTGGAATTTACACAGCTTTTAGTTTATGACTGCCTATGTCATTTCTTGAGGTACTAAAATGGCAGGGCAGTACAAACCCCCCCAAATGACCCCATTTTGGAAAGTAGACACCCCAAGGAAATTGCTGAGAGGCATGTTGAGCCCATTGAATATTTATTTTTTTTGTCCCAAGTGATTGAATAATGACAAAAAAAAAAAAATTACAAAAAGTTGTCACTAAATGATATATTGCTCACACAGGCCATGGGCATATGTGAAATTGCACCCCAAAATACATTCAGCTGCTTCTCCTGAGTACGGGGATACCACATGTGTGGGACTTTATGGGAGCCTAGCGGCGTACGGGGCCCCGAAAACCAATCACTGCCTTCAGGATTTCTAAGGGCGTAAATTTTTGATTTCACTCCTCACTACCTATCACAGTTTTGAAGGCCATAAAATGCCCAGATGGCACAAACCCTCCCCCCCAAATGACCCCATTTTGGAAAGTAGACACCCCAAGCTATTTGCTGAGAGGCATTGTGAGTCCATGGAATATTTTATTTTTTGACACAAGTTGCAGGAAAGTGACAATTTTTTTTTTTTTGCACAAAGTTGTCACTAAATGATATATTGCTCACACAGGCCATGGGCATATGTGGAATTACACCCCAAAATACATTCTGCTGCTTCTCCTGAGTACGGGGATACCACATGTGTGGCACTTTTTGGGAGCCTAGCTTCATACGGGGCCCCGAAATCCAATCACCGCCTTCAGGATTTTTAAGGGCGTAAATTTTTGATTTCACTCCTCACTACCTATCACAGTTTCGAAGGCCATAAAATGCCAAGATAGCACAAAACCCCCCAAAATGACCCCATTTTGGAAAGTAGACACCTCAAGCTATTTGCTGAGAGGCATGGTGAGTATTTTGCAGCTCTCATTTGTTTTTGAAAATGAAGAAAGACAAGAAAAATGTTTTTTTTTCTATTTTTGTTTAATTTTCAAAAGTTTGTGACAAAAAGTGAGGTCTGCAAAATACTCACTATACCTCTCAGCAAATAGCTTTGGGTGTCTATTTTCCAAAATGGGGTCATTTGGGGGGGGGGGGTTGTGCCATCTGGGCATTCCATGGCCTCCGAAACTGTGATAGGCAGCGAAGATTGAAATCAAAAATTTACGCCCTTAGAAAGCCTGAAGGCGGTGCTTGGTTTTCGGAGTCCCGTACTCCCAAAAAGTCCCACACATGTGGTATCCCCGTACTCAGGAGAAGCAACAGAATTTATTTTGGGGTGTAATTTCACATATTCCCATGGCATGTTTGAGCGATATATCATTTAGTGACAACTTTGTGCAAAAAAAAAAAAAAAAAAATTGTCTTTTTCCTGCAACTTGTGTCACAATATAAAATATTCCATGGACTCGACATGCCTCTCAGCAAATAGCTTGGGGTGTCTACTTTCCAAAATAGGGTCATTTGGGGGGGTTTGAACTGTCCTGGCATTTTATGTACAACATTTAGAAGCTTATGTCACACATCACCCACTCTTCTAACCACTTGAAGACAAAGCCCTTTCTGACACTTTTTGTTTACCTGAAAAAATTATTTTTTTTTGCAATAAAATTACTTTGAACCCCCAAACATTATATATTTTTTTAAAGCAAATGCCCTACAGATTAAAATGGTGGGTGTTTCATTTTTTTTTTCACACAGTATTTGCGCAGCGATTTTTCAAACCTAAAATGCATGGTGCAATTGCTGTTTACATTTGACGCCAGACCGACACTTACGTTCGCCTTTGCGCGAGAGCAGGGGGGGACAGGGGTGCTTTTTTTTTTTTTTCTTTATTATTTTTTTGATTTTTTATCTTGTTTTTAAACTGTTCCTTTCATTTTTATTTTTTTTTATCATTTTTATTGTTATCTCAGGGAATGTAAATATCCCCTATGATAGCAATAGGTAGTGACAGGTACTCTTTTTTGAAAAAATTGGGGTCTAGTAGACCCTGGATCTCTCCTCTGCCCTCAAAGCATCTGACCACACCAAGATCGGTGTGATAAAATGCTTTCCCCATTTCCCAATGGCGCTGTTTACATCCGGCGAAATCTAAGTCATGAAATGCTCGTAGCTTCCGGTTTCTTAGGCCATAGAGATGTTTGGAGCCATTCTGGTCTCTGATCAGCTCTATGGTCAGCTGGCCGAATCACCGGCTGCATTCTCAGGTTCCCTGTTGGGACAGGAGAGCCAGAGAAAAACATGGAAGACGGTGGGGGGGCATTCCCTCCCACTGCTTGTAAAAGCAGTCTAGAGGCTAATTAGCCACTAGGATTGCTTTTACATGAAACCAAGATGATACCTAAACCTGCAGGCATCATTCTGGTATAACCACTTAAAGTCCAGCAACATACCAGTACGTTACTGGTCCTTGTTGGGCATATATTGTAAACTTTTTTTTCATGCAGCCTGTGGGCTGAACGAAAAAAAGATATTGATCGGTGAGTATGCCCACCATTAGAATACCTCCCTTCATCCACCCACTTCTAATGATGGGCATACATGCACCGTATATATATGCCGAAGCATTGGGACATCCTCCCGCAAAAGTTAGGAGCAAATCGCTCCTCCGCCCACTGCTGCCCCCACGCTTCGGCATATATGCTGAAGTATGTAACTGTGGTGGTGAAATCACCTCCGACAGTGCTGGAGTCACGGCTTTATGTATCGTGGGAGCAAACGCTGTTGCTGTCAAGATAAATAAATCTGCGCTGCAACTGAATGGCGTACCTGCTAAGCAAATGATGGTTAACAAAAAAACAAAGTAACATTACAGTATAACACTAATACTTACCATACCTGCAAAGCAAATACAAAAAAAAAACATAAAAAAAAACATAACAATAAAACATTGCAGTATAGAATGCAGAACAATAGAGAGAGATTAGAGAGAGAACATTAAAACGACAACTATTTTTGCTTTTTTTATTTTATATATTTTTTTGTGTTTTTTTCTTTTTTTTTACTTTTTTTTGTTTTTTTCTTTTTTACACTTTTTTTTGTAACTTTAACTTTTTTAACTGGTACAGGTTTGGGTCTCTCAAAATGTGATGGCATCTTGGGAGACCCTGTGAAAGTGTGTCCTAGTCTGTGCAGTGCTGTACCCTACGCTAATACTCAACTAGTGTATAGTAGCGTTCAAAACATTGACCAATGCAAAGACCAGGCTTGTCAGGACAGAAGGGACAATAATACCGGGTGTCACACCTAAATCCGCGCTTGCTACAGACACAACATCTTTTTTGGGGGGCTTTCAATATGGAGGACATATTGAAAATGCCTCTCATGCCAGAATTTTGTGCATCGGAATTGTGTACACACGATCGAAATTTCTAACAACGGATTTTGTTGTCGGAAAATTTGAGATCCAGATCTCAAATTTTGTTTGTCGGAAATTCCGACGGAAAATGTCAGATGGAGCCTACACAAGGTCGAAATTTCCGACAACAAGCTCCCATCAAACATTTGTTGTCGGAAAATCCGATCGTGTGTACGCGACATTACAGTGATGCAGCTTTACAAACTTTGAAGTCTATTGTTTTAAGTGTGGGTAGATGAAAAAGAGGCAGTACCTGGAATTGTAAGGGAATACTGGTCCTTTAGACCCCTTTCACACTGGGGCGGTTTGCGCTAAAAATACCGCCTGCAAACCGCCTCAAAACAGCCTCCGCTGTTTGTTCAGCGTGAAAGCCCTCGGGCTTTCACACTGAATCGGTGTGCTGGCAGGAGAAGAAAAAATCTCCTGCCAGCCGCATCTTTGGAGCGGTGTATTCACCGCTCCTAAACCGCTCCTGCCCATTGAAATCAATGGGACAGCGCGGCTATACCACGGCAATACCACGGCTATAGCCGCGCTATACGAGTGGTTTTAGCCCTTTTTTCGGCCGCCAGCGGGAGGTTAAAACCGCACCGCTAGCGGCCGAATACCGTGGTAAAACAGCGCTAAACATAGCGCTGTTTTACCGCCGACGCCCCCTACCGCCCCAGTGTGAAAGCAGCCTTAGAGTTGAGATCAGCATACAAAACGGTATCTTGTACAAAGGTCCAAGGGTCATCGTGCTGAAGTCACTGAGAGCAGAGATGTTATTACGCATACACTCCAGCCATATTGGTGGTGAAGCATGCTACAGACAAGCTCGTGATACTCTTTACTGGCCCAACATGCATGGCAAAATCACAGACTTTGTCAGTAATTTTCCCACCTGCAATGAATATGCCCACTTACAATAAAAAGAAACCATGATGTCACATGAGATACCTACACGTCCGTGGCAGATTATAAGTATGGACTTATTCAACTACACAGGCAAGGAATACCTGCTATTAGTCGATCATTATTCAAACTTCTGGGAAATAGACCTTCTTCCCGACTTATCCACTGAAGCTACAATTAAGACGTGCAAGGTGTCTTGGAAATGTGGTTGTATGCTATGCGCATACCATATCTCCTGTGCTCCTAAGCACACATTTTGTTTAATGATATAATGTACCTTTCCTATCATTCCATTACCCGTATATCCCCAAGTAAACAGACATGATCACCTTAGCTTACGTTCTCAGCTCCATGAGCATGGCTGCCTTTCTGAGCCGTGCACTTGCTTTTATTTACACATAAACAGGAAGTTCCAAACTGGAAGGTTTGTCTCCAACAGCCAATTGCCTCTACACAGTTTGTGACCTCACAGGAAATGACCAAATAAGGATGTAACAACACAGGATGTAAATGTCAACACAGGATGTGAATGGCAACACATGAAATGACCAAATAAGGATGTAACACAGGATAAATAAATTTATACAATAACCAATGAACGATGACTACAATTCCGCTGATAGGAATCCTTATAATACCGTTCCTTGTGGATGGGAGGATATTTGCAGGTGCATGCTGCGAAACTCGACATGTGCTGATCAGACACAGCAGAGACAAGAGCGTACATCCGCCTATAACCGATAATGTCCTTGAGGGTGGGAATATATCCCCTTAGACGATTGTCTGTGCAATGCACAGGGGCCCTTTCGCTGGCGGACATACCCCCACTCTGCAAACACCTCTCTCCAATCCCAGGAAGTTTTCCACTACCTAACAGATCTCAACCAGCGTCAGTCTGCGCCAGTCTGCTCTTTAGAGCGGGCTGGGGGAGAACGAACACTGGGAGACACTGTGACAATACATATTAAAATACATCTTCATAAAATTTCCACAACAAAGGCTCAGTTTGCACGTCATGGCCAACTAGATACAGTGATCTTCGACAATGGCCCTCAGTTTGCAAGGCTACAATTCAGAAAATTTGCCACTGAATGGGAGTTTGGGCATGTTACTTCCTCACCACGTCATCCTGTCAGGTCCCACACTTACCAGACAGATGAGTCCACTTGGGCAGAGGGTAGGCTCCCTTACGTATCCGATTCGGGGCCCCTGGTAGAGTAGACAGGAGCCCGCGAATGCGGAATGGTATGAGGGCCTGAAGTTAGAGTCCTGGAGCACGGTGGTCTGGCAAGCAACCGGTAGAGCTTCAGGCTTGATAGAGCAGATGCTGAGCAGGAGCTAATCAGGCTGGTCACACACAGGCAGAGGTCGGCAACGGGCTGGCGGCAACGGTACAAGGGAGGAGGCAGAAACAAGGTCAAACGAGCCGGGGTCGGGTTCAGGCAGCAGTCAAGGAAGGTCCAAAGGCAAGCCGGGTCACAACGGGTAAACACTACGGAGATACAGGAACACAGGATGATCACGGAACAAGACACAGAGCTGTTTGATCAGGTAGCACCGAGTCAGTGTAGAGGCAGGCTTCAAATAAGCTAATTGGTGCCCAAACGCCGCGCTCGTGCACGCGCAGATTCGCCAAGGCGCGCCGCGCCGCCGCACGCGCCCGAGCGTGCCCCCGACACCGGCATGCACGCCCACACTACCGGGCATGTCAAAGGTAACGCTCACAGGCGGACGCGCGCTAACGCGGACGCGCGCTAGCGCGAAGGCGCGGACGCACGAACGCCCGGACGCCACCCCGCACGCCACGGCTGGTCAGCCCAGACACGCCAGCGCCCCCAGGGACACGCGCCCCAGCACGCACAGGAACACAAGCACCAACGTGCCCCGGGGCGCTCCGGCGCCCAACCAGGTAACCTCTCTGACACATCCACAGGATAATGGCAAAGCTGAATCAGCTGTAAAGATTGTTAAAAATTTATGCAAGAAAGCACAAAGTGATAGTAAAAACCCATGGAAGGCCATTTTACATCGGAGAAACACTCCGACTGAAGGCATGGATAGTAGCCCGGCACAAAGACTGATGTCAAGGAGATTAAAGACCTCCTTACCAGTAGCAAATAGGCTGCTTGAACTATTTGTCATACAAGCTGTTACAGAAAAGTTAAGGATTAAGAGACAAGTGTCAAAGGCACGATATGACACTTCGGCCAGAGATTTGCCAGAATTGAATATTGGGGAACAAATCCGCATGAAACCATTACCTGGGGATCGAATAGGCCGTTGGAGAATAGGTACTTGTCTGCAAAAGGTTGCACCACGCTCTTATCTTGTGGACGTTGAAGGAACTCTATCGCCGCAATTGAGTGGATTTGAGAGTGGCAGAGCAGTCTGAATCTCAGTATCCCATTGATAGATCAGACTCACCCAGTATCACAAGGACTTACTCACCCATTGACAGTGAGACATGTACAGAGGCAATGCCTCATACCAATGGCAATGACAGTTCTGGGCAAGCAAGTATACCCGATAGCTGTCAAGCGCAGAGCATGCCAGTACGTGATGAGAGAAGCCCAATAACTTCAGAGAGGGCTAAAGGAAACCTTGCACAAGGGCCAGTATTCACCCGTAGTGGTAGATGTTCAAACCACCTATGAGACTTAACCTATAGAATGTGTTATTGCTGTGTCTCTTTTGAATTTCACAATGTTCATTTATTAACACTTATGCCGCGTACACACAATCAAAATTTCGGCCCGCAAAAGACCGATGAGAGTTTTTCGTCAGAAAATGCGACCGTGTGTATGCTCCATCGAACTTTTACTGGACGAATTCCAGCCAGCAAAAGATTGAGAGCATGTTCTCAATTTTTCAGTCGGAAAAAGTTCCTATCCGAAAATGCGATCGTCCGTGGCAGTTCCAACGTGCAATATTCCTACGCATGCTCGGAAACAATTCGACGCATGTTCAGAAGCATTGAACTTCATTTTCTCTGCTCGTCGTAGTGTTGTACGTCACCACGTTCTTGATGGTCGTAAGGCAAACTTGAACAGAATCCCGTCGGAAAAGCCGTCATATCTTTCTCCAACGAGAAGTCTGATCGTGTGTACGCGGCATAAAAGGGGGGGATGTTATGGATGATATGTTTCTTTAAATGCAACTCTATGGTGCATCTCTGTTGTACTGCTTCCTGTGTGGTGTTTCCTGTTCCTGCTGGGTCTTTCAGTAAACATGGCTTCTGTACAGTAATGGTTGTGCTGGCTCTTTACATATATCACATCAAACAGCCACCACTGGGCATTAGTAACCTTTGGTCAGAGCTGCTTAGTTTATTTCTATCTACAGACACCCCTTACCTGCATAGACAGTTTTATGGGTAAATTTGAACTATGCCTTTAAAATGCAAGCTCACTTTTACACACTTTTTTGGCAGTTGTAATACTGAGCCTGGGCTGCAAAGTAATCATGTTGTTAATAATAATTGCCTATATTCTTCCCAGGAAATGCATAAATTACTGTCAACCACCCCCCACATTCCTTCATCCCAATGACCTGGAAGTTGGGCATATGGTGACAGTTCACGACCTCCCGAACTGTCACACATCTCTCCTCTCCCCTTTCCCCAAGAGTCACATCAGCGAAAAAGCAGCAAAAAAAGTGTCCAGGCTTTGGCTTTTGCGGTTGACAACCATCTCTGGGAGCAATGATTGAAAATAATAATAAAGCAGAGAAGAATAAAGAGATAAATCCTCAAAATGTACTGAAATGAAACTTAAAGGAAGAGTACAGCTTTTCGCCCAGCCCATCACTTTATATACTGTATTATTAGTAGAGAGGTCAGCAGAATTTAACTCAGGAATGGAAATGTGTCTTCAGTGTGATCAGGTATGTGTATGGCACTTCCACAAGGTTCCTCGATAGTGGATAGTGGGGGCTCCAGCTTTGGAAGAGCAGTCTGGCTCAGGTAGCAACAGGTTTTCATCAGCAAAGCTGATTAGATCTCCAACGCCCTCTTCAGTGGATGGACTAGTCTTGACTTCACTAACCTTTTCAGGTAAAGGAAGAATCTATACCCTTGAACTGGATGGGTTCTCTCTTTCTCTTCCAGTGGCACAGGACCCAGAGTTAGTTTCTTGAGGTAATGGCCATAGCCAGTGAGGCACTATCTCTTCACCTTCACTGTCTTCATCCTTCCTCACTGGAGGTGGGCTTGGATGCCGCCAGTGCAGCTGGGTTCTGAGAAGGGTAAATTCTTTGCTTGGAGGAGTAGATGTTTGAGGCACTCAGACAGCACAGGAGAGTGGAAGCAGATGGTTCCGATGCCACATCTTCAAAGGGCCCGTCTTCCCTTCTGGATGGATTTAATACACTGGCGGTCCAGGAAGTTGTTTGCAGATGATATAGGGTTGAGTTCGCCAGGGATCTGCTAACTTATTAACCAGGTTCCTCAGCAGCACACAATCCCCAGGCTGGAGGGCTTACACCTTTGCTTAGTCTAAGTTCTTCTTGTCTCTTTACTCTCTACCATCTACACCTACATCGGGTTCCAGGCACAGAAAGTCAATGCAAACCAGCTCCACCTGCAAAGCATCCTTTACTTTGCAGGTATTCCATGGGTGCAGCTTTGACTGGCAGAGTCTTTCTTTGAATGCATGGCAAACATGAATGGCATTAGCTCTCCACTTCTGCATTCATGTTAGGCCAGTAGAACCTGTCTCTGACTATTTGAAATGTCCTTTCTAGGCCTAAGTGTACATATTCGGGGAGGGTGTGGCTTGAGTCCATAAGTGTGACTGCTTACATCTGTAGCTCTGGCTCTACACAGACATCCTGCAAGCATCCTGTGTCCGATCCTTTCCCAAAAGGCACCAAATCATTCCTAAAGATGGCGGGATCCCGAGGCAGGCATGATAGTGAATAAATATGGCAAAGTATCGCAGGCAAGATGGTGCTGATCCCTTAGCCAAGCCTGAAGCCATGCTGCAGCCCTCTCCCATCTCAGCACAGCTCTCCACATCAGGGGTGAGTGACTCTGTCTGCTGTGTTCCACACTCAGGCTGACCTCCTAACTTCATTAGACTCCCCTACATGCTCCGGAGACTGTAATTCTCCAGGCCCTTCCTCAGAGGAGCCTACTCTGGCTGAAATCATGCTAGCTATGAAAGACTGCAAAGCCTCCCTTACAGTTCAGATGGAAAGCATCCATATTTATTTTTCCCTATTGAAGCAAAAAGTGCAAAACTTGACGGCGCGAGGGGGGGGGGGTTTGGGCGAAGAACGTATCAGCTCCCTGGAGGACACTGTACACTATGTGTACGGCTACTGATGAGCTGGTGTCCCTCAGAGCCAAAATGATTTAGAGAACCACTCTTGCAAGAACAATCTCCACTTTGTGGGGTTCCCTGAGCGTTCAGAGGGAGCCTGAAAGGTTCCTTCACTCCTGGCTGCGAGATGTTTTTGGGATGGAGGTGTTATCCCATGCCTTCGTGATTGAGCGTGCACATCGCACCCCCCCACGTCCTCCTCCCTCAGCCCCCCCCCAAGAACCAGATTGCAAAAATCCCAAGTTTTCAAGACAAAGTCACCATCCTGCGCCTTGCTAGAGAAAAGGGCCCACTCAAGTTTAATGGTAATAATATCTCCATATATCCGGATTTCTCGGCTGAAGTTCAAAGCCCGTGCATATCCTTTGCTGAAAGACTGCCTCTGCGGTGTGCTGAGAGCCTGCCATATGCGCTGCTCTTCCCTGCTAAGCTTCAGATCATCCATGAGGGTAAAGATCACTTCTGCACTTGTCCAAAAGATGCTATGGCCTGGATAGACGCTCGTTTTGGGAAACAACCTAGACAACACCACAACTGATGCTGTACTCAGTAGTTTTTCTTCCTCTCTGCCTCAATACTCATCTCTCCTGAAGCAAGCTTGAGCACCTGTGGGTCACCCTATCCTTCCTTTTGCCTCCTACACTCCATTGCTACAGATGACCTGAGGATTGCACCTACCCCTTCTTTCCTTCTTTGCTATATGTTACCTCTGTGACGGAACTGTCAGATGCCATTGTAGGCTTTAACACCTGTCCTAATTGGGGGGTAACCCCTGCCTTGCCTTATATGACTACCACTGTTTGTGCCTTCTTTTACAGGTTACTGTTATATCCTGCTGGATGGAACCCTCGCCCTTACAGAGAACCTCTCTGGACCCACTACCCCCCCCCCCCCCCACTTCAGTAGGTGGGGAGGCCACAGGTTTTGTTTAGGGAACCAAAGCTCACTATGTTTGGAATGGTTGAGCAGGGTAGGGGGGAAAGGGATTTCAGTTCTTTTTTCTTTTTTGGCCCCTCTCACGTTTTAGTTGTTGGGACTGGACTTCCAGGTTTGTTTCTGCTTCTGTTTTTTTATGCTCCTATTGCAGATTCATTTCTGTTGCTACAGTACATTTATTCCGGTGTCTCTCTCGCGCAATGTTTTATATGTTGTATTGCATCTCCCCATGATTCTCCCTATGTTGTTATGTTGTATATGACTGAATATGGCTTGGAATGTCAGGGGTTTGAACTCACCCCTTAAGCGGTCCTTGGTATTCTTCCTTAAAAAATATAAGCCACATATTGTCTGCCTTCAAGAGACTTACCTCACCAATGCTAAACTGCGGTCCCTTAAACGCCCTTGGCTGGTTACACAGTACCACGTTACACATACCAACTATTCCCGTGGGGTTTCTATCCTACTAACAAAATCCCTCCCGGCTGAAATCCTGTGGATTAAGACGTACCCAGATGGGAGATTCATTATACTTACTCTGAATCTGAATTATTTCTGTAGTATTTACACTAGTGAACATATGTGTTCCTCCCCCATTTTTCTCAGACTTACTTTCCAATTTATCCCTGATGCTGCTGTCTAGAATTCCGGGCCCCCTGCTCTATATTGGGGACTTTAATGCTGTTCTTGGAACGCGTGTATGGTCTTACTGAGCTGTGACAGTGGAAGCACCCAGAGGAGCGACATTTTTCTTGCCCCTCTGACTTCTTCCACACTATGTCATGTATAGATATGGCATTCTCTACTGTTGAAGTACTCCCTATTGTGCAGTCGGCTTCCTACCTTCCCCGAGTGGTGTGCGATCATGCCCCCTTTCTGTGGATCTCCTCTTCCTGCCAAACTCGAGCACTTTTGTCTGGTGACTGAACTCCCATTGGTTGGAGAATGAGATAGTACTGAATAACTGCAGGAAGAACAATGTGGATTATTGGCATACGAATCAGGGCACTATTGGGTCCTCAACTGCCTGGGAGGCTTCTAAGGCCGTGCTATGAGGCACCTTTATGTCCATTACTGGAATTTTGCACAAGAACACCCAGCAGTGCACTGAGGATCTAGAATATAAGATGGTAGCTGAGCATATGCTGTGAATCCTGATCGGCTACCCGGACCTCATGGCTACATAGTTGTAGAGAATATGAGTTCCGCCTCTTGGACCTTACTAAAAAACATATGCTGTATGTCACTCAGAAATAATTCGAGCACGGCAATAAGGTGGGTCGCCTACTTGCATATCTAACTAGGCCGGACCATACTCCCATCTCTATTCCTAGGATTCTAATAGGGTTAGCGATGTCCCTCAGGAGTAGGGATGAGTCGCACCAGAACCTGCAAACGGACTGAAAGTTTGCGTGAACTTTAAAACCCCGTTAAAGTCTATGGGACTCAAACATTGAAATCAAAAGTGCTAATTTTAAAGGATAATATGCAAGTTATTGTCCTAAAAAGGGTTTGGAGACCTGGGTCCTGCCCAGGGGACATGTATCAATGCAAAAAAAAGTTTTAAAAACGGTTGTTTTTTCTGGAGCAGTGATTTTAATGATGCTTAAACTAAAAAAAAAGTGAAATATTCCTTTAAATATCGTACCTGGGGGGTGTCTATAGTATGCCTGTAAAGGGGCGTGTGTTTCCCATGCTTAGAACAGTCCCTGCACAAAATGACATTTGTAAAGGAATAAAAGTCATTTAAACTGCTTGCGGGTTTAATGTAATGTCAGGTTCCGGCAATATGGAAAAAAATCAGTGAGAAAAACAGCATGGGTACCCTCCCCCCCCAGTCCATTCCCAGGCCCTTTGGGTATTGTATGGATATTAAGGGGAAACCCTCACCCAAATTAAAAAAAGGACAGGTGTGGGGCCCCCAGGCCCTATATACTCTGAACAGCAGTATACAGACGATGCAAACAAGACAGGGACTGTAGGTTTGTTGTTAAGTAGAATCTCTTTGTAATTTTGAACTGGTGCATTTTTAAAGGTAGCTCCAGCCAAAAAATCTATTTTTAAACTTTTTGGAAAACATAGGGAAGGGTTATCACCCCTGTAACATTTGTTTTGCTGTCTGTGCACCTCTTCAGAAGATTTCACCTCACTTTCTGTCCCAATGACAAATGTTTTTTGAAAATTGGGGTTTTTAGTGAAACAAGGATTGGTGATAAAGCATCACTGGAGAGGAGACACGTTTTTCCCATATTAACTCTTACAGGAGAAAATTTCCCTTCCTAGGGGTAGATTTCATCTCACTTCCAGTTGTCTCCTTTAGTTTGCAAGTAGGAGTTGTTTTTAAGTTGGATGTTTGAAAGTAGGGGCCTGCCCTATTTACTCTGCAGAAATTGGGGCCTTAGGTGTTGGTGTTGCCACAACAGCCCTCACAGTTACTCTTGGTGGGTGCAGGAACAGGCCCTGCTGTGAAATATTATATCAAAAATAGTAATTACATGCCATTGTTGAACAGTGGTAGAAAAATTGGGCCTTTGGTGGTGGTGGTGGTGCTGGTGCTGGTGCCACAACACTAAGTCCTCACAGTTACTCTTGGTGGACACTGGAACGGGCCCTGCTGTGAAATATTATATCAAGAATTGTAATTACATGCACCTGTTGAACAGGGGCAGAAAAATTGGGCCTTTGGTGGTGGTGGTGTTGCCACAACACTGTAAGTCCTCACAGTTACTCTTGGTGGGCGCTGGAACGGGCCTGCTGTAAAATATTAGATCAAGAATTGTAATTACATGTCCCTGTTGAACAGGGGCAGAAAAATTGGGCCTTAGGCACTGCTGCCACAACACTGCAACCCCTCACAGATACTATAGTTGGAGCGCAGGAATGAGCCCTGCTGCAAAGCATTGCATCAAAAATTGTAATTATACGCCCTTGTTAAACAGGGGCTGAAAAATTGGGCCTTGGGCACTGGTGCTGGTGACACAACACTGCAACCCCTCACAGATACTATAGTTGGAGTGCAGGAATGAGCCCTGCTGCAAAGTATTGCATCAAAAATTGTAATTACACACCCCTGTTTAACAGGAGCAGAAAAATTGGGCCTTAGCCACTGGTGACGGTGCCCAGAACCAAAAATGTTCTTACAAGCTATCAGCATGAAAATTGAGGAGGAAGAGTATTGTCACTCAGCATAACAGGATAGTCACTCAGCATCAGCATAGGCAGTATTGAAGGGATCTCACATTAAAAAAAAAAATATTCGGTTACATCAGCATCAGGTGCTTGGTAGCTGGTGATCCAAGACTGATTCATTTTTAGGAAGGTCAGCCGATCATTCGGTCCAGAGTCCTCTGGGTCACTAAGGAAGACATGATCCGCAGACACCTCCTCCCATCCACGTACAAGTCCATGGGTTTCTTCGGACTGTAAATGTTCCCTTGAAGACTGCTGCTGGTGCTGAGTGCCAGACTCCACCTCCATGCTGGCACAAACCTCCTCCTCGTCCTCTTCCTGTGTGATCGGCGGGCATGCAGGAACACTGTCTGTATAAAGGGGGCCTTGAGAGGTAAGGAAGCCCTCCTCTTCCTCCCTGTGTTCTGCTTCAAGTGCCCTGTCCATTATTCCACGCAGCGTGTGCTCCAACAGGTGGACAAGAGGGACAGTGTCACTGATGCATGCACTGTCACTGCTCACCATCCTCGTGGCCTCCTCAAATGGTGACAGGACAGTGCATGCATCCCTGATCATAGCCCACTGGCATGGGTAAAAAAAAACAAGCTCCCCTGACCCTGTCCTGGTGCCAAAGTCCCACAGGTACTCATTGATGGACCTCTGCTGCATGTGCAGCCGCTGCAGCATGGCTAACTTTGAGTTCCACCTGGTGGGCATGTCACAGATTAGGCGGTTCTTGGGCAGGTTCAATTCCTTTTGGAGGTCAGCCAGCCAAGCACTGGCATTATATGACCGGCGGAAATGCACACAGACTTTCCTGGCCTGCCTCAGGACATCCTGTAAGCCTGGGTACCTGCCCAAGAACCGCTGCATCACCAAGTTAAGGACGTGAGCCAAACAGGGCACATGGGTCCGTTGTCGCTGTCGGAGGGCGGAGAGGAGGTTGGTGCCATTGTCGCAAACCACCATTCCTGGTTTAAGCTGGCGTGGCATCAACCACCTCTGAGCTTGCCCCTTCAGAGCTGACAGAATCTCTGCCCCAGTGTGGCTCCTGTCCCCCAAGCACACCAGCTCAAGCACCGCATGGCATCTTTTTGCCTGCATACTTGCGTAGCCCCTTGAACGCCTACGGAGCACTGAGGACAAAGCACAGGAAGAGGCCATGGAGGAAGAAGAAGAGGAGGGGGTGGAGGAGAGAAGTGTGTCAGAATCACCAGTAGTAACATTTTAGAGGCGTGGTGGCGGAACAACCTCCAACACTACTGCCCCTTGTCCTGCATCCTTCCCAGCTGCCAGCAGAGTCACTCAATGCACCGTGAAAGATAGGTAACGTCCCTGTCCATGCCTGCTGGACCATGAGTCAGCAGTAATATGCACCTTACCGCTGACTGCCCTGTCCAGTGAGGCCAAGACATTGCCTTCCACATGCCGGTAGAGAGCCGGAATCGCCTTCAGTGGGAAAAAGTGGTGTTTGGGAACCTGCCACTAAGGAACCGCACATTCCACAAACTCACGGAAGGGGGCAGAGTCTACCAACTGAAAAGGCAGCAGTTGAAGTGCTAGTCAAGCTAGCATTCAACCGCTGGGCATGTGGATGGCAGGGAACGAACTTCTTTCGGCGGTGCAGCAGCTGGAGCAGGGAAATTTGCCTGGTACAATCTGACGTCGGTGTACCGATAGCAGATTGCCCAAAGTACTAGGCTGTGACACACCTAATTCTACACCTTCATTCCTCTTAGTGCAGGTTTCAGAGAGGACTGAAGGTATAGTGGGGTTGGAGATCCCAGCTGATGAGGAGCAAGGAGAGGTCCGCTTTGCTCTTTGGTGTGGGTCTTTTAGGTACGCTTGCCAACGAACTGCATGGCAGGTCGACATATGCCTGGTCAAGCATGTGGTGCCCAAACGGGTGTTGTTTTGGCCAAGATACGCTTGTGACATATGTTGCAAATAGCAGCGGTGCGATCTGATGCACTCGTCTCAAAAAAGGCCCACACCAAAGAAATTTTGAAATAACGCGTAGAGACAGCAGCACCCTGCACACGTGGAGCTCTGTAGTGTGATGCAGTCGGTGTGCTGCCCTTAAGCTGGCCCCTGGAGGGCCTCGTTGGAGATGTTCCTCCTCCTCCTCTCTCCTATCAGGCACCCATGTGGAGTCAGTGACCTCATCATCCCTTCCCTCTTCATCACTGGAGCAAACCTGGCAGTATGCTGCAGCTGGGGGGAACATGACTGCCAGATTGCTGTCCTTCTTTGGCACCTCCTCTCTCTGGGCTCACGTTACTGCCTTCCTCTAGCTGAGTACCATCATCGGAGCCTTCAAAATGCTGGGCATGCTGCTGGAGCATGTACCCAACACTGTGGTCAAACAGTTCGGGGGACTCCTCAGGAGGACATTGTGGGGCTAGGGAAGAAGTAACTGATTCCATTGAGCCGAGGGAAGAGGCCGGGTTGGCAGCAGCTTTGCCAAAGTACCCTGAGCATGGGTGAGAGAGGATGAGGAGGATGAGGACGGCTTGGTCATCCACTCGACCAAGTCTTCCGCATGTTGTGGCTCAACGCGGCCAGCTGCCGAAAAAAAGTCCAAGCGTGTCCCACGGCCACGTGCTGTTGAGGATGCACCATGTCCACGACCAGCACTGTTGCCTCTAGACACAGAGCCTGCCTGCCCTCTTTTATTGGCTTGTGACTGTCTGCCTCTCCTTGTTGGCCTTCCAGACATACATTAATGCCTGCAGTGAGATGTAGCTGCACTAAGCTGGAAGATATATATATATATATATATATATATATATATATATATATATATCTATATCCACACTCTGATATATATATATATATATATATATATATATATATATATACACATCCACACTCTGATACTGCAGCTAGCAAAATCAACTGCCTGCCTGTAGTATTATTAGTATGAGAACACCACCAATCTTCTACAGGTAGCTTTAGCTGAACACTGTGCAGAAGTTACACTAAACTAACTTGTAGCTTTAGCTGAACACTGTGCAGAGGTCGCACTACACTAACTTGTAGCTTTAGCTGAACACTGTGCAGAGGTCGCACAACACTAACTTGTAGCTTTAGCTGAACACTGTGCAGAGGTCGCACTACACTAGCTTGTAGCTTTAGCTGAACACTGTGCAGAGGTCTCACTACACTAACTCGTAGCTTTAGCTGAACACTGTGCAGAGGTTGCACTATACTAACTTGTAGCTTTAGCTGAACACTGTTCTGAGGTCGCACTACACTAACTTGTAGCTTTAGCTGAACTCTGTGCAGAGGTCGCACTACACTAACTTGTAAATAATGTAGCTGCCTGCGGTAGTGATAGGATCAGAAAAACACCACTAATCTTCTACAGGTAGCTTTAGCTGAACACTGTGCAGAGTTCGCACTACACTAACTTGTAGCTTTAGCTGAATACTGTGCTGAGGTCGCACTACACTAACTCGTAGCTTTAGCTGAACACTGTGCAGAGGTCGCACTACACTAACTCGTAGCTTTAGCTGAACACTGTGCAGAGGATGCACTACACTAACGTTTAAATAATGTAGCTACCTGCGGTAGTGATAGGATCAGGAAAACACCACCAACCTTCTACAGGTAGTTTTAGCTGAACACTGTGCAGAGGTCGCACTACACTAACTTGTAGCTTTAGCTGAACACTGTGCAGAGGTCGCACTACACTAACTTGTAGCTTTAGCTGAACTCTGTGCAGAGGTCGCACTACACTAACTTGTAAATAATGTAGCTGCCTGCGGTAGTGATAGGATTAGAAAAACACCACTAATCTTCTACAGGTAGCTTTAGCTGAACACTGTGCAGAGGTCGCACTACACTAACTTGTAGCTTTAGCTGAATACTGTGCAGAGGTCGCACTACACTAACTAGTAGCTTTAGCTGAACACTGTGCAGAGGTCGCACTACACTAACTCGTAGCTTTAGCTGAACACTGTGCAGAGGTCGCACTACACTAACTCGTAGCTTTAGCTGAACACTGTGCAGAGGATGCACTACACTAACGTTTAAATAATGTAGCTACCTGCGGTAGTGATAGGATCAGGAAAACACCACCAACCTTCTACAGGTAGTTTTAGCTAAACACTGTGCAGAGGTCGCACTACACTAACTTGTAGCTTTAGCTGAACACTGTGCAGAGGTCGCACTACACTAACTTGTAGCTTTAGCTGAACTCTGTGCAGAGGTCGCACTACACTAACTTGTAAATAATGTAGCTGCCTGCGGTAGTGATAGGATTAGAAAAACACCACTAATCTTCTACAGGTAGCTTTAGCTGAACACTGTGCAGAGGTCGCACTACACTAACTTGTAGCTTTAGCTGAATACTGTGCAGAGGTCGCACTACACTAACTTGTAGCTTTAGCTAAACATTGTGCAGAGGTCGCACTACACTAACTCGTAGCTTTAGCTGAACACTGTGCAGAGGTCGCACTACACTAACTCGTAGCTTTAGCTGAACACTGTGCAGAGGATGCACTACACTAACGTTTAAATAATGTAGCTACCTGGGGTAGTGATAGGATCAGGAAAACACCACCAACCTTCTACAGGTAGCTTTAGCTGAACACTGTGCAGAGGATGCACTACACTAACGTTTAAATAATGTAGCTGCCTGCTGTAGTTATAGGATCAGGAAAACACCACCAACCTTCTACAGGTAGCTTTAGCTGAACACTGTGCAGAGGTCGCACTACACTAACATGTAAATAATGTAGCTGCCTGCGGTAGTGATAGGATCAGAAAAACACCACCAATCTTCTACAGGTAGCTTTAGCTGAACATTGTGCAGTGGTCGCACTACACTAACTTGTAGCTTTAGCTGAACACTGTGCAGAGGTCGCACTACACTAACTTGTAGCTTTAGCTGAACACTGTGCAGAGGTCGCACTACACTAACTTGTAGCTTTAGCTGAACGCTGTGCAGAGGTCGCACTACACTAACTTGTGGCTTTAGCTGAACACTGTGCAGAGGTCACACTACACTAACTCGTAGCTTTAGCTGAACACTGTGCAGAGGTCGCACTACACTAACTAGTAGCTTTAGCTGAACACTGTGCAGAGGTCGCACTACACTAACTCGTAGCTTTAGCTGAACACTGTGCAGAGGTCGCACTACACTAACTCGTAGCTTTAGCTGAACACTGTGCAGAGGATGCACTACACTAACGTTTAAATAATGTAGCTACCTGCGGTAGTGATAGGATCAGGAAAACACCACCAACCTTCTACAGGTAGTTTTAGCTGAACACTGTGCAGAGGTCGCACTACACTAACTTGTAGCTTTAGCTGAACACTGTGCAGAGGTCGCACTACACTAACTTGTAGCTTTAGCTGAACTCTGTGCAGAGGTCGCACTACACTAACTTGTAAATAATGTAGCTGCCTGCAGTAGTGATAGGATCAGAAAAACACCACCAATCTTCTACAGGTAGCTTTAGCTGAACACTGTGCAGAGGATGCACTACACTAACTGTAAATACTGTAGCTGCCTGACTGTGGTACTAATAGGATCAGAAGAACACCAGCAATTTTCTTCAGGTAGCTGTAAATACTGTAACAACACCTGCATGCCTTTCAGTAGGAAGAGAATAACAAGAACAGATCTAGCTAAACTGCGATGCTGCAGTGAATTATGGGCCGTGACGCCCCACTCGAATTTGGCGCGAACGGCCCATATCGTTCGCAATTCTGTGAATGACCGAACAGACGATGTTCGAGTCGAACATGGGTTCAACTCGAACACGAAGCTCATCCCTACTGGAGATCCAGTACCATGTCTGTCAGACGCACTGCCGTATAGTAGGTGCGTCCAACTGTATGAGTTTGGCCCTCGACTCATAGCATGGATACGGCTACTCAACACATCACCGCTTGCCCGACTGAGAATTAACTCTCAGGTCACTGAGCAGTTTCCGATTACTAGAGGCATCAGGCAGGGGTGTCCTGTTTGCTTTCTCCAATTATTAAGGGTCTTCCTATAAATGACATTAAAATGTGTATATCTCTCTATGCTAACGATACTCTAAATCTATCCTATTTCTACTGGATCAAACTGTACTCCCGCTGATTCACTCGAACTCTCAACTGCAAGCTGCTACCTCTTTTAGATATCTAGGGGCTATAGTTCAGTTACCACTATCCTTGTATGTTGCCAATAATCTACGCCCCCTACTGCTACAACTACACACACAGACCAAACAGTGGAAAGATCTGCCCCTGGATCTCATGGGGAAGCCAATGTCCTTAAAATGATTTACTTACCTAAACTACTGTATGTTATGGCTAATTCACCAAAATTCCCAAATTCATGTTTAAAAGCATTGACTCCATCTTTATTGCGTTCCTTTGGAACGGGCAGTCCCCTAGAGTTGCGCTAGAAACGTTTCCTTTACTACCTAGCATCCCAGCTGGTTAACGTTCATGATTGGCTCCACTCTAACTCTGATAATACCTGCACCACTACTGAGGGAGCCATAGTTTCCTCATTTGAGACACTCCACAACATTATCTATAGGGGATGCATACCACCTGGACCAGGCATGTCGATAATTCAAACCTCCCTCTTCCTATTCCGAACGGTAGTTGCGAAAATGTCCACTGATTCATGGCATACCTCCCTCAACGGTCCTTTGTGGTTCAACCCTAACCTTAGGGAGTTATGTTCTATACCTGACTCCAACAGATGGATATCAAAGGGAGTGAAATACCTATGTCATCTATAACCCCCAGGGTTTTAAAATCTTTTCTCAACTACAGACAGACTTTGACATCCCATCAACATACATATTTGACTATTTCCAACTCAGACATGCTATACGTACTCAGTTTGGTTCTCTGCTCAGTCCTATTAAGACACCTGACCTGGAAAAACTTCTGAGAGACCTGGATCGGACGAAACTTATATCCACGTATTACTCCACTCTCAGGACAGGCACTAACCCTAGGTTTCGGAAGTTCAAGAGAGGTGGGCCTCCTTTGTCTCTCTATCACAGAAGAGAATTGGTCTGAGTTCTGTGATACGTTCAAAACCTCTGTTATCTCCTCGAGGGGCAGGGTGATTCAACTAAAAATTTTCCATCATTCACACCTCACCCCTGCTAAACTGTATAAAGTGGAACTATCCCTCTCTGCTTACTGCTTCCGTGGTTACGGACAAACTGCTGATTTTCTCCACTGCTTTTGGACTTGTCCACTAGTACACGACTTCTGGGTTGACATAGGCTCCTTCACATCTTCTGCACTGGATTTGCCAAATATAGTGCACCCTAAAAACTCTTTGCTGTGCATATTTGGTGACCTCGCTGTCCAGCCTTAGGCTAAGAGACTACTTTGCATCCTCTATTTCTATGCAAGGAAGTCCCACCTGCTAATGTGGAAAGAGTCAGAGACCCCAACACGGATTATGTGGCTGAAACTTGTCAATGATTCCCTGCCTCTATATAAACTTACCTTTGACATCTGTAAGAGGACTAAAGCATTCCACAAAATATGGGGCAGATGGCTGGCTAGCCCACTGACCCTCTCCTCTGTATTACCATAACAGGGGTTCCCCTTGTGGGTGTTGTATTAAACTGGAACTTCTGTTATGTCCAGGATGTTTAAAAACCGTATCGCTTACTCCTCTGTTGATGTTTATATACACTGGTAGATGTAATATCTAGTTTACTATTGCACACTGCCCGGATATTCATGATATGCTGCATTAGAAGCATTCTGTTATCAGTGTTGTAGTTTTTGTTTGTGCCTTTTGTTTTACGACTGTATGCCGTAAAACAGCAATAAAAATATCTTTAAAAAAAAAGTGTACATGTTCATCATGTAGTGTTCCCAACACAGTCGGCCAATGTTTCTCTGGGAGGAATACCTGCCACTTCTCTTCCAAATCCTCAGAGGGGCCTCTCCTGTACAACAGTCCATACCTCATCTGTAGCCTGTTTCACTTTAGGTGTATGACTTTAGACCCGGCCACACCACAGAGCTTGCACACCTTCAGCTGTCATATAAGTCCAGTCTCCCGACTCTTCGGCGTATCTGTGAGGTCTTTGAGACAGAGCATCAGCATCTCTATTTCCGGCCCGGGTCGATACTTCAGGCTAAACTGTAAACCTGACAAGCCTGTGAGCCATCTGTGTGGTCCGCCACTGCTGGACCCGAAAAAAACGAAAAGCTTTGCCCGCGACGAAGGCTAACCGCCATCTGCTTGCTCCGCCATCTGACAGTTCTTAAAAAGGTAAGGGCGAAGCCCCCGGGCGACATCACATGGTGGCACCATCCTATGTGACATCACAAGAATGCTGGAGCAGGCAGATGGCAGTCATCCTTCATCGCGCATGGAGCGTTTATTTTTTTGGGGGTCCGGCAGCGGCGTGGCTGACGATGAATCTACATTGAGGGACATTGTTTTTTTATTTTCCATAAAGGAATTGTCAAAAACTGTGTGTTTGTTTTTATTTCTTTTTGACACTTTTTGGTGAATGGGTAGGGGTACTATGTTCGGTGTTCACTTAATGGACGAACAGGCGATGTTCAGGCTGAACCTTTGCTCTGTTCTAACTGTTCGCCCAACTCTTTTCACCACAAATCACCGATAGTAGGAGCAAAGTCCCAGAAAGGATCTCAACTCTGTCACCATCCTTGGCCTAGGCCAAGTAGTGACCACCTCTAACTTGTTTGAGTCCCTGGCGATACCCTCTGCCGAGACCTAGATAGGTGACTAAAGTCTGGTAAAATTGACATTTTTATAGAGACAGTTTCAATCCTTCTTCATTGAGTCTTGCCAAAACTTTCTCCAGCCTTGCCTCATGTTCTCCCAGAGTTCTCCCAAAGAGAATGATGTCATCCAAGTAATCAAGTTCATGTCTCCCACGGAGCGCTCCATCAACGTTAGAACATAGCTGGGGCTCCCGATAATTCCTGAGGCATATAGTTAAACTCGTAGAACCCCAGCGGACAGATAAATGCTGTTTTCTCGCTATCATCGGGAATGCATTGGTATCTGGTAATACCCGCTCTTCAAATCGAGCACACTAAGCCACTTCACCCCAGAGAGACACTGTGGGGCATCTTCGATAGGGTAGTGTATTGGTCGGGGGGGGGTAGTTATTGGTCGGGGATGGTCCTGGTAGTCATGGTCCTGGTAGTCATTACACATCTGCAATATATTTTAGTATAGGGCTGCTACTTCCCTATTTAGGTGTCAGACAGAAAAGTATAAATTAGTATTAAAGGGGTTGTAAAGGTAATTAAAAAAAAAAAACCCCGAACCTGGTCTTCTGGGGTCCCTCGGCGGCTGTCTCAGCTCCTTCCCGCAAGAACTAAACACCTTCATGCAAGCTCTCTTGCATGGTGTTTAGTTCTTGCGGGCGCGCTCCTGTGATACAGCCGGCGGCTATATCACTCGGCCCCGCCCCCCGGCACGCCACGTCATTAGATGTGATTGACAGCAGCGTGAGCCAGTGGCTGCGCTGCTTTCAATCCATCCACTCTAGCCAATCAACGGCCATGCTGAGTGGCAAAGAGGAAATCAGGGGCGAGCGCAGCAGGTGAACGGTCTCAGTTAAGTAAAATGGGGGGCTGGGGGGGCCGGTATTGTCAGATGTTTTTTCACCTTAATGCATAGGATGCATTAAGGTAAAAAAATGTGAACCTTTACAACCCCTTTAATTATCATGTCCTGTTCTTGCACTATGCATCAGCTTGTATAACATACGGGGGGGTTTCACCATTGGATGTATAGTTTTGGGACGTACCCCTTATTGGTGGAAAGGAATATTATCACTCATATGTCTTTGTATACTTAAGATGATGTGACAAACTAAATAAACTGCTTTTCAAGATTCACTGTGTGTCTGAACTGCATCATTCCCAGGGCCCTGCGCCAGGGTAAAGGTGGAATGGAGGCCTACGGTGAGAATAAACCCCCTCAGGTACATGCCTGAATGAGGAAAGAAATGTTGTCTGCACTCCAGACCATAGAGGATAAAAAATATTCCTTTATAGTTTTTTTCTTTTTAGTTGCTGGGAGGACCTAATAGTGGCACTGGGATGTGGAGGAACATTGACTCTCTGTGACTGTTTCCATAACCCAGGTGGCAGATTACTCAACTTGGGTGAGGGTGAGATTGCCCGCCTTGAAGCCTTCCTCCAGCATCTTGACTTAGTCTTCTTACTCGTCCTTGCTTTGGAGCGCTTGACTTCGTCTGGGTTCTCAGCTGGCTCCCTCACTGAGATCCCTTGTAGTTTCCCACTTTTTGGGTTAAGAGAGGTTTCTGCAATGCTTTCAGTACTTCAGCCATGATGTCTGGTTAATTCTTCTTCTATGGGCACTGTGCTTTGAAATGCCCCGGTTCTTCACAATGAAAACACTTCTTGGAGTCAGGCTTGGACGACTGCATTTGAGTCTGAGCTTTCATAACTCGCAGCAAAGTCTGTTTCATTCTGGCTTGAACTTGGACCTGCGTGAGCAACTTAACTGGGGCCGCTTCAGTGACAGTCTGCACAATGGAGGGGACGAAGCACTCCCCTGCTTCTGATTTTTTATCGCTCTCTTCCTCAAGAACGCTCTTCTCTACTTGAGCCACCTGAGCTGACACCTTCCCCACCTTGGAGTTAGCTTTCATCGGTTCCCTGGACCCTTGATTCTTCTCATCCAGCAAAGCCTCTTCCTCTCTTACTACTTTCACCATTTCAGGATAAGTAGGTACCACCTGCGTCTCTTTAGGTAGCAGCCACAACACAATTGGTTGGTTGGGCCTGGCGCCCTGCAGAATTCTTTCTAGCCTAACTTTGTCAGTGTCCTGGGGGTTGATCCCCTTTTTCAGAATGATCTGGTGTAAGATCAGATCCACTCTGACGACATAGTCAGACAGTGTTTCTCCCTTGTATTGGTGTGTGTTCAAATGTGTACATTAAATCAGGAAGTTTCTCCACTCTACCATAGATGGCATACAGAGCTTCAATGTAATCTATCGCCACACAATCTGGTTTTCCCCTCCTTGGGCTTTGTATAACATCTGCCGTGGGACCAGTGTCGGCCCAAGACCTTGTGCTGCCTGGTACCAAGAATGAAATGCTGCCCCCCCCCTAAAAAAAAAAAATCACGCCCACCAAAATGCCCCCACATCCATTATTTTATATCATGACAACTAAAGTGGACCTGTCATGGCTCTATACATGTATATAGGAGTATAAAGAGGACCTGTTATGGAACTATACGTGTATATATAAGTATATAGAGGACATGTCATGGCTCTATACATGTAAAGGAGTATAAAGAGGACCTGTCATGACTCTATACATGTATATAGGAGTATAAAGAGGACCTGTCATCGCTCTATACATGTATGTAGGAGCATAAAGAGGACTTGCCATGGCTCTATACATGTGTATAGGAGTGTAAAAGGATGTGTCATGGCTCAGTACATGTATGTAGGAATATAAAGAGGACCTGTCATGGCTCTATAAAAAGGACCTGTTATGGCTCTATTCATGTATGGGAGTATAAAGAGGACTGGTCATGGCATTGTATGTGTATATAGAAGTATAAAGAGGACCTGTTATAGCTCTATACATGTATATAGAAGTATGAAGAGGACCGGTCATGGCTCTATACATGTATAAAGCTTACTGGTCATGGCTCTATACATGTATATAGAAGTATAAAAGAGGACCTGTTATTTTGCTATACATGTATATAGGGGTAGAAAGAGAACCTGTCTAGACTCTATACATGCATAGGCGTATGAAGAGGGACCTGTCATGGCACTATACATGTATGTAGGAGTATAAAGAGGACCTGTCATGGCACTATACATGTATGCAGGAGTATAAAGAGGACCTGTCATGGCTCTATACATTATATATGGTGGAATATCTGCGCTAAACCCTCTAACATATGTGCATATACTTATATTTAACCCCTTCCCTGCCAGTGACATTTACGCAGTAATCAGAGCATTTTTATAGCACAGATCGCTGTATAAATGTCACTGATCCCAAAAATGTGTCAAAAGTGTTCCGATGTGTCCACCGCAATGTCGCAGTCTCACTAAAAAAACGCAGATCACCACCATTACTAGTAAAAAAAAAAAACAATAATAATAAAAATGCCTTAAATCTATCCCCTATTTTGTAGACGCTATAACTTTTGCTCAAACTAATCAATATACACTTTTTGCGTTTTTTTTACCAAACATATGTAGAAGAATACATATCGGCATCGATGTTAGTTTATTATAGCAAAAAGTAAAAAAATATATATCTATTTTTTTCAAAATTGTCGCTATTTTTGTTTATAGCACAAAAAATAAAAACCGCAGAGGTGATCAAATACCACCAAAAGAAAGCTCTATTTGTGGGAAAAAGGACGTAAATTTTGTTTGGGTGCAACGTCACATGACTGCGCAATTGTCAGTTAAATCGACGCAGTGCCGTATCACAGAAAAAAATTATTGAAGTGCAATATTTCTATTATTACATTGTTATACAACATAAAATGGTTCAACTCACCATAATGCAGAATCAGTGGGAGCCCTGAGCGTGTCACCTGCCAACGTCACCTGCCTTCAGATGCGGATTGTCACTTGCCACATGTTGCGGATTGTCACTTGCTACAACGTCACCTGCCACACATTGCGGATTGTCACTTGCCACGATGTCACACACTGCGGATTGTCACTTGCCACGATGCCACCTGCCACACATTGCGAATTGTCACTTGCCACAACGTCACACGTAGCAGATTGTCACTTGCCATGCCACCTGCCACACATTGCAGATTGTCACTTGCCACGATGTCACCTGCCACACGTAGCGGATTGCCACTTGCCACGACGTCACCTGCCACACATAGCGGATTGCCACTTGCTGTGTCCCAGAGTAAATGCAGGCAGCAGAGAGATGATGTCATCCCTCTGCTCCCCCACCCGCTGGCCCGCTGATTGGCCAGCAAGCCTGCTCACAAGCCGACTATCCCACCCGCTGATTGACTGCTCCTGCCCCCCATCGGATAGTGTCCGCCCTGTACCCCGCATCGTTTGCGCAGTACAGAGAACACAGGAAACACCGAAAGTCTCCGAACATGAACAGCGGGAGTGTGTGGCTCAATGTACTTTCAATTGCGCAGGCACCGAGGGAACAAATCTTAAAGACACAGAGCATAATAAATCACATAGTGTAACACAACAGTGATTGATCTGACTATTCTGTCCTTTCTTCTTCCTCTCTCTCCTCACTCCCTTCCCTCCATCTCTGTCCCTCTCAGTTTCTTTATTTCCCTCCCCCTTTTTGTATTCTTAATCTATACACCTTTTCCCTCACATAAGTGCTTTGCACAGATCCTCCCTCCAGTTTGTAATACTTAGGCCCATTGTAGAGCTGATAAACAGCTGTTCATGTTTGGAGACTTTTGGCGTCTCCTTTGTCCTCCGTACTGCGCAAGTGCTGTGCCTGCCCAGTACAGGGCGGACACTATCCGATGCTGGACCTTTCTCGGCAGAACCAATTTGCCAGAAGCAATTTGCCACCTCCCCTGAAAGTGCCGCCTGGAGCCATCGCTCCATCGGGTCCCATGGTAGGGCCGGCCCTGTGCGGCCGGACTTCAGAGACTCTCACTTATTCACCGTCTCTTCACCACTTTGGGAAAACTCCACTCTTCCACTACTTTTATGGCCTGATCCATCCAGATTTCAAACCCTTCCTCCTCTAAAGCTTCATGTACCTACAGTGCCTTGAAAAAGTATTCACACCCCTTGAAATTTTTAACATTTTGTCATGTTTCAACCAAAAACGTAAATGTATTTTATTGGGATGTTATGCGATGGACCAACACAAAGTGGCACATATTTGTGAAGTGGAAGGAAAATGGTAAATGGTTTTCCAAGTTTTTTGAAAATAAATATGTGAAAAGTGTGGCATGCATTTGTTTTCAACCCCCTTTACTCTGATGCCCCTAACTGAAATCTAGTGGAATCAATTGCCTTCAGAAGTCACCTAATTAGTAAATAGATTCCACCTGTGTGTAATTTATTCTCAGTATAAATACAGCTGTGAAGCCCTCAGAGGTTTGTTAGAGAACTTTAGTGAACAAACAGCATCATGAAGGCCAAGGAACACACCAGATAGGTCAGGGATAAAGTTGTGGAGAAGTTTAAAGCAGGGTTAGGTTATAAAAAAATATCCCAAGCTTTGAACATCTCATGAAGCATGTTCAATCCATCGTCCGAAAATGGAAAGAATATGGCACGACTGCAAACCTACCAAGACATGGCCGTCCACCTAAACTGACAGGCAGGGCAAGGAAAGCATTAATCAGAAAAGCAGCAGAAGAGGCCCATGAAAACTCCAGAGAAGCTGCAGAGATCCACAGCTCAGGTGGGAGAATCTGTCCACAGAACAACTATTAGTCGTGCACTCCACAAATTAGACCTTTATGGAAGAGTGGCAAGAAGAAAGCCATTGTTGAAAGAAAGCCATAGGAAGATCCATTTGCAATTTGCAAAAAGCCATGTGGGGGACACAGTAAACATGTGGAAGAAGGTGCTCTGGTGAGATGAGACCAACATTGGCGGAAAAGCAAAACGCTATATGTGGCGGAAACTAACATTGCACATTACCACGAGCACACCATCCCCACCGTGAAACATGGTTGGTGGCAGCATCATGTTGTGGGGATTAAGGATGAGCCGAACACACACCCGGTTCGGTTCGCACCAGAACATGGGAACAGGCAAAAAGTTTGAGTGAACATTCAAACCTTATCAAAGTCTATGGGACACGAACATGAAAAATCAAAAGTGCTCATTTTAAAGACTTATATGCAAGTTATTGCCATAAAATGTGTATGGGGACCCGGGTACTGCCCTAGGGGACATGTATCAATGCAAAAATTTTTTTTTAAAACTACTGTTTTATTTCAGGAGCAGGGATTTTATCAATGCTTAAAGTGAAACAATAAAAATGAAATATTCCTTTAAATATCATGCATGGGGGGTCCCATTAGTCTGCCTGTAAAGTGGCACATCTGTGTGATGTGTAGAACAGTACCGCAGCAAAATGACATTTCTAAATGAAAAAAATGTATTGTCAATATTTCTTTATTGAATCAGTACAGATGTATAACGTACAAAGCATAAAATAGCTAGTAAGGAATACACCATTACTGCATTAGCAACATAACATAACATGGTAGGGCCAGATGGGCCTAAGTATTACAAACAGGAGGGAGGATCTGTGCAAAGCACTTATGTGAGGGAAAAGGTGTATAGATTAAGAATACAAAAAGGGGGAGGGAAATAAAGAAACTGAGAAGGACAGAGATGGAGGGAAGGGAGTAAGGAGAGAGAGGAAGATGAAGGACAGAATAGTCAGATCAATCACTGTTGTGTTACACTATGTGATTTATTATGCTCTGTGTCTTTAAGATTTGTTCCCTCTGTCTATCTGAACTCTCTCTCCCACTGTAGTTCTGTATATTCCCCTCCCCTTCCTTTCACTGATTCATTGTGCTCAGTATACCTCATGCTGTAACATCTTTACATGTGGCTTACAACATCAACGTTTTTCTACCTATGAATATCCATCATTAAACGGAACATTAGAAAGGATCATCGTCTGTTTCTCCATACAGTGAGTTATTCATTGAGTTAAGATGTCTGAATTGATGCAAGGGATAAATAGAACACCGGGTCATGTAAGCTCTATGTGAAGCTGGAGATAAAGTTTATTGCTTTGTAGTTTAGTCAGAACAGTAGGAAAACGGAGTTGCACAGCCTAATTTCAAGATTTCTGCATGAAAGTACGGATACAGGCTCGAGTCCAGGGTGCATGGTGTCATATTACAGCAAACAGATCCTGCCTGTTTATTACTCAGACATTTATCTGCCATGAGTTACCACAACTCTGAATGTGAACACACAGCAACTCCAGCACAAGATCTTGAGCCAACTGAGTTACTCAAACGCTCAGTCAAACCAACTTGGAAAGTAATGGAGAATTATGAAGCTTTAAGAACTGAATTGTTTAATAGCTTGAAACTATTTTGGGAAAAGATTGTTTCTGAATCTAATTCAGTGTCTGTTGAACGTGAACTACTGACACTAGAGGGTGTCATTGAACAACTTTCTGTCTCATATGAGCTCTATCAGCTTACCAGTGACAAGTTCATTAATGTCTTACAACATTAGAACACAACAGGTTCACTGGAGGGATTAAAGAATTTCAAGGCTCTTAATCTAGAAAGAGACAGTTTTATCCAGCAAACCAACAGGCAGAAGCAAAGATAGAGCTGCTACAGGACACTGCATCTCACAGAGCTGTTTCTACTAGACATCCTAAGACTTCTAAAGACTTCTAAAACCCATAGTTCAAGATACTCAACACTCAGTGAGTGGCTTATTAGTGCCCGTGCCGAAGCAGAAGCTAGCAAGGTGTAGGTCACATACGCAGAAAAGACAGCATATCAAAGAGCAATAATAGAAGTCTTAAACGTACAGTGTAAACATGATGCAGCTATGGCAAAGTTAAGGGTCCTAGAGCAAGCTAGCAAATATGGAAGATCCCCTCAAACGCACTAAAGACTATGTCCTAAGCCACTGCAGGGTACACTCCATCGTCTCCAATGCTCCTGACAACATAGAGACTCCTTCACAGCTTCAAGTTAAAGAGGTTCCAGCAACTTCCTGCATGAAAAATCACTTCAGTGCATTTCCTGCCTGCCTACATAACCTTCCTTCTTACGTTACAGAGCATCAGAGCAAGCTGCAAGCAAGTCATCAATTTCCTGTCATCGGTACAGCATTGAATCAACATACCATTGGAACAACCAACTTCAAGTAAGCAACTCACCTGAACTCATCTGCTGCACCATATTTCCCTGTGTCCTTTAACAACAACGTCAAAGATAGAGCAATCAGCACCATTCAACCAACAACACCTCGCATAAAGGCAGAGACAACTGAGACAGCAGAGTTTCTGAGGTACATACTTCGCAGAGAGCTCCCAAAGACTGGTCTTACAAGTTTTGATGACCAACCTGAGAACTACAGAAGCTGGAAATGTGCTTTCAGAACCGCAATCAGCAATCTTGGCACTACAGTTGCTGAAGAATTGGATCTGCTGATTAGATGGCTTGGTCCTCTATCTGCTGCACGTGTTAAGCCATTAAGATAGGTTTTCATGGACAATCCTACAGCAGGCCTCACAGCTGCATGGGAGCGACTAGAGAAAAGTTATGGCAGTCCAGAAGCTATAGAAAATGCCTTGTTCATGCTTCTGGAAACTTTCCCAAAGATATCTGGTAAGGACAACAAAGAGTTCCAAAGACTGAGTGACCTTCTCCTTGAGCTTCAGCTAGCCAAGGCAGACCCAAAATTACCTGGACTCAGTTACCTTGATAGGGCGTACACACGGTCGGACTTTGTTCGGACATTCCGAAAACAAAATCCTAGGATTTTTTCCGACGGATGTTGGCTCAAACTTTTTTTGTCTACACACGGTCGCACAAAGTTGTCGGAATTTCCGATCGCCAACCACGCGGTCACGTACACCACGTACGACGAGACTAGAAAAGGCCGGTTCAGAACCAAGCGCGGCACCCTTTTGCTAATCTCGTGTTAGTAAAAGTTTGGTGAGAGACGATTCGCGCTTTTTCAGACTCGTGGCTTTCAGATTGTTTTCTGCCGTTCAGTTTGTGCTTGTGGGTTTGTATCTGCTCTTCAGTGCGTGCAGCAAGTTCCGCGTGACTTTAGGTAGTCATTGTATTCTTGTTCTTTCGTTACTGTTTTTCAGGTCGCTCTTCACAGGCCTTGCTGTTCTTCAGTGCGTTCTGTTACTTCGTTCTGAGCAGCCGACCGTTTTCTAGCCATGTTTCATATGCGTACTCCTCGTAGAGTTCGTGCTGTGCGGGGGCTTGGTGTTGGGGTCCTGACCTTGACACAAGTCCAGTCCATGAACAGGGTGGGGAGGAGTTCATGGACCAAGAATTGGTTGCTTCAGCGTGACCAGTTCTCTCATATGCCTTTGCTCCGTGAGATCCGTGAGAATAATCCTGATGATTTCAGGAACTTTCTCAGGATGACGGACCCCGTATTTCACCGTTTGTTGGCTTCGCTGACCCCCTATATCAGCAGGCAGGATACCTGCATGAGGCAAGCCATCACTCCGGAGCAGAGGCTGGTCACTACCCTGCGGTATTTGGCCACAGGGAGAAGCCTGCAGGACTTGAAGTTCTCAACAGGCATCTCCCCCCAGGCTATGGGGATCATTATCCTAGAGACCTGTTCTGCCATCATACAGGTCCTGCAGAAGGAGTATATGAAGGTAAAATTTTTATCCTTTTATATCACATTTTATTGTATTGAATGTTTGATAATATCTTGTATTTCTTTCCTCATTCCCTAATTACCATGATTGTAATATGCTGTGAATGTCCCCTTTGTCCTCATGCATGCTAGATTTTTATGTAATTATTATTTTAGGTCCTTCATACATATTTGCCCTTCACTAACCTCCCCAGCATGGTGTCTCCTGCCCTATATTCACCTCATGTAGTCACTTAACAATGTATTTTATCAGCTCCATAGTAGTGCTTTACCCCAAACACCCCCTAAAATGTTTGGAAATGTTATTTTAGCTTTAAATTCAGGCAGAGTGCCAGAGGCTTTTTTTTGTGGTTTCCCCAAATAATTTTTAGTAACCCTCCCTCCCCCAACTGCTAAGTCAGCTGATCCCAATTCTCTATCTATCCTCAATCATCTATCTGCTGACTTTGCCAAACCCATACACACTATACCCACCTCTTTTGTGGTCAGATGTATGGATGAATTCCCCAAAGCATGTAGTGCAAGGGCCTGCCTGTATACTTTCCAATGGTACTGTTTCAAGTTTTTGTATTCTATTATTATCTTGATAGGTAATAGCAGAATGTCCAAATGTCCTGAAATGTGTACAATGTGTATTTATATCTTTGTATTATGACACTTCTTACCTGTCCAGTGGTCTGCCAATAGTGTAACTAAGGAGGGTCTGTTCAAAGTAATACCCTGTATTTAGGCATTCATCTCTCAATGAAGTGAAGATGGTTACCTGTCCAAGATTTCCACACACCCCCTATAATGTTACAAATGGCCCATGAGAGGGGGGGAGGGGGAATATGATAGGTGTACCTTATACTTTGGCGTTGTTAATTTCCCCTTAATAAATGCTATCTGGAGGTTGCCCCATAATGTTTGTGTCTAATCTGCTTGCCATGTTTCAGAGTAAAAATAGTAATGTTTATTGTTTTTTCCTCAACAGTTTCCTTCCACGCCACAGGAATGGCAGACTGTGGCCTCCCACTTTGCCCAGCGGTGGGACTTTCCTAACAGCGGAGGGGCAATTGATGGGAAACACGTCCACATCATCCCACCACCCAACTCGGGGTCGTACTATTATAATTACAAGGGGTTTAATAGTATAGCGATGTTGGCGGTGGTGTCGGCTAATTACGACTTCTCGTATGTGGACGTGGGGAAGAATGGCCGGATGTCCGATGGTGGAGTCATCGCCCAGACGGAGTTCTACAGGCGTCTCCAGAATGGCAGCTTGGACTTGCCAGCTCCAGAGGACAATGTGGAAGGACTCCCATTTGTGTTCGTTGCTGATGAAGCATTTGCGCTGGGGGACCACCTGATGCGGCCATTCCCGATGAGGACCCTCACCCCGAAACAGAGGGTTTTTAATTACCGGCTGGCCAGAGCCCAAAGAGTGGTGGAGAACACATTTGGAATCCTGGCCAGCCGGTTCCGACTATTTTTGACACCCATCCATATGGCGGAGTATAAACTGAACCATATTATACTGGCGTGCTGTGTTCTCCATAACTTTTTAAGGAAACATTTAGCCAACTATGCTGGCTCAGTTGGGCCTGAGGCCGGAATCCTACATCAAACCACACTGACGGCGCTTGAAAGTCTCCGTCCTGGCTTGCCCTCCCTGAGTGCCCGTGATGTCCGGTTACGCTACCTGGAGTTCTTTGCGGGTAGGGGGGCTATCAATATGCCAGACAATCTGTGAAGCCTTTTTATAATAAAAAAAAAAAATTCTTTGTGGACATTTACTGCTTGTGTTTGTTTTAGCTGACCCTGACAGAAATGTGTTGAGTGCAGAAAATGGCGTGATTGTGTAACCTTATTATACAAAGCACTGTTGGCTGTTATTTAATAAAATGCAAAAACACATTTCCCTACAAGTGCACTTGCAACTGCACTGAAACTGCACTTGTAGTGCCAAGAGGATTTGCCCTTAGGAAATAACCCACATTTTCTCAGAAAACAACAATTACATCACCCCAAAAGTGTTGTAGCGTTGAGACAATAATCCACACATTCTTGATTAAAAATCTTTTTAATACCTGCACAATCACATGTGCATTTACCAAATGTTTTTCAAACAAACCAACATGTTTGTTGTATAACAATTTTTGTGGTGGCATTATCCAAAATCAAAATGTCCATTTTATAGAAAACAGGCCTGTGTAAAACCAACAAGAAAGACACAAATCTTGAACTTACAAACGTCACATTTGGTCGAACTTGAAGGCAATATCAGACATGAGTATTTAGGAACTGTGTTTGATATTGCGTTCAGATGGGGTGAAATCACCCCAGGAAAAGCCAAATTTGGAAGATGCACACAAATTTCACAATGTCAACATGTGCTATCTGCCATCAGGGGGGATCAAGGGACGTGTTTTGGGGGAGCAAGCCCTTCCTCTCAGCTACTTTATTATTGAGGAAGGGGTTGCACCCCCAAAACGCATCCATTGATCTCCCGTGATGGCAGATAGCACATGTTAGCACACTGGGTGCATCCTCCAAATTTGGCTTTGGGAAAAATCACAAAAACATTGCGCACATTGTAGCACACAAAAGAAGAAAGTGATTTGGAGGGGCTTTAAACTCGCCCCAAAACATCAATGATGTTTTTATATTTTGGAATAACATCATTGATGTTTTGCTTGATGATTTCCAATTGTAAATTACACCCCATGATCTCCCCGATCAGGATCTGGGCACTTTCGGATGTGAAAGGATCTGGATCCACAACCTCACGATCACCTAAAAAGAGAGGAACCCCCAAAAAAATTAGGTCTAAAAAGATGCCGCCATCCATCTCTTATCTGAGCCTGTGGTTGCAGACACACACCTGTTGTGGTGACTAGTTCCACCACATCTTCTTCCTCCTGCTCAGCTTGTGTTGGGGGGATTTCACCTTCTTCCAGAGGGGGGGGGGGGCTCTGGTCTCCTCGGATGAGGGTTGTCTTCCGAGTCTTTTCTCCCCTATGTAAAACAAAAATGGTATACTTAGCACACAGATATTTAATGTCAGAACTATAAATAGGAAACATTGCTTGGAAGTGAGGTACAATTGTCAATTTTAGCGGAGTTCCAAGATGTAGCATTTTTAGTGTCCTTTGTCAACATGCAATACTTTACCTGTTTGGTACAAGCTTCACAGATGGAGTCACCCCTATAGTATACCATGCAGCACCTGTGTGGCCCCCCTAATAAAAATGGTGTTCTTGTGTCCCACACTATAGTGCTCCAGTGTCCAGATGTGAAAACAGCTGCTCAGTGTCCTCTCCTTACACACAATATAGTTTGCATTTCATTCTAGTAACAAAGCCATCTACACAACCCAATTCTTTGAAGACAAGTATAGGGCGTCAAAATGGTGGCCAAATGCATATGGGCTAAACAATGGTATTTTATAGTTGGAACGAAAAATGTTGGATCCGAACGAATAATGTGCCCATGAACATGAAAGTTGCCATTTTAAACTGTACAACAGTTCCTAAAAGCACATGGAGCAGTACGAACGTAATAAACACAAAAAGAATAGGAATACAGCACAACTACTTACTTTTTTGCAGCAGTCTCCGGATCTTTCTGTACTGCTCATGTTCTCGTAATTTCAGGTCCGACCACCGCTTCCTGAGCTGATCTTTCGATCGTCGTACCCCGAAATTCCGGTGAAGACTCCTGACCACTTTCGCCATGATCTTGGCCTTTCGGACATTGGGGTTGGGGTAAGGCCCATACTTTCCATCATGGTCGGCCTTCTTCAGGATGTCCACCATTTCCAACATCTCCCCAAAGGACATATTTGAGTCCTTAAATCTCCTTCTGGATCGGGACGTTTCAGGCTCCGGCCTTTCCTCCTCCTCCTCGTTGCTACAATTAGCACGCACCTGCTGTCTATCCGCCATGTGCTCTTCCCCCACTGCGCCGAACAAAAAGGGGCGGGGAATAGACTAGAAAGAACGTCGGGGGCGGGCGGAGTTATACGCATGCGCAGTGTTTATAAAGCATAACACACGTGCGTATTACGTACGATCTATGAGCGGAGGAAGGAGCATCGGAGACACAGATCGTGATAACGAAGGTAAGATCTAAACTTGCGCCTATACTGCTTCGAAATGGAAGCCTATTTTGTAACAAGATTAGGGGAGTTTGGCCTGACATTAGGGTTTGTCTTGTGTTGTGTCTTGCAGAGAAAATGGATGGGTTCAACGACCACAATTTCCTCCCCCTGTTCATAGACAAGTACAGGGAGCTGCCCTGTCTGTGGCAGGTGAGACACACTATAACCATAAACAAAAGAGGCAGGCAGCGCTGGAGAAACTGCTGGAGTTGGTGAAGTCGGTGGTCCCCACAGCAACCATCCCCTATTTAAAAGCCAAAATTGGTGGCCTGAGGAGCACTTATCTTAGGGAGCGCAAGAAGGTCACAGATTCCCAGAGGTCCGGAGCTGCAGCAGATGACGTTTATGTCCCCAGGCTGTGGTACTACGAGAGACTGCGATTTCTGTCAGACCACACTGAAGTCAGGGAATCCCTCTCTACTCTTCCTTCCACTCTTCCTTCCATCCCAGCTGAGGCTTCTGATGTCCAACCTGGGCCTTCCAGCCAGGAAGAAGTGGAGGAGCCCAGCTGGAGTCAGGTATAGCATTCTTCTACTGATTTCTGGGCAATAAATAAATGATGTTTACTAGATGTTATTATTGATCGCTAATTGCTGATAAAAAAAAGTGTTTTACATATCAATAGACAGTAGTGGGCACCCAAAATTGGGACACAAATGAAAAATGCTGGGCTCAGAAGGATAGTCTGTTATATTTGTTAACATTCAATTTGCAACAGTCAAGAGGTGAAAATTGTGTGTGATTGATAGAAAAAATACTAAAACTATGTCCCTTTTTCATACACAGGAAGACCTCAGCCAGGAGGAGGTTGTGGAATGTGGCAGTCAGGAGGAGGCGGGGATTAGTGGCAGCCAGGAGGAGGTGGGGATTAGTTGCAGCCAGGAGGAGGCGGGGCTAAGTGTCAGCCAAGAGAAGCCAGGGACCAGTCGCAGCCTGACTGATTCTCAGGTCCCTCCCCTCCGCCTGCCATATAAACGAGCCAGGAAGGCCACTCCGAGTCCCTGCAGGATTCAGCGATCAGGCTGATCCAGGAGGCTTCTGCGTCCCTCAGAGCCTTACCAACTCCTGAAGAGGCCTTTGCCTGCATGGCTGCCACCAAACTGCAGGGCATGCAGGAGGGTCAACGCAGGCTCTGTGAGGACCTTCTGTACAAAGTCCTACGTAAGAGGGTGAGTGGGGAACTAACACCCAAGACGGATGTCATTGAGATGGACGATCCTCCTCCTCCTCCTGCTGCCACAACTCCACCACCACAGCCACAGCGTGGAAGGAAGCGTGGAAAGAAGACAAGAGAATGATTGCCCTGGGTTCAGTATGGTCTGACAGAAGCTGCGGTCTCTCGTGTGACCACAGCCTGGGGACACAGATGTCATCTGCTGCTTTCCGGATCTCTGGGACTTCTGAACCAGACTGCCCTCCCTTAGATATGGACTCCTCAGGCCACCAATTTTGCTTAAAAAAAGTTGATGTCTGCCCTGGGGGTCCAAGGCTTCACCCACTTCTGCAGTTTCTCCAGCGTTGCCTCCCTCTTTGTTTAGTTGTGACCCCTTAATAAAATTTTTTAGATAAATTCTACTCTCCTGTGTGTGTTTTCATCCAAAAAGGACAGTTTGTTGGTGAGGATTCAGTTACATTTCTAACATAAAATGTAAAATTAACAAGGGACAACAACACCAAACAATCTCCTACAGATTAAATAGAACAACATATCAATGGTGGTGTGGGAACTTGACACAAAAAACACACACAAAAATTTTCGGGAGTACAAATCAAAATCGCAAAAAAAAAAAAAAAAAAATACAAACACAAAAAAAGAATCTACATTAAAGCCAAAAAATATATAAAAAATATACAAAAATATGTTGTTAGATGTGAGAAATCAAAATATATTGAGGGAATCACGATAAATAGTAAAGAAATAAGTTTGTGAGAAGTGTGTGTGAATATGAGCAGCAAAACTACTATATTCTTGTCACATTATAAAGAAGAAGAGAGTGCGCTGTATTAAACCATTTTTAACATTGCAGCGTGACGAAAGTGCTGTATCCATTGCGAACGCTAAGTTTACCAGAACGAGCTGTTCCGTCTTGGAATTTCTTCTGAGCATGCGTGGCACTTTGTGCGTCGGAACAGGCCACACACGGTCGGAATTGACGCGATCGGATTTTGTTGTCGGAAAATTTTATCTCCTGCTCTCCAACTTTGTGTGTCGGAAAATCCGATGGAAAATGTCCGATGGAGCCCACACACGGTCGGAATTTCCGACAACACGCTCCGATCGGATATTTTCCATCGGAAAATCCGACCGTGTGTACGGGGCATTACACTGCAAGAGGGGTAAACCCAAGGTTTCCTTCCCTCCATCTCTTTCTTCTGCAAATTCATCAGGAAAATTGCAGAGACCAAAAACGATCCAAGTTTTTCCTATGGTGAGTAAAGTCTCTTCTCACCCTTTCCTAAGAGTACCAGTCTTCAGGGCAACTATAGAAGCCATAGAGGCCCAGTATCCGTGAAAAAGACTGACATCCTTCCCACTCCTACCACAGGTGTGGCCACAAACAGAGTAGGAAGATTGAAAACCCTAACAGAGAATGTCCCATTCATAAGAAGCCACACCCCCTCAAAAAATGTATCGACTTTAGGAAAAAGCCTCTTGAAGAGCGTAAGGAGCTTTTAAAGACATTTAGGGTATGTTTCAGGTGCTGTTCTTCAACAGAACATTTTGCAAGGGACTGTAATGTGTCCATCAAGTGCATAGAGTGTGGCTCTGAAGAGCATGTGCAAGCCCTCCATCTGCTTGAGCCCAGCTCTGCACAACCTGCTAACTCTCCTCCCAGGTTAAACACATGGTGGGGAGAATACAGACCAAGTGCCTAATTCTACCATAATTTCTTCATCCTGCACTGAAGTTTGTGGAGAAGACCGCTGTGATAAGTCCTGTGCTAAAATATGTTAATGTGTATGTGTCACCGGAACAAAACCACTACTTCCTCCAAGACCTTTAAAAAAATCCCTTAAAAGTGTATGTGTCAAAGTTGCTGCATTCAGAAAAGACCCTTCATTGAGATGGGCTGGAAATGCTGATTAATGTGTGTGAATGCGCTACTCCCATATTACCACCACTTACAATGTTCTTTTTCTATTTTTCCAAACAATCACTTATAAATATTATCATGTGCTTTAAATCAAACCAAAATTAAACGTATATTATCCAATACATAAAGAGTCCTTCAAAAGTGCTGCAAAATCCTTTATCAATTGTTGTGACTGACGTGCTCCTATGTTCCTTCAGTAATCATATGTGACTTAGTGAGACACCTCCACCATTCAGATTGGCCACTCACCAGACGCTTATTTAAAGATGCGCCTTTGGTTCATTCAAGGGATAACCACTCCACCTAAGTAACACCCCTCACCGGCTATACTTGGACTCTAGTAATCCTCATATAAAAGCATATGGACAAAAAAACGATCATAGCGCAATAGGTTTAAACTATTTATTTTAAAATCCAAAGAAAGAGTTTCCACTCACATTTAAAAGTGCCCTCGAGCCGGCACGAAGCTTATCCAGCAGTTATGGACGGGTGTTTGGCTGTTTGCATGGTCCGCCTAGTAGTACTGTGCGGTCTCCACGTTTAGCTTGCGCTTCAAGCCTCGTTCCCGTTCCCGTTCGTGTCCGGTCATGTGATGCAAAAAAGAGGCTGCTGGGAGATTTTTTTGCATCACGTGACCGGACACGAACGGGAATGGGAACGAGGCTTGAAGCGCAAGCTAAACGTGGAGACCGCACAGTACTACTAGGCGGACCATGCAAACAGCCAAACACCCGTCCATAACTGCTGGATAAGCTTCGTGCCGGCTCGAGGGCACTTTTAATTTTGAGTGGATACTCTTTCTTTGGATTTTAAAATAAATAGTTTAAACCTGTTGCGCTATGATCGTTTTTTGTCCCTATGCTTTTATATGAGGAATACTAGAGTCCAAGTATAGCCGGTGAGGAGTGTTACTTAGGTGGAGTGGTTATCCCTTGAATGAACCAAAGGCGCATCTTTAAATAAGCATCTGGTGAGTGGCCAATCTGAATGGTGGAGGTGTCTCACTAAGTCACATATGATTACTGAAGGAACATAGGAGTACGTCAGTCACAACAATTGATAAAGGATTTTGCAGCACTTTTGAAGGACTCTTTATGTATTGGATAATATATGTTTAATTTTGGTTTGATTTAAAGCACATGATAATATTTATAAGTGATTGTTTGGAAAAATAGAAAAAGAACATTGTAAGTGGTGGTAATATGGGAGTAGCGCATTCACACACATTAATCAGCTGTGCTAAAATATGCTTGGTGAACATATACCACAAGGACCAACCAGAAAAGACTCTAAAGGCCTAAGCTATCTTAGACGATCAGAGCAATAGATCGCTTGCAAAATCAGAACTGTTTAATCTATTTGAAATAAAAGGCGAAGCTCATCCTTACATCTTGGGTACCTGTAGTGGAACTACAGAGGTTTGTGGAAGAAGGGCTCATGGACTCATGGTATCTTCTCTCAAAGGTAACTTGCAATTACCCCTACCTACACTTGTTGAGTGCAATCAGATACCTGCTAACAGGGAAGAAATCCCTACTCCAACTGCTGCTTTCTCCCACCCTCAGCTGAAGGTGATAGCAAATGAGATACCGCCACTTGACAAAGATGCTCAGATCCTTCTTCTGTTAGGAAGAGACATTCTAAGAGTTCACAAGGTACACAGACAAGTCAGTGGACCCCCAGATGCCCCATTTGCCCAGCGCACGGATCTAAGGTGGGTCATCATAGGCAATGTCTGTATAGGCAAAATGAAGAGACCTACCAACATTTTGTCATTTAAGACAAATGTTCTGCCAAATGGCCAAAATACTTACTTTGAGCCATGCCCACATCACTACAGGGTGAAAGAGAAGATAGCCAGCCACGGATGGCAACATGGCATCTCAGGTAACACAAGTCATACTGGCTCCTTCAATGGAAGACAAAGAATTCATCAAGGTAATGGACAATGAGTTCTTTCAAGACGACTCCAATAACTGGGTACCACCCCTACCTTTTCCTCTCCCAAGAGAGAGAATGCTCAACAACTTGCAGCAGGCCATCAGTAGATTCGCCTCCTTAAAGCAAAACTTAAGCAGGAAATCAGAGATGCAAAAGCACTTTGCATCTCTGGTGGCATCTGGTGGCAAATATATTTGACAGAGATCATGCAGAGCCTGCACCCCCACTAAAGGAGGGAGAAGAATGCTGGTACCTTCCATCCTTTGGCGTGTATCACCCACGGAAACCAGACCAAATCAGAGTTGTCTTTGATTCAAGTGCTCAGCACTAAGGTGTTTCTCTTAACAACATGCTCCTTACAGGCCCAACTTGAACAACAGTCAAATAGGAGTCTTGATTTGCTTCAGACAAGAGCCTGTAGCAGTAATGGCAGACAGACATTCAACAGATGTTTCACTGCTTCATTGTCAGAGAAGACAACAGAAACTACCTCAGGTTTTTATGGCACAAAGACAATGACATCAACAAGGAAGGAAGACTATCGAATGAAGGTACATGTCTTCAGTAACTGTCCTTCCCCTGCAGTGGCAACTTATGGGCTAAGGAGAATGTATGGATCTGATGCTCGTCAATTTGTTGAAAGAAACGTCTATGCTGATGACGCACTCAAGTCTTTTCCAACTGCTAAAGAAGTGATTGATCTCCTCACCAGAACAAAGGAGATGCTGGCTACAGCAAACCTTAGACTTCATAAGATTATATCCAACAGCCAGGAACTTATGAATTCTTTTACACTGAGGACTATGCCACTAGTCTAAAAAAAAACCTTGATTTAGGTATGGATGTGCCTCCTGTACAGCGAAGTCTGGGTTTGTTGTGGAACATCAAACAAGACGCATTCACCTTCCAAGTGTCAACTTGCGACAAACCCTTCACTAAGACAGGAGTCCTGTCGGTGGTGAATAGCATCTATGACCCACTCGGTTTCCTTGCTTCAGTTACCATTCAAGGTAAGATTCTGCTAAGACAGTTATCTACTGAGAACATAGACTGGGATATTCCTTTGCCTAGTGAGAATCAATACAAGTGGGAAAGGTGGAGACATTCTTTGAAGTCACCGGAGAAAGATTCAATAGTTGAAGCTATTGCTACAGTAGCCCATTTGAAGACCTCTGAAATGAATGGAGCATCACACTGTAGTTTTGTCCTAGGCAAGGCAAAACTCACTCCCAAACCTGCACATACCATACCAAGACTTGAACTTTGTGCAGCCGTGCTAGCAGTAGAAATTGCCGAAGTCATATGAAGTGAAAGTGAAGTGAAACAGAAGCTGCAGTCACACCGTTTTGAGCGTTTTTTCACCTGGTCATCTGCTGTAAGAGCTATTGCTCGCCTAATTCATATTGCTCGCTGCTTTAGGAAGAACTCTGCGGAAAGTGTCGTGGTTGGCACAGATGTTCTGGACACTTTACAGCAGCAGATATTTCACACGCAGAAGAGGTAATTATCCATTGTGTGCAACAGGAGGTGTATCAGGAGGAATTCGGGAGAATCAGAAATGGAACTGAATTGTCTAAAAACAGTTCTCTCTTAAATCTAAACCCTGCAGTTGACGCCAATCAGCTGCTGAGAATGGTGGCTGTATAACAAAATCCGACTTATGCAGCAAAGAACAGAATCCTATAATCATACCAGGGCAACATCGTGTTACTACTCTTCTGGTTCGCCATCACCATGAACTGGTACATCATCAAGACCGTCAGTTTACACAAGGTGCATCAGGTCAGCTGGCTTGTGGATAATTGGTATGAAAAGGTGTGTCTCCTCCTTGCTCTTCAGGTGCGTCAAGTGCCACTAGTTAAGAGAAAAACATCAACAGCAACAAATGGCAAGTCTTCCAGCTGATCGCCTAAGTACAGATTCACCCTTCACCTATGTTGAAGAAGATGTTTTCGGCCCATGGGCCGTCATCACTCGTCAGAACTCGTGGTGGAGCTGCCAATAGTAAAAGGAGGGCTGTATTGTTTACCGGTCTCAGCATCCGAGCAATACACATAGAAGCGATCGAGTCTATGGATTCTTCTTCCTTCATCTGCGCTCTACGAAGATTCTTTTCTGTCAGAGGACCAGTTAAGCAGCTGAGATCTGACTGTGGTACCAACTTTGTTGGAGCATGTAAAGAGCTACAATTGGACAATTTCCTGGCCAACAATGGATGTTTTTTTTTTTTCGTTTTTTTTAAATTGTATTTTCATTGGGTTATAAAAGAACATAAATGAAATTGTTACATAATGTACAATATATTAATAATGTTGCAAATAATGTTGCAAATGAACAATGTCCAAACAATACAGAGCACAGGGGTAATCTGTATATCTAATCAAGAATCTATAAGAGAAACAGCTCATAGGTAAACAATAGAACATAAAACCAGAGAGCAATCAAAAAGATACAAAAACGAAGAGTACTGTGGCGAGTATATGGTATGTGGTAGAGAGAAAAAAAAAAAAAATTCTAAAAAAGGCACCAAGTAGTTTACATAGGAAAGGGAGAGGGGGGAGGGAATAGAGACGAAATTGATGTAATGTCACTAAAAATCAAGATGTGGTAGTTGGCATAGGGGTCCCAAATTCCGATCCATCCCAAGGTTCCCAAACTTTATCAAACTGGGAGATAGAATCATGCACTGAGGCTGTCAAAAATGTCATCCTCTGAATTTCCGCCACCAGATGGAGGAATCTGGACCACGGGGGAGGCACAGCAGACAGCCAACACAATGGGATAAGCCTTTTGGCTGCTAATAAAATGTAAGAGATCAGTCGATTATCCCTTTTGGTTAAGCCTGAAAAAGGGAGATTCAACAAACAATTCAAGGGGTCTAGCGGGAGGGACACATTCACCACCTTCTGTATTAGTAGCATCACATCATGCCAAAAGGGTTGGATCAGGGAGCAGTGCCAAACAATATGGAACAAAGAACCTATGTCAGTTCTGCAGCGCCAAAAGCGTGGCGAAACTGAGGGATCGTATTTGTGAATGATGTCAGGAGTCTTTTTCCGAAACATAAGGATCTTAATGGACGTTTCCCTTTGGGTTACACATTTAGAGGACTTAAAGATAGAGGACCAAGTACTTAGTTGTTTAATCCTCCACATTCTTCACACATGGGAGGATCTTGGGAACGAATGATTGGAGTAGCACGAAGAATTCTCAACTCCATGTTGCAGACTCACAGACTCTACCACTCACCCATGATACTTTGTCTACCTTTCTCGCTGAAGTGTCTGCCATAGTGAACGCAAGACATTTAGTGCCGTTATTTTCAGATCCTGATGCTCCAGTGATCCTTACTCCAGCTTTGCTTCTTACTCAAAAGATTGGGACTGCTGCAATATCTTCAAGTGAGATCGAACCCAAGGATATCTATAGGCGTCAATGGAAGCAGGTGCAGCATCTAGCCAATGTGTTTTGGCATCGTTGGAGGAAGGAGTATCTTCATCACCTTCAAGGTTGTAACAAATGGCAAACATCTAAGCCTAATATTAAGGTTGGAGATCTCATCCTTCTAAAAGACAAGGAAGTTTGTCGGAATGAGTGGCCTATGGGTCTTATTACTAAAGGTATGCCCAGTGACGATAACAAGGTCCGGAAGGTAGAAGTCAAGGTAACCAAGGGAGGATCGACACAAACCTTTACTCGGCCAATTACAGAGTTAGTACTCCTTTTGCCAGGTGAGTGACTTATGCAAGGACTAGCCATGCTGTTGGCACAGTGGGGAGTACATTGCTGCTATCTTCAGGTTCTACTCGGAACTTTGGAATTCTTTGAAGACGTCAAACTACATGTTCTTTAATCCTGTTGGACTTATGTTTATGCTTGCTTGTTGCCTGTTTTTTATTACAGGTTCCAGGACATTTAACAGTATTGGACTTATTGACTATATATATATGTAGGAAGGCCAGTATGGTGGCCTGAATTTATGGGAGGAGCCCGGGGGGTATTTAAGCAGCCCGCTCACATGTGATGCTTGTCGGTTTCCTGTGCGCGATATACGTCACTAGGCTGACTATTCGAATACCAGCGTCCGCAAGTTCTTGTCTCGAAAGTTCCCGCATTTGCAAATTTCCATACTCGAGAGTTTCGAAGTCCGTGTTACCGATTCGTATTTTCGTACCACGCGTCTGGCTCGGCTGTCGCAGGTAGGGTTCCGACTGACTTTTGTTTTCACGCATTGTTAGATGTCATGTCACTTACGAATCACTCGCAAATTTCACAGCGTAACCGCTATGCATACCACTCGCACCATCGTTATGTTACCGTTTCTCGTTATTTGTAAACCACCGTGACGTAGACGTCGCTTCATTTACCATGCGTCAGTAGACAACCGTTGTGATTCGCAATTGCAATCTCTTATCGACTCATGTCAGTTCGATACTAAGTCATTTCTTATTTCAGAAACATTTCTACACATTTCAAACATTTCCAACCATTTCGAATCATTTCATTCATTTCAGTCACGTACCGTGCTCCGATTTGAATCCAGTCGCATCTAAAGATGCACCGATTCGCTCCGGTGTTCCCCAGTTGTTTACGGCCTCATTTCAGTACATGCTCCAGAGTCACATTCCTTGTCAGTCGTTTATTACGACTCACCGATTCGTACCTCTGTCATGGCCATTATTTCACTGCCACGTATCACGCTCAGATATGAATTCAGTGGCATTAAATGCACCGATTCGTCTCGGCGTGCCCCAGGTATTTGCCACATTTCGGTACATGCTCCAGAGTCCGGTTCGTAGTCAGCCGCAATAGCGGCATGATCGATTCGCGCCTCTGTCATGGCAAATGAACCAGTACACAATCACTCACCTGCTCCAGTTCGAATCCAGTCGCATCTACGATGCACCGATTCATTACGGCGTGCCCCAGGGCTCGGCCTCATTTCAGTACATGCTCCAGAGTCCGGATCGTAGTTAGTCGCAGATAGCGGGCGACCGATCCACATCTCTGTCATGGGAATTAATTACCATTTATTTCACTCCCACATATCGCATCACTGTTTCGAAACCAGTCGCATCCGAGATGCACCAATTCGTTACGGAATGCCCCAGTTGTTTCGGCTTTATCCATACCTGTACCAGAGCTCGGTTCATTGTCAGTCACAGAGGCGGCACAACCAATTCCAGCCTCGGTCAAGGTAAAACATTTCAGTCATTTCGTTGTTTTATACTGCTCTCCGATTCGAATCCAGACGCATCTAAAGATGCACCGATTCGTCCCGGTGTGCACCAATGTTTTCTGTTGCCTCATTTCAGTACATGCTCCAGAGCCCAGTTCGTGGTCAGTCGCAGCCGCGGCATGACCGAGCCGGACCTCTGTCATGGCAAGAGATTTCACTCATTTCATGATCAAGGCAAACATTTCAAATCATTTCGTTGTCGTTACACTGCAAATCACCATACAAGTTACTACTTCAAGTGAGTTAGCAAACCCTTCACGAGTTATCACCTTTCATTTTCCTCCAGGTCAGTCAAAGTTCAGTAGGTCCACCCTGCACCAGGTTGGACGATATCCCCCCCAGGTAAAAAAAAAAAAAAGGGAGAACACAAGTTGGGTAAGTATGGCTTAAGGAAATGAAGCCAACTTGAAATTCATGTCACCCCAATAGGTTACAGCCAATCAAAACACGATCTCAAGGACAGGATATCTTACCCAGATCAACCATGTCCCAGGCCGGCAGCGAAGACCTCACGGCCCCTCTGTCACCTTCTCCGGTCTCAGAGAGTGGCAGCGTGCAGTAACTCAGGGGATGGACTATCCCCAAGTTGACGGCAGAGCTGAGACGCAGAGGCGTGCCCTTCTCCGCTACAGCTAGGAAAGGCGAGCTCTTCAAGCTCCTCTTCCCCCCACCAGCTGCAGCAGGACCCAGTACCCAGCAGGCATCTCTCCAGTCGATATCCTCTGCCATCTCACAACTTCATACTATGGTTTCGTCCCTGTCTTCCTCGGTCACGGACGTACAAACCAGGGTGGCACTCCTGGAGGCTCGGCCGGCCTCGGCTATTCTCGACCCCCCCTCAACCCAAGTTTTGACACCCCTTCCTGCAGGTACCACAGGGTGGAGCCCCATTGTCTACCCCTCCCATTTGGTTCCAACCAGCATCAGGAAGGACATTCTGGATGGCAGGGACGTCAACCTGGCCTCTCTCCTGATTTCTGTCCATGATCTGGCAGAAAATAAGGCCTATACCTGGGGTGACGTGTCGGTGGTCCTTAAAGCCAAAGACCCCAGACTGAATCGGAAATTATCTGTCCCAGAGTTCACATTGGCCTTTGGCATGCTGAGGGATGTCCTATGGCTAGCCGTTCCCAGCAGAAGGGAAGAGCTGGACTTATACCTCCATACTGTAGTAGACTTGGGCTACAAGTATGGAGGATTTTCTTTTTATGACTACCACTGCTCCTTTTCCGCAAAGGCAGCAGCCAGACTCACACAGTTTCAAACAACAACAAATTGGAGCCTCATGGACACAGAGCTATTCTGTCGCCATTTTGCCGGCTTGCGCTCACCACTGTGTACGATTTGCCAGTCCTCCACTCACACCGCCACCTGGTGCGCCAATGCGACAATTAGACGTCCCTTTGAATTTCCCTCTACCTCCGGTGCACTTCAGGGTCAGTCGGTCCCTGCACAAACGCCTCAGGTGGACAAATTTGGACGCCCAGTCCGAACCGTGGGAGGGGCAGCCATCTGCAACAATTACAACTACGGGTCCTGCAATTTCAGTTAGTGCTGCCTACTCCACAGCTGTACCTTATGCCAAAGAGCGCATCCAAGAAACTTGTCCGAAGTCAAACAACAGAAGAGGGCATGACTAAGCCGAATGAACGTCTGGTGGCTAGTACTCTACCTCACCTCAAACCCCACCCCCTCCCTGGCCACCTACCTTATCCAGGGATTCACAGTAGGGTTTCACACCGGCCTCATTTCATTGCCCCACAGTACCTACGAATGTAGGAATCTTCGTTCAGCGGTCACCGACGAACAGGCTATAGATCAGCTCTTACAGACAGAAGTAGACCGAGAGTTCGTTATAGGCCCCTTTACTCAGCCCCCTTTCAGAACTTGGAGAGTCAGCCCTATTGGGCTTGTCAAGGGCAAGTTCTCAAATAAACTACATTTGGTGTACGACCTGTCTGCGCCTCATTCTTCCCACGTTCCCAGTCTCAATTCCCTGATCCCCTCCGAAGAATTCTCCCTAAAATATTCCTCCGTGGACATGGCAATCCAAGCAATCATCAAAGCAGGTACAGGCGCCTGGCTCTCCAAAGCCGATATCTCGGATGCCTTCAAGCTCCTGCCTATCCACCCATCTCTTTGGTGCTGGCATGGCATCAAGTGGAAGGAGGCATACTATTTTGCCATGAAACTGACGTTCGGTTCGAAGAGTAGCCCTTGGCTCTTCGAAACATTCGCTCAGTCCCTCGCTTGGATACTCTTGCACAAAGCCCAGTGCTACAGCTTCTACTGGCTTCGCGGCAATTTTTGGCCACCAATGGTTTTCAGGACCCTGGCCTCAACAGATACTGTCGATACCTGGCTTTACCCGAACATCCTCCCTCTTCGAGCTCTATCCCATAGTGGCAGCCGCACAGCTCTGGGGTCATCATTGGACAGGGCAAAACGTGGTCTTTACCACCAACAATCAGGCCACGGCAGACATTGTCAACAAAGGCAGGTCCAAGTCCCTATCAGTCATGTCCTTCCTGCGCAGATTGGTACAACTGTCTTTACAACATCAGTTTAACATCCACTGTTCATTTATTCCAGGTAAATACAATCTAGCTGCTGACGCACTGTCACGTTTTCATTACACCTCCTTTTTCAAACAGGTTCCCGGAGCCAGTGTCGGCCCCTATCCCTGCTTGGTCACAGCTGACCCTGGACTAGTAGAACATTTACAAGGAGCAACCCAGCTCATCAACCACTCACTGTCCCATAACACACTCATAGCCTACCAGACAGCTTGGTAGGCGTTCAATAAATTCCTGGCACCCTGCTGCAGGGGAACAACAGATGTCAAGCAAGTACTGGCCTTCGTTTCATATTGCCACATTCAGCTGGCCTTATCTTATAATACCATTCGGCTATACCTAGCCAGCATACAACATTTCTTGACTCATCAAGACCCCGCAAAGTCTTCACTGTTCACGTCCCACGCTATCCGAGCCATCCTACGTGGCATTCAGAAACACCAACCAGTGATCAGCACCAAACGTTTACCCATTACGGGGCCCATCTTCAGGGATATGTCGACCATCCTGACTACTTCTCCATTTGGTCTTCTCCCCAGTACGGTCCTACGAGCAGCCATATATTTGGCCTACTACGGTTCTTGCGACCTGGCGAGTTCACCTGTAACAACCCAGCAGGCCAAGTACTACGCAGACGGCACTTGGTTCGCTACCAAGACCACTTTGTCCTTCACCTCGAGGTTTCTAAAACCCAGCAAACAGGCTCTGGAGTGGGCATTCACCTTTATAAAACCAATAATAGCTGGTGTCCAGTCACCGTACTCAACCATCTTCTGTCACTCCTGCCTGAACAGCCAGACTCCAGTCCTCTTCTACCATTCCCAGTCAAACCCTAAGTGCCTGTCAGTTTGTGAGACACATAAGGATACTTCTCCGCAACCTTCACCTTAACCCTAGTCAGTACTCCGGACACTCCTTTCGTATCGGAGCATCCCGCCACGGGGTCCCAGACCACGTCATTAAAAGATTAGGCAGGTGGAAGTCAGCCTGCTTCGCCCGGTATATCCCTAATCCTCAAGTGGAGATGGTGCAGGCATTTTCAAAATTATCTCAATGAATAACTGAAAACCAATAAAATATTATACCCCTACCTGAATGTTTTTGCTCCCTTATTTTGGCATACCATCCATCAGACCAAGGCACACTTTCAGGTCCACTTCATATGGTAAGTCCACACTTCCAGGGCTATTTCCGATGGTAAGTCTTTATGTTAACTATAAATGTTATCTATGTCCATATCGGACATAGGGCTCCAACCATAAGTAGGAATGCCAGTATGGTGGCCTGAATTTATGGGAGGAGCCCGGGGGGTATTTAAGCAGCCCGCTCACCTGTGATGCTTGTCGGTTTCCTGTGCGCGATACCCACCCTCCCATCCCCATTTTCAGGGCATTTCTCAACTATTCATTTCTCTTCACAGAATAATCATTTCTTAAACTAGGGTATGCCCCCTTATTTTGGCATACCGTCCATCAGACCAAGGCACACTTTCAGGTCCATTTCATATGGTAAGTCCACACTTCCATGGCTATTTCAGATGGTAAGTCTTAGGTTAACTATAAATATTATCTATGTCCATATCGGACATATGGCTCCAACCATAAATATATATATATATATATATATATATATATATATATATATATATATATATATATATATATATATATATTATATTAGTTTATGAAATCTAAAGATTTCAGACGGGGGAGTTTTGTGTTACACTATGTGATTTATTATGCTCTGTGTCTTTAAGATTTGTTCCCTCTGTCTATCTGAACTCTCTCTCCTACTGTAGTTCTGTATATTCCCCTCCCCTTCCTCTCTCTGATTCATTGTGCTCAGTATACCTCATGCTGTAACATCTTTACATGTGGCTTACAACACCAACGTTTTTCTACCTATAAATATCCATCATTAAACGGAACATTTGGGGGCGTGGCCTGGACTGGCATGTGAGCGGACGCTTTACACGGAGCTCCCGCTACTGATCCTTTATACATCCTGATCCCGCCACCGATCCGCATCCAGAACCGACCCACCAGCACCACAACCTTGCAGGACGCCCCATACCGCCGGCGAACGGTTCCAGAGGCCCAGAATGACCAGAAAGGGGGAGAAAGAAGCTGCAGCAGTGGCAGCCATGGATGGCCAAGATGGCGCCGACCCTCCTCTACCCCAGTGTGCAGCTCGCAGCACAGACAAGACACAGGAACCGAGCGGTAAGGCAGCAAAGTCTGGCAAACAGTGGGGGAAAGAGCAGCCCAGAGACATGGTATACTATGCCCAAAAGATACAGGGACAGAGCGGTGCTCCCCCCTGAATCAGCAGTTACTGGCAATGGAGACTGAGGGGCAAGAAGGCGCCATGGCACTAGATGACACGCTGCCATTAGAGGGCTCCCTGATCCTTAATGCAGATGGATCTGAATCCATGCAGGAGGAGGTACAGCAGCCTACACTCAGTGATATTCTGCGGGCGGTGCAGAGCTGCACAGCGTCTGTAAATGGACTGAAAGTGCAATTTGGGAGCCTCACTGAGACTGTCTCACTCCTGCGTCATGACATTCAAAAGATCAGGGAGAGAACCACAGCGGTGGAGGGAAGGATCAGTGAGGTGGAGGATATACTACCCCCCTTACTAGGGATACTAGGAATGCATTACAGCAAGAAGCACAGGCCAACGCCAAAAATTACGATATCGAGAACCGTCTCAGGAGGAATAATGTACGCATAGTGGGGCTCCCGGAGAAGGTGGAGGGCAGGGACCCCACAGCATTTACAGAAATGTGGTTACAGGACATATTCGGCAAAGATGCTTTTACCGCGCTTTTTGCAGTGGAGCGAGCACACCGTACACCACTGAGACCCCTCCCTCCAGGCAATGCACCTAGATCCATGCTGGCCAGACTCCTGAACTACAAGGACAGAGAAATAATACTTCGATTGGCCAGATAAAAGGGTACAGTGCACTATAACGGAACAAAAATTTCCTTCTATACTGACTTCTCGGCAGAGGTACAGCGCAAAAGAGCCAAGTTTGCAGAGGTGAAGAAACGATTGCAGAAGATTCAAGTCACTTATGCTATGTTGTACCCGGCTAAACTACGCATTACGGCAAGAGGTCAGTCAACATTTTTTGAATCTGCAGTCGAAGCATCCGCCTGGTTGGATCGCAATGAGCAGGATCTAAGGAGGAGGAGAGAGGCTGATATGGGAGAGTGAACGACACTACACGGAGCTGGGAAGTTGGTTTACCATTACTGGATGTTTTCCAGTCTACATTACATTTTGCGGGACAATGTTACTATTTTACAAAGTTAGCGCACGACAAGAGCTTTGTTCACAAGAGATATACCAAGAAACGTCAAAAGCCAAGGTGGGATAGTTGTACCCACAGGCACTTTTTTGAACACTCAAGTTTTGGCCCAGTTGAAGGGGCTGGTTAAGAGGTGCCCGGTTGGCACAAGTTTATGGCTCAACTTAAGGTGCACAGACGGAAAGGGGAATCCCCCTCTGACTGCTGCGGGACAGTTGCTTACATCCAAAAAACAGGTTCTAAATTACGGACCACACTGTTTCAGTTAGGAAGGACACTTTTGAATATGGAGATACCACGCACATCCTTCCGCGGATGCCTCGGGTCGTCATTGCAAATCATTGCTGAATGCTACACCGGGAAAGTCTGGGTCATCGGAACATGCACTGATCCTTTACTGCCAGAGGAGGAGGCGAAGAAACAAGTTCACCCAGGACATGTCACTTTACAGTACCAGTCATGGCGAACACTCCAGTTGTGACATGGAACGTCCGAGGTGTCCATGATCCCTTGAAACGTACCATGATAAGCACATGTCTGAGAAAATTTCACCCAGCAATAGTGAGCCTCCAGGAGACTCATCTAACAAAGGATACAGTCAGTTTTCTGCAGTATTCCTGGGTGGGCAAGGCCTACCATTCCACTCACACTGCATATTCTCGCGGGCTGAGTGTCCTGGTACACAAATCCTTGGCCTACCAGGAATTATATGCTGTTATTGATTCCATGGGTAGATTTGTGTTTTTACATTGTAGGTTATATACATTGACGTTGATTTTGGTGTTTGTGTACATACCTCATCCATTCTCTAGGGAAATCCTGCAGCTCCTCTTGACTTACCTGGTCGACAAACCTGATGTCCCTATAATGATCATGGGTGACTTTAATGGTTACTTAGATCCCAGACTTGACAAACATCCCCCGGCACAGCCACCCTCAGGAAACAGGGGCACTATTCTGAGCAGACTACTGATAAAGGTGGGTTGGATAGACTTGTGGAGAGCTAAATACCCTACAACCAAACAGTTTTCTTGCTTCTCCAAAACCCATGGGTCACTTTCCTGTATTGACCTGTGTGTGGGGTCCCCGCAGCTCTTAAGTGTTCTGCACAAGGTAGATTATTTACCCCGGGGGGTCTCTGATCACTCCCCTCTGGTCGCTTACCTTATCACCAGACCGGCGACCACATTGCCGAGAGCACCGTGGAAACTGAATGCTTTTTGGCTAAAACTTTTTACATCTCACGATAGAGTAATGAAACAGATAGAACAATACTTTTTTGACAACCGGAGACAAACTGACTTGTTATTGAGATGGGATGCCTTTAAGGCATGCCTAAGAGGTACATTTATAGCTGAAATTGCTGACGTAAAACACAATTCCGCAGCCGTACTGGTACAGGTGGAAGACCGGGTGAAGCAATTGGAGCTTGCTTCTATTTTAGACTTATTTTTAGACCCGGGCTCCTATAGGCCTATATCGCTCTTACAGAGCGACATTAAATTACTAGCTAAAGTACTGGCCATGCGGGTTAATAGGATTGTTAGATCAATAGTTCACTCAGATCAAGCAGGATTTATGCCTCGAACATCTACGGCTACCAATCTTAGACGTCTATACCTAAACATGCAGACTCCCTCGCAATCCATGGGCCGTAGGGCCTTGCTGTCTCTTGACGCCAATAAGGCATTTGACAGCGTGTGCTGGAGGTATCTGTGGGCGGTTCTGGCCAAGTTTGGGTTTGGGCCCAGGTTCATCAGGTGGGTGAGGCTACTGTATGATACACCACGGGCAGCTATACGTATGGCGGATCGAATGTCTCATGCCTTTGGGTTGAGCAGGGGGACCAGACAGGGGTGCCCTCTGTCCCCCCTGCTCTTTGCACTGGCTATAGAGCCCCTGGCGGCGCAGGTGAGAGACTGCCCACAGATTAGAGGTTTTCGGTATGGCGAATTGCATGAAAAAATCATGCTCTACGCCGACGACATGCTTCTGTTTTTGGAAGATGCAGAGGGATCCCTGGACCAGGCAATGTCACTTATAACTGAATTTGGCCACTTTTCAGGCCTCACTATTAACTGGAATAAATCTGCCTTAATGTTTATAGATGGTTCCCCGATGACTAATGTGAGACCCCCGACTCAGATACCTGTAGTGTCTACCTTTAAATATTTAGGTATAAATATCTCACCTAAACATACGGACTTTTGTAGCCTAAATGTCTACCCTCTGATGTCGCGGTTTAGAGATAAAATAAATGTTTGGAATAAACTTAAGATGTCCCTGGCAGGAAAAGTGAATCTCATAAAAATGATTCTGATGCCACAATTTCTATACATGCTACATAACACACTGGTAGTTATTACGCTGAAGAGATTCAGAGTGGTTAACTCCTTATTTCGGCTGTTGTTGTGGCATACCAAACCCCCCCAGAATTAAGTTGGAACAGCTGCAGTGCTCAAAGGAAGGAGGGGCCTTGCTCTACCCAGCCCTTGGATATACTACCTGGCGGCGCAACTGCAGCACCTGATAGGTGCCATGGCCCCTCTGCCGCTGGGCTCATCCGCTAAGCTTATGCTGGTGGGCACAGGGGCGGAGTCAATACCCGAGGGATTGGAGGCTCACCTTTTTCAAAGGCCCAATAAGCAAATGCCCACATATACACTTTTGCAGAAGGTATGGAACAAAGCTAAACAATTACAAAATGTTTCGGGCTTTACTAAGTATAGCCCGATAAGGGAAAATAAAACATATGTTGAACTTGCCAAGCTCCAACAGGGGCAAAGATAGCGCTGCAGGGGTATCACCCATATGTACCAGATTTTCAGTAATGGAACATTGTTATCGTTCAGGGATTTACAAGATAAATATTCTCTGCCTACCAGTATGTTATTTTACTATCTATAATTACAGCATGCAATTAAAGCACAAGGGGTTGCGACAGATTGGTCCCAATCCCCCACACCGGTTTTTCATATAATGCAGGAGGCGTCAGAGACTAAAGGTATAATTTCACAGTGCTATAACATGTTATTAGCGTCACTGTTAGAGGGGTACCCCACAAAGGCGGCTGCTCAATGGGAGGCAGATGTGGGCCCCTTGTCGGGGGAGGTGTGGGAAGAAGCTTTGCAAGCGGTTAACACCTGCTCACTAAACGTGGCACAGAGGGTCTCCCAACTGTATATCCTATTGAGAGTACATTATACCCCTGTAAGGTTACATAGAATGGGCAGAGCTCCAGATTCATTATGTGGCAGATGCAGGGCAGCGTCTGGGGACCTGATTCACCTCCTTTGGCATTGCCCCAAACTCCATAGGTATTGGACAGAGGTCCTGGCTACACTAAATCAGGTGTTCCAGGCCAATGTCCCCCTAGATCCATTGTGTTGTATACTGGGAGTTCTGGAAGGGGTAATTACGGAGGAGGTGACGAGGGTTGCTTTTGCACGTGCGCTGTTCCAGGCTAGGAAGGTAATACTGATGGGATGGAAGTCTGCTACGCCACCTAGTAGCAAAACATGGATACTAAATATGGGAAAAACGCTTATAATGGAAAAATATATATACCAGCACAGGGGCAGCCCTGGAAAATTTGACAGATTGTGGGACCCGTGGTTGGATGTGCCTGGAATAAGTCCCATGGAATTGGTACAGATGAGGCTGCTAAGAAGTGTTTAAAGATATGACAGGTAGATGTCGAGAGAGTGTATTGGAGAATGGAGGAGGAAGGTGTGTGGATACTAGAGAATGTATTGCCGGTTTAATCAGATGGGACATATAGTCCGAATGCTGACAGTTCTAAGATGTAAACTATAACACCCAATTGATAGCTATATTACTACGTGGAAAAAGAAATTCTGATTATGGTTCATGTATAACTGTAATGTGTGTTTTTTCTTATGAGCAATAAAACCTTTTTTGATTTAAAAAAAAAAAAAAACGGAACATTTGAAAGGCTCATTGTCTGTTTCTCCATACAGTGAGTTATTCATTGAGTTAAGCTGTCTGAATTGATGCAAGGGATAAATAGAACACCAGGTCATGTAAGCTCTATGTGAAGCTGGAGATAAAGTTTATTGCTTTGTAGTTGAGTCAGAACAATCACCGTAATGTAAGCTAGTAGAGAAGAATAAAGCATAGCATAGGATGGACTAGATTGCAAAGTTTTCAATCTTTAGTTGCACAGTTAGGCTTGGATAGCCAAATGACTGAATTTTCTCTAAACTTTGTCACAGTGGAGTTTGAGATTGCTAATAGTTTCTCCATCTCGCACTGATGGTTGAGGGTAGAGATGGCATCAGAGGAATATGGGAAGTTTGGTGTTTTCCATAATCTTGTAATAGTGATCTTCACTGTCAGGAAGAGTTGTAGGATCACTACTCTCGTTTTGGGTGCAAATTTGTGGATGTTTAGATGTAGAATGGCTAACTCAGGGTTAGGCAATATTGGTTGCAGATATCTGATAAGATAGAGAAGATTTTGTTCCAGAATGAATAAGCGTATTGACTTACATGACCACAACGTGTGATAAAGTGTACCAGTTTCTCCACAATTACGCCAGCAAAGGGATGAGTGGGAAGGATAAAATTTAGAAAGTTTGTACGGGGTAAGGTACCATGAGTGCACAATTTTTTTAAATTGTTCCCAATGATTTATACATTTGGATGAGGCATACGTGGTAGAGGAGGCTTTCTGCCTGGTGTTACCTGGGAAGACCATGCCCAGAGTGTCTTCCCATTTAATGATAGTTGTGGATTTTGAGAAGGAGTCCTGGGCATTGTAAATGTTGTATAATATAGAAATTGCTCTTAGTGGGCAGGTGGGATCTTGGAAGAGTGTAAATATTGAGATTGGTAACTCTAAGTATAGGGGTATCGGATGTTTCAAGAGGAATGAGCGTATTTGCATTTAGGTAAAGCGAGTGCAGGGGGAATCTTGAAGTGAGAACTCAGATATTCAAAGTTGTGGAGGGGGGTATCACAATATAGGTTCTTAAGGAGTGTAAGTCCTTTGGTCTCCCAAAGGTTTAGGTTGATATAGGGAATGAAATATTGAAGCACTGGGGGCGCATGCGCGCGAGCGAACGAGATGGCCGCTTGAGATCTCCGCTCCGCGCCGCTGGCACACATTAACCGGCCGTACAAGGCACAGAGCGCACATCGCCGCCTGATACACACAGCGGCGGCTCCCGGATCCCCTTGTGCCGCTTCTGGGGATGTATAAAGCGGCTAAAACGAAGCCCAGGAACCGGCAAGCTCACAGGCCTGCTCCAGCCCCAGGGAAGGTGAGAGGCAAGATGGCGCCCGACCCTCCAGAGCCAGACGATACCACGCAGCACTCTGCAGAGGATCCTGCATCACCTGCTGACAGCCTGCACCAGTTCCCCTCAGACCTGGTGAGTCCTCTCCCTACAGACACTGACAACATGCTAGCTAAATTCCGCAGCATAGTCAGGGACGAGATCACCGCGGCATCCCGCAAGCTTTCTTCTGACATGGAGAGGGGGCTTAAAGAGATAGGCCACCGCACTAACCAGCTAAAACAGCGTATGGACCTGGCCACCACAGTACTAGAGGGGCATGAGGAAGAAGTAGACAAAATGAACGCTGAGATTGAAATTTTAAAGGATAAGCTGGAGGAGGCAGAAAACAGAGCTCGCAGGGACAATCTCCGCATCCGTGGCATCCCTGAGAACATCACTGATTTACAAGGTACAGCAACTGCCTTTTTTCAGGAACTGGCCCCTGGGATTCCGGTTGAAAGATTGGAATTTGATCGCATACACCGCTCCCTAGCCCCTAAACCCTCTGACGGCCCACCAAGAGACATTATCATTAAATTCCATTTTTACCGTACTAAGGAGAAACTCTTGCAAGCCGCCAGAGAGCAACAAGACATCTCCTTTCAAGGTAACCCCCTACAACTGTTTGCTGACCTATCGCCAGTTACTATTGCCAGAAGACGGGGCCCCTTTAAGCTATCATTTACCCATCTGGGCCGCCAGTTCCAAGCCACCTCCCCGTCTGAGTTGAGACGCCATTTTCAAGAATTACACCTAGATTTGCCCTCATCCTCTGCAGAGGCACCGTCCTCCTCCTCTAAACCTGGCACTGCCAGGCCCTCTCGTCAGCTCTCACAGGTCTCCCAGCGATCTACGCCCGGATCGCAGGCTCTGAGGGATCTCCAGGCCCAAAAGTTCCACAAGTCCAACAATGGCTGAAACCGCCTCCACAACACCTCTTTCTGTGACTTAACTTGTCTCTGCGCAGCTCGGACCCTAGATTTGACCGACGAACTCGGCCTGCCCGCAGCCACTTGCTCCCGGAACAAATGTGCTACCCTGAAAGGAACTCTCTGCTCTTCCTGCACCATCTATCAAGCCTGACTTTTCGTTTAAGATGATGCGTCCCTCTACAGACTGCCCCAGTTGTGTGATGGCAGTCAGGGATGTTGACCCCCCCTTCAGGCAACACATAGCAGCGTGAGCTCTGGAAAGCCACTACCCTTTTACCATACGGCTGTTTTCTAGAAAGACAGGAACTGGCTTACTACACCTTCTTCTCCCCAATTTTATTTATTTACTTTTTATTTATCCTCATTTTTATTCCCTTGCACCAATGTCTCCGGAACTAGAATATCGTTAGGGAGTGGCACACCCCTGTACGACGTATTTTTTCGATTGGTTGAGTGGGGTGGCTGTGGTCTTGGTTCCTACCCACGGGTCCCTCGCCCACACCTGGTGGTGCGGGGGGCCCGTGGGTGGGCACTGCCTGAGTGGGTCTACTGGCCCACCCGGCGGCGGCATGTCCTTGGCCGCTGCCGCTTGGGGTCCTGAAGTTGCAGGTAAAGAAACCCTGTTGTTTGTTTAGAGTTACTTTTATACTCTTCTTGGTTATTTTTCTATTTTTTTATGCTCCTTCCCATGTACATTGTTAACAGAAGGGCTTCACATGGTTCCTAAAGATTGAATCACTCTAAGATTTTCTTTTATTGTAGTTATTTTTTGTTTCTCAGTTTAGGCTCTGTGCTAACTTACTGTCTAACTTGTAACTATTTTTTTATGTACCGGCCGGTGGTTCCAGCGGACCACTGCTCCCCCCACCAGTAGGTACTTGGCTGCGATGAAAGTCTAGGCCAATGACCCACTCCACCGTGAACCTCAGAGTTCACAACTTGATGCAATTTGGTTTACACTACACGCCCTACTTCAAATGTATTTTGGTAAATTTAAACCACATGCTCTCCTTTTTTCTCTTCTGTTTCCTGCTACTCTCTTTCTCCTCTCCCCCTCCACTCTCCCCTTTTGGTCCCCGGGGTTCGCGGATGGAGTTTTATATAGCAGCACACCCTTGATTCCATGACTCTCCACTGGTTATCCCTGAATGTTCAGGGCATGAACTCTCCTCAAAAGAGGGTCAAGATATTCAAATATCTTAAACAACAAAAGATAGACATTGCGTGCCTACAGGAAACGCATTTCTCTTCCACCTCCTGCCCCAAATATTTTGCCGCAGACTACCCCCAGGTCTATCTAGCTAACGGCCCTACCAAGCAAAGAGGAGTCCTGATTGCCATACATAAATCTGTTCCGTTTGTTTGCAGTAAGCAGATCGCTGACCCAGATGGCAGGTATTTAATAGTTCAAGGCACAGTTCAAGACAACGATGTAACCATAATGTCTTACTATGCCCCAAATAGAAACCCGGGACCCTTCTTGACCCACATCTGCTCCCTCTTGAAGTCGCATCAGAAAGGTACCCTCCTGCTAGCAGGAGATTCCAATGTGTCATTGAATCCCTCTATCGACAACTACCCACCGGATCATAAGTCTCCCTCCCCTGCCGCCAAAATATTTAAATACTCCCTACAATCTCATGACCTAGTAGACGTGTGGAGGGAATTGCACCCCCGAGGTAGGGACTTTACCCACTACTCACATCCCCATAACTCTCACTCAAGAATAGATCACATGTTTGTGCTAAGAAAACACCTTTCACTAGTGGATTCATGCTCTGTGCTCGCCACTCCATGGACGGACCATGACCCTACTGTAACAGTGCTCCACTCTATTCTGAGCAAACCCCAACACTCCCCCTGGATCATGAATGACTCTCTTCTCTCCTTCAAAGACATTTTTAAAGATATCCAAGATACCTCCGAGGAATACTTTAAACTTAATGTAGGGTCGGTCGCATCCCCGGTCACACTTTGGGAAGCTTATAAAGCAGTCCTTCGTGGCCATGTAATTAGGATCGCATCCCGACGTAAACGGGAAAGGGCGCACACCCGCCGAACGTTAGAGCACCAACTGGAGACCCTTTCTGAGACCTTTAAACAATCTCCCACTTCGGATAACCGTAGGCTCCTTGATAAGGCCCGTACAGATTTAGACTTATGCTTAACAGATGAGGCAGAGCGCACACTACGCTGGGCCAAACAAAAATGGTACGCCAAAGCCAATAAACCCAACGCAATGTTGTCCAATAGACTACGTACCTTCACCCCGAAATTCACTCCCATCACCCTCCGCACTCGCCACAATATTCTAACGGGAAACCTACAACGTGTTCTAGATGAATTTAGATACCGTCTTACAAAACTTTACTCATCTCCTGACCATCCTCCCCCCCAATCCCCCAATGACTTTCTGACAAACCTTTCTTTACCTTCTCTATCTGAGACCCACAAATCACTCATGGACCGAGACATTCAAGTCTCAGAAGTCCTTCAATGTATTAAAGAATTGAAAGTAGGTAAAAGACCAGGCCCCGATGGTTTCTCGGCTCTTTACTACCGGAAACTAGCTGATGTCATCGCTCCCCACCTCACAAATATGTATAACTCGGTTAAAGATGGTCGTTCTTTCACACCAAATCTACTAACAGCCAACATAGTGATGATCCCTAAGCCTGACAAAGATCACTCCTCCTGGGCCAACTTTAGGCCGATCTCCCTAATCAACATAGACATGAAGGTTTTGACAAAAATTCTGGCCAAACGCCTTAACTCCTTCCTTCCACGGCTAATAAAAAAAGACCAGGTGGGCTTTGTCCCAGGGAGACAGGCTGGTGACGCTATCCGACGCCTCCTACAAATACAACACATTGTACACAACAGATCTCTGGAGACAATGTTTTTGTCTCTTGACATTACCAAAGCTTTCGACACCCTGTCCTGGCCCTACCTTATACAGGTATTAAACCGCTATGGGTTTGGTGAGTCCTTTATGAAATGGATTTTAGCTATTTATGACACCCCCCAAGCTAAAGTGAAATATTATGGATTTGAGTCTCCCACCTTTCCTATCCTAAGAGGGACCCGTCAGGGCTGCCCCCTCTCTCCACTTCTATTTATACTAGCGCTGGAACCTCTGGCTGAGGCGATTCGATCTCACCCGGACATAGAGGGGGTAGAAATCGCGGGCTCCCCTCATAAATTATCCTTGTTTGCGGATGACATCCTGTTGACTATTACCAAGCCTAGAATCACCTTGCCTAACCTGCTGTCCCTCTTAAATACCTTTGCCGCGATCTCGGGCTTAGTTGTCAATCCCTCTAAGTCCAAAGCGATGTCAATTAATCTAGCGCCCCTTGAACTAGAACACTTAAAAGCTACTTTCTCCTTTCACTGGCTGTCCTCCCTACCCTACCTGGGGATTAAACTTACCCCGAGTTATTCAAACCTCTACCAGGCCAACTTCCCCTCGCTCTTTACGAAATTGACAGCAATGCTCAACTCATGGTCCACCCTCCCACTATCCTGGTTCGGAAGGATTGTTACTATACGAATGACCTATCTTCCAAAACTACTCTATTATTTCAGAGTCCTACCGGTCCATGTTCCACCCCATATTATACGCATTCAACAACGGAAAATAATGCAGTTTATATGGGGTTCCACCAGACCCAGAATGAATAAACGGGTGCTGTATGCCCGCAGGGTCGATGGCGGCCTCTCGGTTCCTAATCTACAAGCTTACTACACGGCGGCGGCTATTGCCCCGCTATCGCATCTCCATGAAAAACAGCAGATGCCGCTGTGGGCCGTCGTCGACCTTGTAGACGCTCACCCGACACCACTGGCCTCTATCCCTTGGCTTCCCAAGGCTCACCGCCCAACCAATATAGGCCCTTGTTTGGCCCACTCACTTAAGTTGTGGGACTCAATCAAATACTCAGCGAACCTGATTTCCCCGCATCTTCCTCTACTCCACCTCCTTCACTGCCCGTTGTTTCCACCCGGGCGTGACAACCCGATGCAATTCAAGTGGTGGTCCGAAAATGGGTTTGTAGATATCCACTCTATGTTTACCCCTACCAGGATTATCCCATTCGCAGCATTGCGGTCCTCCCACGATATTCCCCTTAGGGAGCACTATAGCTACATGCAGATCCGGCATTTCCTACAACAGCTCATTCAATCTTTACCATCTCCCTATACACTGACCCCTTTTGAAAGCTTATGCAGGTCACGACCACACTCCTCAGGTCTGATCTCTTTAATATACGCAGCCATAATAGGCTCCAAGAAACCACCCCTGAGACCATATCACCTCCAGTGGGAGGCTGAATTGGGGAAAAACTAGATCCAGAGGACTGGCAGGCCATGACTGCTGCTATCTCCAAATGCTCCAAAAATGTGTTACACCTAGAAAACGCTTACAAAATACTCTATCGATGGTATTATACCCCAGCTAGACTTGCGAGCTTTATTCCATCCTATTCCCCCTTATGCTTTCGTGGGTGTACCCAGGAGGGAACAATGGCACATATCTGGTGGAAATGCCCCAAGGTTTGCAGATTGTGGGTCAGAATCTACGCTCTTCTCCGTAACCTTTTCAACACAAACATAAGAAGGGACCCATATGAAGCTCTCTTGGGGAAACCAATCATAGAACTATTGAAACCGGAACGCCAACTGGCGTCACATATCTTTACTGCAACTAAATTGACCATAGCAAAGGCTTGGAAAACCCCAGTTCTCAGCTTTGAAGCAGTCAAAAATCTTGTAAATGATATTATGATTAATGAAAAATTGACAGCTATCCTATCTGACACACATGATAAATTCCTTCGGACATGGCAGCCTTGGTTGTCCCATGTCCACCCTTCCAGATTTGATCCTGCGCTACTCTCGCTTTGAGATGCCTCCGTCCTCCAGCCCCGGGGACCCCCCCCCCCCTCTCCCCTCTCTCTCCATCCCCTTCTTTTTCTCTCTTCTCTGTTACGCTTATTTCTTTCCTCTCTCCTTGTCCTTTCCTCTTACGAATCTCCCTTCTTACATTCTACCTCACAATTTCTCTGATTTACAGACCAACCTCTGTCAGGTTGGACAACTGATGAGCAACCGTTCTAAAGACATGAAAAATTGTTTTTCAGCACCATAAGGTCTTTTTCATTAAGACACTAAACAGACAAAGTCTATCCAATCTGTAATGTGTATTTTTCTAATCTTAAGCACCCCTTGCAATGATTTATTAGGTTGATTCTTCCATAAAATCCGCAGACCTCATGTAAACTCTCCTGAACCTCAAGACCGTGTAAGATTTGTTATGCCTTATATCGCTATGCTTGTTGTATATCCGCATTCTTATTACAGAATTGCTTACATGATGTGCTCACCATTGTTTCTTTTTTTGTTGTTTTCTTTGTATTTTTCTTGACGATTTTTATGTTCAATAAAAACCTTTGTACAAGAAATATTGAAGCACTGAGAGAGGGGTATTGATTCTATATAGTGTCCCGAGAGGTGTGGAGGGGGTGGATTACTCTGACCACAGTTTAATAGATACCTGTACCGTTGGGGTTATGGAGACAGGAAGGTGGGCTCCCAGTTTGATGGCAATAAGGGCTGATATAGGATCTTTAAAGGGGATGTTTAACATCCCATATTTGCCCATGATTTATGTTTAGTGAGGGGAAAAAAATTTAATTTAAACTTGCTCACGGCTGTAATATATTGCTGGCTCCCAGCAATATAGATGAAATATCAAGGAAAAATCATTGTGCCCCCCCCCCCCCCCCCCAAGTACATACCAGGCACTTCAGGTCTGGTATGGATTTTAAGGGGAATTAAAAAAAAAAAAATTGGGGTGGGCCCCCTGGCCCAAATTCCATACCAGACCCTTATCTGAGCATGCAGCCTGGAGGAGAGGATGGAGGGAGGGCGAGCGAGAGCCCCTCCCTCCTGAACCATACCAGGTCACATGCCCTCAACATAGGGGAGGTTGCTTTGGGGACCCCCAAAGCACCTTGTCCCCATGTTAATGGGGACAAGGACCTCTTCCTGACAACCCTGACCATTGGTTGTCGGGGTCTGCAAGCTCCCTTTCACAAGGGGGCCCCCAGATCCCAGTCCCTCTATGTGAATGGGTATCGGGTACATTGTACATCTACCCATTCACCAAAAAAAGTGTCAAAAAGTAAAAACCACAACAGACAGTTTTTGACAATTCCTTGTTTAAAAAAGAAAAAAATGTCCCGCGATGTACATCCATCTTCAATCACACCACCAACGGACCCGAAAGTAGCAAACAAAAAAACTCTGCCTCCATGCTCTCTTGTCCCCCCCCCCCCCCTTTAAGGGTCTGCTATGTATTTTTGGGGGGACCCCACGCCAATTTTTTTTTACATTTTGGCGTGGAGTTCCCCTTAAAATCTATGTCAGACCCAAAGGGCCTGGTATGGATTTTGGGGGGGACCCCACATTATTTAAAAAAAATCTATCTATCTATCTATCTATCTATCTATCTATCTATCTATCTATCTATCTATCTATCTATCTATCTATCTATCTATCTATCTATCTATCTATCTATCTATCTATCTATCTATACTGTATATATATGGCTCTAACAGCAGATCGCACTGTGATTGGCCAAAGCATGCAGGTCAGGTGCATGCTTTGGCCAATCAGCAGCCGTCAATGCTCTGCGATCTTGCAGTGAATTATTGGGCTCTCTAATTTGCCCCGAGCGCCTCATATTTTTGGTTCATTTGCAGACAAACGAACACCCAATATTCGAGTTGACATTACGTTTGATTCGAACATTGGAAACATCCATAGAGGGGATGCTTTTCTTCAGCGGGGACAGGGAAGCTGGTCAGAGTTAATGGGAAGATGGATAGAGCCAAATACAGGGCAATCTTAGAAGAAAACCTGTTAGAGTCTGCAAAAGACTTGAGACTGGGGCGGAGGTTTACCATCCAGCAGGACAACAACCCTAAACATACAGCCAGAGCTACAATAGAATGGTTTAGATCAAAAGCATATTCATGTGTTATAGCAGAAATACACTTTTAGAAAATCGACCAATCGCTCAACCTCCGACCAACGAAACAGAGTTCGATGGTCGAAATCATCGCCAACATTAACCAATCAAAAAAAACCTGTGGGGTCGTCTACTAGTTCTGCTCATGCGTGCTAATTTTCAAGAGATGTTTTACAGCCGACCTTCACACCAACGTATAGAATATTATTTGTTCACAAACTATACCACACAATTTTTTAATTTTTTCAATCGGCCTTTTTCATTCACAATATCGATATCAGGTATTACTTGCTGGGCATCAACAAGTAGAAAATCGACCGATCATTCACAGAACGGAAGTTTTCTTATCATGCATTTCTGCCATTAGAATGGCCCAGTCAAAGTCCAGACCTACAGTATCTCACAAAAGTGAGCACAGCCCTCACATTTTTGTAAATATTTTCTTATATCTTTTCATGTGACAATACTGAAAAAATGACACTTTGCTACAATGTAAAGTAGTAAGTGTACAGATTGTATAACAGTGTAAATTTACTGTCCCCTCAAAATAATTCAACACACAGCCATTAATGTCTAAACTGCTGGCAACAAAAGTGAGTACACCCCTAAGTGAAAATGTCCAAATTGGGCCCAATTAGCCATTTTCCCTCCCCGGTGTCATGTGACTCGTTAGCGTTACAAGGTCTCAGGAGTGAATGGGGAGCAGGTTTGTTAAATTTGGTGTTATCGCTCTCACTCATACCGGTCACTGGAAGTTCAACATGGCACCTCATGGCAAAACACTCTGAGGATCTGAAAAAAAAGAATTGTTGCTCTACATTAGGATGGTCTAGGCTATAAGAAGATTGCCAAGACCCTGAAACTGAGCTGCGGCATGGTGGGCAAGACCATACAGCGGTTTAACAGGACAGGTTCCACTCAGAACAGGCCTATATATAGTCATATCCAGAGGTTGTCTTTAGGAAATAGACGTATGAGTGCTGTCAGCATTACTGCAGAGGTTGAAGGAGTGGGGGATCAGCCTGTCAGTGCTCAGACCATACGCTGCACACTGCATCAAATTGGCCCGCATGGCTGTCGTCCGAAATGGAAGCCTCTTCTAAAGATGATGTAGAAGAGAGCCCGCAAACAGTTTGCCGAAGACAAGCAGACTAAGGACATAGATTACTGGAACCATGTCCTGTGGTCTGATGAGACCAAGATAAACTTATTTGGTTTAGATGGTGTCAAGCGTGTGTGGTGGCAACCAGGTGAGGAGTACAAAGACAAGTGTGTCTTGCCTACAGTCTAGCATGGTGGTGGGAGTTTCATGGTCTAGAGCTGCATGAGTGTTGCAGGCACTGGGGAGCTACAGTTCATTGAGGGAACCATGAATGCAACATGTTCTGTTACTAGAGATGAGCTTCGTGTTCGAGTCGAACCCATGTTCGACTTGAACATTGTCTGTTCGACCGCTCGCCGAATTGCGAGCGATATGGGCCGTTCGTGCCAAATTCGAGTGGTGCGTCACAGCCCATAATTCACTGCGGCATTGCAGTGCATTGCTGGCTGATGATTGGCCAATCATGCACTATGACCCGCATGCTTGGCCAATCACAGCGCCGTCTGTACAGAGAGCTGTAATTGGTCAAAGCCAGGGTGGCTTTGGCCAATTATGGCTCAGGGGGTTTAGTACATGCCCCACACTATATAAGGCCGCCTGCGCATCGACCCTGAGACAGACAGAGAGACAGTGTCATTTGATTTAAGTTAGATAGATTAGGCAGGACAGTCAGTTAGCTGCACTTACAGTGTATTGTATATATATATATATATATATATATATATATATATATATATATGCATTCCAGGTGTTTTATATATATATATATATATATATATATATATACACTGTATTCAGTTTAGCTAGATCCGTTCCTGTTATCTTCCCACTGACAGGCAGGCAGGTGTTGTTACAGTATTTGAAGTAAATTGCTGGTGTTCTTCTGATCCTATTAGTCCTATTAGCTACAGTATTTACAGTTAGTGTAGTGCAACCTCTGCACAGTGTGCACCTAAAGCTACCTGTAGAAGATTGGTGGTGTTTTTCTGATCCTATCACTACCGCAGGCAGCTACATTATTTTTTAGTGTAGTGCAATCTCTGCACAGTGTTTAGCTAAAGCTACAAGTTAGTGTAGTGAGACCTCTGCACAGTGTTCAGCTAAAGCTACAAGTTAGTGTAGTGCGACCTCTGCACAGTGTTCAGCTAAAGCTACAAGTTAGTGTTGTGCGACCTCTGCTCAGTGTTCAGCTAAAGCTACAAGTTAGTGTAGTGCAAGCTCCGCACAGTGTTCAGCTAAAGCTACAAGTTAGTGTAGTGCATCTTCCTCACAGTGTTCAGCTAAAGCTACAAGTTAGTGTAGTGCGTCCTCCTCACAGTGTTCAGCTAAAGCTACAAGTTAGTGTAGTGCGTCCTCCTCACAGTGTTAAGCTAAAGCTACAAGTTAGTGTAGTGTGACCTCTGCACAGTGTTCAGCTAAAGCTACCTGTAGAAGGTTGGTGTTGTTTTTCTGATCCTCTCACTACCGCAGGCAGCTACATTATTTACTTGTTAGTGTAGTGCGAACTCTGCACAGTGTTTAACTAAAGCTACCTGTAGAAGGTTGGTGGTGTTTTCCTGATCCTATCACTACCGGAGGCAGCTACATTATTTACACATTAGTGTAATGCGACTCTGCACAGTGTTCAGCTAAAGCTACAAGTTAATGTAGTGCGACCTCTACACAGTGTTCAGCTAAAGCTACAAGTTAGTGTAGTGCGACCTCTGCACAGTGTTTAGCTAAAGCTACCTGTAGAAGATTGGTGGTGTTCTCATACTAATAATACTACAGGCAGGCAGTTGATTTTGCTAGCTGCAGTATCAATATATATATATATATATATACATATATATATATATATATATATATATCCCAGCTTAGTGCAGCTACATCTCACTGCAGGCCATTAGTGTGTCTGGAAGGCCAACAAGGAGAGGCAGACAGTTACAAGCCAATAAAAGAGGGCAAGCAGGCTCTGTGTCTAGAGGCAACAGTGCTGGTCGTGGACACGGTGCATCCTCATTAGCACGTGGCCGTGGCACACGCTTGGCCTTTTTTTCGGCAACTGACCATGTTAAGTGGCAACATGCAGAAGACTTGGCCGAGTGGATGACCAAGCCGTCCTCATCCTCCTCATCCTCTCTCACCCATGCTCAGGGTACTTTGTCTGGCAAAGCAGCTGCCAACGCGGCCTCTTCCCTCAGCTCAATGGCATCAGTGACTCCTTCCCTAGCCCCACCATGTCCTCCTGAGGAGTCCCTCGAACTGTTTGACCACAGTGTTGGGTATATGCACCAGGAGGATGCCCAGAGTTTAGAAGGCTCTGATGATGATACTGAGCTAGATGAAGCCAGTAACATGAGCAGAGGGGGTGCCCAAGGACAGCAATCTGGCAGTCATGTTCCCCCTGCTGCAGCATACTGCCAGGTTTGCTCCAGTGATGAGGAGGGAGGGGATGATGAGGTCACTGACTCAACATGGGTGCCTGATAGGAGAGAGGAGGAGGAGGAGGCACATCACCAACAATGCAGGGTGCCCTCCAGGGGCCAGCCTAAGGGCAGCACACTGACTGCATCACACCTCAGAGCTCCCCATGTGCAGGGCGCTGCTGTCTCTGCGCGTTATTCCAAAAATTCTTTGGTGTGGGCCTTTTTTGAGAGGAGTGCATCAGATGGCACCGCTGCTATTTGCAACATATGTCTCAAGCGTATCTCGCGTGGCCAAAACATCTCTCGCTTGGGCACCACATGCTTGACCAGACATATGTTGACCTGCCATGCAGTTAGTTGGCAAGCGTACCTAAAAGACTCACACCAAAAAACAAAGAGGACATCTCCTTATTCCTCATCAGCTGGGATCTCCAACCCCACTATACCTTCAGTCCTCTCTGAGACCTGCACTGAGAGGAATGAAGGTGTAAAATTAGGTGTGTCAAAGCCAAGTACTTGCGGGCAACCTGCTATCGGTACACCAATGTCAGATTGTACCAGGCAAATTTCCCTGCCCCAGCTGCTGCACCGCAAAAATAAGTTCGCTCCCAGCCATCCACATGCCCAGCGGTTGAATGCTAGCTTGGCAAAATTGCTAGCACTTCAACTGCTACCTTTTCAGTTGGTAGACTCTGCCCCCTTCCGTGAGTTTGTGGAATGTGCGGTTCCTCAGTGGCAGGTTCCCAAACGCCACTTTTTCTCACTGAAGGTGATTCCGGCTCTCTACCGGCATGTGGAAGGCAATGTCTTGGCCTCGCTGGACAGGGCGGTCAGCGGTAAGGTGCATATTACTGCTGATTCATGGTCCAGCAGGCATGGACAGGGACGTTACCTAAGTTTCACGGCACATTGGGTGACTCTTCTGGCAGCTGGGATGGATGCAGGACAAGGTGCAGTAGTGTTGGAGGCTGTTCCGCCACCACACCTCCAAAATGCCACTACTAGTGATTCTGACACACCTCTCACCTCCACCCACTCCTCTTCTTCTTCCTCCATGGCCTCTTCCTGTGCTTTGTCCTCGGATACAGCGGTGCTCCGTAGGTGTTCAAGGGGCTACGCAAGTACGCAGGCCAAAAGATGTCATGCGGTGCTTGAGCTGGTGTGCTTGTGGGACAGGAGCCACACTGGGGCAGAGGTTCTGTCAGCTCTGCAGGGGCAGGTTCAGAGGTGGTTGATGCCACGCCAACTTAAGGCAGGAATGGTGGTTTGCGACAATGGCACCAACCTCCTCTCCGCCCTCCAACTGGGACAAATGACCCATGTGCCCTGTTTGGGTCACGTCCTTAACTTGGTGGTGCAGCGGTTCTTGGGCAGGTACCTGGGCTTACAGGATGTCCTGAGGCAGGCCAGGAAAGTCTGTGTGCATTTCCGCTGGTCATATAATGCCAGTGCTCAGCTGGCAGAACTCCAAAAGGAATTTAACCTGCCCAAGAACCGCCTAATCTGTGACATGCCCACCAGGTGGAACTCAACGTTAGCCATGCTGCAGTGGCTGCACATGCAGCAGAGGGCCATCAATGAGTACCTGTGCGACTATGGCATCAGGACAGGGTCAGGGGAGCTTGGTTTTTTTCCCCACGCCAGTGGGCCATGATCAGGGATGCATGCCCTGTCCTGTCACCATTTGAGGAGGCCATGAGGATGGTGAGCATTGACAGTGCATGCCTCAGTGACACTGTCCCCCTTGTCCACCTGTTGGAGCACACGCTGCTTGGAATAATGGACAGGGCACTTGAGGCAGAACAGAGGCAGGAAGAGGAGGACTTCCTTAACACTCAAGGCCCCCTTTATCCAGACAGTGTTCCTGTGTGCCCGCCGATCACACAGGAAGAGGAGGAGGAGGATTGTGTCAGTATGGAGGTGGAGCCTGGCACTCCGCATCAGCAGCAGTCTTTAAGGGATCATTTACAGTCCCAAGAAACACATGGACTTGTACGTGTCTGGGAGGAGGTGGCTGCGGTCGTCCTTAGTGACCCAGAGGACTCCGGACTGAATGCCTCAGCAAACCTACGCTGCATGGCCTCCCTGATCCTGCAAAGCCTGTGGAAGGATCCTCGTATTCATGGTATTAAGGAGAAGGAACAATACTGGCTGGCAACCCTCCTTGATCCACGTAACAAGGGTAAGGTTGCGGACCTTATCTTGCCGTCGCAGAGAGAGCAAAGGATGAAACATCTTCGGGAGGCCTTGCAGGAAGGTCCGTGCAATGCGTTCCCAGAGACTGGGAGGTTACAAACTCCTGTTTCTTGACAACGTGTTGCTGAGGCTTCGGTCAGTCAAAGAAGGAGCGGTGGAGAAGGTGGCCATCTGACCGATGCGTTCAGACAATTTTTTAGTCCACAGCCCCAAGGTATGATCGGTTCCAGCAACCATCGCCAGCGTCTGTTTTACATGGTGCAGGAATACCTAGGGGCAAGATCTGACTTGGACACCTTTCTCATCGAAAATCCTCTGGCTTACTGGGTCTTTAGGATGGATCACTGGCCAGAGCTTGCACAGTATGCAATTAAGCTACTGGCCTGTCCTGCATCCAGCGTTCTTTCGGAACGCACATTCAGTGCTGCTGGAGGCTTTGTAACCGATCACAGGGTGCGTCTGTCCACCGACTCGGTCGATCGACTGACCTTCATAAAAACGAATCAGTCTTGGATCACCACCAGCTACCAAGCACCTGATGCTGATGTAACCGAATAATTTTTTTTGAAATGTCAGATCCCTTCAAAGACTGCCTATGCTGATGCTGAGTGACTATCCTGTTATGCTGAGTAATTATCCTCTTCCTCCCCAATGATCATGCTGATAGCTTGTAAGAACATTTTTGGTTCTCGGGGCGCCACCACCAGTGCCTAAGGCCCAATTTTTCAGCCCCTGTTTAACAGGGGCGTGTAATTACAATTTTTGATGCAAATCTTTGCAACAGGGCTAGTTCCTGCGCTCCAACTAGAGTATCTGTGAGGGTTTGCAGTGTTGTGGAACCAGCACCAGTGCCTAAGGCCCAATTTTTCAGCCCCTATTCAACAGGGACATGTAATTAGAATTCTTGATCTAATATTTCACAGCAGGGCCTGTTTCTGCGCCCACCAAGAGTAACTGTGAGGACTTACAGTGTTGTGGCACCAGCACCACCAAAGGCTCAATTTTTCTGCCCCTGTTTAACAGGGGCATGTAATTACAATTCTTGATCTAATATTTCACAGCAGGGCCCTGTTAGGGCTTACAGTGTTGTGGCCACAACAACACCTAAGGCCCAAATTTCTGCTGAGTATATAGGTCAGGCCCCTACTTTCAAACATCCAACTTACAAACGACTCCTACTTGCAAACGGAAGGAGACAACAGGAAGTGAGATGAAATCTACCCCTAGGAAGAGAAATTCTCTCCTGTAAGAGTTAATATGGGAAAAACTTTTCTCCTTTCCACTGATGTTTTATCACCAATCCTTGTTTCACTAAAAACCCCAAATTTTCAAAAAACATTTGTCATTAGGGCAAAATGTGAGGTGAAATCTTCTGAAGAGGAGCACAGACAGCAAAACAAATGTCACAGGGGTGATAACCCTTCCCTATGTTTTCCATAAAGCTTAAAATAGATTTTTTGGCTGGAGCTAAACACGTTAAAAATGTACCAGTTCAAAATTACAAACAGATTCTACTTAACAACACACCTACAGTCCCTGTCTTGTTTGCACCGCCTATAAACTGCTGTTCAGAGTATATAGGGCCTGGGGGCCCCACACCTTTCCTTTTTTAATTTGGGTGCGGGGTTCCCCTTAATATCCATACAAGACCCAAAGGGCCTGGTAATGGACTTTGGGGTACCCATGCCATTTCTCTCACTGATTTTCATCCATATTGCCAGGACCCGACATTACATTAAAGCCGCAAGCAGTTTTAAATGACTTGTATTCCTTTAAAAATGACATTTTGTGCAGGGACTGTTCTAAGCACGGGAAACACACGCCACTTTACAGGCATACTATGGACACCCCCCAGGTACGATATTTAAAGGAATATTTCACTTTTTTAATTTTTTATTTTAAGCATCATTAAAATCACTGCTCCTGAAAAAACAGCCGTTTTAAAAACTTTTTTTTGCATTGATACATGTCCCCTGGGGCAGGACCCGGGTCCCCAAACCCTTTTTAGGACAATACCATGCAAATTAGCCTTTAAAATGAGCACTTTTGATTTCGAACGTTCGAGTCCCATAGACATTAATGGGGTTCTAACATTTGTGCAAATTTTCGGTCCGTTCGCAGGTTCTGGTGCGAACCGAACCGTGGGGTGTTCGGCTCATCCCTAACTGTTACATACTGAAGCAGAGCATGATCCCCTCCCTTCGGAGACTGGGCCGCAGGTCAGTTTTCCAACATGATAAAGACCCCAAAAACACCTCCAAGATGACCACTGCCTTGCTAAAGAAGCTGTGTAGTAAAGGTGATGGACTGGCCAAGCATGTCTCCAGACCTAAACCCTATTGAGCATCTGTGGGGCTTCCTCAAACAGAAGGTGAAGGAGCGCAAGGTCTCCAACATTCACCAGCTCCATGATGTTGTCATGGAGGAGTGGAAGACTCTGGAGTGGACTCCAGTGGCAACCTGTAAAGCTCTGGTGAACTCCATGCCCAAGAGGGTTAAGGCAGTGCTGGAAAATAATGGTGGCCACACAAAATATTGACACTTTGGGCTCAATGTGGACATTTTCACTTAGGGGTGTACTTACTTTTGTTGCCAGCGGTTTAGACATTAATGGCTGTGTGTTGAGTTATTTTGAGGAGACAGCTAAATTACACTGTTATACAAGCTGTACACTCACTACTTTACATTGTAGTAAAGTGTCATTTCTTCAGTGTTGTCACATGAAAAGATATAATAAAATATTTACAAAAATGTGAGGAGTGTACTCACTTTTGTGAGATACTGTAAATCCAATTGAAAATCTGTGGCAAGACTTGCTGTTCACAGATGCTCTTGATCCAATCTGACAGAGCTTGTGCTATTTTGCAAAGAAGAATAGGCAAAAATCTCACTCTTTAGATGTGCAAAGCTGGTACAGATATACCCAAAAAGACTTGCAGCTGTAATGTGGAAAATTTCAAGGGGTATGAATACTTTTTCAAGGGACTGTATGATGGGCTGAAATGGTACTATTCTTTACCAGACTCCCGACTAGCTTGCTCATGTCAGCATACAAAGAGGCTTCCTCTGATGCTGGGTAGGGATGAGCTTCGAGTTCGAGTCGAACTCATGTTCGACTCGAACATTGGCTGTTCGCAAGTTCGCCGAACAGCGAACAATTTGGGGTGTTCGCGGCAAATTCGAATGCCGCGGAACACCCTTTAAAAGTCTATGGGAGAAATCAAAAGTGCTAATTTTAAAGGCTAATATGCAAGTTATTGTCATAAAAAGTGTTTGGGGACCTGGGTCCTGCCCCAGGGGACATGGATCAATGCAAAAATTTTTTTTAAAAACGGCCGTTTTTTCAGGAGCAGTGATTTTAATAATGCTTAAAGTCAAACAATAAAAGTGTAATATCCCTTTAAATTTCGTACCTGGGGGGTGTCTATAGTATGCCTGTAAAGGGGCGCATGTTTCCTGTGTTTAGAACAATCTGACAGCAAAATGACATTTTGAAGGAAAAAGCTCATTTAAAACTACCGCGGCTATTGCATTGCCGACAATACACATAGAAGTTCATTGATAAAAACGGCATGGGAATTCCCCAAAGGGGAACCCCGAACCAAAATTTAAAAAAAAAATGACGTAGGAGTCCCCCTAAATTCCATACCAGGCCCTTCAGGTCTGATATGGATATTAAGGGGAACCCCGGCCAAAATTAAAAAAAAAAAATGACGTGGGGTTCCCCCTAAATTCCATACCAGACCCTTATCCGAGCACGCAACCTGGCAGGCCGCAGGAAAAGAGGGGGGGACGAGAGTGCGCCCCCCCCTCCTGAACCGTACCAGGCCACATGCCCTCAACATTGGGAGGGTGCTTTGGGGTAGCCCCCCAAAACACCTTGTCCCCATGTTGATGAGGACAAGGGCCTCATCCCCACAACCCTGGCCGGTGGTTGTGGGGGTCTGCGGGCGGGGGGCTTATCGGAATCTGGAAGCCCCCTTTAACAAGGGGACCCCCAGATCCCGGCCCCCCCTGTGTGAAATGGTAAGGGGGTACAAAAGTACCCCTACCATTTCACTAAAAAACTGTCAAAAATGTTAAAAATGACAAGAGACAGATTTTGACAATTCCTTTATTTAAATACTTCTTCTTTCTTCTATCTTCCTTCATCTTCTGGTTCTTGATGAAGGAAGATAGAAGAAAGAAGAAGTATTTAAAAAAAGGAATTGTCAAAAACTGTCTCTTGTCATTTTTAACATTTTTGACAGTTTTTTAGTGAAATGGTAGGGGTACTTTTGTACCCCCTTACCATTTCACACAGGGGGGGGCCGGGATCTGGGGGTCCCCTTGTTAAAGGGGGCTTCCAGATTCCGATAAGCCCCCCGCCCGCAGACCCCCACAACCACCGGCCAGGGTTGTGGGGATGAGGCCCTTGTCCTCATCAACATGGGGACAAGGTGTTTTGGGGGGCTACCCCAAAGCACCCTCCCAATGTTGAGGGCATGTGGCCTGGTACGGTTCAGGAGGGGGGGGGCCGCACTCTCGTCCCCCCCTCTTTTCCTGCGGCCTGCCAGGTTGCGTGCTCGGATAAGGGTCTGGTATGGATTTTTGGGGGACCCCATGCCGTTTTTTTTTGTTTTTTTTGGCGCGGGGTTCCCCTTAAAATCCATACCAGATCTGAAGGGTCTGGTATGGAATTTAGGGGGAACCCCACGTCATTTTTTTTTTTTTTTTTTGGCCGGGGTTCCCCTTAATATCCATACCAGACCTGAAGGGCCTGGTATGGAATTTAGGGGGACTCCCACCTCTTTTTTTTTTTTTTTTTAAATTTTGGTTCGGGGTTCCCCTTTGGGGAATTCCCATACCGTTTTTATCAATGAACTTCTATGTGTATTGTCGGCAATGCAATAGCCGCGGGTAGTTTTAAATGGCTTTTTTCCTTCAAAATGTCATTTTGCTGTCAGACTGTTCTAAACACAGGAAACATGCGCCCCTTTACAGGCATACTATAGACACCCCCCAGGTATGAAATTTAAAGGGATATTACACTTTTATTGTTTGACTTTAAGCATTATTAAAATCACTGCTCCTGAAAAAACGGCCATTTTTAAAAAAATTTTTTGCATTGATCCATGTCCCCTGGGGCAGGACCCAGGTCCCCAAACACTTTTTATGTTAATAACTTGCATATTAGCCTTTAAAATTAGCACTTTTGATTATTCATGTTCGTGTCCCATAGACTTTAACGGTGTTCGCGTGTTCGAACAAACTTTTTTCCTGTTCGCATGTTCTGGTGCAAACCGAACAGGGGGGTGTTCGGCTCATCCCTAATGCTGGGTTTACTGACCCGAACTGTGAGCGATCTTCATCCAAGTCTCCTGCTGACAGTAACAGTATCACTTGGACCTCCAACCCTTCTGCCAAGCTCACAACATCCACCTGAAAGCCAACTGGTATAGTCACCCTCCATTCCAACTTGTACAGTCTAAGTCAGGCTCAGTTTTCACATCAAAGAGGTAGGCCCCTTGCTCTGGTAAGGTTTTCTCACTAGTTGGCGCACCTTTCTCTCAGTCCACTTGATCATTGGTATTTCCACCACCGTGCACAGCTCCAATCGATTGCCCTGCTCCTGGCCCCAAGCAGTGGCTGCAGCTGAGTCCATCCTCTCTTGATCTTGATTCATCACATGAGCTGCTTGGACAACCCATGAGGGATATCCCGGATGAGCCCCCAAATGTAACGCTACCCACCGTGAGGGCCGCTTAAATATACCATACCCCAATGGTTCCCCTGACCTTGCAAGTCTTCTGACACCATGGGTTCAAACATTTCAGCAATAGTAAATAAAGAAATACAAATGCAGACACAGAATAATGTACAGTAAACCAAGTGAGTTTTTGCAGTAAATAGAATCAACAGAAAATGGATCAGATAAGAGAAATAAGGTTATACTCTTTATATGAACAAGCAAATTAATTGCCAACTGAAGACCCTTGGGGTGCAATAATTCAGCAAGTTTTACGAATCAAGGTCTATGGTTGCAGGCCAAATAAGGGTAAGAGAATGACCAGTCTAGAGTCAGACTACTCCCTTTAACTTCTTGACGCCACAACCCCCCCTCTCCCTAACACAAACACCTAACACAGCTTAGAAAGTTGTATCTAGAGTCTATGACATTGGTCTCTAAATAAAAAAAGAGAGTTCCTTGGTGATATGGGGCCAGATAGACGCCCAATGTTCCTGTCCCTGAGGGAGAGCAGATACACTAGTCCTTTGCTATAGAAGTTTTGTGTCTTCAGCTAGCTCAATTGAATGGGCCCAGTGCGATTTGATGCATATAGCATTCAATCAGTGCTATAGAAATTGTGAGTGTCTCCTGGTAGAACTTAAAAAAAGGGAACAAAGCAATGGTGTCTGCCTGTAGTGTCCTTGGGTGTAAAGAGGATGAGCATGTGCCCACTCACCAATCCAGGCAATACTAAGTTCAGGAGGGATGATATGAAGATCCTGCAGCAGGTCTCTGCAGGTTTTGTGCTCAAAGGATGGCGCTCGACCCCACACCCCGCAGCACTCCAGCTCAGCTTGATCTATGATGCAGGAGATGAGGGCGACCTCATGGCTTCCACCCGACTACCGGATACTGCTGACAAAAGGTGCACCCCCCCTTGATTCTAGAGGCTCTCCCCTACTGCCTAGGCCGCAATACCACAGCACTCTCCCAGACTGTCCAGATCACTGCTCCCAACACAAAGGCCATGGTCCCAAGAAAGTGACTCCTCCTCTCATCTGGCTTTTTATCTCTTCTCTCAGCATTCTGTATTTTACCTTCAGCCGGCTGGAACTTGTAGTCCATAACAGTCTGGCAAACTGGTAAACTCGGCTTTCTGGACTACATATGCCAAGATCCTTTGACCTTCTCTTGCAAGTCCTCACTCTCTTTGCATTCAGGATATGGATTACAGGGTCTGGGCTGGACACCAGGGGAAACAGTCTCCCTGTGGCAAATGCTGCAAAGTGTCCCGTTATTGAAGGCATTTCAGCCAGCTCCTGGCTAGATCAACTTTCCACTTTTAACTGGAGTTTTACTTTAACTGTACCTTAAAATTTTAATTCTATTTCAGGTTTGGGTGGGCAGTGTTGGGTTGAATTGCTTAGTGACTTTATACATCTTCCAGAAACTCACAAGGCAAAGGAAGTTAGCATGTGTTTCAATATAGTAAGAACCACTTAATTAGTATTTGAGTGACTTTAATATAAAGCTGTACTACTGTTTGAAAAAGGTGCCAACATTGTAAAGCCAGTTATCCTTTTGCAGATGTAAAAGCCATACATACTCTTTGATTGTGACTGTTGGGGGTAATACTATAGTATGGAGCCTAAATATTCCCTCTTCTTATTCCCAATCAGAAGCTGGCAGGAGATGCCCAACCACTAAAGACAAATCAATCTAACCCTTGTCCCTACATTCCTCCATCAATTAAAGGTAAGTGACTCTATAGTATAATTAAAGTATATGTAAACCTAATCACTAAATCTCATATTAGCTTTCATATGTTATGGCTATGCTCTCTGTTGGAAAGACAGGGTAAAACGGAGGGGTGGTGGTGTCTGTCTCTATGTGAGAAGTGATCTCAAAGCGAGTGTGAAAGAGGACCTAGTTGATGGAGAGTGTGATGAGTCTGAAGCATTATTGGTGGAACTATACATGGGTGTGCGTACTACAAAGGTTGTCATTGGAGTTTGTTATAGACCTCCCAGTATTAGTGAGGAGGTGGAGACTCAGCTCCTTTTACAGATGGAAAGGGCTGCAAGGGCTGGGACAGTGATAATAATAGGGAATTTTAACTACCCGTAAATTAATTGGAGTCATGACACTGCTGCGACAATCAAAGGTCAAAAATGTATAAACCTATTACAAGACAATTTTATGGTGCAGTTTATTGAGGCCAGCATGGATTCATGAAAGACAGAAGTTGTCAAACAAGCCTGATTTCTTTTTATGAGGAGGCAAGTAAAACCTTGGACAGAGGGGTGGCTGTGGATGTGGTATACTTGGATTTTGCAAGAGCGTTTGACACAGTTCTCCACATACGGCTCATGTGTAAGGTAAAGTCTACAGGCTTGGAAAGATCAATTTGTAAAAGGATAGAAAACTGGATAAAAGACAGGATTCAGAGTAGTGGTTAATGACTCTTACTCTGAATGGTCTAGGGTTATCAGTGGTGTACCCCAAGGTTCAGTGTTGGGACACTTACTTTTTAATAACTTTATACAGGATATAGGGTCTGGGATTAAAAGTACAATTTCTGTCTTTCCAGATGACACTAAGCTATGCAGTGGAATAACGTCCTTACAGTATGTCTCCAATTTACAAGCCAACCTCAATGCACTGTCTAATTGGGCAACTAAGTGGCAAATGAGGTTTAATGTTGATAAATGTAAAGTTATGCACTTGGGGGCTAAGAATATGCATGCATCATACATACTAGGGGGAGCACAATTGGGGGATTCAATGGTGGGGAAGGATATGGGGGTTTTGGTAGATCATAAACTCAATAATAGCATGCAATGCCAAGCTGCGATTTCCAAAGCGAGCAAGTCCTTTCTTGTATTAATAGAGGTATGGACTCCAGAGAGAGAGAGAGAGAGAGAGATAGAGAGAGAGATCATTCTGCCCCTGTACAAATCTCTAGTAAGTCCTCTTCTGGAATATGCAGTTCAGTTTTGGCACCAGTTCTCAAAAAGGATATCGGGGAACTGGAGAAAGTGCAGAGAAGGGCATCTAAACTGATAAGAGACATGGAAGAGCTCAGCTATGAGGAAAGATTAGAGGAACTAAATCTATTCCCTCTTGAGAAGAGGAGATAAAGGGGGGATGTGATCAACATGTACAAATACATAAGTGGTCCATATAGTGAACTTGGTGTTGAGTTATTCACATTAAGGTTATCCCAGAGGAGAATGGGGCACTCTTTATGTCTAGAGGAAAAAAGATTTCATCTCCAAATACGGAAAGGTTTCTTCGCAGTAAGGGTTGTGAAAATGTGGAATAGACACCCTCTAGAGGTGGTTCTGGCAAGCTCAGTAGATTGCTTTAACCACTTCAGCCCCGGAAGGTTTTACCCCCTTCCTGACCAGAGCACTTTTTACAATTCAGCACTGCGTCGCTTTAACTGCTAATTGCGCGGTCATGCAATGCTCTACCCAAACGAAATTTGCGTCCTTTTCTTCTCACAAATAGAGCTTTCTTTTGATGATATTTGATCACCTCTGCCGTTTTTATTTTTTGCGCTATACACGGAAAAAGACCGAAAATTTTGAAAAAAAATTATATTTTCTACTTTTTGTTCTAAAAAAAATCCAATAAACTCAATTTTAGTCATACATTTAGGCCAAAATGTATTCGGCCACATGTCTTTGGTAAAAAAAATGTCAATAAGTGTATATTTATTGGTTTGCGCAAAAGTTATAGCGCCTACAAACTAGGGTACATTTTCTGGAATTTACACAGCCTTTAATTTATGACTGCCTATGTCGTTTCTTGAGGTGCTAAAATGGCAGGGCAGTACAAAACCCCCACAAATGACCCCATTTTGGAAAGTAGACACCCCAAGGAATTTGCTGAGAGGCATGTTGAGCCCATTGAATATTCATTTTTTTTGACAAATATAGTGATTGAATAATGACAAAAAAAAAAAAAATTACAAAAAGTTGTCACTAAATGATATATTGCTCACACAGGCCATGGGCATATGTGGAATTGCACCCCAAAATACATTTAGCTGCTTCTCCCGAGTACGGGGATACCACATGTGTGGGACTTTTTGGGAGCCTAGCCACGTACGGGGCCCCGAAAACCAATCACTGCCTTTAGGATTTCTAAGGGCGTACATTTTTGATTTTACTCCTCACTACCTATCACAGTTTTGAAGGCCATAAAATGCCCAGATGGCATAAAACCCCCCCAAATGACCCCATTTTGGAAAGTAGACACCTCAAGCTATTTGCTTTGAGGCATGTTGAGTCCATGGAATGTTTTATATTTTGACACAAGTTGCGGGAAAGTGACAAATTTTTTATTTTTTTATTTTTTTTTGCACAAAGTTGTCACTAAATGATATATTGCTCACACAGACCATGGGCATATGTGGAATTGCACCCCAAAATACATTTAGCTGCTTCTCCTGAGTATGGGGATACCACATGTGTGAGACTTTTTGGGAGCCTAGCCGCGTACGGGGCCCCGAAAACCAATCACTGCCTTCAGGATTTCTAAGGGCGTACATTTTTGATTTTACTCCTCACTGCCTATCACAGTTTCGGAGGCCATGGAATGCCCAGGTGGCACAAACCCCCCCCCAAATGACCCCATTTTGGAAAGTAGACACCCCAAGCTATTTGCTGAGAGGCATGGTGAGTATTTTGCAGCTCTCATTTGTTTTTGAAAATAAAGAAAGACGAGAAAAAAAATTTTTTTTTTTCTTTTTTCAATTTTCAAAACTTTGTGACAAAAACTGAGGTCTGCAAAATACTCACTATACCACTCAGCAAATAGCTTGGGGTGTCTACTTTCCAAAATGGGGTCATTTGGGGGGGTTTTTTGCCACCTGGGCATTCCATGGCCTCCGAAACTGTGATAGGCAGTGAAGAGTGAAATCAAAAATTTACGGCCTTAGAAAGCCTGAAGGCGGTGCTTGGTTTTTGGGGTCCCGTACGCGGCTAGGCTCCCAAAAAGTCTCACACATGTGGTATCCCCGTACTCAGGAGAAGCAGCAGAATGTATTTTGGGGTGTAATTTCACATATTCCCATGGCATGTTTGAGCAAAATATCATTTAGTGACAACTTTGCGCAAAAAAAAATAAAAAAAATAAAAAATTGTCTCTTTCCCGCAACTTGTGTCACAATATAAAATATTCCATGGACTCGACATGCCTCTCAGCAAATAGCTTGGGGTGTCTACTTTCCAAAATGGGGTCATTTGGGGGGGTTTTGAACTGTCCTGGCATTTTATGCACAACATCTAGAGGCTTATGTCACACATCACCCACTCTTCTAACCACTTGAAGACAAAGCCCTTTCTGACACTTATTGTTTACATAAAAAAATAATTTTTTTTTGCAAGAAAATTACTTTGAACCCCCAAACATTATTTTTTTTTTTAAAGCAAATGCCCTACAGATTAAAATGGTGGGTGTTTCATTTTTTTTTTTCACACAGTATTTGCGCAGCGATTTTTCAAACGCATTTTTGGGGGAAAAACACACTTTTTTACATTTTAATGCACTAAAACACACTATATTGCCCAAATGTTTGGTGAAATAAAAAAGATGATCTTAGGCCGATAACATGGATACCAAACATGACATGCTTTAAAATTGCGCACAAACGTGCAGTGGCGACAAACTAAATACATTTTTAAAAGCCTTTAAAAGCCTTTACAGGTTACCACTTTAGATTTACAGAGGAGGTCTACTGCTAAAATTACTGCCCTCGATCTGACCTTCGCGGCGATACCTCACATGCATGGTGCAATTGCTGTTTACATTTGACGCCAGACCGACGCTTGCGTTCGCCTTAGCGCGAGAGCAGGGGGGACAGGGGTGCTTTTTTTTTTTTTTTTTTTCATTATTATTATTATTTTTTTATCTTATTTTTAAACTGTTCCTTTCATTTTTTTTTTTAAATCATTTTTATTGTTATCTCGGGGAATGTAAATATCCCCTATCATAGCAATAGGTAGTGACAGGTACTCTTTTTTGCAAAAATTGGGGTCTATTAGACCCTAGATTTCTCCTCTGCCCTCAAAGCATCTGACCACGCCAAGATCGGTGTGATAAAATGCTTTCCCAATTTCCCAATGGCGCTGTTTACATCCGGCGAAATCTAAGTCATAAAATGCTCGTAGCTTCCGGTTTCTTAGGCCATAGAGATGTTTGGAGCCACTCTGGTCTCTGATCAGCTCTATGGTCAGCTGGCTGAATCACCGGCTGCATTCTCAGGTTCCCTGTTGAGACAGGAGAGCCAGAGAAAAACACGGAAGACGTTGGGGGGGGGGCATTCCCTCCGACTGCTTGTAAAAGCAGTCTAGAGGCTAATTAGCCGCTAGGATTGCTTTTACATGAAAGCTGACCGCTGGCTGAAAAGAATGATACCAAGATGATACCTAAACCTGCAGGCATCATTCTGGTATAACCACTCAAAGTCGTGAATGGCGTACCTGAAGACAAAAAAATGGTTAACAATAAAGCACAGTAAACGGTAAGGTATAAAAAATTGCATACCTGAAAAGCAAACATGATAAAACATAATAACAATAAAACATTGCAGAATAGAATACAGTAAAAAAGAGCAGAACAATAGAGAGAGAATAGAGAGAGAGAGAACAATAAAACGACAACTATTCTTTTTTATTTCATATATTTTTTTGTTTTATTTTTTGTTTTTTACACTTTTTTTTGTAACTGTAACTTTTATAACTGTAACCGGTTCCAGGTTCGGGTCTCTCAAAATGCGATGGCATCTTGGGAGACCCTGTGAAAGTGTGTCCTAGTCTGTGCAATGCTCTACCCTACGCTAATAGTCAACTAGTGAATGGTAGCGTTCAAAACATTCACCAATGCAAAGACCAGGATTGTCAGGACAGGAGGGACAATAATAGCGGGTGTCATGCCTATATCCGCGCTTGCTGCAGACACGACATCTTTTTTGGGGGGGTTCGTTGGGTAGGGGTACTCGGGAGGACATAAAGAAAATGCCTCTCATGCAGCCGACTGCATTTGGTTGGGGATGTGAATGGGGGAAGTACGGGCGCTGCAGAAGCGGTGGGTTCCCAATTAGGATTGGCGAATGCAGCAGGAAGGGCACTATGGGCACGACGGGCCTGTGTTTGTCTTTTTGGTGGCAGCGGGACACTACTTGTGCTTGCCACCTCACCAGCTTGAACTGCACTTATGGGACTCGCCACGTCACCAAGTGTTACTGCAGTGCTGGTTTGACTACGACCGGGGTGTACTAGGCCGCTGGCGCTTGCCAGTTCACCAAAACGCTACCAAAAAAACTGTTAGCGATCGCAGGGATCACGCCTGACTCTGCGAACGCTGCAGTTATGCGTTTAGTGTTTTGTAAGTGACAGTGATCGATCGATACTGCACTTGGGTGGGCTGGTCTGGGCCGGGCGGGGGGGCAAAACGCAGGTGCTAGCAGGTATCTGGGCTGATCCCACTAACACTGCGTTTTTGGGAACCCTAAACTGCTGGGGACGCTAGTATAGATCTGATCGGATCAGATATTGATGCGTTCAGATACTATACCACTAAGGGAGGTGTACGGTGCGTGCGTGGGTGTTAGCGGTACTGGCGCTAACCTGACGCTGCCTGGGGCTGGTGCTTGCCAGCTCACCAAAACGCTACCAAGAAAACTGTTAGCGATCGCAGGGATCAGGCCTGACTCTGCGAACGCTGCAGTTATGCGTTTAGTGTTTTGTAAGTGTCAGTGATCGATCGATACTGCACTTGGGTGGGCTGGGCTGGGCCGGGCGGAGGGACAAAACGCAGGTGCTAGCAGGTATCTGGGCTGATCCCGCTAACACTGCGTTTTTGGGAACCCTAAACTGCTGGGGACGCTAGTATAGATCTGATTGGATCAGATATTGATCCGTTCAGATACTATACCACTAAGGGAGGCGTATGCTGCGTGCGTGGGTGTTAGCGGTACTGGCGCTAATCTGGCACTGCCTGGGGCGACGCATATCACCGCCGGGCGATCAGGGGCTAAACCTTTATTCGGTAATAAACGGCGGGTGCCCTGACACTATAAAAAATAAACAAACTAACCAGCGTCAACCGTAACAGTTATACGGTGATCAGTGGTGAAAGGGTTAACTAGGGGGCAATCAAGGGGTTAAAACATTTATTAGGTAGTATATGGGGGTCCCTGTCGCTATAAAACGCTGACGGCGAACCTAAATATTTACGTCCCTAACTAGCGTCACCAGCGACACTAATACAGCGATCAGAAAAATGATCGCTTAGCAACACTGGTGACAGGGGGTGATCAAGGGGTTAAAACTTTATTAGGGGGGTTAGGGGGGTACCCTAGACCTAAAGGGGGCCTAAGACTCACTGCCCTACCACACTAACTGACACAAACTGACACCAATACAGTAATCAGAAAAAAAAAAAAAAAAAAAAAAAACCTGCTTGGTGTCAGTTTGTGACAGGGGGGGGGGGGATCGGGGGGCGATCGGGGGGGGGATCGGGGTGTAATGTGTGCCTGGCATGTTCTACTGTGTGTGTAGTGTTTGGTGCACTCACAGTTCAGTCTTCTCTCCTCGGCCCGGAACGGAAAATACCGAGCCGAGGAGAGATGACATCATTTCCTCTGCCTCTGTGTACAATACAGAGGCAGGGAAATGATCCCATTGGCTGGGAGCGATCGCGAGGGGGGGGGCAGGAATGGATGGCCTCCCCCTCACCACCAATCGCCGGGGGACATTTGCCGACCGCCGCAGGCACCGGGGGGGGGTCCGATCGGACCCCCCACCCGCGGGCAGGCAGGGACGTACAGGTAAGCCCTTTTGCCTGCCCGTGCCGCTTTGTCGACGTACATCGTCGTGCGGCGGTCGGCAAGTGGTTAAAAAAGGCCTGGATTCTGTCCTAAACATTAGGGATGGGCTTTATGTCCGGGTCGAACATGAGTTCAACTCGAACATTGGCTGTTCGCCCGTTCACCGAATAGCGAACAATTTGGGGTGTTCGCGGTAAATTCGAAAGCCGCAGAACATCCTTTAAAAGACTATGGGAGAAATCAAAAGTGCTAATTTTAAAAGTTGATATGCAAGTTATTGTCATAAAAAGTGTTTGGGGACCTATCAATGCAAAAAAAAGTTTTAAAAACAACTGTTTTTTCGGGAGCAGCGATTTTAATAATGCTTAAAGTGAAACAATAAAAGTGTAATATTCCTTTAAATTTCGTACCTGGGGGGGTGTCTACAGTAGGTTTCCCGTGTTTCCCGTGTTTAGAACAGTCTGAGAGCAAAATCCTTTCTAAAGGAAAAAAAGTCATTTAAAACTACTCGCGGCTATAATAAATTGTCGGTCCTGGCAATACATATAAAAGTCATTGAAAAAAATGGCATGGGATTCCCCCACAGGGAAACCCCGAACCAACATTTAAAAAAAAAAAAAATCTGTGGGGGTCCCCCAAATTCCATACCTTGCCCTTCAGGTCTGGTATAGATATTAAGGGGAAACCCGCGCCAAAATTTTTTAAAAAATGGCATGGGGGTCCCCCTCAAAATCCATACCAGACCATTTAGGTCTTAAGGGGAACCCCGCGCCAAAATAAAAAAAAAATAGTGTGGGGAGTCCCCCCAAAAATACTAGACCCTTATCCGAGCACGCAACCTGGCAGGCCGCAGGAAAAGAGGAGGGGACGAGAGAGCGCCCCCCCTCCTGAACCGTACCATGCCACATGCCCTCAAAATTGGGAGGGTGCTTTGGGGTAGCCCCCCAAAGCACCTTGTCCCCATGTTGTTTGAGAGAAGGGCCTCATCCCCACAACCCTTGCCCGGTGGCTGTGGGGGTCTTTGGGAGGGGGGCTTATCGGAATCTGGAAGCCCCCCTTTAACAAAGGGACCCCCAGATCCCAGCCCCCCCTTGTGTGAATTGGTAATGTGGTACAAATGTACCCCTACCATTTCACAAAAAAAGTGTCAAAAATGTTAAAAATGTTAGACAATAGATGGTTTTTGCCAATTCCTTTATGAATGACTTCTTTCCCCACTTCTTCCATCTTCTTCTGGTCTTCCTTTGGTGTTCTTCTTCTTCCTCCATCTTGTTCTTCCCCCGCTTCTTCCTCTATCTTCCTCTGCTTCTTCCTCCGGTCTTCTCGTCCGGCACCTTCCTCTGACTTATTCTTCCTCCGGATGATCCACCTCAATGGGAGTCTCCCGCTGTTGAGAGCATGTGGCCTGGTACGGATCAGGAGGGGGGGCGCTCTCTCATCCCCCTCTCTTTTCCTGTGGCCTGCCAGGTTGCGTGCTCGGATAAGGGTCTGGTATGGATTTTTAGGGGAACCCCCATGCCATTTTTTTAAAAATTTTGGCGCGGGGTTCCCCTTAAAATCCATACCAGACCTGAAGGGCCTGGTATGGAATTTGGGGGGACCCCCATGCATTTTTTTTCCTTTTTAATTTTGGTTCAGGGTTCCCCTTAATATTCATACCAGACCCAAAGGGCCTGGTAATGGACTGTGGGGGAATCCCATGCCATTTTTTTCAGTGACTTTTATGTGTATTGCCGGGGCCGACAATCCATATAGCCCTGAGTACTTTTAATTTAAAAGTATTCACGGCTATCAATGAATTGAAGGGTCTGGTATGGATTTTAAGGGCAACCCCGCGCCAAAAATTAAAAAAAAAATGGCATTGGGGGTCCCCCCAAAAATCCATACCAGACCCTTATCCGAGCACGCAACCTGGCAGGCCGCAGGAAAAGAGGGGGGACGAGAGAGCACCCCCCTCCTGAACTGTACCAGGCCACATGCCCTCAACATGGGGAGGGTGCTTTGGAGTAGCCCCCCAAAGCACCTTGTCCCCATGTTGATGGGGACAAGGGCCTCATCCCCACAACCCTTGCGCGGTGGTTGTGGGTGGGGGGCTTATCGGAATCTGGAAGCCCCCTTTAACTAGGGGACCCCCAGATCCTGCCCCCCGTGTGAATTGGTAATGGGATACCCCTACCATTTTACCAAAAAAAGTGTCAAAAATGTTAAAAAAGACAATAGCCATTTTTTGACAATTCCTTTATAAATGACTTCTTCTTTCCCCGCTTCTTCCATCTTCTTCTGGTTTTCCTTCGGTTTTCATCTTCTTCCTCCAACTTGCTCTCCCCCCGCTTCTTCCTCTATCTCTTCCTCTCCTTCATCCTCCGGTCTTCTCCTCCGGCATCTTCCTCCGTCTTCTACTCCGGCATGTTCTTCCCCACTTCGTCCTCCGGATCATCCGCCTCAATGGGAGTCTCCCGCTGTGTGACGCTTCTGTTCTTGTGACAGTTCTTTTATAACTGAGGGCGAGGCCACACAGTTATGTTCCCGGGTGACCCCGCCCCCTCTGACGCACGGGGACATCCCTATGGCTTTCGTGGGGTGTCAGAGGGGGGCGGGGTCACCCGTTTACGTAAACATGTGACCCCGCCCCCTCTGACACCATGGGGAAGCCATAGGGAAGTCCCCGTGTGTCAGAGTGGGCGGGGTCACCGGGTGGCCCCGCCCTCCGTTATAAAAGAGCTGTCACAATAACAGAAGCGTCACACAGCAGGAGACTCCCATTGAGGTGGATCGTTCGGAGGACGAAGCGGGAAAAAAGAAGCCGGAGGAAGAAGCAGTGGAAGATAGAGGAAGAAGAGGAACACCGAAGGAAGACCAGAAGAGGATGGAAGAAGAAGTGGGGAAAGAAGAAGACATTAATAAAGGAATTGTCAAAAACTGTCTATTGTCTAATTGTGTTTTTTAAATTTTGGCACGGGGTAAGAAATATTTCTATATTGATCCTATAATGAAGTGTTTTTCTCTGCCATCTATATTGGTATATTGATATTTTTCTCTTGTTTTTGGCTTTATATCAAAAAAACTTATCTTTCCCATATATTATTTCTGATCAAAATGTATCTAGGTGAAATATCTTATAGTGTTACCAATCACTAAATAAACTGGAAACTAAAAACTAAAAACTAAAATCATACAATGTGCCAATATTACTTCATTCATAGAATTCCCATATCAATGTATATATGTGCTGCACAGTGCAAGAAAATTTGCAGAAATATTTTTTTTTTTAAATATCCCCAACATGTGCACCACAGTACACTAGATGTCCTCAGTGAGTGATCACTCCTGTGCAGTAATAACGTTTTTCTTCAATATAAAGTGTTCCACATTCACCATTTATTGTGATTTCACCACCACCTGTTGCAATGGCCACTCACCAGATACGGTAGGAATATGCGCCTTTGGTTCATTTAGGATAACCACTCCATAATATCCTCTACATCCCCCTCTCCAAGGTCCACCTCCAGGTGTTCTATATACCAAACCTTGGAGAGGGGGATACAGAGGTAGAGGATATTACAACCAAAATTATGGAGCCCCACAATGGCAAGGGGAGTGGAGGAATGGAGAGAACCCTACAAACCCCCGATGCCTGTGTTCCAGACCAGCAGGGGTGGCTGGAATGGGAAACCACAGGAAGGAGGATGGAACAGAAACCCGCAAGGAGAGGCTGCAGGGGGGGAAACAAAAATAAAAAGAGAAAACTAGGTGAGGGCATCTTTAATTTAACGGACACAATATTTTCAATATATATATATATATATACAATATATATCAATATACCAATATAGCTGGCAGAGAAAAGCACTTCATTATAGGATCAATATAGAAATATTTCTTGCACACTTTATGGTGATTATTATACACAAAGGTTAGCGCAATCCACTTTTTACTATAATTGTATTCCACTATTCTTGGGTGGACCCACATGATTGCAGCAAACTAGATTGATGGGTTATTAACATTAAGTTTTGCGCCGGTAACACATCTTGTTGGACAAATATACTATAGACACCCCCCAGGTACGAAATTTAATGGAATATTACACTTTTATTGTTTCACTTTAAAGCGGACGTTCACACAAAAAATAAACTTCTCTGTTTCGGAACCCTCCTCCCTCCGGTGTCACATTTAGCACCTTTCAGGGGGGAGGGGGGGTGCAGATACCTGTCTAAGAAAGGTATTTGCACCCACTTCCAGGTATAGACTCCCACGGGAGTCTATGCCTCTTCCTGTCCCGCCGCGCTGTCTGCTGGGACACACACAGGTCCCAGAGACAGCTCAGTGATCGGGGCTGAGGCTTTTCCCCTGGATACAGCTCGGCCCCGATCACTGTAGCCAATGACATGGCTCTTCACCACCAATGTGTCCAATCACAGCCGGTCACTAATGTAAACACAAACACTGTGAGTAACTGCTGTTGCTGGGCTCTTCTCCTCACACACCGATCCAGTGTGAGGAGAAGAGATCAGCTAACAGTGAGTTATCTATTACATATGTACTACTGTGCCCAGATTGCCCCCCTAAATAAAGAGTACCTGTCATCAGGAGTACCTGTCATCAGGAGTACCTGTCATCTAGAGTACCTGTCCATCAGGAGTACCTGTCCATCAGGAGTACCCGCCACCTCACCACCTGCCACCAGAGTACCCGCCACCTCATCACCTGCCACCAGAGTACCCGCCACCTCATCACCTGCCACCAGAGTACCCGCCACCTCATCACCTGCCACCAGAGTACCTGCCACCTCATCACCTGCCACCAGAGTACCCGGCACCTCATCACCTGCCACCAGAGTACCTGCCACCAGAGTACCTGCAACCAGAGTACTTGCCACCAGAGTGCCCGCCACCTCATCATCACAGTACCTGCCACCAGAGTACCTGCCACCTCACCACCGGCCACCAGAGTACCTGCCACTAGAGTACCTGCCACCTCACCACCTGCCACCAGAGTACCTGCCACCTCACCAGAGTACCCGCCACCTCACCACCTGCCACCAGAGTACCCGCCGCCTCACCACCTGCCACCAGAGTACCTGCCACCAGAGTACATACAGCCAGTCAGCCACTATGTCCAGAAAGGTGTACACCCCAGAAGAGGCATACCAAATACTGAGTCTGACCGATGAGAGCAACGGGGAGTTCTCACCGCTCAGTTCAGACTCTGGTTCTGGTTCGGAATATGAGCCCCCCGAAGGCAGCACATCAGGATCCGAATCAGAGGAGGAAGCAGTCCGTCCAAAAAGACGATGGTCTGAACACCAGGCAGCTACCAGCAGTGCCAGCAGCGGTAGACCCCAGGAGGAGGGGCCCAGTACAAGCGCTGCTAGACCCCAGGAGGAAAGGCCCAGCACAAGTGCACGCCAAAGAAGTAGGGCCCAAGCCCATCTTCCAGATTCCTTGGCAAACCCATTGTGGCTGCCTTCTACCACAGGGTCAGCCACGATCCCCCCTTTTACAGCACAGCCAGGTGTGCAGGTCAACACTGCAGGTTTTTGACAAATGGATTTTTTAAATGTATTTTTCCCTGACTAATTCATTCAAGGAATCGTGGAGCAAACTAATCTCTTTGCCCAACAATTCATTGCAACCAACCCCAGCTCCAGCTATGCCCGCCCTTTTGAATGGAGACCCCTAACAGTAGTGGAGCTAAAATTGTTTTTAGGCCTAACCCTCAACATGGGGCTTACAAAAAAAATGAAATTCATAGGTATTGGTCGATCAAACCCATCCACCATATGCCAGTTTTTTCATCAGCAATGTCCAGGTCCCGATATGAAATCATAATGCGCTTCTTGCATTTCAGTGACAACTCACAGTGCCCCCCCGAAATCACCCAAACTTTGACAAACTATATAAAGTTCGCCCCCTAATTAATTTTTTTTCGTAGAAGTTTGCTGAAGTTTATGTCCCTGACAAAAACATATCTGTGGACGAATCACTGGTGCATTTCACAGGCCGGCTGGGAATCAAGCAATATATCCCCAGTAAGAGGGCGAGGTACGGCTTGAAGCTTAACAAGCTTTGTGAAAGCGCCACCGGTTATGTGCACTCATTCCGCGTGTACGAAGGCAAAGATTCCCAGCTCCAGCCCCCTGAGTGTCCCTCGTACATGGGAATAAGTGGGAAAATTGTTTGGGAGTTGGCATTCCCACTCCTCCAAAAGGGGTACCATATATACATGGACAACTATTACACTAGTTTGCCCCTTCTCTGCCACCTATATCTCAAACAAACTTTGGCCTGTGGTACAACAAGAAAAAACCGAAAGGGCTTCCCACAGTGTCTTGTCACCATAAACATTCAAAGGGGGGAATCGACAAGCTTGAGGAACGAAGAAGTGTTGGCTGTGAAGTGGAGGGATAGAAAAGATGTGTACATCATGTCCACCATCCACGATGACACCTCGGTGGAACTTCACAGAAGACGCAGTACGGTTCACAAGCCTACCTGTATCACTGAGTACAATAAATACATGGGGGGGAGGGTGGATTTAAACGATCAGTTGTTGCAGCCCTATCTTTCAACAAGAAAATCCCTCTTCTGGTAAAAAAAGTCGCAATTTACTTTTTTCATTTGGCCCTTTTAAATTCTTTCATAATCTACAAAAAATCAACAGAAACACCCACCACCTTCATAAAGTTTATTTAAGACATTGTTACTGCCCTGATTTATCAGCAAGTATCCCCCCCAGAAAGCATTCACTCCGATTCTGTCAGCAGACTACATGAGCGCCATTTCCCGGACCATATTACACCAACAGGATCCAGAAGACGATACCAAAAAAAATGTTGGGTGTGCACCAAAAAAGGAATTAGGAAAGATAGCAGCTTCTATTGTTCGACTGTCCCTCCCAACCTGGCCTTTGCATCGGAGAATGCTTTAGGCGATATCACACTCTGGAAAATTATTAGTCCATATTTCTAATACTGCCATTTCCCCATTTTTAATTTCTGTCCTGAATATTTCCCTTCCTCAACCAACCATATCATTGCCTTCCATGTGAACCGACCCTGGCATGTTTCTCGACTATGCCTCTGCCTACCGTCTGCATTGTTTTTCCACCATGTTTTTCCCTTTCACGTGAACTGACCCTGGACTGTATCGACTATGCCTCTGCCTACTGTCTATTTCTGCCTTTTACCTGCACTGACCTCAGCCTGTTGACCATGTTTTTGCCTGCCCCTTGGATTGATCTTTCACCCTGCTACACAGGGGTCTCACATATGTGAGGGGCTCCAGAATAGTGTTCAGAGTTCAGAAAAACAGTTTTTGGATTTCTCTGTTCCCATAACAGGGTCTGGTTGCCTGGAGGCTTCAAAGCGATTTGGGTGGGAGAATCCCCTACCTTGGTCCCCATTCTTTCCTTTCTTTCCTGCCCTAAGCTTGATGGTACTGCCTGCTCCCTGGACAAATACTCTGGCTGTGCTGACCATACCTCTGCCTGCTGCATGTACTAACTATGGACAGTATTCCTGCCTGCTGCATGGACGATCCTTTGATCCTTTTGCTGCTGCTGACCACATCCCTGCCTGCTATCTGGACTAATGCTTTGGCTGTGCTGACATCTCTACCTGTACTGACTATTCCTGCCTGCTGCCTGTTTTGCTGTCGCTGTCCACGTTCCTGCCTGCTGCCTGGACCGATGCTCTTCTCTGTGGACCACTGCACTACTAAAACCGCAGGTAATCTTTTCTTTACCCTTTACTCAGCAGAATGTATTTTGGTTTGTAATTGGTATGTACAGTACATGCTATGTGTTAGAAATATGAAGGGCCTTCAACAATGTGATAGGTTGGCAGGAATTTGTGTGTAATGTATGCTCCTAGAACAACTGACAGTGCTACTTGGATGTTGGGCCTCTGTATGTGGCCAAACTATGTAAAAGTCTCACACATGTGGTAACGCCATACTCAGGAGGAGTAGCAGAATGTATTGTGGTGTGTCCTTTTTGCTATGTACATGCTGTGTGTTGGACATATCTTATAAATGGACAACTTTGTGTAAAAAAAAATGCGTTTTCATTTTTTTTCCACATTTTCCAAAAACTTTTGTAAAAAAAATGAACCATTCAAAAGACTCATTATGCCTCATAGCTTATACATTGGGGTGTTAGCTTTCCAAAATGGGGTCATTTTGTGGGCGTTTCCATTGTCCTGGTGCTCCAGGGTCTTCAAAACTGTAATAGGTGGTTGAGAAATGAGATGTGTAATTTATGCTTGTAGAATGCCTGACGGTGCTACTTGCATGTTGGGCCTCTGTATGTGGCCAGGCTGTGTAAAAGTCTCACACATGTGGTATCGCCATACCCGGGAGGAGTAGCAGAATGTATTTTGGGGTGTCAGTTTTGCTATGTAAAACTGTGTAGAAAACTCCTGCGCTGTCAAAGGGATCCTATACTAAGGGGACACTGCTGCAACACACAAGACTGCTCCAAAACAGACAAAACAATAGTAGACTAAGAGGGTGGTGGCTGCGCTGTGATAGAAAGGGGGGGGGGGGGGGCTAGACTAGATCAAATAAATATCAAATGACCTGAAAATGTGAATAAATAATGTAAAAGCGTACTCACAAATGCAAATATATAAATAGAATGTACGCACAAACAAATATCACTAGATGATGTTTACAAAATTTCTGTGATCAAACCAAAATGAAAATATATACAGGGATATGTAATGTAATACTGACACATAATCACACACATAGGTTGGACTTGATGGACTTGTGTCTTTTTTCAACCTCACCTACTATGTAACTATGTAAAGCTAACACCCCAACGTATAATCTATGAGGCATAATTAGTCTTTTGAATGGTTCATTTTTTTCCCAAAGTTTTTGGAATATGTGGAAAAAAAATGAAAACGCATTTTTTTTTATACAAAGTTGTCCATTTATAAGATATTACCAACACATAGCATGTACATAGCAAAACTATAGTAGACTAAGAGGGTGGTGGCTGCGCTGTGATAGAAAGGGGGGGGGGGGGGGCTAGACTAGATCAAATAAATATCAAATGACCTGAAAATGTGAATAAATAATGTAAAAGCATACTCACAAATGCAAATATATAAATAGAATGTACGCACAAACAAATATCACTAGATGATGTATACAAAATTTCTGTGATCAAACCAAAATTAAAATAAAATTAAAATAAAGATAAAAAGGCTGGAAATGTATACCAGCAAAGAATGTGCAGGGGTATGTGAATCTGCTTAAAAAGGAGCATAAATCCGAAATCTATCATAATATCATGAAAAAGTTCTCCAATGAAATTACTATAACCATGTGTATATAAATATAATAATCGACTGATAAAATAGGTACACACGTGAATAATAATTGACAATGTGAATAAAGAGTAAGTATAAGTGTCCATAAAAATAGTCCCAGTGATTGGTGTTGGTGACCCGCCAACACTTGGCGAAAAAATACAATAGAAAAAATAAAAATAAAATTCACAAGATGACGACAGTCCCACCACCAAATGTGACAATCCTGGATATAGATAAGATGATGATGAACCAGGGGGAAGGAAAAAACAGTGTGCTGACAGGTGGGGGCACCTTCGTGTTCCCAGGCCCCTTACCTTACAGCTGTAAGGTATACAGCATATGCAGAGGAAACCCCGCAGACGGGGAAGTCCAATGGTACAGCAAGTGGCGTTGATTGGTGATGCCGTATATCATATGTAGAAAACAAAGAACGAGTGGTATATAGTATGATACCGTTTGATGTAAAGATACAGGTGGGGGAGAGGGGGGAGGGGGGGATGGGGGGGTTGCACTCACTTTAAGACAATGAGCGCACGCCTCAACCCACGAGCGCCGAGCTCGTATAATCCCAGGCTCTGGATCTTCTGAGGGACTCTCCCAGCTTCCAGTTTCACCACCCGTTGTGCAGAGTTGTTTAGTGCGGTATATAAAAACAGAAACCGCACATAGCATAATCCCGTATGTCATGTAATTTATTGAAACACTCATAAAAGTTCATGCACTTACATTTAAAAACAGCTGGGGGGTAAAACATCCACGAGCGCCGAGCTCGTCACATCCAGCTAGTGTGTGGCAGCGTCCCGTGCTCCTGACGCGTATCGTCACGTCACATGACTTCTTCAGAGGATGGCACGGGATAGAAAGCCAATGCTTATAAAGGGTCCCCGTGTGATGGACATTTTCCCGAAGGGCGCTAATGTAAGGGATAGGGCAAGCAATCAGCGGCCATTTTCCCAGAGCTTATCTCTATGTGTAATGTCAGACGGAGCAATGTATCAAGCTTTTGAAACGAAGCCAATTATAAGATAACAGTTATGCTGGATAAACAGCCCAGGGCTGCGGGGGAGGTCTAAAACCATATTTAGATAGAATAAACGTTAAAAAATATATGTGCTTCAATGTATGAATAAACCGATCGACTAATATTAAAAATAATAGCCTATTCCATAAAAAAACAGACAAAGAAAAATTATAAGAAGAAAGGGTAAATGTATTAGTTGTCATTTAACATAACGATATTTTAAGGGGTACCATTATAAGGACTGCAAAATGGGCAACTGGTGGCCATTTACAGAATCCACCATACTACACAGTGTCAAATGGGGTAATGTATCAATAGTACAACCTATTTGTGAGATATAGAACATACCTAATGGGGACATAGTCAGCCCAAAGTTGCAGGGATAAAAAAGGGGGATTATTAAAAGACGGGGCATGCTTGAAATTAAAATCAAAATAAAAATAATAATAATAAAAGTAACAAATTACAGAATGCTCCCGTATATAGATACAGGGAGCACTCTGCATAGTATTATAAAATAGTGAACAGGCTGGTAGAAAAGTAATAGGGAGAAAAAGGGAATTTTTTAAATATTTTAACTCACTATTAAATAGTAATAGTGGACATAGAAAAGAGGAATACAATAATCACCGAAAAATGAAAAAATATCAGAAAAATATCAAAAAACGTCTCTGGAGCTCGGGAGGTGTCAGACACCAACTATACCAATACTCACACCAGAAAATAATACAGGCAGAAAACAAAACAAAACACAAAATTAAATTTAGACTAATGGCCTGTAAGTCCATAGTAAAATGCATAGGTAGATGATTAAGTCATAGAAAGAGAGGAGTGCGGGGAAAGGAGGGGGTTAGATACTAGAAGTCGCTTATGAAGCAATTTAGGTCGAACTCGATATGGTCTCCTGTAGGGTTCAATACCCCAAAATTTCAGATGCCTAGGGTCTCTATTATGATGTTTATCAAAATGCCTAGAGACATTATGCTTGTCGAAGCCATTTTTTATATTTTGAACATGCTCCTTAATACGAATTCTTAATAATCTTTTGGTGCGGCCTACGTACTGGGGGCCACAACTGCACTCCAATACATAGACCGCACCTTCGGTATTACATCCAATAAACTCGTTAATATTGAATTTGGTGCCATTACTGTTTGATTGAAATGAGAATACTTTTTGATTCAGGTGTTTAGTTCGGGTGCAGGCATAGCAGCGTTTACAAGGATAAAATCCTTTTCCAGTGAAGAAGGAGAAAAGTTTTTTTGGGGGATCAATCACGCTTTTGACTAGTCGATCTCTCAGGGTAGATGCCCTTTTATATATTAATACAGGTTTTTCTGGTAATAATTCTCCCAGGCCTTTATCCGATTTGAGGATATGCCAATGACGGGATATGATATTTTCAATCTTCTTATGTTGGAAGTTATAGTCAAAGATTAAAGGAACCTGATCCTGTTGACGGGTAGGTGTCTTATCCTCGAGTAGTCCCTGTCTTTGCATCCGTCCTACCTCCATTATTTTATCATTTATGAATTCTTGGTCATATCCTTTTTCTATAAACCTTTTTCCAATCACCAGGGCTTGCGCATGAAAATCCTCATCTAGAGTGCAGTTGCGTCTTAGTCGCATTATCTGGCCTTTAGGAATGTTAAATAGCCAGTTTCTATGGTGGCAGCTGCTTAAAGGCAAATAGCTGTTACGGTCGACATTTTTGAAAAAAGTCTTGGTGATATATTGGTTGTTGATACGTGAGATCTCCAAATCTAAGAATGGAATGGACTGTTCTTCAATTTGCCAGGTCAGTGTAATGTTATTAACATTATTATTCAGTTTGAGAAAGAATGATGTTAGACGATCTCTTTCACCCTCCCATATAATAAAAATATCGTCGATGTACCTTTTAAACAGACGAAGTTCTTTAGGGGGATCTGAGAACACCACTTCCTCTTCCCATTGGGACATAAACAGTCCTGCAATGCTGGGGGCAAATTTCGCCCCCATAGCTACTCCTGTCTTCTGATAATAAAATTGTTTACAATACCAGAAGTGGCTATGTTTCAAGCAAAAATCTAGGCACTTAACGAGAAATTTCCTTTGGTGGAGGGGGAGCTTGGTGAATTTTCTCAAACCCCACTTCGCGGCTTCACAAGCCGCGAAGTGGGGTATGATGGTATAAAGTGATGACACGTCAGCTGTAGCCATCCAGATGGTGCCGGTGTCATTTCTCCCCTCTAATAACTGGAGCATTTGTTTCGTATCCCTCAAGTAGGCTTTCATACTTTGGACTGCAGGCTGAAGGTACTTGTCAATATACTCGCCCAGTCTTGCTGTAATCGATTCTATGCCATTGACAATTGGTCTAAAGGGAGGGTTAGTTTTATCTTTATGAATTTTGGGTAGTGCGTAAATAATTGGTGTTCTGCAAGCCTCCGGGACCAAGTATTTAGCTTCTTTCTTATTGAGTATGCATTTTTTAAGGCCCAGTTGGACTACCCGTTCAAGTTCCTTCTTCCATTTGAATATAGGGTTGTTGAGGAGTATGGTATATGTATTCGAATCTCCTAATAGTTTCAACATGCCATTATGATATTGTTCAGTGGTTAAAATTACAATGTCACCACCTTTATCTGAAGGCCTGATAACAAGGTTCTTCCTTTTGATAAGTTTTGAATACCAGTCCGTATCACTCTGGGTTCTTCTCTTTTCTTGTATGTTAAGTTCTTGATTTCTTCTGTTACCAGGTCCTTGAACACCTCTATGTGGGTGTTATTCTTAGGTTTAGGGTTATAGATGGATTTATTCCTCAGACTGCTATGTAATACTGGATCTTCTTGCACAGTGATGGTACTAATGGGTTTGCCCAATAAATATTTCTTAATGTTTAATTTTCTTACATATTTCTGAATACTAATGTATGTTTCAAATTTGTTTAAATTCTTTACAGGTGCGTATTTTAGCCCTTTATCCAGCGCTGTTAGTTCTTCCTGAGTTAGTGGTATGTCTGTGAGGTTAAAAATACCTTCCCCTAAGTTACCCTTTTCCTTTTGTTTTCTCTTTCCTGCTCTGCAACCTCTTTTTCTGTGGGGCTTTTTTTCTTCAGAAAAAGAGGTTGCAGAGCAGGAAAGAGAAAACAAAAGGAAAAGGGTAACTCAGGGGAAGGTATTTTTAACCTCATAGACATACCACTAACTCAGGAAGAACTAACAGTGCTGGATAAAGGGCTAAAATACGCACCTGTAAAGAATTTAAGCAAATTTGAAACATACATTAGTATTCAGAAATATGTAAGAAAATTAAACATTAAGAAATATTTATTGGACAAACCCATTAGTACCATCACTGTGCAAGAAGATCCAGTATTACATAGCAGTCTGAGGAATAAATCCATCTATAACCCTAAACCTAAGAATAACACCCACATAGAGGTGTTCAAGGACCTGGTAACAGAAGAAATCAAGAACTTAACATACAAGAAAAGAGAAGAACCCAGAGTGATACGGACTGGTATTCAAAAACTTATCAAAAGGAAGAACCTTGTTATCAGGCCTTCAGATAAAGGTGGTGGCATTGTAATTTTTAACCACTGAACAATATCATAATGGCATGTTGAAACTATTAGGAGATTCAAATACATATACCATACTCCTCAACAACCCTATATTCAAATGGAAGAAAGAACTTGAACAGGTAGTCCAACTGGGCCTTAAAAAATGCATACTCAATAAGAAAGAAGCTAAATACTTGGTCCCGGAGGCTTGCAGAACACCAATTATTTACGCACTACCCAAAATTCATAAAGATAAAACTAACCCTCCCTTTAGACCAATTGTCAATGGCATAGAATCGATTACAGCAAGACTGGGTGAGTATATTGACAAGTACCTTCAGCCTGCAGTCCAAAGTACGAAAGCCTACTTGAGGGATACGAAACAAATGCTCCAGTTATTAGAGGGGAGAAATGACACCGGCACCATCTGGATGGCTACAGCTGACGTGTCATCACTTTATACCATCATACCCCACTTCGCGGCTTGTGAAGCCGCGAAGTGGGGTTTGAGAAAATTCACCAAGCTCCCCCTCCACCAAAGGAAATTTCTCGTTAAGTGCCTAGATTTTTGCTTGAAACATAGCCACTTCTGGTATTGTAAACAATTTTATTATCAGAAACAGGAGTAGCTATGGGGGCGAAATTTGCCCCCAGCATTGCAGGACTGTTTATGTCCCAATGGGAAGAGGAAGTGGTGTTCTCAGATCCCCCTAAAGAACTTCGTCTGTTTAAAAGGTACATCGACGATATTTTTATTATATGGGAGGGTGAAAGAGATCGTCTAACATCATTCTTTCTCAAACTGAATAATAATGTTAATAACATTACACTGACCTGGCAAATTGAAGAACAGTCCATTCCATTCTTAGATTTGGAGATCTCACGTATCAACAACCAATATATCACCAAGACTTTTTTCAAAAATGTCGACCGTAACAGCTATTTGCCTTTAAGCAGCTGCCACCATAGAAACTGGCTATTTAACATTCCTAAAGGCCAGATAATGCGACTAAGACGCAACTGCACTCTAGATGAGGATTTTCATGCGCAAGTCCTGGTGATTGGAAAAAGGTTTATAGAAAAAGGATATGACCAAGAATTCATAAATGATAAAATAATGGAGGTAGGACGGATGCAAAGACAGGGACTACTCGAGGATAAGACACCTACCCGTCAACAGGATCAGGTTCCTTTAATCTTTGACTATAACTTCCAACATAAGAAGATTGAAAATATCATATCCCGTCATTGGCATATCCTCAAATCGGATAAAGGCCTGGGAGAATTATTACCAGAAAAACCTGCATTAATATATAAAAGGGCATCTACCCTGAGAGATCGACTAGTCAAAAGCGTGATTGATCCCCCCAAAAAACTTTTCTCCTTCTTCACTGGAAAAGGATTTTATCCTTGTAAACGCTGCTATGCCTGCACCCGAACTAAACACCTGAATCAAAAAGTATTCTCATTTCAATCAAACAGTAATGGCACCAAATTCAATATTAACGAGTTTATTGGATGTAATACCGAAGGTGCGGTCTATGTATTGGAGTGCAGTTGTGGCCTCCAGTTACGTAGGCCGCACCAAAAGATTATTAAGAATTCGTATTAAGGAGCATGTTCAAAATATAAAAAATGGCTTCGACAAGCATAATGTCTCTAGGCATTTTGATAAACATCATAATAGAGACCCTAGGCATCTGAAATTTTGGGGTATTGAACCCTACAGGAGACCATGGCGAGGGGGCCACAAAGTGAGGGCTCTAAGCAAATTAGAGTCCAAATGGATATATTCCATGGACACCTTAGCACCAAAGGGACTCAATATCGAGTTCGACCTAAATTGCTTCATAAACGACTTCTAGTATCTAACCCCCTCCTTTCCCCGCACTCATCTCTTTCTATGACTTAATCATCTACCTATGCATTTTACTATGGACTTACAGGCCATTAGTCTAAATTTAATTTTGTGTTTTGTTTTGTTTTATGCCTGTATTATTTTCTGGTGTGAGTATTGGTATAGTTGGTGTCTGACACCTCCCGAGCTCCAGAGACTTTTTTTGATATTTTTCTGATATTTTTTCATTTTTCGGTGATTATTGTATTCCTCTTTTCTATGTCCACTATTACTATTGAATAGTGAGTTAAAATATTTAAAAAATTCCCTTTTTCTCCCTATTACTTTTCTACCAGCCTGTTCACTATTTTATAATACTATGCAGACTGCTCCCTGTATCTATATACGGGAGCATTCTGTAATTTGTTACTTTTATTATTATTATTTTTATTTTGATTTTAATTTCAAGCATGCCCCGTCTTTTAATAATCCCCCTTTTTTATCCCTGCAACTTTGGGCTGACTATGTCCCCATTAGGTATGTTCTATATCTCACAAATAGGTTGTACTATTGATACATTACCCCATTTGACACTGTGTAGTATGGTGGATTCTGTAAATAGCCACCAGTTGCCCATTTTGCAGTCCTTATAATAGTACCCCTTAAAATATCGTTATGTTAAATGACAACTAATACATTTACCCTTTCTTCTTATAATTTTTCTTTGTCTGTTTTTTTATGGATTAGGCTATTATTTTTAATATTAGTCGATCGGTGTATTCATACATTGAAGCACATATATTTTTTAACGTTTTTTCTATCTAAATATGGTTTTAGACCTCCCCCGCAGCCCTGGGCTGTTTATCCAGCATAACTGTTATCTTATAATTGGCTTCGTTTCAAAAGCTTGATACATTGCTCCGTCTGACATTACACATAGAGATAAGCTCTGGGAAAATGGCCGCTGATTGCTTGCCCTATCCCTTACATTAGCGCCCTTCGGGAAAATGTCCATCACACGGGGACCCTTTATAAGCATTGGCTTTCTATCCCGTGCCATCCTCTGAAGAAGTCATGTGACGTGACGATACACGTCAGGAGCACGGGACACTGCCACACACTAGCTGGATGTGACGAGCTCGGCGCTCGTGGATGTTTTACCCCCCAGCTGGTTTTAAATGTAAGTGCATGAACTTTTATGAGTGTTTCAATAAATTACATGACATACGGGATTATGCTATGTGCGGTTTCTGTTTTTTATATACCGCACTAAACAACTCTGCACAACGGGTGGTGAAACTGGAAGCTGGGAGAGTCCCTCAGAAGATCCAGAGCCTGGGATTATACGAGCTCGGCGCTCGTGGGTTGAGGCGTGCGCTCATTGTCTTAAAGTGAGTGCAACCCCCCCCCCTCCCCCCCTCCCCCCTCTCCCCCACCTGTATCTTTACATCAAACGGTATCATACTATATACCACTCGTTCTTTGTTTTCTACATATGATATACGGCATCACCAATCAACGCCACTTGCTGTACCGTTGGACTTCCCCGTCTGCGGGGTCTCCTCTGCATATGCTGTATACCTTACAGCTGTAAGGTAAGGGGCCTGGGAACACGAAGGTGCCCCCACCTGTCAGCACACTGTTTTTTCCTTCCCCCTGGTTCATCATCATCTTATCTATATCCAGGATTGTCACATTTGGTGGTGGGACTGTCGTCATCTTGTGAATTTTATTTTTATTTTTTCTATTGTATTTTTTCGCCAAGTGTTGGCGGGTCACCAACACCAATCACTGGGACTATTTTTATGGACACTTATACTTACTCTTTATTCACATTGTCAATTATTATTCACGTGTGTACCTATATCATCAGTCGATTATTATATTTATATACACATGGTTATAGTAATTTCATTGGAGAACTTTTTCATGATATTATGATAGATTTCGGATTTATGCTCCTTTTTAAGCAGATTCACATACCCCTGCACATTCTTTGCTGGTATACATTTCCAGCCTTTTTATCTTTATTTTAATTTTATTTTCATTTTGGTTTGATCACAGAAATTTTGTATACATCATCTAGTGATATTTGTTTGTGCGTACATTCTATTTATATATTTGCATTTGTGAGTACGCTTTTACATTATTTATTCACATTTTCAGGTCATTTGATATTTATTTGATCTAGTCTAGCCCCCCCCCCCCTTTCTATCACAGCGCAGCCACCACCCTCTTAGTCTACTATAGTTTTGCTATGTACATGCTATGTGTTGGTAATATCTTATAAATGGACAACTTTGTATAAAAAAAATGCGTTTTCATTTTTTTTCCACATATTCCAAAAACTTTGGGAAAAAAATGAACCATTCAAAAGACTAATTATGCCTCATAGATTATACGTTGGGGTGTTAGCTTTACATAGTTACATAGTAGGTGAGGTTGAAAAAAGACACAAGTCCATCAAGTCCAACCTATGTGTGTGATTATGTGTCAGTATTACATTACATATCCCTGTATATTGCGGTCATTCAGGTGATTATCTAATAGTTTCTTGAAGCTATCAATGCTCCCCACTGAGGGAATTCCACATCCTTGCCGCTCTTACAGTAAAGAACCCTCTACGTAGTTTAAGGTTAAACCTCTTTTCTTCTAATTGTAATGAGTGGCTACGAGTCTTATTAAACTCTCTTCTGCGAAAAAGTTTTATCCCTATTGTGGGGTCACCAGTACAGTATTTGTAAATTGAAATCATATCCCCTCTCAAGTGTCTCTTCTCCAGAGAGAATAAGTTCAGTGCTCGCAACCTTTCCTCATAACTAAGATCCTCCAGACCCTTTATTAGCTTTGTTGCCCTTCTTTGTACTCGCTCCATTTCCAGTACGTCCCTCCTGAGGACTGGTGCCCAGAACTGGACAGCATACTCCAGGTGCGGCCGGACCAGAGTCTTGTAGAGCGGGAGAATTATCGTTTTATCTCTGCAGTTGATCCCCCTTTTAATGCATGCCAATATTCTGTTTGCTTTATTAGCAGCAGCTTGGCATTGCATGCCATTGCTGAGCCTATCATCTACTAGGACCCCCAGGTCCTTTTCCATCCTAGATTCCCCCAGAGGTTCTCCCCCCAGTGTATAGATTGCATTCATATTTTTGTCACCCAAATGCATTATTTTACATTTTTCTACATTGAACCTCATTTGCCATGTAGTCGCCCACCCCATTAATTTGTTCAGGTCTTTTTGCAAGATTTCCACATCCTGCGGAGAATTTATTGCCCTGCTTAGCTTAGTATCGTCTGCAAATACAGAGATTGAACTGTTTATCCCATCCTCCAGGTCGTTTATGAACAAATTAAATAGGATTGGTCCCAGCACAGAACCCTGGGGAACCCCACTACCCACCCCTGACCATTCTGAGTACTCCCCATTTATCACCACCCTCTGAACACGCCCTTGTAGCCAGTTTTCAATCCATGTACTCACCCTATGGTCCATGCCAACGCACCTTATTTTGTACAGTAAACGTTTATGGGGAACTGTGTCAAATGCTTTTGCAAAATCCAGATACATTACGTCTACGGGCCTTCCTTTATCTAGATGGCAACTCACCTCCTCATAGAAGGTTAATAGATTGGTTTGGCAAGAACGATTCTTCATGAATCCATGCTGATTACTGCTAATGATATCATTCTTATTACTAAAATCTTGTATATAGTCCCTTATCATCCCCTCTAAGAGTTTACATACTATTGATGTTAGGCTAACTGGTCTGTAATTCCCAGGGATGTTTTTTGGGCCCTTTTTAAATATTGGTGCTACATTGGCTTTTCTCCAATCAGCTGGTACCATTCCAGTCAATAGACTGTAAAAATTAGGAACAACGGTCTGGCAATCACCTGACTGAGTTCCCTAAGTACCCTCGGATGAAAGCCATCTGGTCCCGGTGATTTATTAATGTTAAGTTTCTCCAGTCTAATTTTAATTCCGTCCTCTGTTAACCATGTAGGTGCTTCCTGTGTTGTGTCATGAGGATAAACACTGCAGTTTTGGTTACTGAAGCTCCCTGATTCACTTGTGAAGACTGAGGAGAAGAATAAATTCTATCTTAGCCATCCTAATTGCACCCTTACATTTCTTATTGCATTCTTTATAAATTCTGAATGCTGAGGATGATCCCTCAACCTTGTATTTTTTGAAGGCCTTCTCCATTGCTTTTATATACATTTTTACATTGGAGTTAAGCCATCCAGGATGTTTGTTCGCTCTTTTAAATTTATTACCCAATGGGATACATTGGCTAATGCCCTTATTTAATATGCTCTTAAAGCAAACCCATCTCTCCTCCGTATTCTTTGTTCCTAATATTTTATCCCAATTTATGCCTTTTAGCAAGGTTTGTAGTTTAGGGAAGTTGGCTCTTTTGAAATTCAGTGTCTTTGTGTTCCCTTCATGTTTCCTATTTGTGTGATTTATACTGAAACTAACTGACCTGTGATCGCTGTTACCTAAATTGCCCCGTATTTCCACATCTGTTATCAGGTCTGTATTGTTGGTAATCAGTAGATCTAGTAATGTTTTATTTCTAGTTGGTGCGTCTACCATCTGACCCATAAAATTGTCCTGCAAGACACTAAGGAACTGGCGAGCCTTAAATGAATGCGCGGTTCCCTCTGCCCAGTCTATGTCTGGATAATTAAAATCCCCCATTATGATAACACTTCCCATCCTTGCTGCTAATCCAATTTGTGATAGGAGATCTGTCTCCACTTCCTCCCTCAGGTTAGGGGGCCTATAGCATACTCCCAGTATTATTTTCCCCTTAGCTTCATCCCTTTGGAGCTCTACCCATAAAGATTCCACCTCCTCCCTAGCCCCCTCAGTGATGTCATCTCTCACATTCACTTGTACATTATTCTTGATATATAGGCATACCCCTCATCCTTTTTTACCCTCTCTATCCTTGCGGTATAGGGTATACCCTTGAATGTTTGCCAGCCAATCATGAGAGCTGTTGAACCAGGTCTCTGAAATTCCCACAAAATCCAAATCCTCCTTGTACAACAGTATCTCTAGTTCACCCATCTTGTCCGCCATGCTCCTGGCATTAGTGAACATGCCACATAGTTTAGACCGGTCGCATATTGTCCTCGTATTGGGTGTTTCAAGATTGCAACTAGGACTTGCTACTATACTCACCTTGTGTTTTTGTGCTTTGGTTAACCTACCACTAATGCCCCCAATACTACCCTCTGGAATATCTTCCGCGCTGGCTATCACTGTCTCTGGACCCTCCCCCCCATCGCCTAGTTTAAAAACCCCTCTAACTTGTTGGCCATCTTCATTCCCAGCAGATCTGCACCCTCCTCATTTAGGTGCAGTCTGTCCCTTCTATAGTACTGGTTACCGACTGAGAAGTCGGTCCAGTCCTCCAGGAACCCAAACCCCTCCTTACTACACTAGCTCTTCAGCCACTTGTTTACTTCCCTAATCTCCCTCTGCCTTTCTGGTGTGGCTCGATGTACCGGTAGTATTCCTGAGAACACTACCTTGGAGGTCCTTTTCCTCAATTTAGCTCCTAAGTCCCTAAAATCGTTCTTTAGGACACTCCATCTGCCTCTGACTTTGTCATTGGTGCCAACGTGCACCATGACAGCCGGGTCTTCCCCAGCCCCTCCCAGTAATCTGTCCACAAGATCCGTGATGTGCCGAACCCGAGCGCCCGGTAGACAACATACTGTTCGGTGCTTCAGGTCTTGGTTACAGATTGCCCTCTCTGTCCTTCTAAGAATTGAGTCCCCTACCACCAGAATCTGTCTTTCCTTTCCCTTTGCTGCCCCCCCACTCTCACTGGAGGAGTTCTTCCCCTGGCAGCTAGGAGAGTCCCTCATCTCCAGCAGTGCTGGTCCCTGACTGGTTTCACCAATGTCACTCAATGGAGCGTACTTATTGGGATGCTCCAGTCCTGGATCGGCCTCTCTTGCACTTCCCCCTCTACCCCTCCTGACTGTCACCCATCTACTCTTTGCTAGTGCTTGCACCTCTTTGTCTCCACCCGCCTCTGTGCTGGCCCCTGCCGGCACCTGCCATGTACGTTCCTGGCTCATCTTTAGTATGGAGGGACTTCTCAGTGCTGACAGTTGCTTCCCCAAATTCAGAACCTGGGCTTCCAGGGAAACAATGTGCTTACATTTTGCACAACAGTATTCGCCCTCGATCGGATGATCAAGGAACGCATACATGCGGCAAGATGTACAAAGAGTCGCCTCTCCACACCCGCCGGGCATCGTACCTATTCAATTTAGTGAGGATTTGGGGATTTTACCCTGTCCAAATTACCTAACAGCTAGCTTCCTGGCACTAATACTCAAGACAATACACAGGTACACAACAAGACAATACACAGGTACTCACAGACCTACGTGCACTCGCAATACACAAGTAAACGGTACACACTACACAAGTACTAACGATCCACACACACTACTCAGACAACACTCAGATACTCACACTACACAGGTACTATGACCCCTGTTATAACCTCCTGTTTTAAATTCTGGTTTTTAACTCCCACTTATTCCAGCTCCACTTACACCAAGCTCCACAGCTTCAGACTGAGTTCTACAACCAGTTAAATAGGCACCTGTGAGCAATTAACCACACCCCTTAATTGATAGACTGATGAAACCAGAGAGAAAAAAAAAAAAAGCTATTTAAAAAGAGACAGCAAAAGGCAAATTAAAAACTAAAAGGAAAAGCCCCAAAAATGTAACCCAGCAAACAGACAGCAAACAGCAAACAGACAGCAAACAGCAAACAGACAGCAAACAAAATGGGGTCATTTTGTGGGAGTTTTCATTGTCCTGGTGCTCCAGGGCCTTCAAAATTGTAATAGGTGGTTGAGAAATGAGATGTGTAATTTATGCTCCTAGAATGCCTGAAGCTGCTATTTCAATGTTGGGCCTCTGTATGTGGCCAGGCTGTGTAAAAGTCTCACACATTTGGTATCGCCATACTCAGGAGGAGTAGCAGAATGTATTTTGGGGTGTCATTTTTGCTATGTACATGCTATGTGTTGGAAATATCTTATGAATGGACAACTTTGTGTAAAAAAAAAATGCGTTTTCATTTTTTTTCCACAGTTTCCAAAAACTTCGGGAAAAAAATGAACCATTCAAAAGACTAATTATGCCTCATAGATTATACATTGGGGTGTTAGCTTTCCAAAATGGGGTCATTTTTTGGGCGTTTCCATTGTCCTGGTGCTCCAGGGTCTTCAAAACTGTAATAGGTGGTTGAGAAATGAGATGTGTAATTTATGCATGTAGAACGCCTGATGGTGCTACTTCAATGTTGGGCCTCTGTATGTGGCCAGGCTGTGTAAAAGTCTCACACATGTGGTATCGCCATACTCGAGAGGAGAAGCAGAATGTATTTTGGGGTGTCAGTTTTCTATGTACATGCTATGTGTTGGAAATATCTTATAAATGGACAACTTTGTATTAAAAAAAATGCGTTTTCATTTTTTTCCCACATATTCCAAAAACTACTGGAAAAAAATGAACCGTTCAAAAGACTCATTATGCCTCATAGATTATACGTTGGGGTGTTAGCTTTCTAAAATAGGGTCATTTTGTGGGCGTTTCCATTGACCTGATGCTCCAGGGCCTTCAAAAGTGTGATCTCATTAAATGAGATGTGCAATTTATGCTCGTAAAATGCCTGACGGTGCTATTTGGATGTTAGACCTCTGTATGTGGCCAGGCTGTGTAAAAGTCTCACACATGTGGTATCACTATACACAGGAGGACTAGCAGAATGTATTTTGGGGTGTCATTGCAAGTATGCATGTGCTGTGTGAGAGAAATACCGTATATACTCGAGTATAATTCGTTCCGAGTATAAGTCAAGGCCCTAATTTACCACAAAAAAATGGGAAAAACTTAGTGACCCGAGTATAAGACGAGGGTGAGAAATGCACAGCTACTGTAAGTGGAAAAGAGGGTCAACAATGTCCATTTGCAGCCTCACTGTGCCCATTTGCATGCCTCACTGTGCCCATTTGCAGCCATAGGTCCCCTGAACTTCAAACTCGGTAGTTAAGGGTTCCTAGATGCCCCCTAGCTGCAGCCAAAATTTGGGGTCTCTGAACCCAAATGGTCCCGAAATGACATTGCTGCAGATGGACACAGTTGACCGAATTTGGGGCCCTGTATCTCGGGGCCACTTAGTGCTAGGAACCCCAAATTTAGTGTGCAAACTCATTGTAACTAGCACCATAAAATATCCAAAGCTAGCGTTTCTAGCACCAAGTGTCCCCGAGATACGTGGCCCCAAAATCGGTTCAGAAAATGTCAAGCACTTTTCTGCAGCAGAGAATGGCATTTTCTGAACCGATTTTGGGGCCCCGTATGTCGGGGCCACTTAGTGCTAGGAACCCCAGCTTTGGATATGTTATGGTACCAGTTCCACTGGGTTTGCACACCAAATAATAAAATAGGGTTCCTAGCACAAAGTGGCCCTGAGATACGGGGGCCCAAAGTCGGTTCGGAAAATGAAATTTTTTGCTGCAGAAAAGTGCTTGACTCGAGTATGTCGAGGGGGGCACTTTCAGCACAAAAAAATGTGCTGAAAAACTCGACTTATGCTCGAGTATATACGGTAACTTGTTATTATGACAATTTTGTGCAAAAAAAAAAAAAAAAAATTCCAAGAATTGTGGGAAAAAATTACAGCTTCAAAAAACTCACCATGCCTCTTACTAAATACCTTGGAATGTCTGCTTTCCAAAAAGGGGTAATTTGGGGGGTATTTGTACTTTCCTGGCTTGTTAGGGCCTTAAGAAATGAGATAGGCCTTCAGTACATCAGGTGTGATCAGATGTGATCATTTTTCAATGATTTGCACCATAGCTTGTAGACTCTATAACTTTCACAGAGACCAAATAATATACACTAATTTGGGTTATTTTTACTAAAGATATGTAGCAGTAGTCATTTTGGCCCAAATTTATGAAGAAAAACTACTAATTTGCAAAATTTTACAATAGAAACTAAAAAAAATGTTTTTTTTTTTTAAATTTCTCTCTTTTTTCGCTTATATTGCACAAAATAAAAAAAAACAGCAGTGATTAAATACCACCAAAAGAAAGCTATGTTTGTGAGAAAAAAATGATAAAAATTTGGTTTGGGTACAGTGTAGCATGACTGAGTAATTGTCATTCAAAGTGTGAGAGCGCTGAAAGCTAAAAATTGGTATGGGAAGGAAGGATGTATAAAAGCCCTGTGGTGGTTTCATGGTTGATGGTTAAGCATTGTTAAAATCACTGCTCCCGAATAAACTGCCATTTTTAAAACTTTTTCTGGATGAGAACTGAACCAGGGGGTGTTCGGCTCATCCCTACTAAACATACATAATATAACTGGGTACTAACATTTATAGGTAAAGTTACGTACGGTCAGGTCCATAAATATTGGGACATCAACACAATTCTAATCTTTTTGGCTCTATACACCACCACAATAGATTTGAAATGAAACAAATAAGATGTGCTTTAACTGCAGACTTTCAGCTTTAATTTGAGGGTATTTACATCCAAATCATGTGAACGGTGTAGGAATTACAACAGTTTGTATATGTGCCTCCCACTTTTTAAGGTACCAAAAGTAATGGGACAGATTAACAATCATCCATCAAACTTTCACTTGGTTGCAAATCCTTTGCAGTCAATTACAGCCTGAAGTCTGAAACGCATAGACATCACCAGACTCTGTGTTTCATCCCTGGTGATGCTCTGCCAGGTCTCTACTGCAACTGTCTTCAGTTCCTGCTTGTTCTTGGGGCATTTTCCCTTCAGTATTTTCTTCAGCAAGTGAAATGCATGCTCAATCGGATTCAGGTCAGGTGATTGACTTGTCCATTGCATAACATTCCACTTCTTTCCCTTAAAAAACTCTTTGGTTGCTTTCGCAGTATGCTTCGGGTCATTGTCCATCTGCACGTTGAAGCGCCGTCCAATGAGTTCTGAAGCATTTTGCTGAATATGAGCAGATAATATTGCCCAAACACTTCAGAATTCACCCTGCTGCTTTTGTCAGCAGTCACATCATCAATAAATACAAGAGAACCAGTTCCATTGGCAGCCATACATGCCCACGCCATGACACTACCACCACCATGCTTCACTTATGAGGTGGTATGCTTTGGATCATGAGCAGTTCCTTTCCTTCTCCATACTCTTCTCTTCCCATCACTCTCGTACAAGTTGATCTTGGTCTCATCTGTCCATAGGATGTTGTTCCAGAACTGTGAAGGCTTTTTTAGATGTTGCTTGGCAAATCTAATCTGGCCTTCCTGTTTTTGAGACTCACCAATGGTTTACATCTTGTGGTGAATCCTCTGTATTCACTCTGGTGAAGTCTTCTCTTGATTGTTGACTTTGACACACATACACCTACCTCCTTGAGAGTGTTCTTGATCTGGCCAACTGTTGTGAAGGGTGTTTTCTTCAGCAGGGAAAGAATTCTTTGGTCATCCACCACAGTTGTTTTCTGTGGTCTTCCGGGTCTTTTGGTGTTGCTGAGCTCACCGGTGCGTTCTTTCTTTTTAACCACTTGCCGCCCGCCCTATTACCAAATGACGGCGGCAAAGTGGTTTAATATTCCTGACCGGACGTCATATGACATGATCAGGATATCGAGCCGCTGCGTGCCCCCGGGGGCGCGCATCGCGGCGATCGTTGTTGCGGGGTGTAAGTCTGACATCCTGCAACACCGATCTAGGTAAAGAGTCTCTGACGGAGACTCTTTACCACATGATCAGCCGTGTCCAATCACGGCTGATAACGATGTAAATAGGAAGAGCTGGTGATCGGCTTTTCCTCACTCGCATCTGACAGACACGAGTAGAGGAGAGCCGATCGGTTGCTCTCCTGACAGGGGGGTCTGTGCTGATTGTTTATTAGCACAGCCCCCCCTCGTATCCCACCCAGGACCACCAGGGAAGCCGCCCAGGACCACCAGGGAAGCAATCCACACTGGACCACCAGGTATGTCCCTAGACCCCCAGGGAAATACCACTATGTGCCCAGGCAGCTGCCAATCTGTGCTCAGGCAGCTGCCAATCAGTGCCCACTCCAATGCCTACCACTGCCAGTGCCTCCAGGGATGCCTATCAGTGCCTCATATCAGTGCCCATCAGTGTTGCCTATCAGTGCCCATCAATGCCAACCAGTGCCACCCAGTGCCACCCATGAGTGCCCATCAGTGCCACCTATCAATGCCCATCAGTGCTGCATATCAGTGCCACCCATCAGTGCCACCTACCAGTGCCCATCAGTGCCGCATATCAGTGCCTATAGTCAGTGCCCGCTCATTTGTGTCACCTTATCGGTGCCGCCGTATCAGTGCCTGTTAGTGCCGCTTTATCAGTGCCCATCAGTGAAAGAGAAAACGTACTTATTTACAAATTTTTTTAACAGGGACAAAAGCAAAACTTTTATTTTTTTCAAAATTTTCGGTCTTTTTTATTTGTTTAGCAAAAAATAAAAACCGCAGAGGTGATCAAATACCACCAAAAGATAGCTCTATTTGTGGGAACAAAATGATAAAAATTTAGTTTGGGTACAGTGTAGCATGACCACTGAATTGTCATTCAAACTGCGCCAGTGCTGAAAGCTGAAAATTGGTCTGGGCAGGAAGGTGTCTAAGTGCGCTGTATTGAAGTGGTTAAGAATGTTCCAAACAGTTGATTTGCCCACACCTAATGTTTTTGCTATCTCTATGATGGGTTTGTTTTGTTTTTTCAGCCTAATGATGGCTTGCTTCACTGATAGTGACAGCTCTTTGAAACTCATATTGAGAGTTGACAGCAACAGATTCCAAAGCAAATAGCACACTTGAAATTAACTCTTGACCTTTTATCTGCTCCTTGTAAATGGGATAATGAGGGAATAACACACACCTGGCCATGGAACAGCTGAGCAGCCAATTGTCCCATTACTTTTGGTCCCTTAAAAAGTGGGAGGCACATATACAAACTGTTGTAATTCCTACACCGTTCACCTGATTTGGATGTAAATACCCTCAAATTAAAGCTGAAAGTCTGCAGTTAAAGCACATCTTGTTCGTTTCATTTCAAATCCATTGTGGTTGTGTATAGAGCCAAAAAGATTAGAATTGTGTTGATGTCCCAATATTTATGGACCTGACTGTAGTTATAGGTTGAATAAAGACACCAGCCCATCCAGAGTGAGTGTCTACAATTGCCCCTATCCCTTGTGTCTCATTAAGATGCTCATCTATTATATTATTATTTATTTAAGGTACCCATATAACGCAATTTACAAAGCGCTCCACACATACATTGTACATTCACATCAGTCCCTACCCTCAACCCAAGGTCCCCAACTCACATTCATATACTGGGGCCAATTTTGGACAGAAGCCAATTAACCTACCAGCATGTTTTTGGAGTGAGGGAGGAAACCAGAGCACCCGGAGGAAACCCACGCAGGCACAGGGAGAACATGCAAACTCCAGGCAGGTAGTGTCGTGGTTGAGATTCAAACCAGCGACCCTTTTTACTGCTAGGTGAGAGTGCTACTCAGTACACCACTGTGCCGCCCAAAGTTGATCCAGGGAAAATCTGATTGCCTCTCGGGGGATCAGGAAGGAATCTTTTCCCCTGCTGTAGCAAATTGGATCATGCTTTGCTGGGGTTTTTCGCCTTCCTCTGGATCGACTGTGGGATTGTGTATATGGGATTGTGTATATATATTTTTTTGGGGGTTAAACTGATGGACTGGTGTCTTTTTTCAACCTGACTAACTTCGTAACTATGTTGTTGTAATTTTAAATATGTTTAAATCTACCACTTTCATTAAATGATACCTGGTGATCCTGCCATGAAGATTCTTATTCAGAACTATAAGGTGACAACACTCTGTGAAATTTTACCTATGGCGTTCCAAAGAGATATAAAAAGCCAGTGGGTGACTGAAGGCACCAAACTCCACCTTTTGAAAACTATCCCATTTAGATGGTCTGGACTTTGAAGAAAGATTCCGCTAAAAACAGTTTTTGTTTAAACTGACCAAATAGTTTTAGTTTCAGAAATACAATAATTTCTGAGAACCTTTCCATGCTTCTAGCAGTAAATGCGTACCATTCCTCCACATCAGCATGTCCTAGCTTGAACAAGAACAAAAAAGGCTCCGATTATATGAACCAATAGAATTTTTTTTTGTGCTTCAGGTATCTGTCATGAGGATGAAGTGGTAGTAGTTGTGGCAGTCCCCAGTCATCTTCAAGCAGGATAGGCACTAGACATGTGCAATTCGTTTTGGGCTGAATATAAATTTAAACAAATTTTTTTTTAACCAATTCCAAATTCTTGGATTGATTCAAATTCGGATCAGTCAAAAAGTGATCTTTTGTACCACCACCCCTTCCCTTTAAAATGTAAGCTCTACGAGCAGGGCCCTCCTGTCCCTTCTGTATTGAACTGTACTGTAATTGTGCTGTTCCCCCTCTACATTGTAAAGTGTTGCATAAACTGTTGGCACTATATACATTGTGTATAATAATAATAATAATAATAAGTAAAAAACACAACACAAGTTTTTGACAAGTCCTTTATTGCCGGTAGCAAAAACTGTTTTTATTTACTTTTTACACTGTTTTGTTGAATGAGTAGGGGTACTATGTACTCATTCACATAGGGGGTGTGATCTGGGGGCCCCCTTGTTAAAGGGGGCTTCCAGATTCCAATAAGTCACCCCCCCACAAACCTGGCCCGGTGGGGAAGAGGTCCTTTTCCTGATCAACATGGGAACAAGGTGCTTTGGGGGGCAGAGCCCCCCTGCCCCAAAGCACCACTCCATGTTGAGGGCATGTGGCCTGGTATGGTATGGCCCTTTCTTGGCCTGCATGCCTTTTCTGTCTTTTTAATTTTGGTGTGGGGTTCCCTTTAAAATCCATACCAGACCCGGGAGGCCTGGTATGGATTGGGTGGGGACCCCACACTGTTTATTTTCTGCATTTTTCATTGCCGGCATTCATTTGTTTACATTTTAGCTGATGAATCATCGGTTGTTAAGAATTCCAATGGTTCCGAATTTTTGGAAAAACTTCCAAACGAAACAAAACTGAACGAAACGAATTCCAAAACGAATCAATGAAACAAAATTAGTAACATAACAAATCTATCCAAAACAAAAGAAATTTTTCCGTTCTGTACATGTCTAATAGCCACAGGCAACAAATGACTCCGTGGGTTTGTATTACTAAAGGCAAATAGGCTGTAAATTTTGCAAGTGCAGTTGCTCCCGAGCTTAGTAAATGCACTAATCTTGCCATATTTAATTACTCACTGACAAAAAATTTGTTCATTTTCATTTCATTCTTTTTTTTGCTTTTTTCAGAAATTCGGAAATCTGAAAATTCGGAAATCTGAAAATTCGGATTTCGAATTTCGAATTTTCGAATTTTCATTCGTTATTTCAGATGATTCGTAACTTCGGATAAATTTGTACTCATTACGTTCACTAACAGCCAAATTTGAAAGGAAATTTCAATACCTATAATTTAATAGATATTTTTAGTTAGTTATTATTTCAGATTTTGGGGTTTTCAAACTTTCGGATTCTCATTCTTTTGCATTTTCAGATTTTCATTCTTATTTTCGGATTTTCAAATTTCCTAATTTTTGAATTTTCAGATTTCCGAAATTTCAAATTTTCTAATTTCCAAAATTTCCGAAATTTCCGAAATTTAGAATTTCTGACATTTTGAATTTTCCAATTTCCGAAATTTCGGAATTCAGAATTTCCGAAATTTAGAATTTTCGGAAATCTGAAAATTCGAAATTCGGATATTTGAAATTTGGAAATTTGAAAATTTCATATTCGGAAATTCTACGTTTTGGAAATTGAAAAATTCGGAAATTGGGAAATTTCGGAGTTAACAAATTTGTCAAAATTGGTTAAAAAACTAATTCGGAACTAAACGAATTGCACATGTCTACTCACTAGCGCCCATCAGAGATTACACGGTTAAGCTATGCACCCATAGCGGTCGCTACAAAGCCAAGCAACTGATCTAAACATCACTTCACTAACCAAAAAATACATTTGTTTAATAATGTCTATTAATCTATCAAATTACTTAGGCAGCAGGCCAGGAAAGGGGTGGGGGGGGGGGAATGAGCACGTTACCCCCTCCGGAACCATACCAGGCCACATGCCCCCAACATGGGGGCAAAGCACCTTGCACCCATGTTCACGATAACAAGAGCCTTTTCCCCACAGACCTGCTCTGGTGGTTGTGTGGGTCTGCATGTGGAGGGTTTATTGGAATTCTGAAACCCCATTTACCAATAAGGGAGCCCCCAGATATCACCCCCCATGTGAATGAGTACATAGTACCCCTGCTCATTCACAAAAGAAAATATGTACCCTAAAAATAGACACCCAAACTTTTGACAAGTCCTTTATTACATTTTTTTTTTAAATGTCCTATGTGTACATCCATTGTCTAGCGATACCGATCCACATCAATCACAATGAATGATGGCTGCTGACCCATCTGGAGGAAAAAAAAACATGCCCCACCAAAACATGACTGATCCTGTTGCTTCTCTGGCATCTCTGGTTCCCCCCGCTGCTAAAGTAAGCAAAGCAGTGGGGTTTGTTTACTTTAGCGGCGGGAACTTGGAGATGCACCCATCACTTTAAGGGTTGCCGACCACCAGTATATTTACTGACAGTTTATAAAAATCAGCGATTTTTTTTTACAACTGTCAGTAAATATCAGGGGCTGATCATTTCATGCTGTGTTGACTTTTTTAAGTGTAAATCAAGCAAATTATCTTGTTATAGGTATTGCCAGTGTTTGTTTATACTGTTCAAATATGTTAGTTTGTTTATACTGTTCAAATTTTAGTTTTCAGTAGAAGTTCTGTAATTTCTCAGGTTGCCAGTAAAAAATGTACTCCGCCAGTAAATTTGTCAGATTTTGTCAATAAAAAATGCTACGGGAGGTTGGCAACCCTGATCACTTCCCTGGCACTGAATGACATCTGTGTCCCCTACTACTAAAGTAAACAAAAGGGTGGGGTCACCCTGTGACATCATTGACCAAATTTGAACATGTCTATATTTGGTCAATGATATCATCAGGGTGACCTTGCCCTTTTATCGACTTTAGCAGCGGGGGGAGGACCGAGATGTCATTCGGGGCCAGGGAAACAATGGGATCGGTTCAAAAGTGGGGGCCCATTCCCCTCCCCCCTTTTCTGGCCCACCAGGCTGCATGCTCAAATAAGAATATGGTATAGAATTTGGGGTGGGGGGCACACATCTTTTTTGTTTTTGGCAGTGGGTTCCCCTTAAAATTCATAACAGACCCAAAGGGCCTCATGTGGATTGTGGGGAACCCCTATACTGTTTGTTTTTAAACATGTCCCAGCTCCAGCTGACAGCTGAATGACCAGAGCAGTGATGAGTCACTGGTTGTTAGTACGAGGGTGAGTGCCAGCTCCTTGACAGCCAGCATCTCTGAGCTGGAACTTCCACACTTCCACTGCTAAATGTTTCAATTTCCATTCAGCCTCCAGTAAAATAAGGTGCAAACAATGTGTTAAATACCGCAAAATAAATTTATTTTAATGCTCCCATTCTTTAAGTGGAGGTTTAGTTACATGAAAAAGTGGAAGTTCAGTTAAACACTTATTTTAACTGTCCCTCTAGTATACTATGCTGGTGCTGGAACCCGATCATGTGACTGGACCTAAGTGTCCTTAGACAAAGCTCCCAACTGTCCCTGAATTCAAGTGACTTTCCCTGATCTGGAACAAAGTCCCTCTGTTCCTCTTTTCTTCTCATTTTGGTCTGATCTATAAAGTCAGACATCTCCAGTCTCTTGAAAGGTGCGGGAGACTCCCGCATTTCTGCGGCACCTCCCGCACACCCCCGCATGCGCCTCCCGAGTGAGTCCCATAACATGAGGGTGGAGCGTGTAAGTGGAGATGTGGTTGGAGACAAATTTCTGTGGCGCTTGGGTATCCATAATTGTGTGAAAAGGTCTGAGCCACTAAGTTCAATTTCCAGGTTTACCCAAAGCTTAGAGTTTTTATGATACTTCCAGTCAGAAATTCTGTTCAACACAATTGCCAAAAAATACCTTTTAAAATCCGGGAGGGCTAGGCCCCCCTCCCTTTTAAGTCTAGTGAGGAGGGACCTAGCAAGTCTAGGTCGCCTTCTGTTCCAAACGTATCTGCCAATTAATGATTTTATAATCGTAAAAAAGCCTACCGGTACACCAAAAGGGATCATTTGAAACAGGAACAGCAAACTGGGTAGTATATTTATTTTCACAACTCCAATCCTCCCTAGCCAAGTGTGAGCTATTTGAGACCACTTCTGTAAATCTAATCTTATTAAGTAGGGGCATAAAGTTAGTGCGAAACAGGGCGGTCAGGTTTGGGGTAAGGTATATACCTAGATATTTCATTTTACCTGTCTGCCAGCTAAAAGGAAAGGACCACTTCAGGTGGTCTGCAGTCTGGACAGGGACTAAGACATTTAGAATGTCAGACTTTGACATATTAATTTTAAAATTGGATATAGCGCTAAACGACAAGAACTCAGACATGAGGTTAGGTAAAGAAATCAAAGGTTGTATGTAAAATAGAATATCATCTGCATATGCAGCGTATTTATGGTCGAATTCTCCTATAGTGATACCATGAATAGAGGGGTTATGTCTCACAGTAGATAAAAATGGCTCTAAGGATAGGGCAAATAAGATAGGTGAGAAGGGACAACCCTGTTGGGTGCCATTATATAGGGTGAATGGGTCGTTGAGGGTGCCGTTTATGCGCAATTGAGCAGTAGGTTTGTTATAAAGAGACAAAAGGGACAGAAGGGAGGCACCTATGCCTAGATGTGCCAGCGTTGCCATAAGGTAGTCCCAGTCCACCCTATCGAATGCCTTTTCGGCATCCGTGGACAATAACAGGGAGGACTTGCGAACATATGCCATTAGGGAGAGGGTACGGAGGGAATTGTCCCTTGCCTCTCTGCCAGGGATGAAACCTGTTTGTTCATTAGAAACCCACTGTGGGAGCAAGGGGAGGAGTCTATTTGCAATAGCTTTGGCATACAATTTGGCATCTGTGTTCAGCAATAAAATAGGGCGATAACTTCCACAATTGGTGGGGTCCTTCTCAGGTTTAGGGATTATGGTAATATGCGCATGTATAGTCTCAGGTCGAAGGACTCCACCATCGGAGATATTGTTGGTATAACAAGATAAATGAGGCAATAGGATGTCTGCAAAAGCTCTGTAATAAGCAACCGTGAACCCGTCAGGGCCAGGAGCCTTGCCAGTAGCCATATCTTTTAGAGCAACACATAACTCAGAGGTAGTGATCTCTCCTTCCATAGTGGCCAGGGAGTTGGGTGACAGTCTAGGTAAATTGGCTCTTGACAGATAATTCCTGATGAGAGTGGCTTTAGTGGCCTGGTCCATTATGGAGTGTTGGACATGATATAAATGTTGGTAGAACTCACGGAATTCTTTCGCTATAGCTGGCGTGTCATGTATTAGTGTAGATGATGAATTTTTTATTTTTGCTATGAAGGAAGCGGATTTCTTTTGTTGCAATGAACGGGCCAACAGCCTACTCGGCTTGTTCCCCCATTCATAGAAATGTTGTGCTACTATACGTGCCTGTTGTTTCTGCTCAGCGTGGAATAGGGCTTTCAATTCTTCCCTCTTTGTAGTCAAAGTATGTAATATGGCTTTGGATAAGCTAGCTTTGTGTTGTAGCTCAAGCACTATAATGTCCCTAAGTAGCTGGGATTGTTAAGATAAGCGTTCCTATTTTTTCCTAGCTCCCAATTCCATTAACTTACCTCGAATATGGGCCTTATGGGCTTCCCAGATTGTGCCTGGTGAGATGTCTGGGTGTGTGTTTTCCTTAAAGTAGAATGATAAGTCGTCCTCTATTTGTTTTTTATCTATGTCCTCAGCTATGAGAGTTTCGTTAAGCTTCCAGTTAGTGGTCCTATGGGGCAGTGATGGGATTTTTAACTCAAGCGAAATCAGGGAATGGTCAGATATAGGAGAGGATTCTATGAGAGCACTCATGAGTAGCGAGAGGGGGTGGTGATCTATAAAAAAACAATCAAGCCTCGAATAAGTGTGGTGAACCTGAGAAAAATTAGTGTAATCTTTCGCCCGCGGGTGCATAATCCTCCAAACATCCATCAATTGGGAATCACGCAAACGTTTGCGTATAAACGTCAAACGGTTATGTAAGATATTAGAGCTCCCTTGTCTAAGGCTGGTTCCAGTGGAGAGTTAAAATCTCCAGCTAAGAGAATGCACCCATGTGCGAAATCTCTCAGCTTTTTTAAGGTGGCGGCTATAAATCCTACTTGATCTCGATTAGGGCATACTACCCAGGTTGCCTTTTAGGAACAGAAAACGACCGTTAGGGTCACATAGCATAGTATCTAACTTAAATGCCGTATTGCTATGGAGTCCAATGGCCACACCTTTTGCTTTATGTATATCAGAGAGACTATAATACCACGTAGGATACCGTTGGGAAAATAGTTTTACAGTATTGGTATGTGTGAGGTGAGTCTCCTGCAGAAAAATAATATCTCCCCGCAGGCAACCCAACTCTCTATATAAATTAAGCCTTTTTCCTGGAGCGTGAAGGCCCCATACATTAAAAGATATAAGGTTTACCGTAGCCATGGGAGGAGGTAGGAGGTGTCCGCAGACACTATTTTCCCGAGGAGTTGGACCTGAGGCGGGAGATAAAAGGTTAAGATGGGGGCAGGAAGAGAAAAAGAGGGAGGAAAGTAGAACAGAAGAGAAAACAAAAAAAAAATCGAACAACGTGCAGCAAAAAAAAATACCGACCATTCAAAAGGATGGTCAACATGTGCACGCAGTAGACTGCTGTGCATGGAAAGGGCGCAAGCGACGCCCAATGCCCACATGACCACCGCTCCAAGGGGAGCAGGATCATGGGGACATGGGGCCCCGCATCGGCCTTTGGTGGGGGAGTGAGGAACTCCAGGCATCTAGCCACGGACACCAAATTGGTGTGGGCACCATTCCGATGCTCCGGCGCCGACCCCAAACCTGAAGAAAATAATGCTTATGGAGAGCACTCAATGTAATACCTTAATGCCGTACCTTATAACAGTGGAACAACACATGGCCGAGGATCTATAAACAACAAACTTGAATCGTAAAAGCTTAACACGTAAATTAAAATAAAATAAGATTAAATAAAATAAGATATTAGATCCAGAGCATGTCCTTCAACATATACAGCTAAAACAGCACAGTTAGATACAATAAGGTCTATGTACTCAGTCATGGGAACAGCTGCAAAACAGAATTAACAGAGGTATACTTGCGGCCAGAAAAGTTCCGATAAGGCTAGGCGTTATGAATGAAAGAACCCAGGCCATCTGATCCAGCAACTATTCCATCATAGGTGAACTCCCAGCGGGGGAGGATCGGTGTTTACGATCCACTTTCTGCCATCTGGGTTTGGAGTTGTTGGGCAGGGCCAGAATGGAATCCTGCCAGCCAGGTAGTTCAGGCGGGGATATGCTGACGTCCATGTAAAATTTCTCAAGATCCTCTGGAAACCATAGAATCGCCGTCTTGCCGTCTCTGTTTGTGATCAGCGCCGCTGGGAAGCCCCATATGTACTTGATAGAAGCTGCTCGCAACTACTCCGTCAGGGGACACAGGGCCCTGCGTCGATCTAGAGTTTCTCTGGCCAGGTCCGGATAAAAAGATAAGATGGCTCCATCAAAGTCTAATGATGCGGCCTCTCTGGCTTTTTTCATAATGAGTTCTTTTTCTTCATAGTAATGAACTCTGCAGATAACATCACGAGGGATATCTGAGGATAGGTTGCGAGGTCTAAGGGCCCTATGCACATGGTCAATTTTCAGAGGGTGGTCAACGGCCTGACCCAACAGGCCATTAAAGATACCCCGGATGGAAGGGAGGAGGTCCTCGTCCCCAGTCGCTTCAGGTAATCCTCTGATGCGAATATTGTTCGCCTGTTACGATTTTCCTGATCCTCGATTTTGTATAAAGCCATCCTATGAGCTATAGCAAGGGTGCAAGTAGATGACTGCAGGTTTCTTATGGCCACTGCGTGGCGATCCAGGCGTTGCTCTGTCTCCTCTACCCTTTCTAATACCTGAGAGAGGTCAGAGCGTACAGCGGGGACCTCTTTTTTGATGGCCCGCTCTAGGCTCAAGAGCATGGTTGCAAGTTCCGTTTTGGTGGGTAAGTCACTCACCAAGGCCGCGACCCCTGAATGTCTGGACGTGCTTTCTTCCTCCTCCGTGCAGGCTGATGAAGCCGGTGAGCAGTGTCTGTGTTCTGGCCTGTGCCGAGGGGCGGAGCTTGCGCCGGTGCTCATGCACAAGGTAAACGGCCTAGACCATCCATGTCTGCTGGGTTGTCTGGTTCCACTGCAAGAAAATGTTTTATCGAGCCAGTAGAGGGTCCTTTTTTAGTTAGGGGCTCGCCAGACCTCTTAGACGCCATCTTTTCTAGGGGTAGGATGATGGCAAAATGCAGATCGAGTGCTATAAACTTAGTGTCAGCATCGGAGCTCGGGGGAGATGCGTCCTCACTGCAGCATGTCGAAACCACTCCCCCCCGGGAGCTATGTATTCTGTCTATGAGGGGAATTTATCAAAACTGTAGCATACTGAAACTGCAGCAACTGTGCATAGCAACCAGCTGCTCTCCTTAGCTTGTTCAGTTAAAAGAGCTTTTTTTGTCCATACTTCTGCGATTCACAGCGTGCTGTTACCCACTACCAGCTGACACGGCAGAGCTGATCTAGGCTCTGGAAGGGTCCCAACAATATTTTCAAAATCCACCCAGTGACACTGAGTGACAGCTGGCTCCACCTCTCAGCTCCCAGCTGGCTCCACCTCCCAGCTGAGAGCCAGAGCCAGATGCGCCTGCACCCTCCCCAGCCCGGTGCTCCAGTAAGCACTGTAGGTACAAAATGGAGAGCAGTGACTGGCAGATCAAGCAGACTGAGAACTGAATAATCAGCGGTCATGTAATTGCAAATTTTTCAGGCTTAGAACCAATGTGGGACAGCTGCAGCAGCATATCAATGCTGCAGCATAGAAGTGAGTATGTGTGTTTTCTTTTTTTGGTAAACGCAAACTTTTCCTTTAAGCTTTTCCTTTAAGCTTTGAAAATGAAAGATAGAGGCTGATGCCACGGACAGCTGCTTCAACTTTGGCTGCTCCATTTTGAAAAATTCCCCAGTGCGTGTTAGATTTCTGCCCTCCCCCTGCTGGTTTTTATTAAGAAGTGCTTCTTGACACTTCCTCAGATGTTATGTTCAGCGAATAAAGTAAAAATCCAGCACCAGAACCTCTTAACAATAAAAAATTATATCTTTATTTAATCCATCAAACCATAATAAGGAATCAATTCCTAAAAATGTACATGTTTCAGCCTCCTACATAAGCCTTAGTCACAATAAAATAACTATACATGAACAGCTCTAATCAGTGGAGTGATTAAGGCAGCATACACATTAATAACAAATTAGTAATATGTAGTGCTGCCCCCTCTTTATACTAATACACCTTCATAACAAAATATAGAGAATAAGAAACACTCTGCCCCCCACCCCAAAGCACCTTGTCCCCATGTTGATGGGGACAAGGGCCTCTTCCCCACAACCTTGGGCTGTAATTGTGGGGGTCTGCAGGCAGTGGGTTTATCCAAATCTGGAAGCCCCCCAGATCCCGGCCTTCTCCCTATGTGAATGGGAGGGTACATAGTACCCCTACCTATTCACCAAAAAAGTGTCAAAAAGAAATAAAAACACGACACAGTTTTTGGCAATTCCTTTATTAAAAATAAAAAAACAATGACCCTCGATGTAGATCCATCTTCAACCATGATGCCACCACCACAGCCTGACCCCAAAAAAAGAAAAAAAATTCTCTGCCTGCGACGAAGGCTAACCACCATCTGCCTGCTCTGCCATCTGATAGTTCTTAAATAGTTAAGGGGCAGGGCCACTTGGGGACATCACCTGGTAGCACCGCCCCCAAGTGACGTCACCGACCCAGCATGCACTGATCAGTGATGTCACACGAGGGTGTTGCCACCAGGTGATGTTGCCTTTTACCTATTTAAGAAATGTCAGACGGCGGGATAGGTGGCGGCGGCAGCAGCGTGATTGACAATGGATCTACATCAGGGGACATTTTTTTTATTTTTAATAAAGGAATTGTCAAAAACTGTGTGTGTTTTTATTTCTTTTTGACACTTTTTTGGTGAATGGGTAGTTTGGGGTTGGGATCTGGGGCCAAAGGGCCTAATATGGACAATGTGGGGGGGGGCCCATGTTTTTTTTTTTTTAATCATTTTTGTATTTCCGACAATGGTATTGTATTGCCGGAAATTAAATTTTGTTTTTTGTTTTTGTTTTTTTATATAAATGTCAGTTTTGCTGCAGCAGGTTCCATACATGATACAGATGTGCCACTTTACAGGCAGACTAAGGGGACCCCCAGGCACTATATTTAAAGGAATTTTTTAATTTTCATTGTTTCACTTTAGCATCATTAAAATCACGACTCCTTTAAGAACTATCTTTTTTTAAAGTTTTTTTTTGCATTGGTTCATTTAATGTTAGCTATAAGCAACAAGCTCATACTGGAAATATAAATACACTTAACTTAAGAGAGCAAATTTTCCAAGGATGAGAGCTGCTCTCCAAGACTGTATGCCAACTCACTGCAAAGTATATTCCCATGGAACATATACTTAAAAGGCTAAAAATAAAACATATGTGGCTCACGGCCAATGTTAAAAAGCTATAAATAATAAGAAAAGAGCTTTTAAAAAAATATAAAAATGAAGGAACACTATCATCGTTTAAAGTTTGCAAAGAATATAACAGAATATGTAAAAAGGAAATCAATGGCGCAAAAAAAAATTCTTTAAATATATTAATAGTAAAAAGGTCAGGTCTGAGCATGTAGCCTCTTTACAAAATAATCTGGTGTGGGTGACTGGGGACAAAGAGAAGGCAAATGTATTAAATACTTTCTTCAGGGGCGTGGCTTGCTGCATGGAACAGTGAGGCGCGTCTTCTCATAGCTCAGGAGTCCCTCGGCTCCACGGGCTTCATTTCACCTGGAAACTCCAGTCCAACTCCGCACATGGGGAAGGACAAACAAAAGGCAAGGAAAGGGCTCCAGCAGCAATCAATCAGGAGGCGATTTGGGGCACTTTTTTACTAGATCTCTGGCCGCAGCACAGCACCAGCCGAAATTCAAGATGGCGCCGGCACTGCCGTCTCTAGCCTGCTCTGACTCATTCCTGCATACACAGGTGCGCTCACATGAACATTTCTCACTCTCTGAGGACCCTGATTACCCCTCCAGACTCACTAGAAGCCGCTCTAGTGTCTCGCTGGGCTCGGGGGACATGGAATCACAGATGATGTCCCTGCACAGCAGACTTTGAACACTGTGTTCACAGGATTGCGGAAACATACAAAAAGGAAATTTCTGACCTAAAGAAAGATATAGGGGCTCACTTTGAGGACATTGAAAGCACCACAGATAGCCTCAGTAAAACTATTCAGGCTCATAAAGAAATCCTTAACACTAACACCGTCATGCTGCAGCAGCTGAACTGGACCGTGTGCACAGGACCTCCGGTCCCCGGACCCCTGACCCCTCCTTTGTGCGAGATACCCTGTGCCAGGTTCACTTTTACAGGATCAAAGAAAACATCATGTGAGCTGCTAGATCCCAGAACACTATCCTGTTCAATGAAACCCATGTGATGCTTCTCCCAGACCTCTCCTATCAAACGCTGGCAATGAGGAAAGCATTGAAGCCGCTTACACAGCTTTTACAATCTAGCCAGATAAAATATAAATGGCGCTTCCCCTTTCATCTCCGGGTACACCACGAGGGTAAACTGCCATATTCCGCACCATGGGGGACCTCCCTTCATTCCTCAGCACGTTAGAGCTCCCACAAGTCTCTCTTACTGGACTGGCCATTCGCACCAACTACTCCTGGCCTGCCCTTTGCTCCACAGTGGCAGAAACTGGGCCGCAAACTCCATTCCAGACCTCTGTCTCAACAGGACCCCAACGATTGAATCCTGCATGGAGAACTATCCCGGTTAATTTTCTCCTTTACAGGGACTGCCCCTGTGATAACCCAGGGAATATGCAAGCACCATCCTTCTGAAGCGTGCCTTCCCTACGTGTTACCCCACTGCACCTTTGTGGTTGTTTTTGACTTTGCATGCTTCCTCAAAGTACATTGGTTCTGAAACCTGGACTGTTATTTTTGTTATTTTCTCTCATTCCTTCCAGGTTGCTTTATCTAATAGGTTCTTGATTTATGTCACTTTATGCACAGTGTCTCTCTGTTTCTTTCTGACATTTTACAGTATATGACCATGTCACATTGCTACCTTCCACCAATACTTCCTTCCTTATACCCACCCTCAGTTTAATTGCATACTCCTCACCATGTGGAGTTTTTCCTCTGACCTGATCATAACCATTACTATGCTTTTAACATTTTAGATTTATACTGTCTGATTATTGGTTTTAAATATTGTTTGATACCCCGTGAAGCCGGGGACCCGGGGGCTGCCCTGCCCTGCTAGTTTTCCCTGCACCCCTTAGGTTTTTTGGCGGTTCAACTATGGGCACTGTATGGTATACTGCTGTATACCATGTTGTATGGTTTTTTTATTCCTTACTTGTAGTCCTTTGAAGCCACCTAGTGGCCTTTTTTGTTACTGTTAATTTTTTTTCTTCGTCTGACCTATTTGTCCCTTTCCCCATTGGTTCTAAGAGAATTCACCCCATTATCTCCATCCACCATTTTTGAACCTGGGGACAGTGACAGTGACTGAGACAAATGTTCTTATATGTTTAGGGTTTCCTCAACTTGTGTCACTCCTTTTCCCTCTCTTTTTTGTTTTCTCTCGCTTCCTTTTTTTCTTCTCTCTCTCCTTCCCCCTCCTCTTTATCTCCCCCCTACCTTTCCTGGTTACACTTTCTCTGCCTAGAGCTGCTGATCGACGAGACGCCTGGATTGACTACCTATGTCCTATGTCGACTGTTTGCCCACTTAATTTAGCATCTTTTAATTGCAGGGGGTTTAATGTGCCTGAGAAGGAAAGCCAGATCCTTTACCATTTTCATAAAATACGCTCTAATATTCTATTACTACAGGAAACACATTTTCGCACAGGCTCCATACCTGCCTTGCATAATAGATATTATCAAAATTGGTTTCACATTACTAACCCTCATGCCAAATCGAAAGGGGTTTTCCATCGCTTTCCATAAATCTTTCAAACATGAGGTCCTAGACTCCCTTATTGACGTAGCTTGTTGCTTCATCTTTCTTAACCAGTTGCCAACCGGCCCATAGCCGAATGACGGCTGCAGGGTGGTTGGATAACTCTGGGATCACGTCATATGACATGATTCCGGAAAACCGCTCCCACGCGCCCCCCTGGGCGCGCACACGGGAACACCCGTGGACCCGGCGCAACACGGATTGCGGTAAAGGGCCAATGACAGCGGCCCTTTACCATGTGATCGCTCCGTCCAATGACGGAGCGATCACAAATGTAAACAAACCAGGGAAAGCAGGGTCATCAGGAGGTTACAGCTCTCCTCTCCTCACACCGATGCAGCGTGAGAGGAGAGGAGAGCCTTACGGTGCCAATCAGTGAGTTTTTCCATCTATATCAGTGTCCAACAGTGCCACAGCAGTGCCCAACAATGCCACAACAGTGCCCAACAGTGTCAACTGTGCCACAACTGTGCCACATCTGTGCCATCTGTGCCATCTGTACCACCTGTGCCACCTCTGTGCCACCTCTGTGCCACCAGAGCCACACCAGTGATACTACAGTGCACACCAGTGCCACACCTGTACCACACCAGTGCCACCTGTGCCCATCAGTGCCACCTGTGCCCATCAGTGCCACCTCTGCCCATCAGTGCCACTTGTGCTCATCAGCGCCACTGCAGTGCCACATCAGTGTGCCTGAGCCCACCAGTGCCGCCTGAGCCCACCAGTGCCACCTCTGTGCCACCAGAGCCACACCAGTGCAGCCAGAGCCACACCAATGCAACCACAGTGCACATCAGTGCTACTACAGTGCACACCAGTGCCACACCAGTGCCCCATCAGTGCCACCAGTGCCCATCAGTGCCACCTGTGCCCATCAATGCCACTTGTGCCCATCAGTGACACCTGTGCCTATCAGTGCTCATCTGCGCCACATCAACCTCACCAGCCACCAGTATGGCAAAAAAATTATTTATGGCCGAGGAGGCCTACCAGCATCTCAGCATGAGCGATGAGAGCAGTGGGGAGCTCTCTGAGTCTCTGTCCGATTCGGATTCAGCCTATGAACCTATGACAAGCAGCGGGTCTGATACAGAATCGGAAGAGGAATGTGTGCCCATGAAAAGAAGGCGTTCTGGCGTGGAGCAGCAGCCTACTACCACCTCAAGCGAAGTGCCGTCCACCTCAAGAGCAGTGCCGTCAACCTCAAGAGCTGTGCCGTCCACCTCAAGCGCAGTGCTGTCCACCTCAAGCGCAGTGCCGTCCACCTCAAGCGCAGTGCCACTGCAACAAAGGCCAGGTACCAGTAGGGTGTCCTCTCAGCCACAAAAGGTTAGAGGCCATGCCACCCTTCCCTATGCCCTTCAAATCCCCCTGTGGCTTCCCCCTCATTCCAGAGCAGCAAATATCCCCCCTTTTACCACCCAGCCCAGCGAAATGTACTCATATTGGTCAACTAACCCCATCCACCACATGCCACTCTTCTCTTCGATTATGCCAAGATCAAGATACCTTATGATTTTGCGCTTCCTCCACTACAATGACAACACCCAGTGCCCTCCCCGAAATGACCCAGCATTTGACAAATTATTCAAACTTCGGCCACTCCTAAATTATTTTGCTGAAAAATTTCCCCAATTATATACCCCTGAACAGAATATTTCCGTGGATGAGTCCCTTGTAAAATTCTCTGACAGGCTCGGCATCAAACAATTTATCCCCAGCAAAAGGGCCCGATATGGGGTAAAAATGTACAAACTTTGCGACCGAGCCACGGGGTACATTTACGCCTTCCGGGTGTATGAAGTGAGGGACACCCAACTGCACCCCCCCTGAATGTCCAGAATATATTGGAGCCAGCGGCAAAGTTGTCTGGGAGCTTGTTTATCCACTCCTTGGAAAGGGGTACCACCTTTATGTGGATAATTTTTATACTAGCTTGCCCCTCCTCCGCAATCTTCACCGGAGAGACACCCCAGCATGTGGTACCATAAGAACCAATAGAAAAGGCTTCCCGCAAAAACTGGTCAATGAAAGGCTACGCCGAGGGGAGTCTTTGCGGAACCAGGAGCTATTGGCTGTCAAGTGGAGGGACAGACGAAACGTCCACATGCTGACGACAATTCATAATGACACCTACGTGGAAGTCCCAAGAAGAAACGGCCCAGTCCAGAAACCTGCTTGTGTTTACGATTATAATTTGTTTATGGGGGAGTGGACTTCAACGATCAGATGATTGAACCCTACCTTCCCACAAGAAAATCCCGCCACTGGTATAAAAAAGTGTCCATTTATTTTTTCAGTTTGACCATGTATAACACTTATGTTATTTACCAAAAATCTACAGAGAACCCCGTATCCTATCTGCACTACCAGGAACAAGTAATCTCCGCCCTTTTGTACCCTGAAAGCCCACCAGAAATTATTCGCTCTGATTCCGTGAGCAGACTCCATGAACGCCACTTTCCTGACAAAATCCCCCCCCCCCAGTGAAACAGGCCAGAGACGTCAGAAGAGATGCCAGGTGTGCTCCAGAGGAGGAATTAGAAGAGACACCTCGTTTTATTGTCCCCAATGTCCTTCCCAACCAGGCCTCTGTATAGGTGAATGTTTCCGCCGTTACCATACTTCTCTACATTATTAGGGAAGTATGGTAAACGTAATTCTCATTTCCTGTCATTTTCCTCCACACCCCTTATGCCACTGCACTGAACTGTACATACCTCTGCCTTCTCCGGAATCGACCCTGGCCTGTTATACGACCAAGCTTCTGCCTAACGATAAACATACCTCTGCCTTCTCCGGAACTGACCCTGGCCTGTTATACAACCAAGCTTCTGCCTAACGATAAACATACCTCTGCCTTCTCCGGAACTGACCCTGGCCTGTTATACGACCAAGTTTATGCCTAACGCTAAATTGTACCTACCTCTGCCTGCTCTGGAACTGACCCTGGACTGTTTGACCACGTTTTTTGCCTGCCTCTTGGACTGATCATTTACCCTGCTATGCTAGTGGGAACACAGGGGTCTCACATATGTGAGGGGCTCCAGAAATGTTTTTCTGGATGAAGAAAACAAATTTTTTAGCTTTCTCATTCCCAGATTTAGGGTCTGGAGACTCGGAGGCTTCAAAGAGATTTGGGTGGGAGAAGCCTCTACCCCTGTCCCCATTTTTTCCTGGCCTGCTACTTGGACCATGTTCCTGCTTACTACCAGGACCAATATTTTGGCACTGCTGGCAATGTCTCTACTTGCACTGACCCTGGACTGTATAAAGACAGTATCCCTGCTTGTACTGACTATGGACAATATTCTTGCCTGCTGCCTGGACAATTCCATTCACTGTCGCTGACCATGTTCCTGCCTGCTGCCTGGATCAGGGCTCTCCTCCTGTGGACAACTGCACTACTAAAACCACAGGTAATCTTTTGTTTACCCTTTGCTTATCAGAATGTATTTTAGGGTGTAATTCTTGGTATGTTCATGCTATGTGTTAGAAATATGAGGAGCTTTCAAAAATGTGATAGATTGTAAAGAAATTAGATGTGTAATTTATGCTCCTAGAACGCCTGAATGTGCTACTTCAATGTTGGGCCTCTGTATGTGGCCAGGCTGTGTAAAAGTCTCACACATGTGGTATCGCCATACTCAGGAGGAGTAGCAGAATATATTTTGGGGTGTCATTTTTGCTATGTACATGCTATGTGTTGGAAATATCTTAGAAATGGACAACTTTGTATAAAAAAAATGTGTTTTCATTTTTTTCCACATTTTCCAAAAACTTCTGGAAAAAAATTAACCGTTCAAAAGATTCATTATGCTTCATAGATTATATGTTGGGGTGTTTGCTTTCCAAAATGGGGTCACTTTGTGGGCTTTTCCATTGTCCTGGTGCTCCAGGGCCTTCAAAAGTGTAATAGGTGGTTGAGAGATTAGATGTGTATTTTATGCTCCTAGAACGCCTGAATGTGCTACTTCAATGTTGCGCCTCTATATGTAGCCAGGCTGTGTAAAAGTTTCACACATGTGGTATCGCCATGATCAGGAGGAGTAGCAGAATATATTTTGGGGTGTCATTTTTGCTATGTACATGCTATGTGTTGGAAATATCTTAGAAATGGACAACTTTGTGTAAAATAAATGTGTTTTCATTTTTTCTCCACATTTTCCAAAAACTTCTGGAAAAAAATGAACCGTTCAAAAGACTCATAATGCCTCATAGATTATACCTTGGGGTGTTTGCTTTCCAAAATGGGGTCACTTTTTGGGCGTTTCCATTGTCCTGGTGCTCCAGGGTCTTCAAAAGTGTAATAGGTGGTTGAGAGATTAGATGTGTAATTTATGCTCCTAGAACGCCTGAATGTGCTACTTCAATGTTGGGCCTCTGTATGTGGCCAGGCTGTGTAAAAGTCTCACACATGTGGTATCGCCATACTCAGGAGGAGTAGCAGAATATATTTTGGGGTGTCATTTTTGCTATGTACATGCTATGTGTTGGAAATATCTTAGAAATGAACAACTTTGTGTAAAAAAAATGTGTTTTCATTTTTTTTTCCACATTTTCTAAAAACTTCTGGAAAAAAAATGAACCGTTAAAAAGACTCAATATGCCTCATAGATTATACGTTGGGGTGTTTGCTTTCCAAAATGGGGTCACTTTGTGGGCGTTTCCATTGTCCTGGTGCTCCAGGGCCTTCAAAATGTAATAGGTGGTTGAGAGATTAGATGTGTAATTTATGCTCCTAGAACGCCTGAATGTGCTACTTCAATGTTGGGCCTCTGTATGTGGCCAGGCTGTGTAAAAGTCTCACACATGTGGTATCGCCATACTCAGGAGGAGTAGCAGAATATATTTTGGGGTGTCATTTTTGCTATGTACATGCTATGTGTTGGAAATATCTTAGAAATTGACAACTTTGTGTAAAAAAAAATGTGTTTTCATTTTTTTTTCCACATTTTCCAAAAATTTCTGGAAAAAAATGAACCATTCAAAAGACTCATTATGCCTCATAGATTATATGTTGGGGTGTTTGCTTTCCAAAATGGGGTCACTTTGTGGGGGTTTTTCATTGTCCTGGTGCTCCAGGGCCTTCAAAAGTGTAATAGGTAGTTGAGAGATTAGATGTGTACATTATGCTCCTAGAATGCCTGAATGTGCTACTTCAATGTTGCGCCTCTGTATGTGGCCAGGCTGTGTAAAAGTCTCACACATGTGGTATTGCCATACTCAGGAGGAGTAGCAGAATATATTTTGGGGTGTCATTTGTGTAATGTACATGCCATGTGAGAGAAATAACCTGTTATAATGACAACTTGGTGTGAAAAAAAATAAAAATAAAAAAAATCTTAATTTTGCAAATAATTGTGGGAAAAAATAACCACTTCAAAAAACTCACCATGCCTCTTACTAAATACCTTGGAATGTCTACTTTCCAAAAAGGGGTCATTTTGTGGGTATGTGTGCTTGCCAGGCTTGCTAGGGTCTCAAGAAATGAGATAGGCCTCAGTACATCAGGTGTGATCAGATGTGATCAATTTTCAGTGATTGGCACCATAGTTTGTAGACTCTATAACTTTCACACAGACTAAATAATATCCACTAATTTAGGTTATTTTTACCAAGGATATGTAGCAGTATAAATTTTGGCTAAATTTATGAAGAAAAATTACTTATTTGCAAAATGTTATAATAAAAATGAAGAAAAATTCATTTTTTTACCAAATTTTCGGTCTTTTTTCATTTATAGCACAAAAAATAAAAAACCCAGAGGTGATCAAATACCACCAAAAGAAAGCTCTATTTGTGTGAAAAAAAGGACGGAAATTTCATATGGGTACAGTGTTGCATGACTGAGTAATTGTCATTCAAAATGTGAGAGCACAGAAAGCTGAAAATTGGTCTGGTTAGGAAGGGGGGTTTAAGTGCCCAGTGGTCAAGTGGTTAAACTGAAACAAAATTATTTTCTCTTTACAGTGGCCAACATTTACATCCCTAATGCGGATCAGGCTCGGTTCCTCTCTTCTTTTCTCACCAGACTATCCTCCTTCGGAGGCCCCTGTTTTGTCATCAGTGGGGATCTCAACGTCGTCCTTTCCCCGTCTGTAGATACATCCTCGGGTAAAATCTCTGTTCCCTTCTCCTCACTGACACGCATCATATCATTACTGCACTCCTCACATTTAGTTGATGTGTGGCGTATTCAGCATTCCACAGAGAGGGATTACAGCCATTATTCTGCAGCACACAACTCCTATAGCAGACTTGACCACTTTTTGATCTCACAATCCCTGCTAGATACACCCCTACAAGCTTCCATAGGCCATCTCCTTTGGTCCGATCATGCCCCAGTCTATCTGACCCTGGCACACTCCCAGAGAGCCTGTAGAGGCACACACTAGAGGCTCAATGATAACTTGCTACGGGATTCTGTCTGTGTAGCCGAAATCCCCAAAACTATTTGGAACTTCATGTCCGATCATTCCTCAGACACTATCTCCGCCCTCAATCAATGGGAAGCTCTAAAGTGTGTGGTGCTCATACAGCACGGTTCCCGCCTTGAAAGGATTAGAGCTGATGATATTCGTCGTCTCCTATCCACTATTGCAGAACTTGAACCACTCCACAAACGAGATCTAGAGCTTGTCATTATCTAATGCCGTCGAGACCTATTTCAACTCTAAGACGCGCATTCCCTAATCGCACGCAGCAGAACAAGCAATTACCATTATGCCCTAGCTAACAAATGCGGCAAGCACTTAGTGCGGACCCTGCACCCTAGACCCATCCGATACTCCATTCTGTTTATCACCCAATCCAACCAAGACAAGACATTTAATACAAAAGGCATTTCTTCCTCCTTTAGACATTATTATTCCCAACTCTACAACCTATTACCTAAAGCTCCCAACACTCCTACCCTCTCCTCTAGCGACGAGATGCAAGACTATATCCTGGAAACGGCTTTGCCCACTATCGACACCCAAGACTCCTTGGAGCTCGACAGGCCCTTGGTTGTACCTGAGTTTCTGTGTGCCATCGGGACCTGAAGACGGTCCTGGACCAGATGGGTATACCCCTCGTTTCTATAAAACTTTTACCCCCCTGTTAGCGCCACTCTTGACTAAAGCTTTCAATGCCATAGACGACTCCCAACTGCCTTCTAAGGGGCTATTACCTGCAAATGTCTCTATTATACTTAAGCCAGGCAAAGATCCATCCCAAAGTAGCAGCTATCGGCCGATATCTTTGCTCAACATAGATCTTACATTTTTCGCAAAGGTATTAGCTAATCGCTTATCTCCTCTTCTTCCAGGGGTGATTCATAAAGATGAAGTGGGATTTTTTTCCTGGCCATGAGGCAAGGGACAATACCACAAAAACAATCCACCTTATCTCATTTATCCAGCGCCAAAATCTGAAAGCTTTCCTCCTGTCTTTTGACCCTGAAAAGGCGTTCGATAGGGTCGATTTTGGAGATTTCTATGACTCTCACTAGAGCAACTACGCCTAGGAACATCTTTTATCTCCAAGGTGATGTCCCTGTACTCCCAACCTTCCGCCTCTGTATTAATAAGTGTCACTTCCTCAGAACCATTTGACATTATGAATGGCACACGGCAGGGCTTCCCCCCTCCCCCCTCTTGTTTGTCATTGAACACCTGGCTTGTGCCATTCGACAGAACGCCTCAATCCAGGGTATCCAAACACCCTCCTCCCATCACAAGCTATCTCTATACGCTGATGATCTCCTGGTCTACCTACAACCCCCCCCCCCATACCTCCATGCCTCCCTACCATCTCTTTTCCTGGAATTCTGCCGTTTTAGCTCCTTTAGTAATTTCAAACTCATTACATTTCAAAACAGAGGCTCTCAATATCTCCATCTCTACATCTAAGATGTCCTCACTACAAACAAACTTCTCTTTTCATTGGCAAACAAAAGGCACAGCCTACCTAGGGGTCACTATCCCCTCCAATCTCTCCAATTTATTTTCACTGAATTATATTCCCCTACTTTCCCGCATATGGAAAGACTTATGCCCCGTACACACGGTCCGATTTTCCGACGGAAAATGTGTGATAGGACCTTGTTGTCGGAAATTCCGACCGCGTGTGGGCTCCATCACACATTTTCCATCTGAATTTCCGACACACAAAGTTTGAGAGTAGGATATAAAATTTTCCGACAACAAAATCCGTTGTCGGAAATTCCGATCGTGTGTACACAAATCCAACCGACAAAGTGCCAAGCATGCTCAGAATAAATAAAGAGATGAAAACTATTGGCCACTGCCCCATTTATAGTCCTGACGTACGTGTTTTACGTCACCACGTTCAGAGCGATCAGATTTTCCGACAACTTTGTGTGACCTTGTGTATGCAAGACAAGTTTGAGCCAACATCCGTTGGAAAAAATCCTAGGATTTTGTTGTCGGAATGTCCGAACAAAGTCCGACCGTGTGTACGGGGCATTAGAAGTGTGGGGAGGTTTCCCTCTGCCATGGTTCGGGCGAAATAATGCTCTTAAGATGGACACCCTACCCAAACTACTGTATCTTTTTCAAATGATCCCCATCATGGTAGCCAAGTCCTTCTTTGTCTCCCTATGCTCCCTCACTATCCTTATGTTTCATGTGGAAATGTCGGTTAACTGGGGTGAAGTACAAGTTACTCACCCTTCCGAAGCTACAGGGTGGGGTGGGTCTATCTGACTATGTGATTTACTATAAAGCCACCCACATGGCGCACATTCTAGAGTGTTTTCCCCATCCCTTCCTGAATGATTCCGTCATGGTAGAGCAGGATTTAGCCCCCGTAGACCTCTGGGCTCTTCTATGGGGATTCAGAAACGACCTTGCCCACCTATCCACCTCCTACCGCTGACACTTGCCTCCCTCAGACTCTGGTATACCAGGGGCTTGTGCTTCATTCTGTCCTCCAACCCCTCCCCATTGACCTCTTTGTTTGACAACCCCGCTTTCCCCCAGGGCACAGGAGCAACGACATTAAGGTAATTCAAAACCGAGTGGCCACAAGTACACTCTTTTGTACACCCACTACATGGGACGCCAGCGGGTTCTCGCGATTGGCTTACCACCCTTCACTTATCCACGTTCACAAAACGCTTATATGCTTCCTCCCAAATATACTGCTCTTATACTGAATATGAAAGACGCTGCTCCCTCTCTGAAATATCTTCTCTCATCTATACGGTCTCCTACAAGACCTTACACATGATTACTTACCACCTTACACCAGGCTGTGGTCTGCAGACTTGGGAAAATCTCCAGAGTGGATTGGCAAACCTCATTTCATTTATCCACAAGTCAACAATATCCTGCAATTCCCAAGAAAAGAATTACAAGATTCTGTCTCGATGGTACAGGGACCTAAAGTTTTCCGTCAACTCTAGCCTCCTGTTGGCACTGTAACTCCACTACAGGGACCTATCTACATGTCTGGTGGTAATGTGAGAGGATCCGCCCCTTCTGGACCCAGCTATTTTAATGTTACAATAAAATTTATGAGGAAACTGTCAGGGCTGGCTCAGCCCTTCCTTCTCTAAGCTGGCCGCTCAGCTGTCGGCTATTTGCCAGCTCTCATCTCTCTCCACAGTTAACCAGCTGTTGTGGATCTGCTCGTCAGTCCCATCTACTTAAAGATCTCCAGCTCACTTCATTCCTGCCGTCGCCTTGGTCACATCACAAGAAACCATCTCCTGCGTTCCTGTTTAAAGACTGGCTTGCTGACATCCCTTCTGGCTCCTTATCCTGCTTGCTGTTCCTCTACTTGGATCACTGACGGTTTCTCAACCAAGTTGAGATATACTTTGCGATGCTGCCCCAGGCGTTTCCCACGAGCAGAAGCAAAGTAGGTTTCGTGATATCTTTGCTTTCTGAGAGAGCCTTGGCCTGGGCTAACCCTCCATGGGCGATGCAAAAACCTGTTGTCTTGAGTTACCCTGAATTTGTGGCCTCCTTTAAAAGGGTATTTGACATTCCCGCACGCTCCGCTTCTGCTGCCAAGTGTCTCATGTCCATCGGAGTACGAGAACTGTTGCCGACTACGCCATTGAGTTCCGTACTCTGGCAGCAGAGGTTGCTTGGAACAATGAGGCCCTCGTGGCTGCTTTTTCTCATGGTCTCTCAGATTCCATTAAGGTTGAGATAGCAGCCCAAGATATACCCACTGAGCTGGAGAGCTTGAGCTCGTTGGCCATCCTCATTGACTGCAGACTCAGACTTTCTTTTAAGGAGCGCTTGCGGAAGCCTCCTGTACGTTTGCCTCCAAGCTTTGCAGTCCCACCCATGCTTCCCTCACCTCCCATGCCTCCTGGTACCGAGTCGGTCAGTGAAGATGAACCCATGCACTTGGGCTTCATGCGTCTCTCTGCAGATGAGAGAGCCTTTAGGAGGAGGGAGAGATTGTGCCTTTATTGTGGCCAGGCAGGTCACAGGTTATTTGACCGCCTCAAGGGAGCAACAGTTTTCACTAAGCTTGATCTGAGAGGGGCTTACAATCTCGTGAGGATTAAGGAGGGCGACATGTGGAAAACTGCGTTTAATACCGGAACAGGCCATTATGAGTATCTCGTAATGCCTTTTGGCCTTTGTAACACCTCGGCAGTTTTCCAGGAATTTATTAAAGATATCCTCCAAGATTTGTTGCAGTTATGTGTGGTGGTTTATCTTGATGATATCCTCATATTTTCCAAGTCCCTGGAGAGCCACCACACAGATGTCTGTCTTGTGCTTCAGAAATTAAGAGAGAACAATCTCTATTGTAAAGTGGAGAAGTGTGAGTTCCATCGGAACAAGTTAAATTTCTAGGCTATGTAATTTCCCCTACTGGTTTTTCGATGGACCCAGAGAAACTTTCGGCAGTCCTACAGTGGCCTCGACCCATGGGGTTACGTCCTCTGCAGCGTTTCCAACTATTATCAAAAGTTTATTCGTAACTTCTCGTCTCTGGTCAAGCCCGTGACCGATATGACCAGAAAGAATGGTAACCCACAGAGTTGGTCTCCAGAGTCCATTAAGACCTTTGAAAGTCTCAAGGCTGCCTTTGTTTTCTGCTCATGTGTTGGCACATCCTGATCCTATGTTACCTTTTATCCTTGAGGTTGATGCTTTTTGAGACCAGGTGTTGGCGCCCTTCTGTCTCAACGTCCTACCTCTGAGAGTGCTATGCATCCTTGTGGCTACTTTTCCAAGAAATTGTCACCTACCGAGTGCAATTACGAAATGACAGAGAGCTGTTGGCAATCATTTTAGCCCTGAAAGAATGGAGACATCTCCTCGAAGGTACCACTGTGCTGGTTTTCATTCTTACTGACCATAAGAATCTCACATTCTTGTCTGAGGCTAAACGTCTCTCTCCCAGAAGGGCGCGATGGGCTCTTTACTTGTCAAGTTTCAATTACATTGTCTCATTCTTACCTGGTACTAATAACGTAAGGGCTGACGCCTTGTCACGGCAATTTTCCTCCACTTCCAAGTTGGAGTTGGTTCTGATTCCTATGATCCCTCCTGATCGCATTCTGGCTACGGTTCGCACCAGTCTTACTTCTCCTTTGGGTGACAAAATTCTTGCTGCTCAGGTCGATGCTCCTCCTGAGAAACTTTGTGACCACTGCTTTGTCCCAGAGTGTCTCCGTACTGCCGTGCTCCAGACTTACCATTCTCCCAAGGCAGCTGGCCACCCTGGTAAGAATCAACTCATTTGGGCCATTTCCAAACAATTCTGGTGGCCTAGTCTACGTGCTGATGTAACTGCCTTTGTAGCTGCTTGTTCCGTGTGTGCTCAGAGTAAGACTCCATGACACCTTCCAGTGGGCCTCCTAAGACCCATACCCAATGGAGAGAGGCCCTGGACCCACTTGTCTATGGATTTCATTGTGAAGTTGCCCAACTCCCAAGGCAACACAGTTATCCTTATGGTGGTTGACCGGTTCTCAAAGATGTGTCATTGTATTCCACTTAAGAAGTTGCCCACTTCTAAGGAACTGGCTTCCATTTTTGCTCGGGAGATCTTTCGCTTACATGGGCTACCCGAGGCGATTGTCTCGGACAGGGGTAGTCGTTTGTGTCCCAGTTCTGGCGAGCTTTTTGTGCACAGCTGGGAATTCAGCTTGCTTTCTCCTCTGTGTATTACCCACAGTCTAATGAGGACACGAAACGAGCCAATCAGTCCTTAGAGCAATTCCTACGTTGTTATATTTCTGACCATCACAACAACTGGTCAGACCTATTACCATGGGCAGAGTTTGCACACAACAGTGCCTTGAATTCTGCTTCCCGATTGTCTCCGTTTATGGCAAATTATGGTTTCCAACCTTCCATTTTATCTGACTCATTTGTTCCACAGAGTATTCCTGCACTAGAGGAGCATCTCTGTGGTCTTTGTTCCACTTGGGCACAAGTCCAGAAGGCTTTGCGTCATGCTAATGATAGACACAGACTCCATGCTGACCGCAGACGCCTGCCTGCACCTTCCTACCAAGTTGTGGACAGGGTCTGGCTGTCATTTCACAACCTCCGACTTTGTGTTCCCTCACTGAAGTTCGCACCTCGGTTTATTGGGTCTTTCCGTATCCTTCGCAGGATTAACCCAGATGCTTACGCATTGGACCTTCCTCCTAGTATGCGCATCTCAAATGTGTTTCATGTCTCCTTATTGAAACCGTTAATCTGCAACCGCTTTACCACCTCGGTGCCACGTTCTCACCCTATACAGGTTGAGAACCATGAGGAGTATGAGGTGCAATCGATTGTTGACTCCCATAGGTACTGTGGGCACATACAGTACCTGTGCATTGGCAGGGGTACGGTCCGGAGGAATGCTCCTGGGTCTCATCCTCGGACGTACATGCTCTTGCCCTCCCCTGTGATTTCCATAGACTTTTTCCCCTCAAGCCTGGTTGTCCTCCAAGGGGGAGGGGTCGTTGAGGAGGGGGGTACTGTCAGGGCTGGCTCAGCCCTTTCTTCTTTGAGCTGGCCGCTCAGCTGTCGGCTAATTGCCAGCTCTCATCTCTCTCCACAGTTAACCAGCTGTTGTGGATCTGCTCGTCAGTCCCGCCTACCTAAAGATCTCCAGCTCACTTCATTCCTGCCTTCACCTTGGTCACATCACAAGAAACCATCTCCTGTGTTCCTGTTTAAAGGCTGGCTTTGCTGACATCCCTTCTGGCTCCTTATCCTGCTTGCTGTTCCTCTACTTGGATCCCTGACTTCTGGCCTGGCTGATTACACAATCTGGTTACTGAACTCTGGCTTGGCTGACTACCTGATCCGGTTACTGGACTCTGGCTATGCTTTGACTAGGCTTACTCTATTTACCTTTTTATTTTTATTAATAAACAAGTGTGATTTTACTGTACTTCTGTCTCGGTCTGGTTCATGGTTTCCGACAGAGACCAAGATAAACTTATTTGGTTCAGATGGTGTCAAGCATGTGTGGTGGCAACCAGGTGAGGAGTACAAAGATAAGTGTGTCTTGTCTACAGTCAAGCATGGGGGTGGGAGTGTCATGGTCTGGGCTGCATGAGTGCTGCCGGAACTGGGGGAGCTACAGTTCATTGAGGGAACCATGAATGCCAAGATGTGACACACTGAAGCAGAGCATGATCCCCTCCCTTTGGAGACTGGGCTGCAGGGCAGTATTCCAACATAACAACCTCAAACACACCTCCAAGATGACCACTGCCTTGCTAAAGAAGCTGAGGGTAAAGGTGATTGACTGACCAAGCATGTCTCCAGACTTAAACCCTATTGAGCATCTGTGGGGCATCCTCAAACAGAAGGTGGAGCGCAGGGTTTCTAACATCCTCCAGCTCCATGATGTCATCATGGAGGAGTGTTAGAGGACTCCAATGGCAACCTGTGAGCTCTGGTGAACTCCATGCCCAAGAGGGTTAAGGCAGTACTGAAAAATAATGGTGGCCTCACAAAATATTGACACTTTGGACATTTTCACTTAGGGGTGTACTTACTTTTGTTGCCAGCGTTTTAGACATTAACCACGTGCCTACTGGACACTTAAACCCCCCTCCTGACCAGACCAATTGTCAGCTTTTAGTGCTCTCGCACTTTGAATGGTAATTACTCAGTCATGTAATACTGTACCCAAATGAGTTTTTTGTCCTTTTTTTCATACAAATAGAGCTTTCTTTTGGTGGTATTTGATCACCTCTGGGTTTTTTATTTTTTTGCGCTATAAATGAAAAAAGACCAAAAATTTGAAAAAAAAGGCATTTTTCTTAGTTTCTGTGATAAAATTTTGCAAATTATTAATTTTTCTTCATAAATTCTGGCCACAATTTACACTGCTACATATGTTTGGTAAAAATAACCCAAATTAGTGGATATTATTTGGTCTGTGTGTAAGTTAGAGAGTCTACAAGCTGTGGTGCAAATCATAAAAAAATCGATCACACCTGATGTACTGGTGGCCCATCTCATTTCTTGCGACCCGAACAAGCCAGGAAAGTACAAATACCCCCCAAATGACAAAATTGTCATTATAATAGGTTATTTCTCTCAAATGGCATGTGTATACCACAAATGATGCCCCAAAATACATTCTGCTACTCCTCCTAAGTATGGCGATACCACATGTGGGACTTTTTCACAGCCTAGCCACATAGAGAGGCCCAACATGCACGGAGCACCATCAGGTGTACTAGGAGCGTAAATGACACATCTAACTTGTTGACTACCTATTACACTTTTGAAGGCCCTGAAGCACCAGGAAACGCCCACAAAGTGATCCCATTATGGAAAGCTAGCACCACAACGTATAATCTATGAGGCATAATGAGTCTTTTAAATGGTTCATTTTTTTCCCAGAAGTTTTTGGAAATGTGCGAAAAAAAATGAAAACGCATTTTTTTTTTCACACAAAGTTGTCCATTTATAAGATATTTCCAACACATAGCATGTACATAGCAAAAATGACACCCCAAAATACATTCTGCTACTCCTCCTGAGTATGGCAATACCACATGTGTGAGACTTTTACACAGCCTGGCCACATACAGAGGCCCAACATTGAAGTAGCACCTTCAGGCATTCTAGGAGCATAAATTACACATCTCATTTCTCAACCACCTATTACACTTTTGAATGCCCTGGCGCACCAGGACAATGGAAACACCCACAAAATGACCCCATTTTGGAAAGCTAACACCCCAACGTATAATCTATGAGGCATAATGAGTCTTTTGAATGGTTCATTTTTTTCCAAGCATTTTTGGAAAATGTGGAAAAAAAAATGAAAACACATTTTTTTTACACAAAGTTGTCCATTTATAAGATATTTCCAACACATAGCATGTACATAGCAAAAATTACACCCCAAAATACATTCTGCTACTCCTCCTGAGTATGGCGATACCACATGTGTGAGACTTTTACGCCTGGCCTCATACAAGGAACACCGTCATGTGTTCTAGGGACACATAGAATGCACATACCAAGAATTACACCCCAAAATACATTCTGCTGAGCAAAGGGTAAACAAAAGATTACCTTTGGTTTTAGTAGCACAGTTGTCTACAGGAGGATAGCACTGGTCTAGGCAGCAGGCAGGAACTTGGTCAGCAAAAGCTAATGCAATTGTCCAGGCAACAGGCAGGAATACTGTCCATAGTCAGTACAGGCAGCAGGCAGGGATACTGTCCATATACGGTCCAGGGTCAGTGCAGGCAGAGATTGTCAGCAGTGCCAAAATATTGTTCCTGGTAGTAGGCAGGAACATGGTCCATGTGGTGTGGTCAGTTCATGCGACAGGCAAAGGCATGATGGCATAGGTCCTACAGGCAGCAGGCAGAAGTAGGGCCTCGTTCAGGACAGAATGGAGACAGGGGTTGAGGCTTCTCCCACCCAAATCTCTTTGAAGCCTCCGAGTCTCCAGACCCTAATCTAGGAATGAGAAAACAAAAAAAAATGTTTTCTTCATCCAGAAAAACAATTCTGGAGCCCCTCACATATGTGAGACCGGCAAAAAGCATGGTCAAACAGTCCAGGGTCAGTTCCAGATCAGGCAGAGGTATGTACAGAATTGGTAGGCAGAAGCGTGGTCGAATAACAAGCCAGGGTCAGTTACAGAGCGAGTAGAGGCATAAGGGGTGTGAAGGTAAATGGCAGGAAGTGAGGGTTATGTTTACCATACTTCACTAATAATTTAGTGAAGTATGGTAACGGTGGAAACAGTCAACTATGCAGAGGCCTGTCCCCAACTTTTTATTGGGGGCAATAAAAAGTGGTGTCTCTTCTAACTCCTCCTCTGATGCACACCCAGCATTTTTTCTGACGTTTTTGGCCTGTTGGTCTGGGAGGGATTTTATCGGGAAAGTGGCGTTCGGAGAGTCTGCTAATCACATTGGATCGAATGTTTTCTGGTGGGCCATTCGAGAATACAAGGGCAGTGGTGATTTCCTCCTGGTAGCCAAGGAAGGATTTGGGGCTTTCAGTGGATTTGTGATAGATAACGTAGCTGTTGTATATGGCCAAATAAACAAATAAATTGAAACTTTTTTATACCACTGGTATGTTCGTCTCGTGGAAAGGTAGGGTTTGATCATTTGGTCGTTGAAGTCGATACCCCCCATGAACATATTGTATTCGTGGATACATAAAATATAAAATGCGGCGCTAAAAGTGGCAACTAGTAGAAAGTCCAAAATGGAAGGGAGGAATATTCCAATCACCAGCTATAGTGCATATGAATGAAAGCACTCAGCACCACGTGGTAAAGTGATCTGCTTACCAGAAGGCTGAAAGAAATATGCATGTGAAAATGATCCCAGGCTCATCCTGCATATCCAGCTTTATGGTTCTCCCTCATAGGCTAAAACAGCGATATCCAGATAATATTCTCCCTCAAATACTTCTCCAGGAGCTCACATCAGAAGCAAGGCTTTCAGTATAGCGATCAGTAGTGCTCAATGAAGGAAATAAGTGAATAATAGTAAAGCCCGCAATAAAATTTAAAACAAATTTATTGTAGTAACTTACAGTTTAGATTCAAGAATGCATGCATCAAAGAGAACAATCGGCTGCAGCGTTCAGCGTGCTGGTGTCATGCTTTCATATGCTTTCATTCATATGCACTATAGCTGGTGATTGGAAAATTCCTCCCTTCCATTTTGGACTTTCTACTAGTTGCCACTTTTAGCGCCGCATTTTATAGATTTTGGACTTTTTGTGTTTGGTTATCAACAAACTATGCTGGCTGCTTTCACTTATTTGATGTGTATAGAATAGCGCAGATATTGACATCGTTTTATTCGTGGATACATGTTGGTTTTTGGATTGGGCCATTCCTCCTGGTGATCACAACGAATGTATTGTTGTGGATTGAAGAAAGCACGTAGACATCCCTTCTGTCCCTCTACTTCACAGCCAGAATTTCCTCATTCCGTAAACTCGCCGTCTCCCCTCTTCTTAGCTTCTTGTTGACAAGGCTTTGAGAAAAGCCTTCCGGTTCATCCTTATGGTGCCACATGCTGGAGTGTTCTTTCTGTGAATGTTGCAGAACAGGGACAAACTTGTATAAAAGTTATCTACATACAAATGGTAGCCTTTCTCCAGGAGTAGGTTTATGAGTTCCCAAATGACTTTCCCGCTTGATCCGATGTAGTCTGGGCAATTAGGGGGAAGCAGCTGGGTGTCCTTCCCTTCGTATACCATGAAGGCATATGTATACCCTGTGGCTCGGTCGCACAATTTATAAAGCTTCACCCCATAGAGGGCCATTTTGGTGGGAATAAATTGTTTTAGGGACTCATCCACGCATATGTGTTGGTCTGGGGTAAACAACTGGGGGAAGATTTCAGAAAAATAATTTAGTAGTGTCCGAATTTTATAAAGCTTGTCAAAATTTGGGTCATTTCGGGGAGGGCACTGGGTATTGTCATTATAGTGTAGGAATCTCATAATCATGAGATATCTGGTTCTGGGCATTACTAAGGAAAAGATGGGCATGTGGTGGAGGGGAGGGTTAACCAATATGAGTGTAATACATTTTTTTTGGTTAGTCCCATACAGAATGTGAGGCCCAAAAAAATGTTAAACTCCTCCACTGTTAGGGCTCTCCACTCATAGGTGCGGGCATAATAGGACATTGGGTTACATGCTATGAATTGTTGTGCATACAGGTTGCACTGGGCCACAATTGATGCTAGCATGTCCTCAGTAAAAATTAAATGGAAAAAATCAATCAGGGAAACATTTTCTGTGTCCACCTGGACTCCTGGCTGGGCACTGAATTAGGAGGAAGCCACAAGGGGTTCTGAAGGGAATAGGGAAGGATGGCATGGGACCTAACCCTTTAAGACTGAGGTGACACCCCACTGGTACGTGGCTTTTGCCGAGGTACTACGGTGCTGGTGGATGGCACTGCAGTGCTGGTGGATGGCAATGCGGTGCTGGTGGATGGCACTGCCTCCTCACCAGAATGCCTTCGTCTGGCGGACAGACTCTCATCCTCCTCTGAGGCTGTCAGTGTTCCACTGCTTAGGACAGGCTTGTAGTCAACATCAGACTCAGAATCTGAATATGAGGAGGAATCCGAAGCAGAGAGCTCCCCGTTGCTCTCGTCGGCCGCAAGAATATTGTACACCTCCTCAGCTGTAAATGATTTTTTAGGCATTCTTGGTGATGACAAATGGCACTGATACATGGCACTGATAACACGTGACACTTGCAGATGGCACTGATTACAGATGGCACTAATACGTGGCACTGATGACACATGACACTGATGTGGCACTGGTGACAGATGGCACTGATACGTGGCACTGACACGTGACACTGGCAGATGGCACTGATACGTGGCACTGATGACACGTGGAACTGATGCGGCACTGATGACACGTGGCACTGATGTGGCACTGATGTGGCAGGTGACACTGATGTGGCAGGTGACACTGACAAGTGGCACTGATGACAGATGGCACTGATGTCTGACGGCACTGATAGATGGCACTGATGACAGATGGCACTGTGACACTAACAGTGATGAGCACTGTGGCACCAATGGCACTGATGTGGCACTGTATTGGCACAATTTGGGCTCTGATTTCTGTGTTTTCACTGTAATTGATTTTCAAAAAACAGTTGGCACTCACAGATCTGCAGCTAGAAGCTCTCCCTTCTCACACGCAGTCTCTATGTGAGGAGGGAGAGCCGGCAATGAGAGATAATCTTATATGTTTACACTTGAGATCAACTCTTCTTGGACACTCCGATCGAGAGCTAAATGGCCGCTGTGATTGACCATTTAGCATGATCTGTGATTTGCTGTGTCCAGGGGACACGGCCAACACAGGATTTCCCCGGAGCGCGCCTGCGGTGGCGTGCAGGCAGGAAATAAACAGGAGGACGTCCATGGATGCCCTCTGGGCAATTGGGCACCATGCTGTAGCCGTCTTTCGGCTATAGCACGGGCGCGTAGTGTTTAATGGCTGTGTGTTGAGTTATTTTGAGGGGACAGCAAATTTACAAGCTGTACACTCACTACTTTACAGTGTAGCAAAGTGTCATTTCTTCAGTGTTGTCACATGAAAAGATATTATAAAATATTTACAAAAATGTGAGGGTGTATTCACTTTTGTGAGATACTGTACACATACATCAAAAATATAGAAGATTATTTTGTTCAGTATCTACAGTATATACATTGCATTCCTAACTTCAAATCCCTACCATTACAAACAATTATGCACATTACATAGGTCCAGATCATCTCCCTCTCAAGGGAATTCCTCCGTTCACAGGATCCACAGCTCCAGCTGGAGGGGGATAGACAGCTGTCCCATCTTTAAGAGTCTTGTAAAACAAACAAACAACATCTTATCTTACCAACTGTCTGCACACTTCACAAGAGTTTCTGTCAGAAGGGGGTTATAGGCCTGCTGACAGAAATGACACCACAACCAAACAACACTTTGGGTATTTAAAATTAAATTTTCACCTGTGGTTCTTTTAGGAGGGGGTTAGAGGCCTATGGACAGAACACTGGGGGAAGAAACACATTGTTCAACAAAGCAAAAGTTATTTTTGGAGTTCCTGATGGGAGGAGCCCCTCCCCCAGCAAACAGGCTCCTCAAAGGGTTGATTTAGGAAACAGACCTCACTCTCATAGGGCGTTCACACGGTCGGACTTTGTTCGGACATTCCAACAACAAAATCCTAGGATTTTTTCCGACGGATGTTGGCTCAAACTTGTTTTGTCTACACACGGTCGCACAAAGTTGTCGGAAAATCCGATCGTTCTAAACGCGGTGACGTAAAACACATACGTCGGGACTATAAACGGGGCAGTGGCCAATAGCTTTCATTTCTTTATTTATTCTGAGCATGCGTGGCACTTTGTCCGTCGGATTTGTGTACACACGATCGGAATTTCCGACAACGGATTTTGTTGTCGGAAAATTTTATCTCCTGCTCTCCAACTTTGTGTGTCGGAAAATCCGATGGAAAATGTCCGATGGAGCCCACACACGGTCGGAATTTCCGACAACACGCTCCGATCGGACATTTTCCATCGGAAAATCCGACCGTGTGTACGGGGCATAATTGTCCTTGCAACAGGAAAGATCCATCCATTGAGCACAAAGGGTAGCAGGCTGGTCTGTTCCTGCAAAGTAAGGGAAGAAGGACACATTCTGCTACTATCTAACAGTCAATGCGGCAGTTTTAGGCCGGTCTGTTCCTGCAAAGTAAGGGAAGAAGGACACATTCTGCTACTATCTAACAGTCAATGTGGCAGTTTCTATGGTAGGCTGTCCTCCCACACATAGAAGTGTGGGTCAGCAATCTCCTCCTGCTACCCCCTTCCTCTCTGATTGAGACAGAGTGACTTCTCGCAGGCCACTCCGCCTTCACTACTATCACTCTGTCTTTGCATATAGCTCTCCCCAGCCTCCATTCCTTCCGAATGTCCACAAAGTGGGCCCAAGTCTCCTCACACTCAGGCACCCATAGAGGCCTGGGGACGTGCAGAAATTCCCAGACCAAGTAATCTTCCCACTCTTTCCTAGAGCTCTACACGATGTCCATGATCTCGGGGAGAACATAGAGATAATCCAGACCCCACTCCAGAGCAACTCTCCTTTGAACTTCCCGCTGGAACCTGGAAAACCTGGGCAGCTCTCTAGGTTTTCCCTTCCCGGGCAGGACGCAGGCATCAGGGGACCTCTTAACTCTCTGCCTATAGGTGGGCGCTCTGGTCTGGGTGGTGGAGGGTCTTAGGACAAAAAGTTGTCTGTAAATGATGGGGGTTCCGGCAGCATCTTCAGGCCTCCTAGCAGACTCTGGCTCTTCTCCTCCCTCGGCCGGAACTTCCAGGATCTGGGAACCTGCTTTCTCCCATTCCTCCTCCGAGCAGCTATAAGGAGATGACCATTTTGCTAGCCTCTCCAGGGACCTGAACTCCGCTAACAGTCTGGGAGAACCCCAATCTATGGCTCTGCCCTCACACTCCCCATCCAGCTTCCCTGAGGGTGCACCCTTCTCCAACACTCTCCTTCTAGACTAGGATAGCAGGGGACATTTCAGGGACAGTTTCTGGTTCCTGCTGGGCAGTACTTACAGTTACCATGTCCCTGACCTGGTTGCAAGCCATCACAGTCTCCTCTTCTCTTATGTCGCTGATGTTCACAGGGAAGTCACCAGGCTCAGACTCTACTCCACCTTTTGGCGATGATTCCAAACCCACTCCGGCCTTCCGGGATTTCGGTGGCTGCACGCGACACAGCCCTGAGCGCAGGCCCACACTCTAATATTGTGGCTCCTGCTGGATAGAGGCAAGCCGGGTGAGCGGTTCGCCACAATGACCACACCGGACCCAGGCACTGACCACCATGGTTGGTATCTGGCAGTCTGCACACAACAGGCACAGCCGCTCCATCCCATCAATCACCCTGAGGGGGAATCCCCTGCGATGCTCCAACCCAAACCCAAAACCAGTGTTGACCATTGTCTGCTCCTGCACATCAGGCAACCAGGTCAGCACTGAGAGTATATGACCACCCTCCGCCATCTTGCTCCTCTGCCTCGTGTCTGCTAGCAGGGAACGCTGGGTCTCCTCTAGGGTGTGGCACTGCCCCCTCGCTTCCAGACAGTTTGGCATCTGTAAGACTGATAGGCAGGCCCCTCCTTGAGCATGCTGCTGTAACCCCTTGTTAGATGAACTAAAGTTGGCAGGCACGTTGTGACTAGCATGGGGCATGTTGATTGTGCCCAAACAACTGAAAGCAGATGGCCGCTGACTTCTCTGGTGGTTTCTGGTAGCAACAATAAAGTTTGTAACCCCTGTCTCACTGAAAGGAACATTCTTAGCACAGTCGAGACCGCAGGCACCAGTTGGCCTACCCTGATCACCCCGGTCAACAGTAGACAGTTCCAGGCACTCTTTACTGTAACAAGCAGGAATTTATAGCAAAAGTACTGGATGTCCAGCAGTAGCAGATCACTGGACATATTTGTATATGACAAGACAGGATCTGCAATTCAGTCTGCTGAAATTTTGGATTGTCTGTCACCCTGCTAGCCCTGCATTCACTTCAGGCACTCGGAGTCATGAAACAGTCACTGAACTTATAACTTGGATGGGGATGGAGTATAAGGGGTGCCCAGTAAAGAATGAGTAGCAATTGGTTCAACATCAATTAGCTTGGGACATGTACACTCCTTGTACATAATCCTTCAACTTCCTCCGACACATTCTTGCTTGAAGTTAACTCTCCTCACTCCTCCAGCACATCACTTGCTGCAGACTGTTACTGTCTATCACCTCCAGCACATCACTTGATTCCCAGGACCAGCTAGCACATTTGTATGAGTAGGCCTGACACTGGCTCAGCCAAATCTCAGAAAATGCCTTCTCCAGGAAGGGACCGTGGACCCCTATAGTGTAGCAGAGAAAATAGCAAAAGTCCTTGTGCTAGCTGTCCTATCTGCGGCTACTGATCCCAGTTAGCCTTCCTGGGGCTGCCCCTTTCCACTGCTCCTTCCACCATAGTCAACACTTCTGGTTATGCACCCATAGAGACGGCAAGCTCCCTGGAGTGCTCTCTCCCGCTGTTCTTTCCTTGCTCTCTTTTGTACCTCCGGTCCAGGACCTCGTATTATGTTCCTGAAGGTGGTCCCGACTGCACATGAGCCCAGACCCAAGGTCACCCCCCCCCCCCAGACTGTGGAGCTCCCTCAAAGGCCCTGACAGCCTCCACACTCTATCACTCAAGCTCTTCCACCCGACAACTCCTCCCCAGCTGGGCTGACCCTGGGTATTTAAATATTCCTTCCCCCTCCCAATCCAGGTTGGGGATTGGTCAGGGCTCCCAAAAACACCCAAGGCTTCACCTCTCCTCACCTCCTCTCTTTCCAGATCTTTCTCACAAACTCTGGAAAGAAGAGGGAGGTCTCAGTGATGTTGCCTGTGAGTCACCAGCTGCTACCCTGAGCCACTCCCAGCCCAGATCAAAACAAAACAAACAGGCCTGACTACCAGCTAGGCCTGCTTAAATTTACCCGTCCTAACAAAATCCTACCTCTAGTACATACTTTAACTAGAGGGTGCTACATTTGCATGGTAGCCAATCAGCTTCTAATTTCTCCTTGTTCAATTAGGTTTTGACAATAAAACCTGGAAGCTGATTAGTTGCACCAGATTTTGCACTCTACAGCTTTAGTAAACAACCCCAATTGTTCCCTTCGCACGTACCAACTCACCCTTCCAAATCTCTGTGTTCAACCTTCTTCCCCAGTGCTTGCAAGCTGTCTATTGCTCATAGCAAGCCATCACTTGACTAAAGGATTCGTCAACCTTGGTCCTTACTAGGGATGAGCCGAACACCCCCCTGTTCGGTTCGCACCAGAACATGCGAACAGGAAAAAAATTCGTTCGAACACGCGAACACCGTTAAAGTCTATGGGACACGAACATGAATAATCAAAAGTGCTAATTTTAAAGGCTAATATGCAAGTTATTGTCAATAAAAGTGTTTGGGGACCCGGGTCCTGCCCCAGGGGACATGGATCAATGCAAAAAAAAGTTTTAAAAACGGCCGTTTTTTCAGGAGCAGTGATTTTAATAATGCTTAAAGTCAAACAATAAAAGTGTAATATCCCTTTAAATTTCATACCTGGGGGGTGTCTATAGTATGCCTGTAAAGGGGCGCATGTTTCCCGTGTTTAGAACAGTCTGACAGCAAAATGACATTTTGAAGGAAAAAACTCATTTAAAACTACCGCGGCTATTGCATTGCCGACAATACACATAGAAGTTCATTGATAAAAACGGCATGGGAATTCCCCACAGGGCAACCCCGAACCAAATTTAAAAAAAAAAAAATGATGTGGGAGTCCCCCTAAATTCCATACAAGGCCCTTCAGGTCTGGTATGGATATTAAGGGGAACCCCAGCCAAAATTTAAAAAAAAAATTGACGTGGGGTTCCCCCTAAATTCCATACTAGACCCTTCAGGTCTGGTATGGATTTTAAGGGGAACCCCGCGCCAAAAAAAAAAAAAAACGGCGTGGGGTCCCCCTAAAAATCCATACCAGACCCTTATCCGAGCACGCAACCTGGCAGGCCGCAGGAAAAGAGGGGGGGACGAGAGTGCGGCCCCCCCCCCTCCTGAACCGTACCAGGCCACATGCCCTCAACATTGGGAGGGTGCTTTGGGGTAGCCCCCCAAAACACCTTGTCCCCATGTTGATGAAGACAAGGGCCTCATCCCCACAACCCTGGCCGGTGGTTGTGGGGGTCTGCGGGCGGGGGGCTTATCGGAATCTGGAAGCCCCCTTTAACAAGGGGACCCCCAGATCCCGGCCCCCCCCCTGTGTGAAATGGTAAGGGGGTACTTACCCCTACCATTTCACTAAAAAACTGTCAAAAATGTTAAAAATGACAAGAGACAGTTTTTGACAATTCCTTTATTTAAATTCTTCTTCTTTCTTCCTTCATCTTCTTCTTCTTCTGGTTCTTCTGGCTCTTCTGGTTCTTCCTCCGGCGTTCTCGTCCAGCATCTCTTCCGCGGCGTCTTCTATCTTCTTCTCCTCGGGCCGCTCCGCACCCATGGCATGAGGGGGGAGGCTCCCTCTCTTCTCTTCATCTTCTTCTTCATCTTCATCTTCTTCTTCATCTTCTTCTTCTTCTTCTTCCTTCTTCATTTCTTCTCCGGGCCGCTCCGCAGCCATGCTAGCATGGTGGGAGGCTCCCGCTGTGTGACGGCGTCTCTTCGTCTGACGGTTCTTAAATAACGGGGGCGGGGCCACCCGGTGACCCCGCCCCCCTCTGACGCACGGGACATGACGGGACTTCCCTGTGGCATTCCCTGTGACGTCACAGGGAAGTCCCGTCAAGTCACCGTGCGTCAGAGGGGGGCGGGGTCACCGGATGGCCCCGCCCCCCATTATTTAAGAACCGTCAGACGAAGAGACGCCGTCACACAGCGGGAGCCTCCCACCATGCCAGCATGGGTGCGGAGCGGCCCGGAGAAGAAATGAAGAAGGAAGAAGAGATGAAGAAGAGAAGAAGAAGAAGAAGATGAAGAAGAAGATGAAGATGAAGAAGAAGATGAAGAGAAGAGCGGGAGCCTCCCCCCTCATGCCGTGGGTGCGGAGCGGCCCGAGGAGAAGAAGATAGAAGACGCCGCGGAGGAGATGCTGGACGAGAACGCCGGAGGAAGAACCAGAAGAGCCAGAAGAACCAGAAGAAGAAGAAGATGAAGGAAGAAAGAAGAAGCATTTAAATAAAGGAATTGTCAAAAACTGTCTCTTGTCATTTTTAACATTTTTGACAGTTTTTTAGTGAAATGGTAGGGGTAAGTACCCCCTTACCATTTCACACAGGGGGGGGGCCGGGATCTGGGGGTCCCCTTGTTAAAGGGGGCTTCCAGATTCCGATAAGCCCCCCGCCCGCAGACCCCCACAACCACCGGCCAGGGTTGTGGGGATGAGGCCCTTGTCTTCATCAACATGGGGACAAGGTGTTTTGGGGGGCTACCCCAAAGCACCCTCCCAATGTTGAGGGCATGTGGCCTGGTACGGTTCAGGAGGGGGGGGGGCCGCACTCTCGTCCCCCCCTCTTTTCCTGCGGCCTGCCAGGTTGCGTGCTCGGATAAGGGTCTGGTATGGATTTTTAGGGGGACCCCACGCGTTTTTTTTTTTTTTTTTTTGGCGCGGGGTTCCCCTTAAAATCCATACCAGACCTGAAGGGTCTGGTATGGAATTTAGGGGGAACCCCACGTCAATTTTTTTTTAAATTTTGGCTGGGGTTCCCCTTAATATCCATACCAGACCTGAAGGGCCTTGTATGGAATTTAGGGGGACCCCCACATCATTTTTTTTTTTTATTTTGGTTCGGGGTTGCCCTGTGGGGAATTCCCATGCCGTTTTTATCAATGAACTTCTATGTGTATTGTCGGCAATGCAATAGCCGCGGGTAGTTTTAAATGAGTTTTTTCCTTCCAAATGTCATTTTGCTGTCAGACTGTTCTAAACACAGGAAACATGCGCCCCTTTACAGGCATACTATAGACACCCCCCAGGTACGAAATTTAAAGGGATATTACACTTTTATTGTTTGACTTTAAGCATTAATAAAATCACTGCTCCTGAAAAAACGTCCGTTTTTAAAACTTTTTTTTGCATTGATCCATGTCCCCTGGGGCAGGACCCGGGTCCCCAAACACTTTTTATGACAATAACTTGCATATAAGCCTTTAAAATTAGCACTTTTGATTTCTCCCATAGACTTTTAAAGGGTGTTCCGCGGCATTCGAATTTGCCGCGAACACCCCAAATTGTTCGCTGTTCGGCGAACTTGCGAACAGCCAATGTTCGAGTAGAACATGAGTTCGACTCGAACTCGAAGCTCATCCCTAGTCCTTACCATTAAATTAAAGATGTGGACTGCGTGACATGGGTTTTATATGGCCACAGCAGCCAAATTTTATTAACTAAAGAATAATTTGTATTATTGTTACTACTTAAATATGGAATGCAAAAAGCAAAAGAAGGAAAATCTAAAAGGCCACAATGATGTGACTGGGTAAGAGACGTACATGAGTACCAATCTGAAAACTGTCTCTGGATTAAGTTAACTAAAGTGGCTATAAAAAAACCCCCAAAAAAACAGAATAAAATAACATCACGTAAAACATACCCGTAAGTGCAAATTTCAACAAAGTAATGCCCAACAACAAGAGGTCTTTGGGTGCCTTTTTAAGGCACGATTTATAACTGGAATGGTATATGTCCTCAGCCATGCCCCAACCGGCTCAAAGACGCTCCGACATCACACATACCTCCATATTCCCCTCCCCTAGGGGACCTAGCTCCTGGGAGAACTACCGCTAACCAAGTGGAAGCGCCATACCTTAGATGGGCCCCACTAATACTATGACCATGTAATTCCTCACTGACCCCCTCAAAGACTTCTTGAACCGCCACATGAGCTTGATTGAAAACCTCATTCAAGCGAATCCCTACACACCTGCAGCGCCCTTACCACCCCCCTCTGAAGGCCCAAAGACCAGATGTCGATGCCCACAACATTCAGGGGAACACCATCGTCTCGAAAGAAAAATAAAAAATGAGAAACAGGGCAAATAAAGATCAAAACTATTGATGTTCTAAAGCAGCACCAAAAATTAGCAAAAACTAAAAAAACATGAGATAATACAAAGGGCACAAATAGACGTCCAATGTAACGTGAATATATGATGTATTATACCAATATGTGAACCATAAATTTGGTGTCAAAACAGTCCAACAAAGTATTAAATAATGGATAAACAACAATATGGTGATTCAAATCTTCAATATATATTTTCTCTTGTGCCTTCTAAAGTGCAGTGTGCTTTTAATCTTGAAGGGACAAAAAAAGTGCTTCAGCCGAAGTGACATATAAATGTGCTCACCAGATGACTTTGGCCACAGAGTGACCACCAGGCATATAAATAAAAGGGGATCCTTCCTCCTTTAGCTGGAATCTTCCAAGCTACAGTACATGCAGCTCCAATCAGTTATTTCCAGAGTTAATCTAACTTCAATCCAATCATGAATGGTAACTTCCTTAATCTGCTGCACTCTTTGGCGTATATCCACAGCTCCTTTTTCATTAAATCTGTGGAGTTAGGCTCCCCCATAAACGAGCCACATAAAGGCAATACCAGTGTAATACTGTCTTTAATTGAAAGCACTTACATGCATGTATATTATACAGCAGGTGGCAGCGCAGCTGGGGGACGAAGCAGAGGCTGGTCCGTCACTAAGTGTATGTGATGCAGGAAGTGCGGCGTGTGTCTCAGCTGGAGGTGGAAGTGGAGAGCTCCTGTATCATGCGTCTCAAGCCTCAGTTTTGATGCATTTCACACTCAGGTGCACGTCATCAGGAAAATGAAGCTGCCGCCATGATATCGGAGCCTATATGCTAAACAAATCAAAGCCATTGGTCAGTGGCAATCATACATGGAATGGAGCAATAATTTCCATAAAGGTGTCTAAATTAAATAAAAGAACAAGCCTCTGTCTCATCGGAGCTGAGCTTATCAATTAGTAAACCATATATTAACAAATTTATTTGATATTTAAAACATATAAAAAACACATCGCATGGATATAAACCCTAAAAAAAGGCTGAGAGATCTGGGTACAAAAACCCATCTATCTCAAAAAGACCCATCACTTTCATTTCAAAAATATCATATTCCCATATGGGCCAATAATTGAATAACTAAACAGTTAACATCCTAATGAATACATCAAAAAAAATATTTTTTTTAATATAAAATTTTATATGTTGTGAACACATTATAAAACACCACCATCTAGTGGCTGTATTCTATATTACAGTGCTCACACATCTAGACATGTTAGAATTAAGACCTATAAAAATATATATGTTGTGAACACATTATAAAACACCCCCATCTAGTGGCTATATTCTATATTGCAGTGCTCACCCATATAGGCATGTTAGAATTAAGACCTATAAAATATATCTACTTTTTTTATTTCAAATACAGAAAACCATTTTAGATTAATCCCTTAGATATCTGTTCATGGTACAATATTGAGTATTAGATATTAGATGATATAAATCAGAAGAGATGGTACAAGGTGTAGATCAGAAATCAGTTAAAAAACAATTTAAATCTCAATATTTAACCCGGCAGGCATGAGGCACCCTAGCTCAAAAATCCAGCAGGTTTCAGCTTGGGAGACACAGGTCCTCATATCTCCTCATCTTCAATGGGGTACTACTTTGTCAATCCCATAAGACTTTAAAAGAGATGGATTTTGCTGGTGGTGAGTTCTGAAGTGATTTGATACACTATGTTTTCTAAACCCATTAGCAATATTAGTAACATGTTCATTAATTCTTTTATATAAACATCTTGTGGTTCTCCCCACATATAATAACCCACATGGGCACGTAAGGAGGTATACCACGTATCTAGTGTTACAGGATATAAATGTATCTATCTGCGGTAGTTTTACAATATTTACATCTTCCACATCTGTAAAAACCTATGGTGTCAAGGAAGGTTTTCTTTCTAGTCTTAGGGGGCTCTACCACATATTTAGCTATCATATTCCAAAGACTTGGAGCTCTCCTATAGATGAAGGATGGCTTACGGGGCAAAATCTTGTTTAGGGTGTTGTCCCTCAACAAGATTGGCCAAAACTTTTTTTCGGGACTTTTCAACTTTTTTATAGTCCAAATTGAAACCAGTAATGAAGGCCAGCTCAAATGTATTCTCCTTTCTTCTAGCTTGTTCTATCAGTTCATCTCTGTTACTATTGGCTACCTCCAACCAGACTTTCTCAAAGTCATGAAGGTTATATCCTTTCTCCAAAAATCTTCTCATCAGTACCTCTGATTGGGCCCAATAATCATCGTTACGTCTGATCCAGATGAACTGTCCTTTTGGTATGGCCTTGATCCACCCTGGCTGATGACAACTACCTGTTGAAATATAACCATTTTTATTAACCTCTTTGAAAAAGGTTCTAGTTAATAATCTGTTCTTTCTATAAAAAAGTTCGAGATCCAGGTACTGAATCTTTTCAACACTCCATTTGCTAGTGAGTTTGATGCCATATTGGTTGTTATTCATATGGGTCATGAAAGAATGAAGATCTTCCAGGGAGCCCTCCCATATGAAAACCAGGTCATCTATATACCTCCGATTTAGCATCAACTGTGGCCACTCATCAGTAAAAATATCTTCATTCTCCCATTTGTCTAAAAAGATATTTGCCACACTGGGGGCATATTTTGCCCCTATGGCAACGCCCTTGACTTGATTGAAGAAATCCCCTCCGTACCAAAAAATGTTTACCGTTCCACCTAAAAAACAATTTGGCTTTGTTTCAGTTTTGTATGTTTGTGCAAAGACCATTTGATCGCATCTAGTGCATACTTCTGTTTAATGTTTGTATAGAGGGACTCAACATCTGCTGTGACCAGCAGAGTTGAGTCCTCCACACAAACATTTTTCAATAAACTTTTTAGCTCCTTACCATCCTTCAAAAAAAGCTTTACCTTTGGCTGCGAAAGGTTGAAAGAAGGTATCAAGATATTCCCTGACTCTTGAATACAGGGAGTTAATTTTGCTAATTATCGGCCTCCCTAGTGGGGCTACTTTGTTTTTATGCATTTTGGGCAATTCATACATTACCAGTATTTTAGGGCCCCTTAAATTCAAGTAATTTACTTCTTTTTAATCTAAGATGTCTTTTTTGATACCTTTCTTTAGCCAATCTTATAATTTCTTTTTTAATTTAAGAGTGGGGTTACCAGGTAGTTTAATATACTTGTTTTCGTCTCCTAAAATTCTATTCATTTCTATTTTATAATCTGATTTTCTGAGTACCACAAGCCCCCCTCCCTTATCAGCAGGTCTAATAACTATTTCTTTCTTCTTTTCAAGTTTTTTAATAGCTTCCCACACCTACTTTGTTTTTCTATTCTTATCACTTTTTATTTTTCTAATATCATCCTGTACCATATTCTTAAACACATCAATAAACTTATAACTGTATGGTTTGGGATTAAAAGTGGATTTGTTTTTTAATCCACTATGTTCATGAATAGTTTGCTTTACCTGAATGTCTTTAGACTTTACTTCCATACAAAAAAATTTTAATAATTAGTTTCCTGGAAAACTTCTAAATATCTATCATAGTATCAAATTTGTTTAAAAATCTGGCTGGAGCAAACTTTAACCCTTCCTGGAGAGTGTGTAACTCCTCGTTGGTGAAATTTTCCCCTGCCATATTAAATATACCCGACTCTAAGACCCCTTTCACACTGGGGTGCTTTGCAGGTGCTACAGTGCTAAAAATAGGGCCTTCAAAGCGCTCTGAAAGAGCCACTGCTGTGTCTCCAGTGTGAAAGCCCCGAGGGATTTCACACTGGTGCGGTGCACTAGCAGGATGGTAAAAAAAGTCCTGCTAGCAGCATCTTTGGAGCGGTGAATACACTGCTCCTTCACCACTCCTGCCCATTGAAATCAGTGGGGCATCGCGGCTATACCGCTGGCATAGTGCTACTGCAGTATGTAACCCTTCCTGGGGAATGTGTAACTCCTCATTGGTGAAATTTTCCCCTGCCATATTAAATATACCCGACTCTAAGATCCCTGTCACACTGGAGCGCTTTGCAGGTGTTACAGTGCTAAAAATAGGGCCTTCAAAGCGCTCTGAAAGAGCCACTGCTGTGTCTCCAGTGTGAAAGCCCCGAGGGATTTCACACTGGAGCGGTGCACTAGCAGGATGGTAAAAAAAGTCCTGCTAGCAGCATCTTTGGAGCTGTGAATACTCTGCTCCTTCACCACTCCTGCCCATTGAAATCAGTGGGGCATCGCGGCTATACCGCTGGCATAGTGCTACTGCAGCAGCGCTTTGCAGTGGTTTTAACCCTTTCTCGGCCACTAGCAGGGGGGTAAAACTGCCCCGCTAGCAGCCGATTACTGCCTCAAAAAAGATGGTAAAGCGGTGCTAAAAATAGCACAGTTTTACCGGCGGCGCCCGCACCGCCCCAGTGTGAAAGGGCTCTAACTGTCTCTTTCTTTTTTTTTTTCTTCCTCCTCTACAGCCTCTTTTCTTTTTTCTGTTGGTGGTTTGTGGGAGGTGTGCGCTACTTTGTAGGGTTCTTTCCAGTCCCTCCATTCCCCCGTTTGCTGATAGTATTGATTATCATACACATGTGGGGGAGGGGGTTGAGGTTTGGGTAAACCTCTTCCCTGATTTCCCCCTCTAAAGGGTCTCCCTTTAAAAGGTCTCCTTTGGGGCAGTTCATATTGCCTATAATATGAGGGAGGAGGTGGGGGTGGTGGATCCCTATAATATGATCTCCCACCGTAATAATCCCCACCATCACCCTAATAGCCATAGCCACTACCAGAGGTCTGGTAGGGATAATATCCATGTTGTTCCTGTTTTTTGGGGGGTCTGTCCTCTTAAAGGTAAAAATCTATTTTCTGTGTGAACATTATATTGTGGAGAACCCTTACCCCCTGGTCTCCCAAGTTCTCTTCCCAAAGGTGTGGGACCCCAACCCTGTTGGATCACACCAGGATTTTTACCCTGTTCTTGGATAACATTGTTACCAGTCCTAGGGGGCTGGTTAGAAGTACGATCCTGACCACTATTTTGTACAACCTCCTGTTCCGTTGAGGATTTGTGGGAGATGGTTTTCACCATATCCTCCTGCCATCTATACACTTTGCCTTCCTTATAGTCCTTAATATCTCTTTGATGTTTCTTCACTTTTTTCTTTTTGATGTCATTATCATATTTCGTGAGTTGTTTCTTTAGATTAATGGACTTATCTTTATATTCCTGTGTATCTACAAAAGGGGACAGGTTTTCTTTAGATTGGAAGATTTTTGTTGGCAGCAGACCAAGCTTAATATTTCTCCTGCAAACAATCATCTCCATAAGTTTTTCCTCACTTTTATTAGAAAAATTCATACCATTCCAACATGAGCTTGGGATCTTCTAGCCCGTCATTAGGACCTATATCCCACCTTAAACTTCTAGGGGTAATATTTTCTTTTAAGTAAAGTTCAAGAGTTGTGATGTCCCACCATGACCGAATTTGTTTCTCTGCGTCACGTTTTAATTGGCTGAAAGTAATAACCCCTTACGTGCCCATGTGGGTTATTATATGTGGAGAGAACCACACGATGTTTATATAAAAAATTAATGAACATGTTACTAATATTGCTAATGGGTTTAGAAAACATAGTGCATTGAATCACTTCAGAACTCACCACCAGCAAAATCCACCTCTTTTAAAGTTTAAAGTTTTAAGTTTAAAGTTTTATGTAATTGACAAAGTAGTAACCCATTGGAGAGGAGGAGATATAAGGACCTATGTCTCCCAAGCCGAAACCTGCTTGGTTTTTTGAGCTAGGGTGCCTCATGCCTGCCGGGTTAAATATTGAGATAGATTTAAACTGTTTCTTAACTGATTTCTGTTTTACACCTTGTACCATCTTTTCTGATTTATATCATCTAATATCTAATACTTAATATTGTACCATGAACAGATATCTAAGGGATTAATCTAAAATAGTTTTCTTTATTTGAAATAAAAAAAGAGCAGATATATTTTATAGGTCTTAATCCTAACATGCCTATATGGGTGAGCACTGCAATATAGAATATAGCCACTAGATGGGGGTGTTTTATAATCTGTTCACAACATATATATTTTTCCTGGACCTCCCCATGTCAGCCTACTATGGGTAAGCTCTGCCCCCTCTGACCCCTCCAGGACCACCTGTTTTCTAGCCCATAAAATGACGGCTGTCTGCCAACACAAGTGTTCTTTTTTTGTCCTCAGTTCGGACGCCTTTTAAAGTTTATTTTTATTTATTTATTTTTTCTCTTCTCCATCCATCCATCCTGTCGGGTTCAGCCTCTCCCGATTCAAAAGACCCCCCCCCCCCCATATAGGCTGTAAATCTCCTGAGGAGGTGGGTTCCCATGGTGCTGGGATTGTATGGTACAGTATAAATGACTGTGTATTACTGGCAATGGTCACTGGCAGTATAAATGACTGTATATACCTTCGTTAGGCAGGTGCTGGAACTCTCTCCTTCCATCTTTTTGCGTGTTCAGGCAGCGGTTTGGCTCGCTGGGACTTGTAGTTCACCGCCTCCACATGGACTCCTTTCAGGAAGCTCAGAGGTAGCTTCCTCTTTGGGTTGTCTAGCAAACACCAGAATGCTCACTGCTGATTGCAGCAGCCTCTGTCCTCTAGGCTGATCTCAGTCTCCAGCTGGTCAATCTGCTACTCTGCTCTGCTCTGGTAAGCCTCCTTCCAGGTTTCTCATTACTTTCTGCTGTCTTGTCCGTCAGAGTATTTTTGTTATCCTGTACCTTCTAGGACTGGGGAATTTTGCCTACCTGCCTAGCTGCCTTAAGCACATAAGATTTGGATGGAGAAGTTTAATTTAATTGTATTTATTTATTTTTGTTTTGGGAGAAAAAAAATAAATAAATAAAATACATTTTTGTTTATTTTTTAAAAGAGAGCACATCCTCTGTGTTTTACAGAGAGAAGGACCCACTGCGAGATAAACTCCCGCAAAGAGGTTCCAAATCAGCATTCCAGCCTCAAAAGAGTAAAGAAGGGACTAGACATGACAAATCGCAGAGTCGCATGTAGCTGGATAGACGCCTGTTGTCACAGCATTCCAGATCTCCCTCGCTCTTACCTCACTTTAGTCGCTCGGACCCAAGCCAAGAGAGGTCAAGACATCAGATGGCTCAGGACAATGCTGCAAAAGCATGCCAGGTTAAATCCTACATTAAGCACACAGTCAAGGAAGGGTTAAAGAGTGTTTCAAGGAATCCTGCTCATCCTGCTGTATCTTCACCATCTGCAGATTCAGATCATGTGTTTTCAGTGGGTTTTAACTCTGAAGTCAATAGCGATTCGGATCCATCTGGGGCTGAGATGGTCTCAGAATTGCATACGTTTGATATTTGCACTGGTAGGGATCCTATGGATCGCAAAATAGACGCAGACCTAAAAAGGTTGTATAGTTTGGACAGCAGCCTGCAGACCGGCGGTAGCACTCACTCTGGTGGCAGTAGCACTTGGGCTGGGTGCGCACCTGTGCGTTTTTTGGTGCTTTTTGCGTTTTGAACTACCGTCCATTTATCATGGTCTCCTATGGAACACGTTCTGTGGTGCGGTTCTGTGGAATGCGCTGGGAGTGCATGGGTGTGAATCCAGCCTAATGTCCTGTACACACGGTCGGACTTTGTTCGAACATTCCGAACACTAGGATTTTTTCCAACGGATGTTGGTTCAAACTTGTCTTGCATACACACGGTCACACAAAGTTGTCGGAAAATCCGATCTTTCTGAATGCGGTGACGTAAAACACCTACGTCGGGACTATAAACGGGGCAGTGGCCAATAGCTTTCATCTCTTTATTTATTCTGAGCATGCGTGGCACTTTGTCCGTCGGATTTGTGTACACACGATCGGAATTTCCGACAACGGATTTTGTTGTCGAAAAATTTTATATCCTGCTCTCAAACTTTGTGTGTCAGAAAATCCGATGGAAAATGTCAGATGGAGCCCACACACAGTCGGAATTTCCGACAACACGCTCCGATCTGACATTTTCCATCGGAAAATCCGACCGTGTGTACGGGGCATAAGAGTGTGGGTAGCGGAGCTGGTGGATGGATGTTTGGATGAAAGTCTGGGAAGTGGCAGTTCTTCTCCTTTGCAGACTGCTGTGGAGTTGTGGCTGAAGTGGCTGTCGACCAGGTCAAGATGACAGCAAAAATAATGGCTCATTTTCTCACAGCCTGCAGAGCCTTATGGTTGAAGCATTGGTCGGTCGATAAGGCTTCTCAGCACAGTCTGTGTTCGGTTCCATTTAATGGGAAGCTACGCTTCGTGAAGACTTAGAAACAGCAATTCAGCGGGTTTCCGGCAGCAGATCTGGCCTAATCCCGCAGAAGAGAAAAAGACACAGCAGCCCTTTCGGTTTAACAAGAGATCCAAAGAAGGATTCAGAGAGGCCAGGGCTTACAGACAGTTTTTCAGACAGTGGAGGGGAGCTGGTTCAACCTTCCATAAACCTTCTAAGCCCAGGGCCAACAAAGCTCCTGGGGCTGTGTTTCCACTGCTGCGTCCCAAAAGTCGCGCAATTTTTCACTGCAACTTTGCTGTGTGATTTGGGATGCGATGTCATTCTACCTGTGAGAACAAATGGCACAGATGTCGGAACAAGTAGTGCAAAAACCTTTTTTGGAGTCGCTGGGACTTAAGTCGCACCAATTAGAATGGGGACCATTGAAATAGATGGGTTTTGACTTGTTATTCGACTTCGCATGTGTCAGGTCGCACAACAACTTGCAGTAGTGGAGACAGAGCCTAAGGCTTCAAATAAGTCCTTCTGAAGCTGTCTCCGCTTAACCCTCTCAAGTAGGAGCAAGACTAGCCCAATTCAGGGGGGGTTTGGGCGGACAAATTACATGATGCCTGGATTGTAGCCGTCATTCGATCACGTTATCGTCTCGAGTTTAGAACAAGGCCCCCTCAGACCTTGTTCATAGAAACTGGAATTCCTACGGATTTGGAAAGGAGGCAATGTTTGTAAGGATATATAGGGGAGCTGTTGGCAGCAAGGGCCATCCTTCTGGTTCCAAGGCACGAATTGGGTCAAAGAGTATGTTCCCCCTCTGTTTTTGGTCCCAGAGGCTTCAGGGGGTTTCGGACCAGTTTTTGACCTCAAAGTCCTGAATTCTTCCATTCAAAATGGAGTCATTGGAAATGATCGTTTCGGTTGTGGAGTCAGGAGACTGGATGGTTTCCATCGATCTGGCGGATGCGTATCTTCATGTCTCCATAGATGCATCTCACCATCGCTTTCTCAGGCCTTCCGTGGAAGGCTCTCATTTTCATTTTTAATGTCTCCCATTCGGTCTCTGCACGACTCCAAGAACGTTTTTAAAGCTAATGTCTGCTGTCGTTGCGACTCTCAGGGTCAAGGGAGTGCAAATATTTCATTATCTAGACATGCTACTTCTGGGTCCGTCAAATGAGCTCCTAGTTCATGTGAATTCACCTGCAAAACACTAACTCTTTTCGGTTGGTTGATCAACTTTCGGAAGAGCCAGATGCATCTAACCCAAATGTTGGAATATTTAGGAGTACAGTTCAACACGGATCGGGGTCATGTTTCTCTTTCTCAGAGGAAGGTCCAGGAGATCCAGTCTCAGACAAAGCAGTGATGGCCAGGCCTTCTATGATGCTGAAGGAATCCACGCAGTATCTGGGAGTTTTATCAGCCACAGTTCCAGTAGTCCCGTGGGTTAGGTGGCGCAGAAGGAGGTTTCAATGCAACTTTCTTCTTCAGTGGGATCATCTGCCAATTCCGATAATCTGGTCCCTGGTTGGTGGTCAGTAGCTCGCAATCTTTCCCGCGGAGTTCCGTTGAAGACCTCAGAACCAATTGTGGTGTTGACCAATGCCAGTCTGGCAGGCTGCAGGGTACACTGCCTAGGACAGCTGGTTCAAGGCCAATGGTACCTTTGTGGCATAGAGTTCAAATTTCCTGGGATTGGATGCTGTCAGACGCGCTCTTAGCGTTCCAATCTATGTTGCGAGGTCAAGCTGTCAAGATTCTTTTGGACAACAAAACTATGGTGGCTTATGTGTCTCATCAAGGGGGCACAAGAAGTCACCCTCTCCTTCAGGTGGCATGTCAATCTTCCTTTGCACAGAAGAATCTCGGTTCTCTTACAGCATCTTAACTCCCAGGGCCTGGCAATGTTTTAGCAGATCTCTTGTGTCGAGGCTTTGGGGATCACAACAAATGGGGCCTCCACCCCAAGTACCTACGCAAGATCTTCAGGGTCTGGGGGACACCTTCGATAGATCTTATGGCATTGAAGAATTGTCAACTGCCTTGCTTCTTCTCCCGGACCTAGCATCCACAGGCATTGGGTCAGGGTGTTCTGTCCAGGTCTTGGAACTTCCCCTTGGTGTATGTGTTCCCGCCGCTTCCATTGGCCCTCAAAATCCTGCTGAAGATTCAGTGAGACAGGGTCACAGCAATAGTAGTCCTACCTTACTGGCTCAGGGAGCTGTGGTTCCCTCTGGCTTGGAGGATAAAGTTGGGCTCACCAATCAATCTGCCTCCTTGTCAAAATCTCCTTCTGTAGAGTGGAGCCTGACACTCAGGTTAAAGTTAATGACATTATTACAGGATCGTCAGAAGGAATGTAACCTATTACCGGATCTGGAATACTACAGAAAGGGGTTGGGACCTTGAATCTCCTTCAGTATCTAACATTTTGGAGTTTCTGCAGAGTAGTGCCCAAGGGTTAGCTTATAATTCCCTGAAGGCTCAAATCCCTCCCTTGTCGGCTATGTCGTGTACAAGATATACTCTACATCCGTTGGTGATCTGATTTTTTTTTTTTTTTAGGGGCAGCCATAGAAATCAGACCTCCATTGAAATCGTTTTTTCCACAAGAGGACTTAACACTAGTTTTGGGAACATTGCTGGTTCCTCCGTTTGATCAAGCTTTCTCTTGTTATCTCTTTATATAGTTTTTTGTTTTTGTTTTTTACTAGCCGGGGCCTCGGCCAGAAGAGACTCCGAGTTGTGCGCCTTCTCATCTAAAGAACCATATTGTTTGGTGCTCCCAGACAAGATAGTCCTTCGGCCGATACCGAGCTTTCTACCTAAGGTGGCCACATAATTTTGTATGAACTGGGAGGTCATTCTCCCAGCCTTTCCGGCAGATACAGCTGATGATGAGTGGAGTAGGTTATACCTGGTCTCTGCGGTTTCAACCTACCTGAAATGGACTAAAAGTTTTGCAAACAAGATCAGCTGTAGGTTTTCCCAATGGGGCCTAAAAAGGGTATGCCAGCAACATCCAGAGTCTTCCTGGTTTGTCAAGATCATGCATATTGCATACAAAACGCTGGGCCCTCCTCCTCCTTCAGAGATCAAAGCACATTTGATGAGGGGTATGGCAGCATCCTGGGCATACACGAAGGTCACCCCTGAGGTAGTTTGCAGAGCAGCAAGCTGGAGCATGCCCAACACCTTTTTATTAGGCATTACAAGCTTAATATGGCTTGTACGCCTGAGGAAACATTTGGCTCTACAGTTATTACGGCGGTTGTTGCCCATTAAAAATTTTAAGTAGCATTGCATTGAGGGTTTGGCTTATTTTTTATTTTTTGTCTTCCCTCCCTTCTTAATATTGCTTGGTACATCCCATAGTAGGCTGACATGGGGAGGTCCAGGAATAAGAAAAATTGTTATCCATATCCGTAATTTTCCTTTCCTGGATCCTTCCCATGTCAGCCGGAGGATTCCCACCCAGTGTATCCGTCGCAAGGCAGGGTTTTTTTTAACACTGGTGTGGGCAGACAGCCACCCTTTTATGGGCTAGAAAAGAGGTGGTCCTGGAGGGGTCAGAGGGGGCGGAGCTGACCCATAGTAGGCTGACATGGGGATGATCCAGGAAAGGAAAATTACGGTAAGTATGGATAACAATTTTCCTTATTATAGGTCTTAATTTTAACATCTATGTGTGAGCACTGTAATATAGAATACAGCCACTAGATGGCAGTGTTTTATAATGTGTTCACAACATATATAATTTTATATAAAAACTATATATTTTTTGATGTGTTAATTTGGATGTTAACTGTTTAGTTATTATTCAATTGTTGGCCCATATGGGAATATGATATATTTGAAATGAAAGTGATGGGTCTTTTTGAGAAAGATGAGTTTTTGTACCCAGATTTCTAAGCCCTTTTTTTAGAGTTTATATCCATGCGATGTGGTTTTTTTTTATATGTTTTAAATATCAAATAAATTTGTTCATATACGGTTTACTAATTGATAAGCTCAGCTCGGATGAGACAGAGGCTTGTTCTTTTATTTAATTTAGACACCTTTATGGAAATTATTGCTCCATTCCATGTTTGATTGCCACTGACCAATGGCGTTGATTTGTTTAGCATATAGGCTCCGGTATCATTTACCTGATGGCACGCGCCTGAGCGTGAAATGCACCGAAATTGAGGCTTGAGATGCATGATACAGAAGCTCTCCACTTACACCTCCAGCTGAGACACACGCCGCGCTTCCTGCATCACATACACTTAGTGACTGACCAGCCTCTGCCTCGTCCCCCAGCTGCGCTGCCATCTGCTGTATGATATATATGCAAGTATGTGCATTCAATTAAAGACAGTATTACACTAATATTGCTTTTCCGTGGCTCGTTTATGAGGGAGCCTAACTCCACAGATTTAATGAAAAAGGAACTGTGGATATACGCCTAAGATTAAGCAATTTACCATTCATGATTGGATTGAAGTCAGATTAACTCTGGAAATAGCTGATTGGAGCTGCATGTAGCTTGGAAGATTCCAGCTAAAGGAGGAAGGATCCCCTTTTATTTATATGCCTGGTGGTCACTCTGTGGCCAAAGTCATCTGGTGAACACATTTATATGTCACTTCGGGTGAAGCACTTTTTTTGTCCTTTAAAGATTTAAAGCACACTGCACTTTAGGAGGCACAGTGTTGGAGAAAATATATATAGAAGATTTGAATAAGCATATTGTTGTTTATCCATTATTTAATACTTTGTTGGACTGTTTGACACCAAATTTATGGTTCACATATATAATATACATCATATATTCAAGTTAAATTGGATGTCTATTTGTTCCCTTTTTATTATTTCATGCTTTATTAGTTTTTGCTAATTTTTGGTGCTGCTTTAGAACATCAATAGTTTTGATCTTTATTGGCGCCGTTTCTCATTTTTTAATTTTTTTTTTATTTTAGCGGACAGACTAATCCTCTAGCCCCTGGTGCCGAACAACTATGCTCCCGAGCTGGGCCACAAACCTGCCAACCTCCCTGTTCAACTTAATTCTTGCCTTGTTCAAGCGGATGACGAAGCGAGCAAAACACCAAACCGTTCTAGCCACGATATCCGACCATACAATGATGGATCCAGGAAAATCGCGCATCAAGCGCAAAATGTCAGATTTGACATCCCTCGCCAGATCCCTGGTGGCCCGAACCCCCAATTCATTGCCCCCAGCCTACAGCATTAAAACATTTGGGGGCCTGTCAACTCTAGAATAATAGTGAAAGAGAACGTGGCCCCACATCATGCCCCGAACCCCCAACCATTTAAGAACAGCTTCACTCCGTGGAATGCCAAGTTGTTTCCCCTTGGGCCGATCGTCAGCCCTAATTGCCCCCCAGAAAACATATGAATCCCCCAAGATCCAGACCAGACCAGGAGGAAGATCTGAAAGAGAAACAAAAGAAACATAGAACCACACAAAAACACTCAATATAACTTCAAAGCAGATTAGGCCGAACATAAATCTTGAAACGATCTGACTCCCACCTCCCTATATGTCTCACCACCTGGGAACCCAAACCACATCTGGCTGCCTCCGTAGCCGCCCCAACACGAAAGGAATGAGTATTAAACTGGGAAACCTCTCTGCCCGCCCCAGCCAAACAACAGCGAAAAATGGACAAAAACTGAAAGCGCGACAAGGACGAGCCATCCTCGTGCAGCAAAGAGGAACCCAGCCCCAACCCCCTCACCCTGAGATACCGTTGAACAGAAGAAACTCAGCAAACCGAATCAACGATGCAATAACCCCCTTCCCCACCTGATCAGTTTTTGACTTCCCAATATGAATCCGGATGCAATCTCCGGCCACTGTCATGTCTGATAATTGTAGCCCACCCACACCACACCTGTTCTTGCTTACCAACTCCCCAATTCAGAACGCCCCAGCAGATGTTGACTCTCCGGGTGAACCGGCAGCAGGCGGAAGGCAGATTCAATGTCCGTCTTTGCCAACAATGAACCCTGGCCATAACGTTGCACCCAACCGACTGCGGCATCAAAGGAGGTATAAGACACCAAAACCACATCTGGAGAAATACCATCATTCACCGAAGCCCCCTTTGGATATGACAAATGATGTATTAACCGAAATTTGTTGGGTTCCCTTTTGGGGACAACCCCTAAGGGAGACACATGCAAAGATGGAACTGGCAGATGATCGAATGGTCCGGCCATTCTCCCAAGTTCCACCTCTTTCGCCAACTTGTCAGAAACAACTTGGGGAAATTGCCATGTTGATTTCAGATTTTGAGGCCATGGAGACAGGGCCACTGGCCCAGAACACGGGATATGAAAACCATGGGCAAAACCATCAGCCAAAAAACTTGCCGCCCCCGTTTGGGGATATCTATCTAGATACGGCACCATCGCAGGAAGGCTTACTGGCGTCCTCCCTTTTTGGCAAACTCACCATGTCGGGACTTCCCTTCCTTAAAACATTTGGCGTAACTGTGGGAGCCCGCGCAACCAGGGCACTCTTGGTGGAAACGACAGGCCGCGCCAAATCAACATGGCCCCTCATTGAACTGCCAACAAATTCCTCTCTTTTGGTTGGCCGACTGTCCAGCGGCACCCGAACCGCCCAAAACCTGAGAAAGGGACCCGGAGCCCTCGCCTGAGCCATGAGCTTCATTTAAAGCCCAATGTCCTTATGATCCCAGTACAAGCCCGGACGCAAGGCCTTGCGCTGGTGGAACTGCTTGTCATAGTGCAGCCAAGCAGCACCCCCGTAAACTCTATACGCTTCTCCAATGGCGTCCAGATAACAAAAAAGCGGAGAGCAATTCTCAATCGCTTTTTTGCCAATTACGCTGGCCAAGATGGAAAACGCCTGAAGCCAGTTTGCAAAAGTGCGGGTGATAAGCCGCCAGCGGAGTTTCTCCTCCTCCTCTTTCTTGCTTTCGTCCGCCTTACCCTTTTCTATATTACATTTTCTCCAACAGCAAGAGGGAGAATATTTCAACATATTCCCCTTCCAGATCTTTTCCTGGATGTCCTGCTTTAGATGGACCCCCAGCGGGCCCTCAAAGCACACGTAAATCTCCCACTTCGCAGCATCCGCCAACCTCACCCTATCCTCAGTGGACTCCTTTGCTTTATTAGTTTCTGACACCCCAGTCACCTCCGTCTGCAATGCGGTCATCACGCTGGCAACAGAGGACACGCCTGCCCCCGCCCCGGGGGCCGCCACAGAAATTGGCCCCACTGAGGGAGGCGGAGATGGAACCACTAAGCCCACGCTAGAAGTAGCAGGGGCCCATGCCCCCGCGGGCCCCCGAGAAGGGAAAGAAGACCCAGCCAGGTCACAATGGGCCAATAACTCCCCAAAACCTGCAAAAAAAGCGACCCGGGGCCCGACCATAGATCCCGAAGCCCCTAAAAGAACCCCCAAACTAACCGCCCCATCCTGACCATTAGACATAGGCAAAACAGGTGACTTACCAGGCTGCAGCCGCGCCGCCACACAACCAGCCACTCGTCCGGATCCCAGCTGGCTCCGCAAAGCAGGGCACCTCCCGGCAGACCGATCATCATCATCTGCGCTGGTGACCTCCCCGGATTCCGACGAAGATTCTTGCTGCATTCTGGCGACTCTGGCTCTGGAAGCTTCTCTGTCCACCCCAGCCAAGGCTCTCACAGATGACGAGGTGCGGGGCACCTTAGAACCCCCAGCTGTAGCAGGGTGGCGCTGTCTCTTTAAAGGGCCGGGTCCCCCAGCCCAAGTCACTGGCTGGCTTCTAGTGTGAAGGACAGGGTGCAGTGGTGCTTGGGAACCAGCAGAGGGTGCCCAAACCCCGCTGCTGCTCAAGGCTGAGACATTACTATGCCAAGCTCCTCTCTGTGTTGTACCCACAGAGAGAGCTGACTGCTCCGAATCCAACTGGCGGGGGAAGACCGTGGAACCCCCCAGTTTTTTCCCCCACATCCAGGGCATCACTCCCACTGGAAGCAGCCGAGGGGCCGTGATGCCCCCACCGTGTGTCCCACAGTGTTTCCTACGCCAAGCCGCCCCCCCTTGGCACCTCCAGCGGGGGGGTGCCGCATGCTCCAGACACTGATGAGAGGGGGAGGAGGGAGACGATGACTAAGATTCCTCCCAGGCCCCCCGCCGGGACTAAGGGCAGGCAGCTCAGTAGGAGGCCCTGGAGGGTCCCTGCGACAGGGGCTCCTTAGTGGACGCTGGACCCGGGGGACGGGATGGACTGAGGTGCTCAGGAGGACGCACTGTCCTAGCCTGTTTCTGGCCCGGAGGAGAAGGGGCAGATGAGGGAGACACACCGACCCCCCCAAACCCTGACCCCCCAACACATCAGATAGCTGCTACTGCAGCCACTGAGGGCCCTGATTAACCGCTGCAGCCCTAACCTGCGCCAACAAGGTCTCCAAGTCACTCATTTTTTTTCTATCTACCTGCAGGACGTCCAAAGTTGTCACTTCTCCTAACTCCTTGGAATGTTGAAGAATATGCCCCTACGCAAGGCCCTCTCCTCTGGACCCTGCCCATTCTAACTTCTGCCTCCAATCAGGTAAGGTCTCCACCCCTGCCCCCACCACTGACCTAGCTGACCGCTCCCTGACTAGGGATGAGCCAAACACTGCCCTGTTCAGTTCGCACCAGAACATGCGAACAGGAAAAAAGTTTGCTCGAACACGCGAACACCGTTAAAGTCTATGGGACACGAACATGAATAATCAAAAGTGCTAATTTTAAAGGCTTATTTGCAAGTTATTGTCATAAAAAGTGTTTGGGGACCCGGGTCCTGCCCCAGGGGACATGGATCAATGCAAAAAAAAGTTTTAAAAACGGACGTTTTTTCAGGAGCAGTGATTTTAATAATGTTTAAAGTCAAACAATAAAAGTGTAATATCCCTTTAAATTTTGTAGCTGGGGGGTGTCTATAGTATGCCTGTAAAGGGGCGCATGTTTCCCGTGTTTAGAACAGTCTGACAGCAAAATGACATTTCGAAGGAAAAATTCCATTCAAAACAACCCGCGGCTATTGCATTGCCGACAATACACATAGAAGTTCATTGATAAAAACGGCATGGGAATTCAACACAGGGAAACCCCGAACCAAAATTAAAAAAAAAAAATTACGTGGGGGTCCCCCTAAATTCCATACCAGGCCCTTCAGGTCTGGTATGGATATTAAGGGGAACCCCGGCCAAAATTTTTTAAAAAAATGACGTGGGGTTCCCACTAAATTTCATACCAGACTGATTTTAAGGGGAACCCCGCGCCAAAAAAAAAAAAAAAAGGCGTGGGGTCCCCCCAAGAATCCATACCAGACCCTTATCCGAGCACGCAACCTGGCAGGCCACAGGAAAAGAGGGGGGACAAGAGTGCGCCCCCCCTCCTGAACCATACCAGGCCACATGCCCTCAACATTGGGAGGGTGCTTTGGGGTAGCCCCCCAAAACACCTTGTCCCCATGTTGATGAGGACAAGGGCCTCATCCCCACAACCCTGGCCGGTGGTTGTGGGGGTCTGCGGGCGGGGGGCTTATCGGAATCTGGAAGCCCCCTTTAACAAGGGGACCCCCAGATTCCGCCCCCCCTGTGTGAAATGGTAAGGGGGTACTTAACCCTACCATTTCACTAAAAAACTGTCAAAAATGTTAAAAATGACAAGAGACAGTTTTTGACAATTCCTTTATTTAAATGCTTCTTCTTTCTTCTATCTTTCTTCTGGTTCTTCTGGCTCTTCTGGTTCTTCCTCCGGCGTTCTCGTCCAGCATCTCCTCCGCAGCGTCTTCTATCTTCTTCTTCTCCTCGTGCCGCTCCACACCCATGGCATGGGGGGAGGCTCCCGCTCTTCTCTTCATCTTCTTCTCTTCTTCCTTCTTCTCTTCTTCATTTTATTCTCCGGGCCGCTCCGCACCCATGCTGGCATGGAGGGAGGCTCCCGCTGTGTGACGGAGTCTCCTCGTCTGACGGTTCTTAAATAACGGGGGGCGGGGTCACCCGGTGACCCCGCCCCCTCTGACGCACAGTGACTTGACGGGACTTCCCTGTGACGTCACGGGGAATGCCACGGGGAAGTCCCGTCATGTCCCGTGCGTCAGAGGGGGCGGGGTCACCGGGAGGCCCTGCCCCCCGTTATTTAAGAACCGTCAGACGAGGAGACGCCGTCACACAGCGGGAGCCTCCCTCCATGCCAGCATGGATGCGGAGTGGCCCGGAGAAGAAAATGAAGAAGAGAAGAAGGAAGAAGAGAAGAGGATGAAGAAGAAGATGAAGAGAAGAGCGGGAGCCTCCCCCCATGCCATGGGTGTGGAGCGGCCCGAGGAGAAGAAGATAGAAGACGCCGCAGAGGAGATGCTGAGCGAGAACGCAAGAGGAAGAACCAGAAGAGCCAGAAGAAGATGAAGGAAGATAGAAGGAAGAAGAAGCATTTAAATAAAGGAATTGTCAAAAACTGTCTCTTGTCATTTTTAACATTTTTGACAGTTTTTTTTGTGAAATGGTAGGGGTAAGTACCCCCTTATCATTTCACACAGGGGGGGGCAGGATCTGGGGGTTACCTTGTTAAAGGGGGCTTCCAGATTCCAATAAGCCCCCCGCCCTTGTCCTCATCAACATTGGGGACAAGGTGTTTTGGGGGCTACCCCAAAGCACCCTCCCAGTGTTGTGGGCATGTGGCCTGGTACGGTTCAGGAGGGGGGGCCACACTCTCGTCCCCCCCTCTTTTCCTGTGGCCTGTCAGGTTGCGTGCTCGGATAAGGGTCTGGTATGGATTTTTGGGGGGACCCCACGCCGTTTTTTTTTTTTAATTTTGGCCGGGGTTCCCCCTAATATCCATACCAGACCTGGAGGGTCTGGTATGGAATTTAGGGGGAACCCCACGTCATTTTTTTTTTAAATTTTGGTTCGGGGTTTTCCTGTGTTGAATTCCCATGCCGTTTTTATCAATGAACTTCTATGTGTATTGTCGGCAATGCAATAGCCGCGGGTAGTTTTAAATGGAATTTTTCCTTCAAAATGTCATTTTGCTGTCAGACTGTTCTAAACACGGGAAACATGCGCCCCTTTACAGGCATACTATAGACACCCCCCAGGTACGAAATTTAAGGGATATTACACTTTTATTGTTTGACTTTAAGCATTATTAAAATCACTGCTCCTGAAAAAACGACCGTTTTTAAAACTTTTTTTTGCATTGATCCATGTCCCCTGGGGCAGGACCCGGGTCCCCAAACACTTTTTATGACAATAACTTGCATATAAGCCTTTAAAATGAGCACTTTTGATTTCTCCCACAGACTTTTAAAGGGCATTCTGCGGCATTCGAATTTGCCGCGAACACCCCAAATTGTTCGCTGTTCGGAGAACTTGCGAACAGCCAATGTTCGAGTCGAACATGAGTTCGACTCGAACTCGAAGCTCATCCCTATCCCTGACCATGTTCCTCCCCTAGTCATGCAGCCTCTCCATCCATTTTCTCTTACGGGTTTCACTTTATGTTCACGTTTGATACAAATCATTAGATTAAGAAATTGCAGATTTGAGGATGTGAAAAATTTTACATAATTTCAAGCAACTTGATATCTCCCTATTTCTCTTTGACCTTTTATGCTTTTGGGGATAGAAGAGGTCATCATTCGAGGCACAATTGTCTCCTGGTTGTTATGCACTTTAGCACCTAATCTAAAACTCCACATCTGTCAAGTCACCACAAGCCACTCCATTGAGATTGAGCTGCCTGCATCTAAATAAAAGAAGTGTTAGTGAAGAGATAAGTGAATGTATGGGCAATTTCAGGTAGATATAAATAACAGAAATTAAGGCTGTTGGAATTACAGTACTTAAAACAATATCTTTTATTTATTTATTTATTTTTTTTTAGTTAATCATTTCATTACTTTTTTTTTTTTTATTATTTGCAAATGTGGTTGTAAAGGCAGACATCTTTTTTTCTATCTTAATGCAATCTATGCAATAAGCTAAAGTCTTCTGTGTGCAGCAGCTCCCCTCAACCCCCAAATTCTTACCCGAAGTACAACTAAATGGAGCAATGTTGCAGGAGTGTCTCTGCTGCCTGGGACTCCCCTCCTCATTGGCTGAGACAGCAGTGTGGCGCCATTGGCTCCTGTTGCTGTCAATCAAAATCAGTCAGACAATGAGGAGAGAAAGTGGGCGGGGTGGACCACAGCTCCATGTCTGAATGGACATAGGGAGCTGTGGCTTCGCTCGGGTGCCCCCATAGCAAGCTGCTTGCTGTGGGGGCACTCAACAGGAGGGAGGGGCCAGAAGCACAGAAGAGGGGCCCGAGAACAGGAGGATCTGAGCTGCTATGTGCAAAACCAACCGCACAGGGCAGGTAAGTATAACATACTTATTATTTTTGAGGACACAGTACACTAACTGTAAACTAAAAACAAAATAAGACCATGTGACTAGGGCTGAAACAACTAATCGATTAATCGACAACTAATCGATTATGAAATTAATCGATTACTATTTTCATAATCGATTAATCGGCCTATAACATAATGGGGTTAAAATAAAACTAAAATGAGCTCTTTATAGTACAAATAGAGCAAATAATCTCTACTGTAAATAAATTAAATAAATAAATTTAGTTGGTCTACCTGACCGTGGTTTGGTTTCAACAGAACCCCTCATCTTCCACTTCTTGATTAGAGTTTGAACACTGCTGATTGGCATTCTCAATTCCTTGGTTATCTTTTTATATCCCTTTCCTGTTTTTTTTACAGTTCAACTACCTTTTCCCGCAGATCCTTTGACAATTCGATTTTGACCCCACTAACAATTAGAAAATTGAACGAACGTTCTTAAAATGACATTTTGTCATTTGTCGGGGAAGACATTGTTTGTTTTTTTTAAATAAAAAATAGATCTCTGAGTCTGATGATATTTACCAGATTCACCCTTTAATAGTATATATACAGTATATCTCCTCTAATAGTATATACACAGTATACCTCCTCTAATAGTATATACACAGTATATCTCTCCTCTAATAGTATATACACAGTATATCTCTCCTCTAATAGTATATACAGTATATCTCTCCTCTAATAGTATATACAGTATATCTCTCCTCTAATAGTATATACAGTATATCTCTCCTCTAATAGTATATACAGTATATCTCCTCTAATAGTATATACAGTATATCTCCTCTAATAGTATATACAGTATATCTCCTCTAATAGTATATACAGTATATCTCTCCACTAATAGTATGTACAGAATATCTCTTCTGTCTGTTATTCTCAGAGTGGATTAGATATTTTGCTCCCTAACCATATAGTTGGTTACTTATATTCACCACTGCATAGAGATATTTAAGAATAAATCGCCTTTTTTTAAAAACTTTACATATTAACTAAATTATACACCACACTTTTTTTTAAGGTTATTAACCGATTAATCGAAACAATAATCGGCCAACTAATCGATTATGACAATAATCGTTAGTTGCAGCCCTACATGTGACTAGCATGTGAAGAAGAGAAGACATGTATTGCTGGAGCTCTGATCCTGACCCTGCATTTCAGATATCTGGCAGCACTCATCCTGCTCCCTGGATCCCGGTACTCACCCTACTGCCTCCCTAAACCTTCCTCCCCACTAGCACACAGTCCGGATGGGTCCCCCCAAGACCCGCTACTCACAATCGGGCCCAAAAGCTCCCCACCCCTATACATCAGTGGCCATCTTGTCCACAAGGTCTCCTGCTTCTGCCATGGCTGCTAGCACACAGACCGCTGCAGAGATGGGAGCTATAGACTCCCCCACCGGAGCGGAGATCCTGGCGGCTATCACAGCTTGAAAAGATCGACTTCCTGACCATGGATGTCAGCCTGCCAGGACATGGATAAGTTCCCGAATTTCGGAGGTGGAGGACAGGGTCTCCACGGTGGAGGACACAGTGCACTCAGATTCAAGGGAGGTAAAGGCTCTGCAGCTTCAGGTAAGAGCGCACCAGGGGCGGGCTATAGACACTGAGAACCGCCTTAGGCGGAACAACATCCGCATACTAAGACTGCCTGAGAGAGCTGAGGGCCCCAAACCAGCTGAATTCACTGAACGGCTCCTGCCCACCCTATTTAATTGGGATAACATGCCTCTCATGTTTGTAGTGGAGCCCACAGGGTCCCACCGCTCCCTTCAAGGCCTGGAGTCCCAGCGTGCCCTTCCTGCTGCACCCATTAAATTACATAGATCGTGACCGCATCCTGTCGGCTGACCGCACCATGCCTGAAATTAAATATGAGAATGCCAGGCTGTTCTTCTTTCCAGATTTCTCCCAAGAGGTACAACATCGCCACAAGTCCTTCACAGATATACGACGCCGACTCTGGGGAAAAGGGGATCCGCTTTGGCCTCCTATACCCCAGCAGGCTGAGAATTATGGATGGCGACAACACCTGCTTTTTTGACACCCCGGAGGCTGCCGCGGTGTGGCTTGATGCTGGGTTGCCTCTTGTTATACAGAGACCTTCAGTTTTGTCCCTTCTGTTCTCCCATATTTCTGCTGATACCTCCAGCTTCTACCCCAGTTTGCCTACTTTGTGTTCAATGCTGTTTAGACTGCCGATCACTTCTCTTGCCTGAGGAGCTCCAGTATCAACCCCAAGTTTTTATTCAGCTCTGAAATAACTACTTGTTTTATTTTTTTTCTCACCGCCCTTAACTGAAAACCAGCTCTTCTTCCCCCCCACCCCATTTCTGCTAGCTATAGCAGACCCCCACCCCGGTCCTGGGACTAGATCCTCAGCCTGCGATATGCCCTGAATTCGAAGAGGATCTTCTCAAGTTTATTGGAAAAAATATTGCACTTTGCCTGTTAAAGGTTATAGTTAACGGGAATAGGCCCACTCTGTGCCCTCCCTAGTTTAAAGGATGGCCACAGACCTGGGCAGGGTAGGTACTTCGGTGCCCTATTGGTTATTGTTCTTGGTTTTATGTTTTGGTTAAGTTCTACTCTTTATATTCTCTATGCATTTGTATGCTATGTCCTGGTGTTGGATCCCTTGGTCTTTGCTGCTCCCAAGTTGTTCTAGGAGACCCCTGACTATTTCACAGGTGACCCACAGCTAAGCCACGCCCCTGCTTGATTGAGTCGGACGGCCGCGGTCCTCCGACGCATCCAGCAGGCGCTAGGCGCTATGGGAATTGTAGGCTCTATGCGGTGGTGAGTGCGCAGGCGCACAAGCTGCTTTTTGTCCGCTCCTGATTGGCGAATTTTAGTTGCCAATCAGGTGGGGGGCTTTAAATAGGCTAGCTATTTGTCCGTTGTTTGCGGACTCACCAGGACGCTGCTGAGTTAAAGTTACTGCACAGGTAAACTTGATTTTCTGGCGACCATATTATTGTCATTGCAGCTATAATTGATCACAGCAACATTTACTACTATGTCTATTTATTGGGGGTTTTCTGTTTATGTCCAATAGGCTCATGCACTGTAACTGGTGTGGATACTTTGTGCACCCACCCCAGTTTGTGTTTCAACTTGCAGCTATCACACTGCCTCTGATCACTTTTTTATTGCTGGGCTTGCTTCCCAATTTTCTTCTGGAGGTAGAATTTTTTTAACTAAGCCTTTTCAATAGACCTGCGTAACAAAAAACATTTGAATTATTGGTAACCTAGAGACTGCACTTGTCTAATCTCTCTACAGTCATTTAGTGATATGCACAGTTATTTGCTTTTTACAATTTGTTATACTAATAAAAGATTATTTTTTCTGTAGAACTACAACCTATTATATCCCCTGTTTTGGCGAAACTAGTAGGGGTATTTCAATTATTTCCATTAACTGGTTGTAATGATCTGCCTATGCTCCATTTTCTACCCTGTACCCTGTATGAATTGTATTTGTAACTTTTTGTAATAAATTTAATTATTTTTATAAAATTGTATTGCTGCATTTTTGGCACCGTAATAATCCCATACACTCAGCTATTTACTCTATTCCACGCAATGTCATTCCTACTCTTTCATACAATGGCTCCACATTCACTATCCTATCCTGGAATGTTCGTGGTTTAAATTCCAAATTTAAAAGGGCTCTGCTATTTCGCTACCTTAAATCCCACTGCCCTAGCTTAATACTGTTACAAGAGACACATCTTGTGGGCAGCAAATTGATGACACTTAAAAATCGTGGCTACATAGAACAATCCACGGCTTATATTCCGGATTTTCCCATGGGGGTGTCCATATTGATATCTAAGTCCTTCCCATGCGAGGTCGAACATGTTCACATGGATCCTCAGGGCAAGTATGTGTTGGTGGTACTGAATTTGTGGAGTCAATGTTATATTGTGACATATATACCCCATTCCTTCTCCTCTACACTATTGTATGCTATCATGGAGAAGATAACCCTGTATTGTCCTCCTAAACTACTTCTCATGGGTAAATTTAATGCCATCTTAGTCCCGGATCAAGATAGGCCCAGTCCCCCCAAACACTTCTCTACAAAGCTGAAGGCATGGGCTCAGGCGATGGGTGGACGAAGTATGGAGATGGAAACATCCCACTGACAGATCCTACTCCTGCCTTTACACCACCTACAAAATGGCCTGCCGCATAGACCTGGCCTTTGCTAACCCATCTTTGATGTCAGACGTGTTGGACGCAGCCTACCTGCCTAGCAGCCCTTCAGACCATAACCCCTTGAAACTTACTATTCGCTCCCCATGCTCATGCACCTCTGCTCTGTGGAGACTTGGGCCCCACTGGATTGCCCACCCGGAGATAGTGGACAAAATCCCCCCCTTCTCACTGAATATTGGGAGCATAACTCGGGGTCCTCCTCATCTGAGATTACTTGGGATGCCTTCAAGGTTCACACAAGGACATTACATTTCCTCTATCTCAGCAGTTCGTAAGAACCAGGAGGCTGTCGATTCCTGCTCTGCTGAATATGCTGCAGACCCTGCTGAGGCCAATTTTGACAAGCTTCAGGTTAAAAATAGGGACTTGCATCTCCACTCAGCTGAGGTTACCAGACTTGACCTCTACAACAATAAACAATGATTTTTCGAACAGGGGGACCGAAACGGACGCCTATTAGCAATGTTAACACAACATGACTTGCCACTGTCCCTAATCCCAGAAATCAGGTCTACTTAAGGAGGGTCGGTCTCCTAGCCACAAGAAATACTTGATGCCTTTTGGCAATTCTACGGCTCGCTCTACACATTCGTATTGCCACAGTAAACTTGAGAAGACTACAAACCAATATTCATGCACAGCACATTAACATGGGCTCCAGGGTGGTGGCTTCGTTAGACATAGAAAAGGCCTTTGACACAGTTGAATGGCCTTTTTTGTGGGAGGTGCTCCGTAGGATGGGTTTTCCTTTATTGTTTATACAGTGGTTACAGACAATCTACAAAAGCTCTAACTCTGCCATTAAACTGGGAGGAGGGTTTTACCAACCTTCTCATTGTCTAGGGGCACCCGACAAGGCTGCCCTCTCTCTCCAGCTTTATTTGCCATAGATCCGGTGGCGAAAGCTCTCCCCACTTCCCCACATTTTAAGGGGCTGCAGATTGGCTGGCTGGAGGAGAGAGTGGCGCTGTATGCGGATGACCTCCTCCTCTTTCTTAATGATGCAGGACCATCGCTGGAGGGTGCACTTCAGGTTTTAAATGCATTTGCCCCCATTATGGGATTACGGGTGAACTGATCCAAGTCTTTTTTATTTCCCATCAACCCAGCTGCTCTAGTAAGGCTACTGACTACATAAATCCAAACTTATCTTCAATAATCCAGGAGGTTAGGCTGAAGCTGAAGGCATGGGAGTCCCTACCCCTATTGCTAATAGGACTAATCAACCTGATCAAAATGAAGGTTTTGCCGAATTTACCTACCTTTTTAGACACTCGCCACAGTGGAATCCAAAATCTTTCTTCACCCAGCTCAACATATTGTTTTCCTCCTTTGTCCAGTGGCCCTTAATCCCAAAGATATAGGTGGACCACTTTGATGCGCCCGGCCTCCCAGGGAGGCCTGGCATTCCCAGACTTCTATAAATACTTCTTGGCCACTCAATTAGTCACTGTGGTGTGGTGGCTGAACCCAGATGCTACCAACTCCGTGGTGCTACTTGAAGCGGCAGTGGTACAGTCACAAGAGGCCTTAAAATTCGTACTTTTCCGTGGCCCACGCATGCCTTATGCACTAACACCGTCTATGATCACTACTTTGCGGGCATGGGGAGCTGGTCTAAAACTTGAACAATAGCCCAAGGAAGCACACTCCACAACTGCCCCACTATGGTGTAATCCCAATTTAGCCCAAATCTACACGATACCAGAGCCTTACGCCTGGACTAAATTTAACGTAAAAACACTTTCCCAAATAGTTGATGACATCTCCTTGATGTTGCTATCTCTCCTACGCTCTAAATTTAATATTCCAGAATCATACTACTTTCGATATTTACACCTCCCATGCCTTCAGCTGCCAATTCTCCCACTCTAACCCCCAGCTCATACAAGCATCTCTGGAAGATGTCCTCAGGTTTGACTGTACAAAAAAAACAACTTCCCAGATATACTGTCATCTCTGGTTTCACCACCAGCTATGGAGAAACTCAGTGCCCGCTCGCACCAAGACGTCCCGGAACTTGACAGTGATGACTGGGATGATATCTGAGACTTCCCATTGCGGTCCTTAGTTTTCCTCAGAGGCCGCTTAATACAATATAAGCTGATCCACCGGGCCTACTATACCCCATACAGGCTACATAAAATGGGCTCCAGCATCCCTTCAGAGTGCTGGAGATGCGGGGGAATATAGGAATATAGAGACTTTACCCACATTTTCTGGACCTGCCCAGCTATCACTGGTTTCTGGGAGGAAGTGTTATCATACATTAGTTTAGTCAGTGATATCCTGTTACAGCCTTCCATGTCAGTTTGCCTGTTAGGACTTGTTGAGCAGTTGATCCCCACTGTGGCGGGGTGCACTATGGTGTACCAGAAAGTGTGGTCTAAATGGTTAGCAGAGCCTTCCACGGCATAATTCAGATTTTCTGTGTGTGAACGTGTAGTAGCCCTTTCCATTTTAACTCCTAATCAGACATTTATTTCCCACAATATAACTGGTTGTGGGTTGTTTTTCTTTCTCCTTTTTTTTTTTTCTATTTTCTATTTGGACACACGGGGGAGCAGGAAAGCTAATAACTCCGCTGACCTTCATGGCACTAATCAAGGGAACCTCACCTTCTTTACTCAAAGTTAGGGATGAGCTTCGAGTTCGAGTCAAACTCATGTTCGACTCGAACATTGGCTGTTCGCAAGTTCGCCGAACAGCGAACAATTTGGGGTGTTCACGGCAAATTCGAATGCCGCGGAACACCCTTTAAAAGTCTATGGGAGAAATCAAAAGTGCCAATTTTTTAAGGCTTATATGCAAGTTATTGTCATAAAAAGTGTTTGGGGACCTGGGTCCTGCCCCAGGGGACATTGATCAATGCAAAAAAAAGTTTTAAAAACGTCCGTTTTTTCAGGAGCAGTGATTTTAATAATGCTTAAAGTCAAACAATAAAAGTGTAATGTCCCTTTAAATTTCGTAGCTGGGGGGTGTCTATAGTATGCCTGTAAAGGGGCGCATGTTTCCTGTGTTTAGAACAGTCTGACAGCAAAATGACATTTTCGAAGGAAAAAACCCATTTAAAACTACTCGCGGCTATTAATGCATTGCTGGTCGAACAATACACATAGAAGTTCATTGATAAAAACGGCATGGGAATTCCCCACAGGGGAACTCCGAACCAAAATTTAAAAAAAAAAATGACGTGGGGGTCCCCCTAAATTCCATACCAGGCCCTTCAGGTCTGGTATGGATATTAAGGGGAACCCCGGTCAAAATTTAAAAAAAAAAATGACGTGGGGGTCCCCCTAAATTCCATACCAGACCCTTCAGGTCTGGTATGGATTTTAAGGGGAACCCCGCGCCAAAAAAAAAAAAAAACGGCATGGGGTCCCCCCCACAAATCCATACCAGACCCTTATCCGAGCACGCAACCTGGCAGGCCGCAGGAAAAGAAGGGGGATGAGAGTGCGGCCCCCCCTTCTGAACCGTACCAGGCCACATGCCCTCAACATTGGGAGGGTGCTTTGGGGTAGCCCCCCAAAACACCTTGTCCCCATGTTGATGAGGACAAGGGCCTCATCCCCACAACCCTGGCTGGTGGTTGTGGGGGTCTGCGGGCGGGGGCTTATCGGAATCTGGAAGCCCCCCTTAACAAGGGGACCCCCAGATCCTGGCCCCCCCTGTGTGAAATGGTAAGGGGGTACTTACCCCTACCATTTCACTAAAAAACTGTCAAAAATGTTAAAAATGACAAGAGAGTTTTTGACAATTCCTTTATTTAAATGCTTCTTCCTTCATCTTCTTCTTCTGGTTCTTCTGGCTCTTCTGGTTCTTCCTCCAGCGTTCTCGTCCAGCATCTCCTCCACGGCATCTTCTATCTTCTTCTCCTCGGGCCGCTATGCACCCATGGCATGGGGGGAGGCTCCCGCTCTTCTCTTCATCTTCTTCATCTTCTTCTCTTCTTCTTTTCTTCTCTTCTCTTCTTCTCTTCTTCATTTTCTTCTCCGGGCCGCTCCGCACCCATGCTGGCATGGAGGGGCTCCCGCTGTGTGACGGTGTCTCCTCGTCTGACGGTTCTTAAATAATGGGGGGTGGGGCCACCCGGTGACCCCACCCCTTCTGACGCACAGGACATGATGGGACTTCCCTGTGGCATTCCCCGTGACATCACAGGGAAGTCCTGTCAAGTCACCGTGCGTCAGAGGGGGGCGGGGTCACTGGGTGGCCCCCCCGTTATTTAAGAACCGTCAGACGAGGAGACGCCGTCACACAGCGGGAGCCTCCCTCCATGCCAGCATGGATGCGGAGCGGCCCGGAGAAGAAAATGAAGAAGAGAAGAAGAGAAGAAAAGAAGAAGAGAAGAAGATGAAGAGAAGAGCGGGAGCCTCCCCCCATGCCATGGGTGCAGAGCGGCCCGAGGAGAAGAAGATAGAAGACGCCGCGGAGGAGAGGCTGGACGAGAACACCGGAGGAAGAACCAGAAGAGCCAGAAGAACCATAAGAAGTAGATTAAGGAGGATAGAAGAAAGAAGAAGCATTTACATAAAGGAATTGTCAAAAACTGTCTCTTGTCATTTTTAACATTTTTGACAGTTTTTTAGTGAAATGGTAGGGGTAAGTACCCCCTTATCATTTCACATAGGGGGGAGGGCCGGGATCTGGGGGTCCCCCTGTTAAAGGGGGCTTCCAGATTCCAATAAGCCCCCTGCCCGCAGACCCCCACAACCACCGGCCAGGGTTGTGGGGATGAGGCCCTTGTCCTCATCAACATGGGGACAAGGTGTTTTGGGGGGCTACCCCAAAGCACCCTCCCAATGTTGAGGGCATGTGGCCTGGTACGGTTCAGGAGGGGGGGCCGCACTCTTGTCCCCCCTCTTTTCCTGCGGCCTGCCAGGTTGCGTGCTCGGATAAGGGTCTGGTATGGACTTTTGGGGGGACCCCACGCCGTTTTTCTTTTTTTTTTTGGCGCAGGGTACCCCTTAAAATATGTACCAGACCTGAAGGGTCTGGTATGGAATTTAGGGGGACCCCCACATCATTTTTTTTTTAAATTTTGGCCGGGGTTCCCCTTAATATCCATACCAGACCTGAAGGGCCTGGTATGGAATTTAGGGGGACCCCTACGTCATTTTTTTTTTAAATTTTGGTTCGGGGTTCCCCTGTGGGGAATTCCCATGCTGTTTTTATCAATGAACTTCTATGTGTATTGTCGGACCGGCAATGCAATAGCCGCGAGTAGTTTTAAATGGGTTTTTTCCTTCGAAATGTCATTTTGCTGTCAGACTGTGCTAAACAGAGGAAACATGCGCCCCTTTACAGGCATACTATAGACACCCCCCAGATATGAAATTTAAAGGGATATTACACTTTTATTGTTTGACTTTAAGCATTAATAAAATCACTGCTCCTGAAAAAACGTCAGTTTTTAAAACTTTTTTTTGCATTGATGCATGTCCACTGGGGCAGGACCAAGGTCCACAAACACTTTTTATGACAATAACTTGCATATAAGCCTTTAAAATTAGCACTTTTGATCATTCATGTTCGTGTCCCATAGACTTTAACGGTGTTCGCGTGTTCGAACGAACTTTTTTCCTGTTCGCATGTTCTGGTGCGAACCGAACAGGGGGGTGTTCGGCTCATCCCTACTCAAAGGTGACACACACTTTGAATTTGATTCCTTAACAATATAAAACGTGCGTGGGCCACCTTTCTGCTTTCTTTATGTTATGTGTTAATCACCTGTATGTGTTTTCAACGCCAATAAAAAAGATTTTTCAAAAAAAAAAAAAAAGACTTTAGTATCACTTTAATGCCACGTACACATAATCTGGATTTTGGTCGGAAAAAGGTATGATGGCTTTTCTGACGGGATTCCGCTCAAGCTTGTCTTGCATACACACGGTCACACCAAATTCCGACCATCAAGAACACGGTGACATACAACACGTACGACAGGACTAGAAAAAGGAAGTTCAATAGCCAGTGCACCACCCTTTGGGCTCCTTCTGCTAATCTTGTGTTCATCTCGTGTTAGTAGAAGTTTGGTGAGAGACGATTCGCGCTTCTCAGCTTTCGTGCTTTTCAGTTCGTTACTGCTCTTCAGTTTGTGCTTGTGGGTTTGTATCTGGTTTTCAGTGCTTGTAGTCAGTTCATATCTGTTTTTCAGTGTGTTCTTCTCCACTCATTTCTGATTTTCAGCTCACTCTTCACAGGCCTTGCTGTTCTTCAGTGTGTTCTGTTAAGTTCGTTCTGACCAGCCGACCGTTTTGAAGCCATGTTGCGGTTACGTACTCCTCGTAGAGTTCGTGCTGTGTGGTGGCTTGGTGTTGGGGTTCTTACTTTGACCCAAGCCCAGTCCATGAACAGAGTGGGGAGGAGTTCATGTACCAAGAATTGGTTGCTCCAGTGTGACCAATTCTCTCACATGCCTTTGCTGCGTGAGATCCAGGAGAATAATCCTGGTGATTTCAGGAATTATCTCCGGATGACTGACCCCATTTTTCACAGTCTGTTGGCTTTGCTGACCCCTTATAGAAGAAGCAGGACACCTGCATGTGGCAAGCTATCACTCCAGATTAGAGACTAGTCACCACGTTGCGGTACTTGGGAGAAGTCTACAGGACCTCAAGTTCTCGACAGGCATCTCTCCCCCCAGGCTCTGGGGATCATTATCCCAGAGACCTGTTCTACCATTATACAGGTCCTGCAGAAGGACTATATTAGGGTAAGTTTTATCTTCTTTAACATCACATGTATTTAATGTATGCTAATGTTTTGTATTTCTTTCATCATTCCAAAATTGCCATGATTGTAATATGCTGTGAATGTCCTCTTTATCCTCATGCATGCTGGATTTTTTAATGCTCCTTTTTTGTCCTTCATGCATATTTGCCTTCACTAACCTCCCCAGCATGCTATCCTGGGCCCATATACACCTAGCCTAGTCACTGTATTTTGTCAGCTCCATAGTAGTGCTTTACCCCAAACACCCCCTATAATGTGTTTAAATGTTATTTGTGTCCTTAAATTCAGGCAGAGTGCCAGAGGCTTTTTTTGGGGTCCCAAAATCATTTGTAACTCTCCCCCCAACGGCTAAGTCAACCGATACCAATCCTCCGTCTGCTGACTTTGCCAAACCCATACACACTATACCTACCTCTTTTGTGGTCAGATTTATGGATGAATTCACCAAAGCATGTAGTGAAAGGGCCTGTCTGAATACTTTCCAATGGTACTGTTTAAAGTTTTGTTCTCCTATTATCTTGATAGGTAATTGCAGAATGTAAAAATGTGCTTCAATTTGTACAGTGTGTATTTATATTTTTGTATTATGACACTTCTTACCTGTCCGATGGGCTGCCAATAGTGTAAGTAAGGAGGGGCTGGCCAAAGAAACACACATTATTTATGCATTTAGCTCTCAAAGAAGTGGAGAGGGTTACCTATCCAAAACATCCCCCGGCCTAAAATTTTTACAATGGGCCATCAGAGGGGAGGAAGAATCTGATAAGTGGACCTTATACTTTTGTCTTTAAATACTACTTAAAATAAAAGTTATACTGATTTTGGCCAAGAATGTTTGTGTCTAATCTGCTTTCAAAGTTATGTGCAAAATTACTAATTTTATTTTTTCTGTTTTGACTCCACAGTTTCCTTCAACGCCACAAGAATGGCAGACTGTGGCTTCCCACTTTGCCAACCGTTGGGACTTTCCCAACTGTGGAGAGGCAATTGATGGGAAACACATCCACATAGTCCCACCACCCCATTCGGGGTCATACTATTTTAACTATAAGGGGTTTCATAGTATCATGTTGATGGCGGTGGTGTCGGCGACATATGAGTTCCTCTAAGAATGGCCAGTTGTCAGATGGTGGAGTATTTGCCCAGACGGAGTTCTACGGACGTCTCCAGAGTGGTGGCTTGGGATTTCCACCTGCGGAAGAGAACGTTGAAGGACTCCCGTTTGTTTTTATTGCTGATGAAGCATTTGGTCTGGGCGATCACCTGATGAGGCCATTCCCCCAGAGGACCCACACCCTGGAGAAGAGGGTTTTGTAAATACCGGCTGGCCAGAGCCGAAGAGTCGTGGAGAATACCTTTGGGATAATAGCCAGCCGGTTCCGCCTATTTCTAACAGCTATAAATATGGCGGAGTACAAACTGAACCATATAGTATTATCCTGCTGCATACTGCACAACTCTTTTTAAAAAGAAATGCTCCAAATTATGTTGCCTCAGTTGGGCCTGAGGCCGGACTTCAACAACAATGACGGCCCTGGAAGCTGACCGTCCTGGCTTTCCCCCGCAAAGCGCCCGTGAAGTGCGGGAAAAATATGTTGACTATTTTACGGGTAGGGGGGCCATTGCTATGCCAGAAAATTTTTAAATATTTTCTAAATAAAAAAAAAAAATCTGCTAAAATCTTGATTTTGATTTACTGCTTGTGTTTGTTTTAAGCTGTCTCCTAAGTTCTCCTAGTGCACTTGTAGTGCCAAGTGGTTTTTACATTATTAACTAACCCCCATTGTCACTGTTGTTTTAATACAAAAAGTGGTATTGAGCATTGAAAGAATAAGCCACGCATTGTTGAGTATAAAACCTTTTACTCCGTGCACATTCACATGTGCGTTATAAAACATTTTGTTTTCAAAAAAACACATCTTGTTTTTTTAAAGTTTTACCTTGAAAATTTTAGAAAAGTACATAAACAGGCATGTTTGCAAACATAACATACACAACTCTGGAACTTACAAAGTTCTGAAATTGAAAATCCGAAGGCAATATCAGACATTATAGTTTAAAAAAATGTCTTGATCTTGCCTTCATCAGATGGGGTGATGTCACCCCTGTAAAAGCCAAATTTAGAAGATACAAACAAATTGGGATTAAAACTGGGGATTTCCTTTTTGATCCCATTAGTTATTATAAATTACGAGTCCACGCTTAGGACTTGAAGGGTTGCAGCCTGCCCCTATTTAGTTCCCAATTGGGACTAATTTAGGTATATATAAAAAAGTGGGGAAATGGCGCTACCCTATTAAGATCTAAGGGTAAATACCTAATTCCAATACAGAAATAAATAAACATAAATAGTGCTAATCCCAGTGTAGTTAACACTTATAAATATGCGTGACGGTAATCATAAACATGCACTAATTCCCATACAGTGACATAGGATACAGATATCTGAACTGTGACAGTGTGCCCCTTAGGGCAAGCAGCAATGGTGTGCAATACTAAAGTGTATGTTCAATATGTACTTTCATTCCAGAGGGCTGTGTGCCCCTTAAAACAAGCACCAGCAGTAATGCGTATTCAAAAATGGACTCAGTATATGCATACAGCCCATTAACTGCTGTTTGTAGTGAAATTATCAAAGTGACATCTACTATACTAACCGACAGCCAAACATGTATATATGTATATATATAAAATAAAAAATGAAAAAATGGGAAATAATGTAAATTAAACTATAAATTCATGTGACATATATACCACAGTCTGTAGAGGTATATCAGGACCGAGTGTGCATAAAGCTAGAATAGACTCTTGTTAGAAGACAAAGTCTCTAGAAAAGCAAAAGTCTCTGTGAAAAACCAAAGTCTCTGTGCAATCAAATAAAAATAAAAATGAAAATCAACGGTGACTTCTGTGCTCATCTCCAAGTGCTCCCCCAATGTGTCCCCACTCACCAGAAGCAGTCACCCCTGTAAGGGTAATGGGCATAGAGTGGGTATCTTAGAGTGGATGTTCCCTTGGATATCAGGCTTAACCTCCGATCCTCCGTGGATGTGCCCCGGTAATCCGGTTCGAGGTTCCCATCTGGCGTTTCAGAGATGGACTCTTCCGTGCCTCATCACCATCAGTATATGTTTACCTCCATTGAAAAGAAACAGGGGACTTCCGTAGTGATGTAAGTTCAGGTTTATTCAAAAAGTGTACATAGAACCATAAGCAGCTGACCCAGTACAGCCCGGCTATACAAAGAACGAGACCAGGAAGCCAGGGGCGGCGTGCGTCCCAGCTTGCGTTCCAACCAGAGCTTCTGGGTGTGACGTGTGAGCGTGACTCCGCCTTACCCATTTCGTCATAGGACGTTATCAAAGACGGTGTTGACGCTTCACGCTCCACACTTAATATAGGCCTGCGGACTCCATAATACCTCCCCTAATTACATAATGGGTGCAGCCAGGTATGCAGATAGGGGGATATCTTACAAAGACGAAGCCGCTGATGTCCATAATAAACAGAACAAGAACTAAATGCTAATACAATAAAAACAATATTCGTAAACGTAACATGTTATTCATTTTATGTGATCCTATTTTTCACATATAGGCCTGCGGACTCCATAGTGCCTCCCCTCGTTACATAATGGGCACGTCCAGATATGCCGGTAGGGGGATTTTTAAAAAAGACAGAGCCGCTAAGTCTGTATGTAAACGCACCAAAAAAGTGGGTGCTAATACATTAGATCCATTACATTGAAAACAATGTTCGCACACACATCATGATATCCACTTCATATGATCCCATCTAGTAAATGATAGCAATGATGCCGCAATGCCACTATGCATTGCAAATGCACCACAACTACCATTAGTGGAAGCAGATACAATAGAGCTACCATAAATATGCAATACATTTGGGTGCCCCATGCAAATTATATGTATGGTAAAATAAAAAATGAATAAAAATAAAAATAAAAATATTATTAAATAATAAAAAATAAAAATAATATTAGAGAGCATTGCAGGGGATATAAATGAAAAATATTAATTGGTATAAGCCCTCGAACTAGATATAAAACATTTTTTTTAAATATTCTAAAAAATTCCCTCAAAAAATTTTGGGGATTAGACTACTAACATCCTAGGAGGTGTAGAATAATGATAGTAATATCTATCTAACAAGTTGCCATGTCCTTGCAGGATAAAATATATAAATACCTTTAATACGAGCTAATGCGAACCTCGTTAGGAACTAACAGGAAAAATACCAAGAAAAATACGATATAGTTGCATAATGCACCTTATATGCTTGAAGACCCAGGTACTATATTTACAGCCGCACCAGGGCTGTGGGTAGGCCTAATGTCTAGCGTAGGACATATTCAAGGATAAAAAATGAGAAAAATGAAAAAAAGAAAAAATGAAAAGATTAATATCTTGGCCATTGGTCCCTTGCCTAAAAAGGCCAGTTTGTGAGCTACTCTACCCCACCCTCCTCGCGATGGTTTCGTACTTCACCATAACATACCGTTTTTATTGTGTATGGGTATGTAGGTGTATTATTGTTGAATCCTAAGTATATATTCTAATACTATACACCCTCCTTCCTGTCATAACCTCCCACCTATATGTACCAGTAACTATCCAGTACTTAGGGGTTAGCTATATAACAGTTTAAGTCGATGTCCAGGTTTAACCCTTTGGGGGCAAGGGATCCTAGCTGGTATATCCAGCTAGTCTCATTTCTAGAAATTAAAGTTTCCTTATTGCCCCCCCTCCAATGCTCTTGTACGGAATCGATGCCATAAAAAATGAGTCCACTAGGATCTCTTTGGTGGACCTCATCGAAATGCCTGGACAAGCTATGATTAGGGAACCCTTTTCTAATGTTTTTAATGTGTTCCCTAATGCGAACAAAAAGGGGGCGAGTAGTTCTACCCACATACTGGAGGTGGCAAGGGCATTCTATAATGTACGTAACGTGTACTTCGACATGTGATTAATTTGTTGATGCTATATTCCTTATGGTCGGTGCTTGATTTGAACAGGATTTTCTTTCTGGGTTGCTTTTTTGTAACTCTACGTGGCAGGCATCTTTGGCACCTAAAAAACCCTTTCAAATCAGGAAAGATCTTAATTGGTTTCGGGGGGTCTATAACGTTTCTTACAAGGTAATTCCTTAGACTGGGGGCCTTCCTATATACGAATTTTGGTTTCGCAGGCAGGATTTTTGATAGGACAAGGTCTTCCTTGAGGATCGGCCAGTATTTTTTTATTATACGTTCAAGATCTTTGAATTGGCTATTGAACCGGTAACAAAGGCTATGTGGACTTCTTTGTTCTTGTTTCTATTCCTACTTAGGAACAGAGTATTTCTGTCCATGTTCATGATCTCACTTTTCAGCTTCAGAAGTCTGTCCATTTCATATCCTTTTTCTTGAAATCTTTTAATTAAGATGTCCTTTGGGGACATTGAACTTCCACCGTGGGTGATGGCAGCTGGAGGTGGGAATGTACCCATTGCGATCGGTAGCTTTGAAAAATGTACGGGTGGAAAGCGTGTCCCCCGCTTTAAAAATCTCCAGGTCCAAATAGTCAATCATATCATGACTCCACTTCCCAGTAAACATGATACCATACTTGTTTATGTTTAGACCCTCAATGAATTTAGTAAGGCTCTCTGGTGTCCCATCCCATAAGATGATTACGTCATCTATATATCTCCTGTACATCTTAATCTGGGGTATATCCTTACTGTAGATGTACTTGTCCTCCCACATATCCATGAATAAATTAGCTACGCTAGGAGCGTAGCGAGCTCCCATTGCGACACCCTTTGTTTGTACATAATATTCCTTATCGTACCAAAAATAGTTACATTCCATGGCCAGCTTAAGGCCTTCTAAAATGTAACTAATTTGTTGCTGCTTCATACTCGTGTTCGTATGTAATGCTTTTTCGACTCCCCGTAGACCGTCCTTCTGCTCAATACTCGTGTACAAAGAGTTAACGTCTATTGCCACAAGCAACCAATGATCCCATACCTAATGTCAACATGTGCTATCTCCCATCATGGGGATCAATGGGTGTGTTTTGGGGGTGCAGCCCCTTCCTCTCACCTACTTGAGTTACGAGGAAGGGGTTGCACCCACAAAACGCGTACATTGATATCCTCTGATGGCAGATAGCACATGTTGACACACTGTGTGCATCTTCCAAATTTGGCTTTTAAAATGCGTAAAAAAAATTAAAAACTTGGTCCTAAATATATAAACTGGTGTCATTTGGTAGTTCTTTAAATTCTTCCTAGTACATCAATCATGTTCTTCAGTTTTTTTTCAACCTCATTTGTCTTTTGCTTGATCATGTCTAAATCCTGACTACAATACATGATGTCCTGGATTAGTCTTTGTGCACTGTCAGTGGTGAAAAGAGTAGATTGTTCTTCCACAACATACACGTCACCTAAAATAATAAATACACACCATGTATTATAAATTTGCAGGCACACATCTATTACCTGAATCTGTGGTGTCAGACACTCACCTGTTGTGGTGACAATTTCCACCACCTCTCCTTCCTCCACATCCTCTGGTTGTGTCCTCTGTTCCCCTTCTTCAGGAGATGGGGGGGTCCCTGGTGTCGTCAGATGTCCCGAGTATTTTCTCCCCTATGAGAATGAAACGAAAGGTATACTTAGCACACAGATATTTGTGGTCAGAAATAGGAATATGAAACATTGCTTGGAAGTGGGGTACAATTGTCTGGGCAGAGTTCCAAGTTGAAGCCATTAATTATTCCCTTAACAAAGCTGGAATACTTATCTTTTTTGGACAAGTTTCACACATGTAGACACCCCAAGTATCCACTGGAGTACCTGTGTGGGACACCCTAAAAAGTTTGTTCTTGTGTCCCACACTAGTGCTCCTGAGTCCAGATGTGTAAACAGCTGCTGAGTGTCCTCTCCTTACATTGCACTGAATCAAGTTTGCATTTCATTCTAGTTACAAACACATCTAGACAATAATGTCCTAAACTTATTTTTATACAAATTAGCATGACCAAATGTAATTAACTCTGTATCTGCCAAAAACATCGTATTCAGTTGACAAACGAACAATGTTTCCTACGACCATTTACTGTGCCTACGAATATGTCACCATTTTAAACTGTGCAACAGTAAAGAAAAGCACATGGCACAGCATGCAAGTAATAATCATAATAGGAACACACGACAAGCACTTACTTTTTAGAAGCACTTTCTTGATCCTTCTGTACTGATCCTGCTCCCTCCAGTTTCAGGTCTGACCAGCGTTTCCTCAATTGATCCTTGGATCGTCGTACCCCAAAATTCCTGTGCAGACTCTTCACAACTTTAGTCATGATTTTGGCCTTTATCACATTTGGGTTTAGGTACGGTCCATGTTTGCTATCATAGTCGTTCCTCCTCAAGATGTCCACCATCTCCACCATCTCTTCAAAGACCATATTTGAGGCCTTAAATCTTTTCGGGCTCCGGGCCTTCCTCCTCCTCGTTACTGCTCTTAACACGCACCTGCTGTGTCTCCGCCATGTTCATCTCCCACTGCACAGATAGAGTGAAGGGGCGGGGAATATTCTAGAAAGAACGTCAGGGGCGGGCGACGTGGGTGGAGTTTCACGCATGCACAATGTATATAAGGTTAACAGGCGTGTGTCGTACGTACGTTCTGTGTGCGGAGGAAGGAGGACAGTAAGTGACGAACGTTATAATGAAGGTAACATTTTAACTTGGGACATCAGCGGCCTATACTGATTATAGATTGAGGCCTATATTGGGATAAGATTAGGAGAGTTATTTTGTGTTTTTGTCTTGTGTTTGGTCTTTCAGCAAAGATGAAACATTTCAAAGACCCGGATATCATGGGCCAGTTCATTGACAAATACAGGGATATGCGTAATTTGTGGGAGGATAAAAACCCCTTATATCGCAAAAAAACCCAGCAAGGAAGGCATCGCTGGAGAAACTGCTGCAATTTGTGAAGACGCAGGTCCCCGACGCAGACATTGATTTTGTGGAGAGGAAAATTGGTAGCTTGAGAAGCACGTATAGGAAGGGGCTTAATATGATACAGGCTTCCATGAGATCAGGAGCAGCAGCAGAGGATGTGTATGTACCCAGTCTGTGGTACTAAACCAGGATGCGGTTTCTGGAAGACCAGATGGAAGTCAGGGAATCACTTTCCACACTTCCATCCAGCCTTCCCTCCACCCTTCCCTCAACCCTTCCCTCAACCCCAGCTGAGGCTTCTGAGGACCAACCTGGGCCTTCCATCCTGGAAGAAGTGGAGGAGCCCAGCTGGAGCCAGGTATAGTATTTTTGTACTTTTTATTGTTGTTAACTAGATGTTATTATTGATAACAAATGAATGATTGAACAAAAAGTGTTTTACATATCAATAGACAGTAGGGGCCAAAAATGATTGGGACAAGAATGAAAAATGCTGGGCTCAGAATGATAGAATTTTCTATTTGTTAACATTCAATTTGCAACAGTCATGAGCTGAAAATTGTGTGTGATTGATGAACCAAAAACTAAAACTATGTCCCTTTTTCATGCACAGGAAGACCTCAGCCAGGACGAGGCTCTGGAATGTGCCACACAGGAGGAGGGTAAGTGTCAGCCAGGAGGAGGCGGGGGTTAGTGTCAGCCAGGAGGTGGCCGGGCTCCGTAGGAGCCTCACCCAATCCCAGGTGCCTCCCCTCCCCCTTCCAACAAAAAGTGCCAGGAAGGGGAGTAACGTGGAGAAGGCAGCACTGGACCTCATTAAGGAGGCTAATGCGGCCCTGAACCCGCCCAATGCTGAAGAGGCCTATGGCTATTATATAGCTTCCAAATTGCTGCAAATGGAGGAGGGCCAACACCACAACTGTGAAAAACTTTTAGTTGAGGCCATTCACAAGGGGTTGAGGGGCCAAATGACCGATGACATACACTTATGTGTGCTCGCCCATCCTCCCCCTCCTCCTGCCACAAGTCCACCTCCAGAGCCACAGCCTCCTAGGAAGGCTGCAGGGAATCGTGGAGGGAAGGCTGCAAGGAAGACAAGAAAGTGATAGCCTGGGTTCAGTCTGGTCTGACAGAAGACGCAGCCTGTTGTACCACAGCTTGGGGACATATATGTCATCTGCTGCTGTTCGTGATCTCTGGGAGTCCTGGACCAGATTGTGCTCCCCATTATATGGACTTCTCAGGCTACCAATTTTAATTCATAAAGAGTTGATGTGTGCCCTGGGGGCCAAAGGCTTCGCAAATTCAAGCAGTTTCTCCAGTGTTGCCTTCCTCTTTATTTTGTTATTATGAGCCAGAATACATGTTTTTATATGAAAATACTTGCCTATGTGTTTTTCTTCAAATAGGACAGTTTGTTTGTGAGTAGGCAGGTACATTTCCAAAATACAATGTCAAATTATCAAGGGACACCAACACCAACCTCTTTGAGCTTTATAAAAATGCAAGATAATAATGTTATTGTAGAAACTTGACACACCAAAAAATAAATAAATTATGGAGATCACTAGAAAATTAATTTAAAAATGATTCCTTCTGTATTGAATTGTATTGTACTTGTACTGTCTGCCCTAATGTTGTTGTAAAGCGCTGCATAAACTGTCGGCGCTATATAAATCCTGTATAATAATAATAATAGTCCAAAAAAAGGAGTTCTTGATTAAAAAATACATTAAAAAAAAATGACTATAAAAAATAAATCTAAACATTATTATGGAGATCTGGCTTTAAAAACAAAAAAGATTATTCAGGAGATCACGAGAAATAATAAAGAAATAAGTTTGCGAGAACTATGTATAGATATCAGCAGCAAAACAACTTATTCTTCTAGCATTATAAAGAACAAAAGAATGAGCTGAATTAAAAGATCCATAAATTTACAGCATGACGATGTGCTAGCTCCATTAGGAATGCTAGTTTTACCAGACCGAGCGCTTCCGTCTCTTAGTTGATTCTAAGCATGCGTCATTTTTGGCATGTTGGAATTGCTTACAGACGACTGCATTTTCGGCTAGGAAACTTTTCCGACCAAAAAATTGAGAACCTGCTCTCAATCTTTTGCTGGCTGGAATTCTGCCAGCAAAAGTCCGATGGAGCATACACACGGTCACATTTTCCGACCAAAAGCTCTCATCTGAGTTTTGCTGTCGGCATTTTCCGATCGTGTGTACGCGGCATAAGTGTTGTTTTTTTTTTTTATCAGTACCAAGGATACAAAAACCAATTACAACTTAGGTCAAGAGGGCTACTGAGCAAGAGAGTATGGTGGATAAACAAAACATCACCAGAGCCGTCGCAATAAGCAATATCCATGATACTACAATGCAACATACAGAAGACATACAGAAGAAGCGAGAATAGACCCAATGACCTGACAAATTCTTCTGGTATTATCACTGTCTCTGTTGTACTTGCCCAGATATAAATTGATCCTAGGGAAAGAAAGTGGAAGAGAATAGGGGTAAAAACAACTGGAAGGTAGTGAAGGGGACTAACAGTGGTTGAGACTAAGAAATGAGAATATAAAGAACAGAAGAGGGGGAGAGAAGGAAAACTGTCCAAATATATTTGCCCAAAACTGAACTGCATATTCCAGAAGAGGTCCTACTAGTAATTTGTACAGATATCTTTCTCTCTGGAGTCTATACCTCTCTTAATCCAAGAACTGACTTTGCTCGTTTTGGAAACCTCAATATGGCATTGTATGCTATTATTAAGATTATGATCTACCAAAACACCCAGATCCTTCTCCACCATTGACTCCCCAGTTGTACTCCTCCTAGTATGTATGATGCATGCATATTCTTAGCCCCAAAGTGCATCACTTTACATTTATTAACATTAAACTTCATTTGCCACATAGTTGCCCAATTAAACAGAGCATTGAGGCTGGCTTGTAAGTTGGAGACATCCTGTAAAGACGTTATTCCACTGCATAGCTTGGAGTCATCTGCAAAGACTGAAATGATGCTTTTAATCCCAGACCCTATATCATGTATAAATATATTAACCACTTTCTGACTGCGCTATAGCCGAAAGACAGCTATAGTGCGGGCTTCCAGTGCTGGGGGTTTTTTTTCTCAAAATTTTTGGCCTTTTTTTTGTTAACCTAGTGGTGATTATAAATACCACCAAAAGAAAGCTCTACTTGTGTGAAAAAAAAATGATAAAAATTTCATTTGGGTACAGTGTTGTGTGGCAGTGCAATTGTCATTCAAATTGCGAAAGGGCTGAAAGCTGAAAATTGGCCTGGGCACGATGGGGGTACAAGTGCCCAGTAAGCAAGTGGTTAAAAAGTATGGGTCTTAACACTGAACCTTGGGGTACACCACTTATAACCTTAGACTATTCAAAGTATGAATCATTAACCACTACTCTCTGAATATGGTCTTTTTGCCAGTTTTCTATTCGTTTACAAACAGATTTTTCCAGACCTGTAGACTTAACCTTAAACATTAATAAATGTATGGGGACTAGTGCGCAAAAAAACCACAATGTAAACAAAAGACTCTGAAACTAACAGTGAGAGAGCTGCCAACATAGATGGGTCCACTCAGTTCCCCCAGGGAAACAATACAAATTATAAAATATGTGGCGCTACTCTATCAATCAGTAACAATCAGACAATTAAAAACCTTAAAGGGGTTGTAAAGGTAAAAATTTTTTCACCTTAATGCATTCTATGCATTAAGGTGAAAAAACTTTTGACAGTACCGCCGCCCCCAGGCCCCCCGTTTTACTTACCTGACGCCTCGAATCTTCGCTCCGCGTCCTCGTCAGCTTCATTGCAGCTCAGCCTGGTCGCTGATTGGCTGCAGTGGATGGATTGAAAGCAGCGCAGCCATTGGCTCGCGCTGCTGTCAATCACATCCGATGACGCGGCGCGCCGGGGGGCGGGGCCGAGTGATACAGCGAGCGGCTATAGCCGCCGGCTGTATCACGGGAGCGCGCCCGCAAGCACTCACCACCGTGCGAGGGAGCTCGCATGAAGGTGGTAAATGCTTGCGGGGAGGAGCTGAAACAGCCGCCGAGGGACCCCAGAAGACCAGGTTCGGGGCCACTCTGTGCAGAACGAGCTGCACAGTGAAGGTAAGTATAACATGTTTGTTATTTAAAAAAAAAAAAAAAAACAACTTTACAACCCCTTTAACCGTAATCATCTAAGATAAAGGATGAAGTTGACAAAGTTGACTCCAAAACATAGATTCATGGCAAGAAAAAATTATAATAACCTTAGGACTAATAGCACCACAGAGGAGTCCATCAAAGAAGACATCAGTTCTAAAAAATGAAAATAAGTAGGTGAATATCAACCATTAAAGTGCTAAGTAGGAGTAAAATAAATATATACTGTATCAGCCACCCCCCCTAAAGGGAAGTGACAATATACAGTGAATCTGTAAATAAGAAGTGATGACTTTCCAAACTAGCTGAACACCAAAAAAAATCCCTAGTGATAGGCAAAACACCAAATAAATCTTAAAATGTGTCACAAGTAGCAGCTGAAAATCAAATAATCCCTAGTGCTGATATCAAATAAATCTTAAAAGTGAATCACATAAAAATATGTACAGCAAACTATCATAAAGTGCAAAAAAATCTGAGGCATGCAGAAATTCCGTATTGATATGAATCCACAGTATCAAAATTAAATTCAAGCGGTGATAATGGTGCAGTCATGACATTATAAACGTTCTAATGCACTATAGGTGAGTAATTAATATATGTAATAATAAATAATCAATATAAGGACAGACAATCCCACAACAGAGATGCCGTCCCAAATAGTGATAATAGTGCAATTTAGTCCATAAAAAAGTGCAACTGTGATGAATGATGTCCACAAGGAACAGTCTTTGAGTAAAGTGCAGAGTGTGCAGTGACTGGTGCTCTTCTTCTATACACGTTCTGGTGCATACACCAAGTGTTTCCCCCAGCCTCTCACCTCCAGCAGCGGCCCCCAGTGGGCCAAGTAGAGCGGGTAGCTATTCTAGGAGAGGATGTGTTTCCTGGAGCGATGTTAGTGGATCTGTCTCTCTGAATCTCCTCCCGCCGCTCCCAGTAATCCCAGCAGTTGTTTAGGAACAAAGGAGAGGTCTCATGGTGTAGTAATTATGAACAAGTTTTATTAACAAACGTAGTAACTTACATCTAAAATCACAGCGATCAATGGATGTGTTGAGCTTCCGGGTTCGGCCTTCCCCGAGAAGCGTCGGCACCTGACTCCTCCTACCCTGACGCGTTGCGTCACACCACGTGACTTTATCAAAGGGATCCATCTTTGATGGACTCCTCTGTGGTGCTATTAGTCCTAAGGTTATTATAATTTTTTCTTGCCATGAATCTATGTTTTGGAGTCAACTTTGTCAACTTCATCCTTTATCTTAGATGATTACGGTTAAGGTTTTTAATTGTCTGATTGTTACTGATTGATAGAGTAGCGCCACATATTTTATAATTTGTATTGTTAACCTTAAACATTAGCCATGTGTGGGGAACTGTGTCAAATGCTTTTGCTAAATCCAAGTATACCATGTCCATCGCCACCCTTCTGGCCAAGGTTTGAAATCAGATTTGTCTGAACAACTTCTGTCTTTCATGAATCCATGCTGTCTGTTGCTTAAAATACTTTTTTCCAGCAAGAACTCATCTATGTAATCTTTTATTAAACTCTCCAGTATCTTCCCAACTATAGAAGTTCAACTGTACACAGGCGGAAGAGAGAGACACGTGATGTGAGCTGCACACAGGCGTAGAGAGACACGCTGTGTGAGCTGCATACAGACACATGGGGGGTTATTTACTAAAGGCAAATTCACGAGGCGTGTCCGGGATGGCAGAAGGAGCAGGTGTGTGAGGCCTGAGCTCCCGCAGATCGGAGCAGAATCCTCCTATTTTGGGGTGCAGATGCCGGGGAAAAGACCCTCCTGTACCCCCCTCACCTCTAAGACACCTTGGGGTGTGTACAGGAGAAATCCCCCAACAAAAATCTCTGGGATAGGCTACGCCGCTGAGAACCGCGGACTAGGCCGAAGCCGCTGCCTGATTCTCCTGCCCACATCGGGAAACAGGCCGGGGCGGACCGGAAATAAATCATCTTCCTTGGAGTGCAAACGCCAGCAAAACGACCATCCAGTGCCCCCTTCATCCCTGAGACACTTCTGGGGTATGTACAGGAGGACCTCCCAGCAAAAAGCTCGGAAAAAGCCGTGCTGCTGAGAACCACGGACAGGGCCGAAGCTGCGGTCTCGCCTAAACTCCCTGCCCACATGGAGGACCAGGCCGGCGAATCGACCGAGCCGGAGCGGCCCCCGGACCTGGCGGCGGATTTCAAAGCTGTAATGCAGGCCATAACCTCCCTTACAGAAAAAGTGGATCACATACAGACTCATGTGGAGTTTATCAGGAAGGATTATGATACCCTGAGAGGCCACATGCACGAGGTGGAGCAGAGGGTCTCACAAAATGAAGACACGGTGACCATGGGGCTGAATTGCATGTGCTAAAAACCAAGGTTAAAGTGTTGGAGGCCAGAGCGGAATATGCCGAGAATCGCAACCGAAGGAACAACTTGCGAATTTTGGGGCTTCTGGAGGGAGCGGAGGGTACGGACCCCACTGCGTTTACTGAACATCTATTGCAACAACTGCTCCCCTCTGCACGGTTTTCGCCATTCTTCACCGTGGAAAGAGCACATCGCATACCATTCACCAAGGGCCCACAAGGTGCGCCGCCCAGCACCTTCATCTTTAAATTACTTCACTTTCGGGATCATGACCTGGTGATGAAGGAGACGAGAGCACAGGGAGAACTCCGCCTTGAAAATGCCAAACTCCTGATCTTTCCGGATTATTAGCTGGAAACGCAGAAACAACGGAAATCCTTTGACGCAGTGAGAGCCAGACTTCGAGCCAAGCATATCAAATACAGTATGCTGTTTCCGGCAAGATTCTCTTACATGCCATTATAGACAGATTAGAGTTGGTAGTGGTGGGACTGTACCTGCCCCCCCCCTGGCCTCTATAAGGGTACTTAACCACATTATCTCTAAAATAGCTGCCTTTGGTACAGATAATGTGGTAATATTGGGGGATTTCAACCTGGTCCCGGACCAGGCTCAAATGGACGGGCTGCAATGGACAGGCTCAAACCGGGGACGGGTTCACCATCAGAGCTGTCCTCATGGGCTGAGGCGTCTAATTTAACTGACATGTGGAGGTGGCGTCATCCTTCTCGACGTGCCTACACTTGTCACTCAGCCTCCCACAAGACCCTGTCATGGATAGATCTTGCATATGTGGGGGGTCTGTCCTGCCCATGGTTCGGGACATCAATAAACTCTCCCGTGGCATATCCGACCACGCCCTGCTTGCTTTAAAGCTCTGTGTGTCTAATGCCCCAGGGGAGAATCTATGGAGATTGTCCAGATTCTGGTTGACTGACTCTAGAGTATCTGAACCCTATAGATCCGAGGCGATACATTATTGGAATAACGGTACAAGAACTAGTGCGCAAAACCACAACCTCATATGTGAAATCAACAATACTAAAATCCAGTACCAGATAAAAAAGCTGCCAACAAAGATGGGTGCACTCAACACTCCAGTGCGCAAATAATAAAATAAGATAATATGTGGCGCTATTCTACCCTCCCTGTACCACACTGCAGAGAGCAAATACACTCCTATTATGTCAATCACCTTCCTACCATTCAACAAAGGGAATCTGCGAAGAACTCCAGTGTCTATCTAAATGATAGTGACAAAAACTACCTTGATGATAAATACATAGTGTAAAAGTCTAAAAAAAATCTTACATACCAACTAATAATAATAAAGTGACTGTGTGCACAAATGTAATTCCTGATGCAATGACCAAATCAAAAGAATGACATAAGTGTCAAAAAAATTTAATACAATATGTAGTGACATCAATACGTGGCTGCAAATATAACCCAAACCACTTACTAAAGTGCAAGAATATTATGTGTGCAGATTATTCAGATGCTAACGTGTTAAATATCTCATCTCCTCAAAATAAAGCAATGCAAATAACCCAAATATGCAGAAAATGTCATAAATAAAAAGTCGCAGCTAATGATGCGGAAAAAATACTCCTTGCAGCAACACATAAATAATGTTAAGCAAAAAGTGACATAAGTGCAACAATGTTAAAATAATTAAAATAATATGGTCCAAAAAGTGACAATAGTGCAATATAGTCCACACCAATGTTATTGTCATGCAAAATGTGACTTCAGGTGTTCACACAAAAAAGTCTATTTAAGAAGTGCATATGGCAGTGACTTGTGCTGTTCTTCTAATTAGCTTCTGGTGCACACACCAATTGACATAATAGGAGTGTATCTGCTCTCTGCAGTATGATACATTATTGGAGAGACCTAGACCAATCCGTGACTATGACCACATCCTGGGATGCATTTAAGGCCTTTACTAGAGGCAGTTTTCAAACACATATCCATAAGATCCGGAAGGATCTGAGGAGGGAAACAGACAGCCGAGGGAAGGGTGGCAGCATTAGAGGCAGAATACTCCGCGACGGGATCCCCTGGGATATACTCAGACTTCCAGGCAGCGTTGAGAGATGTTCTTCTATTACGCACGGCAGCCACAAAAACCAAATTCTTACACAAGTCACAAAGAATTTTTGAACATGGAGAAAAAACAGGCAGTATGCTGGCATGGCTGGCGAGGGAAAGCTCCTCCCCGGTGACTATCTCAACTATTTGTGATTTGGACGGGACGATCTTGACTGATCCCGCAGATATTAACAATAAATTTGCATCATTCTATCGGGACCTCTATGGTTCTCGGATGGGTTGTTTGAATGAGGAACTGATTGCGTACCTTGACGGGATGGAGCTCCCTTGCCTGACATCAACGTTTAGGGAAGCATTAGATAGCCCGATCCAACTAGAAGAAATTCAGCGAGCAGTAGCCTCCTTGCAAAATGGTAAGACACCAGGTCCAGACAGAATTCCAGCTGAATTCTACAAAAGAAGAAGAAATTCTTCCGTCGTTTAGGTTAATGCTCCAAAAAGCCACGGAGAGGGGCTCATTACCCCCGACTATGGCTGAAGCGGTCATTGTGGTCATCCTTAAGCCTGGCAAGCCCCCTGATCAGTGCGCCTTGTATTGGCCAATATCACTCCTTAACGTGGACGCCACGCCATTGGCTAGACGGTTGAACACTGTGATCATGGCACTGGTCCATCCAGACCAGTCTGGATTCATGCCAGGAAGGGGGACGGATATCAACATCAGACGTCTCCTTACACACCTTTCTAGGGCAGGCGGGGACGGTCCGGAGGTGGTAGCCTCTCTTGACGCCGAGAAAGCTTTTGACTCGGTGGAGTGGCGCTACCTCTGGGCTGTCCTGCGCAAATTTGGATTTGACCCTCGCTTCATTGGCTGGGTGCAGATGCTATACCATAACCCCCCGGCACGCATACGAACAAATAACTCACTATCATCGTCCTTTCCTTTATCTAGGGGTACCAGGCAGGGCTGTCCGCTTTTTCCTGGACTGTTTGCCCTGGCCATGGAACCCATGGCTGCTCGTATCAGAGCCGCCCCCTTGGTACAGGGCATCCAGGTAGGAGTGGTGGTAAACAAAATATCCCTTTATGCTGATGATACCCTACTGTTTCTTAAAGACATATCCTCCCTCTCACCTGCACTTCAAATAATTGATGAGTTTGGCATGTTCTCGGGCATTAGGGTAAATTGGGGGAAAACGATAATTTTTTCATTAAGTGCATCCAGTCAAAACCCACCAACAGGTACCCCCTTAAACTGGACATCTGAATTTAAATACTTAGGAGTAAGGGTTAAAGCTCCACTGTCTACATATTTTGAACTGAATCTTCAGCCACTACTGAAGAATCTCTCACAAAAATGTATAACATGGAAAACCCTTCCCCTCTCTCCAGTAGGGAGGGTAAACTTAATTAAAATGATATACCTGCCAAATTTCTGTACTGGTGACGGTTAGATTGTGGTTTTCTCAACCACGTGATAACCCGGCAGTGACCCTGGAAGCCGCCATCATGGGGACCTACTCCTCTCTCAGCAATGTGGTGTTCAGAGGGATGAAATCCCACCCTGGCATTACGGATCTGATGAACACCACCATTACAGTTTGGAACAGGGCCAGGAATAGCTTTAACAATCCAGAGAGGTTCTCCCCGCACATCCCCCTGTGGGGAAACCCTAGATTGCCGCATTTGCAGTCGGTCCCAGACCCCCAAGTCTGGGCAAGAAAGGGAATTGTTAAGCTAAAACACATTGTGATGGGTGGCAAATTAAGAACTTTCTCTGATCTCAAAAACGCTTACTCACTACCAGGTTGGATGTTGTTTAGATATTATCAACTCCGACATGCTTATAGAAAACAGTTTCCATCTCTCCTCCAGTTAGAATCAGACCCTGTGGAGGGATTACTTACAGCTAAAATCATAGATAGACCATTATCTGCTCTATATTTTCATTTGTCCATACCCCCTACAAAGAAACTTGAGAAAACTCTGGTCAAGTGGAAAGCAGACATTCCTGACTTATCAGAGGAGGAATGGGAAACGTGTGTATCCTCCTTTGTGATCAACACGATATTGGCCAGAGAGCAATTTATGCAGGTCAAGTTCCTCCACAGGGCCTATTACACCCCAAAACGTCTGACGATTTTGACACCTGACAGCCCAGTGTGCCTTGCGCCAGGTGTGGTCTAGAGTCCGCCCCCTTTCTCTATATGGTGTGGTCTTGTCCTCGTCTCGGAGACTATTGGACAGAGATAGCTAACACTCTCAATCAGGTTACCTCCCTAGATGTGGGGGCTCATCCTAAGGCAATTCTGTTGAACATTTTCAATCCCAATGCTAGAGGTAAATATACCAAATTATTTTTGAGCTATGCTACGTTCTATGCCTGAAAAGTAGACATGTGCAGGATGAAAAAATTTATTTAGTTTAGTTTCGATTCGTTATTTAACTAAATTCGTTTAGTTAAATTTGTTGCATTCGTTACATTCGTTTTCGGAATTCGTTTTGTTTCGTATTCGAATTAGAAAAAATTCTACCGCATTCGAAAAAATTCGACCGTATTCGAAAAAACTATCAAATTCAAAAAAATTCCACCACATTCGAAAAAAACGGTCAAATTCAAAAAAATTCTACCACATTCGAAAAAAACTATCAAATTCGAAAAAATTCTACCACATTCGAAAAAAACTGTCAAATTCGAAAAAAATTCTACCACATTCGAAAAAAACATTAACTGAATTTGAAAAAGTAAACTATATATAACCATTTTGCGAAATTTGAAATTCGTATAGAATGAAATCGAATTCCAATAGAAAAGATTAGGATAGAATAGAAAATATAAAAGAATAGCATAGAAAAACAATAGAACAGAATAGAAAAAAATATAATATATTGTATTCTAATTTTTTCTATTCGAATTAATTCTGTGCCAAATTCCAATTTCGGAAGATGGTTATATATATATTATATTTTTTTTCTATTCTGTTCCATTGTTTTTCTATGCTATTCTTTTCTATTCTATTCTATACTTTTCTATTCGAATTTGAATTAATTCTATGCGAAATTTGAATTTCGGAAGATGGCTTCTAAAATTAGAATTTCGTATAGAATGAATTCGAATTTGAATAGAAAGATTAGAATAGAAAATAATAGAAATAGAATAGATTAGAAAAACAATACAACAGAAGAGAATAAAATATAATATATATATTATATTTTTTCTATTCTGTTTCATTGTTTTTCTATGCTATTCTTTTTTATTCTATTCTAAACTTTTCTATTTGAATTCTAATTCATTCTATACGAAATTCGAATTTCGTATAGAATGAATTTGAATTTGAATAGAAAATAATAGAAAAGAATAGACTAGAAAAACAATAGAACAGAACAGAATAAAATATAATATATATATTATACCTTATTCTATTCTGTTCTATTGTATATATGTATATATTATATTTTTTCTATTCTGTTCTATTGTTTTTCTATTATTTTCTATTATATTCTAATCTTTTCTATTTGAATTCAAATTCATTCTATACAAAATTCGAATTTCGGAAAATGGTTATATAGAAATAGAATGAAATCAAATTCTAATAGAAAAGAATAGAATAAAAAAACAATAGAACAGAATAGAAAGAAATATTATATATATATAATATATATATGTGTGTATATATATATATAAAGAAAAGATGTGGATCGATGCTTGATGCAAAAAGTGTCCTTTACTGAAAATTTTTCAATCACATAATATTAAATGTAAGCCAATGTACAGTTCCGAGCGCGAGTCGCTCTTCGTCAGGCTTTTCTGGCTGTGAAAAGCCTGACGAAGAGCGACTCGCGCTCGGAACTGTACAGTGGCTTGCATTTAATATTATGTAATTTAAAATTTTTCAGTAAAGGACACTTTTTGCATCAAGCATCGATTCACGTCTTTTCTTTATCTATTTATGGTGGAAGGTTGGAAGTCCACCTTGACGGTGCTTTGATCGAATAGGATTAAAGAAAAGAGGGTAACCCACCTGAAGTTTATGTATATATATATATATATATATATATATATATATATATATATATATTATTTTCTGTTCTATTCTAATCTTTTCTATTTGAATTCATTCTGTACCAAATTCCAATTTCGGAAGATGGTTATATATATATATATATATATATATATAGACAAAATGGTGTTAATACAGGCCCTCTAACACACGACTCAGCGCCGGGACAGGATGTAGCCTCAACTGCAAACAACAATTGGAACAAATGAATACAGTATAACCGTCCAATTTGTTATGTACAAAGAGGTACGGAAAAAGATATAGGATAAAAAAGCAGCTGTTTAAAATTTAAACATCAAACATATTAAAAGTGGTATAGCATAATCAAACATACAGACCATAATATCCCACTAAACAGCGCTATTGTTGAACAGAAATAAACATGCATGCGGCCAACAACACATGAAAAAAAGTTCTTTTTATAAAAAGCGGTGATTGATTCAGAGTGTAGTTCAGACAGTGTCCACCAGGTGTTTGTATTGCTGATTCTCAGTGTGCACCTTCCACCAGTCAATCAGTTCCCACCATGTGATGACACATTCCCTTTAGGGGGTTAAACTCACCAGGACTGGGTAGTATTTAAGCCTTCAAGGACAAAAACAGCCAAGCCATACACTGCTGCAACCACCACTTCGAAGGATTCTCAGATGATTAAAGACCGAAATTAAATCAACAACAAAAGAAAAGGGTACATAGCGTAATCCTGTTTATTGATAATAGATCCCGTCACATCACACATGAAAACCCCCCCCTTCAATATAGGTTCGTACATTATCATGCAATCAACTAAGCACTTTAGAAGACGTTTACTTCACCGCAGTAGACAAGCCAGCGGCTCAGCTATCCAGGAGCCGCTATTCACTTCCTGGTTCTCCGTGGAACGCAAAGGTCACTTCCAGCATCGTGTGAGCCACGCCCTGACGCGTTTCGTCATATCCTGACTTTGACAGAGGGCGTGGCTACACGACAAACACACGGGCTTAAATTGTACCACCTCCTAAGCCAGTCACAATGTAAAAGACGTGACGGCTGGTGCACGCCGTCCGCCGAGGTAAACAAAGGCGGCTTAATACAGGAGGGGAAGAGGGACATTTTGCCATACTGCACTTATTGTGGCATCTAAACAAACTATGCATATCCATATACCCACTAGCCAAATAGGTTAGAATCTGGGTGTATACATAGCCACTACTTATTATGTTATATTATTCTTCATGGGGCTACACGTAACGTATATTGAACGGATTATTGCATATAAAACATCCCTGATTCAATATTGTTCCGTCATTTAAACATTACTCAGTAAAAATTATATAGTATTTACCAGGGAATAAGATTATTGTCATAACCATATTTTCAAATAAACGACCTATTAAAAAATATTTTTTCACAAGATAATTCATACTGATTGCTGCAGTGACAAAATTAATCATTAAAATCCAATACATTAATTACAGTCCCAAAAAATAACTAAAACAGCTGCATAAAACATACTTCCACATAGCTAGACACAGCCAATGTGTGAACATTAAATAAATATAAATTTTCCAATATAGATAAAAAGGAGCAGCGTATATTCACAAAGGAGGAATAGAGCAGAACCAGTATAAAACAATATAAAAATATCCATATAAAAATACTCTATATAGAAAAATAATTCATATAGAAAAATTATTCACATAGAAAAAAATTTGCATAAAAAGCGATTCATATAAAGAGTGATTCACATAGGAAAATAAATTCAGGAGGTCAGTAATCGCTAATGAAGCAGTTGATGTCTAGATCCACATTCAGCCCTTTAGGCGATAATGTGTCTGCCAGAAAGATCCATTGGGTCTCTCTCCTAGATAGATCGCGGACAAGGTTTGAGCCCCTCCAATTTGGTTTTAAATGGTCAACGCCCCAAAATTTGAGGCCTGAAGGATCCTGATTATGTTTTAATTTGAAGTGAAGCAAAACATTGTGGTCTTTAAAGCCTATTTTTATATTTGTTATATGCTCTGCAATCCTGACTCTTAAAAGTCTCTTGGTGCGTCCTATATAAATGAGCCCACATGGACATTGCAGAGCATATACCACAAAGGGAGTATTGCAAGTAATAAACTCATTGATGGCAAATTCTTTGTTATTCTATGTGGATATGAAACTTTCCAAAGCCCTCATCACATGCCTGACGAAGGGGTCCTGCGCAACTCCGAAGCGTTGCACCTTTTGTGTTGTGATCATGCAATAAATTAAACCGTTTGGATGCCACCGTGTGCTGATCCTTGGTGTGCTGGCAAATATCTACATTGTGACCAGTGTCCAGCTGGTTGTTGCTGCAGCACCCGACCTTTAGGAGCTTATACCAGGAACGTGTGCGATGGGAATATGAAACATTGGAGGGAGGGTGCAACACCTTCCGCACTATTTTATCCGCAATGCTGTGGGACCTTCTATAGATAAATGGTGGGATCTGATTGACTGGTGGAAGGTGCACACTGAGAATCAGCAATACAAACACCTGGTGGACACTGTCTGAACTTCACTCTGAATCAATCACGGCTTTTTATAAAAAGAACTTTTTTTCATGTGTTGTTGGCCGCATGCATGTTTATTTCTGTTCAACAATAGCGCTGTTTAGTGGAATATTATGGTCTGTATGTTTGATTATGCTATACCACTTTTAATATATATATATATATATATATATATATATATATATATATATATATATATATATATATATATATATATATATATATAATTTTTTTCTATTCTGTTCTATTGTTTTTCTGTTCTAGTCTTTTCTATTAGAATTCGATTTCATTCTGTATAACCATTTATATATATATATATATAAAACATCTTCCAAAATTCGAATTTCATATAGACCAAAATCAAATTTGAATATAAATGATTACAATAGAATAGAAAATAATAGAAAAGAATAGACTAGAAAAATAATAGAACAGAATGGAAGAAAATATAATATATATATATATATTATATTTTCTTCTGTTCTGTTCTATTGTTTTTCTAGTCTATGCTTTTCTATTATATTCTATTCTAATCTTTTCTATTCAAATTCAAATTCATTCTATACAAAATTTGAATTTCAGAAGCCATCTTCCGAAATTTGAATTTCGTATAGAATGAATTTGAATTTGAATTGAAAAGACTATTATAGAATAGAAAATAATAGAAAAGAAAAGCATAAAAAAAGATAGAAGAGCATAATAAAAATGTTATATATATATATATATATATATATATGCATTCGAATTTCCGAATAATGAAAAATTTGTCCGAATTTAGATTCGTAACGAAACTAAATGCACATGCCTACTGAAAAGAAATATTTCTCCACTGGAAGGATGCATCACCCCCTAGAGTATCTTCATGGCGCCTAGCAATGAATTCTATACTCCCACTATATAAACTTACATATCTTAATCGTAACTACCCCAAGAAATTTGATAAGATATGGTCGGGTTGGATAGACGCATGGGGTGCTGAGGTTGTGAATGATGTCCAAGTTGACGCTGAGATACTAGCTGTATGATTATACAACATGATTGAGTTCTCTTTAAACTTCACCTAATGTATATGCTCAGTTAAGCTATTGAGGTATTTGTGGTTCCCTCCTTGCCCCCCCTCATCTTTTAAGTATCCTTAAGTATCCCCCCATCTTTAAGTATCCTTAAGTATCCCCCCTTTTATCCCCCCCATCCCCTTCCACAAGACCTTCTTGATTGATTTGTTCTAATCTGATACCTCTACACCAATATTTTGCTGAAATGTCATGTACTGCTCTCGTACTTATTTCTATTGTCTATGTGAAAAATTAATCGTCTATCTTGTGACTACATATATACTGTTACCATATCTAAATGTGCCTATGCATCACTTGTAATGTTAAAATCTTGAATAAAAAAGTTCTTTCTTGTGAAAGGCAAATCCACTTTGCACTACAAGTGCACTGCAAGTGCACTAGGAAGTGCAGTCGCTGTAGATCTAAGGGGGACATGCAAGGAAAATAAAAAACAGCATTTTAGCTGTTGATGATAAAATCAGCAGAGCTTCCCCTCATTTTAGATCTTCCCCTCAGATTTACAGTAACTACACTTCCAAGTGCATTTGCATTATTTTCATAAATAACCCCCATGGTGTGTGTGTGAGAGGGAAGGGTGAACACTGAAGAGAGTGATCAGGACCAGGAAGTTAGACCCACTGACCTGACTGGGAGAGGCAGCGGGTTTCGGGAGACTGTGAGTGTGATGGCTGATCAGCAGATTGGGTGAGGTGGTGGGGGCCCCGGGGGTGTGATTGTTGGACCGGGAAAAGTGTCAGGCTGACGGAGTGAGGCTGCAGGAGCTGACAAGCCATACAGTGGCGGCTGAACAGGAGGAGGGGAGCAGCTGTAGAAAAAACACACACATTAGCTGTGTGTAACGAGGTTGTTTTGTTTTTTGGGAAAGGGGCTGAGATTAGTGTGTGGAGCACTGAGAGTAACTGGGAGAGCCTTTAGTAACTGGGAGTACCTGGAGTAATGGACTACCATTGGTACCCGGAGTAACTGGGAGTACCTTTTGGTACCCGGAGTAACTGGGAGTACCTTTAGTACCTGAGAGTATTGAGAGTACCTGGAGTAGCCATGAGTACTTGGAGTGACTGGGAGTACTGAAAGTACTTGGATGATTGAGAGTAACTGGAGTCACCGGGAGTACTGAGAATACCAGGGAGTACCCTTAGTACCTGGGAGTACCTTTAGTACCTGGGGTAATATAGTCATTCAGGATACTGAGAGTGACTTAGGGTGCTGAGAGTGACTTAGGGTGCTGAGAGTGATGCAGAGTGCTGAGAGTAATGCAGTTTGCTGAGGGTGACACAAAGTGATAGAGGGTGGCCTGTGGATGTTGTGTATCTGGATTTTGCAAAAGCATTCGATACAGTTCCCCAAAAATGCTTAATCTACAAACTGAGATATGTAGGCATGGACCATAGTTTGTTCTTGGATGGAAAACTGATTACGGGGCCAGTTATTTCCAAAGGGGGGGTCAGACTGCTCTGGAGTGGTAAGTGGGGTACCCCAAGGTTAAAGGGGTGGGCAACTAAAGTACATAGCAAATTAGCAAATGAGGTTTATAGTGGAGAAATGTAAATTAATGCACCTGTGGGCCAAAAACATAAACGCAAACTACTCATTAGGGAGTGAACCTCTGGGGGAATCAAAGATGGAGAAAGATCTGGGGGTCCTAATAGAAGACAGAATGAGCAATAGCATGCAATGTTAAGCTACCAAAGTTGGCAGAATATTAGCATGCATAAAAAGGGGGTATACTCCAGATATAAAACTATAATCCTGCGACTTTATAAAACTCTGGTCAAACCACATCTGGAGTATTCCGTCCAGTTCAGTTTTTTTAAATAACAAACATGTCATGCTTACCTCCACTGTGCAGTTGGTTTTGCACAGAGTAGCCCCAATCCTCCTCTTCCGGGGTCCCTCAGCGTCTCTGGTGGCTCCTCCTTTTATTGAGTGCCCCATCGTAAACGTGCTCTCATTCGGGACACCGTGCGGGCGCGCTCCCATGTCCTGCTTCTATTGACATAGAAAGCAGGACTTGGCCCCGCCCCCCGCTTCATTGGATTTGATTGACAGCAGCGGGAGCCTATGGCTGCGCTGCTATCAATCTATCCAATCAGGACAAGAGACACCAGCCATAGCTGGTGTGCTTGTCCCCTGGGCGAGAGACAGGGCTCAGGTAAGTAAAACGGGGGGTCTGGGGGGTTGCAGCATGAGTGAAGGTTTTTCACCTTAATGCATAGAATGCATTAAGGTGAAAAACCACAAGGGTTTACAACCCCTTTAATAAGGGGACTGGAGGACCTCAATTATGAGGAACAACTAAAAGCACTAAACTTGTTCTCTCTGGAGAAGAGAAGCTTGAGAGGGATGTGATAGCGATTTACAAACACCTCAATGGTGATCCCAGCGTAGGAAAAACTATTCAGTCTCAGGGAGTGTAAGAGGACAACGGGCCACAAAATGAGATTGGAGTGGCGGTTTAACCTTAAGCTGCGTAGGTGGTTTTTCACTGTCAGGGCAATAAGGATGTGAACTCTCTTCCACAATTGGTGGTAATATTTTTAAAAGACTCTTGGACATGCATCTTAAAGAACACAACATACAGGGATATGGGAAATGATTATCGACACTGACACACATACACCTACACAGGTTGAACTGGTTGGACGATTGTCTTTATTGAACATTACCTACTATGTAACTAACAGGTCTATAGTTACTTGGTAAAGACTTTGGTCTTTTTTTGAATATAAGCACTACTTTGGCCTTACGCCAATCGAGTGGTACTATTCCAGTAATTGGAAAATCCCTAAAAATTTGAAACGATGGCTTTGAAATGACAGAGATCAATTCTTTAGGGATCCATGGGCGTAAGCTAACTGGTCTAGGTGCCATTACTCCAGCCAATCTCTGGGTAGTTCAAATCCCCCATTATTATCACTGTCCCAGCCCTTGCAGCCCTTTCTATCTGTGCAAGGATCTGAGTCTCCACCTCCTCATTAACACTGGGAGGTCTATAACAAACTCTGATGATAACATTTGTAATACACACACCCATGTGCAATTCCACCCATAATGCTTCAGCTTCATCACATTCTTCATCAACCTAGGTCCTCTTTCACACTCGCTTTGAGATCACTTTTCACATAAAGACAGACACTAGGGATGATCCAAACACCCCCAGGTTCGGTTCACAGCAGAACTTGTGAACAGGCAAAAAATTTGTTCGAACACCCGAACACCGTTAAAGTCTATGGGACACAAACATGAATAATCAAAAGTGCTAATTTTAAAGGCTTATATGCAAACTAGAAAATGCATTTCCTGGGGAAAATGCGTGGGAATGCTGAATAGCTAAATTGCTAAAACGGCCGCCATCAAAACTGCCCCATCATACTGCCATAAAAACTGCCCCATCAGAATTGCCCCATCAAAATTGTCCCCATTAAAACTGCCCCATCATATTGCCACCATCAAAAATGCCCCATCAGAATTGCTCCATCAAAATTGTCCCATCATATTGCCACCATCAGAATTGCCCCATCAAAACTGCCCCATCATATTGCCACCATCAAAACTGCCCCATCAGAATTGCCCCATCATATTACCACCATCAAAACTGCCCCATCATATTGCCACCATCAAAACTGCCCCCATCATATTGCCATCAAAACTGCCCCATTAGAATTGCCCCATTAAAATTGTCCCTATCAAAACTGCCCCATCATATTGCCACCATCAAAACTTCCCCAATCAGCATTGCCCCATCAAAACTGCCCCATCATATTGCCACCATCAAAACTGCCCCATCAAAACTGCCCCGTCATATTGCCACCATCAAAACTGCCCCATCAGAATTGCCCCATCAAAACTGCCCCATCATATTGCCACCATCAAAACTGCCCCCATCAAAACTGCCCAATCATATTGCCACCTTTAAAACTGCTCCATCAAATATGCCCCCATCAAAACTGCCCCATCATATTGCCACCATCAAAACTGCCCCATCAGAATTACCCCATCATATTCCTGTAATCAGAGCTGAGATGCTCCAGCCACCTCCCCCTGTGTATAACAGAAGCTTTGGTAACCATGGCAACAAAACAAACACAGTACACTCTGATTAATGGCTAAAATTTCCTATAATGACCTCTAAACAAAAAGCTTTTTCTCAAAAACTGTAAAAGATATCAAACTGAAAAGATATAGACAGATAGCTGAATATTTTGTGAACATTTAAAAGTTTGTTTGGTGTCTCTAGGTGAAAGTATGAAGGAGCTGAAACTTTTGGGAGCGGAAGAAGAATTTAAGGTTTTTAAGCATGCTCCCATTGACTTCAATGTTAAAAAAGTGTTAAAAAGCTTAATATTTAAAAAAAAAAATGGTAGAAAAAAAGTTGAAAAAGAGCACACATCAGCTAAAAGAGACGAACATTTTAATAGTTGAATGGTTTTAATAGCTGAAAGTATGCAGAAGTTACGCAGAACCAAAGAACGTACGGAACTAGAAAATGTATTTCCTGGGGAAAATGCGTGGGAATGATGAATTGCTAAAACTGCCCCCATCATATTGCCATCAAAACTGCCCCATCATATTGCCACCATCAAAACTGCCCCATCATATTGCCACCATCAAAACTGCCCCATCAGAATTACCCCATCAAAACTGCCCCATCAGAATTGCCCCATCAAAACTGCCCCATCATATTGCCACCATCAAAACTGCCCCATCAGAATTGCCCCATGAAAACTGCCCCATCAGAATTGCCCTATCAAAACTGCCCCATCATATTGCCACCATGAAAACTGCCCCATCAGAATTGCCCCATCAAAACTGCCCCATCATATTGCCACCATGAAAACTGCCCCATCAGAATTGCCCCATCAAAACTGCCCCATCATATTGCCACCATCAAAACTGCCCCATCAGAATTGCCCCATCAAAACTGCCCCATCATATTGCCACCATGAAAACTGCCCCATCAGAATTGCCCCATCAAAACTGCCCCATCATATTGCCACCATGAAAACTGCCCCATCAGAATTGCCCCATCAAAACTGCCCCATCATATTGCCACCATCAAAACTGCCCCATCAGAATTGCCCCATCAAAACTGCCCCATCATATTGCCACCATCAAAACTGCCCCATCAGAATTGTCCCATCAAAACTGCCCCATCATATTGCCACAATCAAAACTGCCCCATCAAAATTGCCCCATCAAAATTGCCCCATCAAAACTGCCCCATCAGAATTGCCCTATCAAAACTGCCCCATCATATTCATCTATTATAAATCAGTACATGGTGTGTCTGTCCCCTCCCCCGGGCTCTGTAATCAGAGCTGAGATGCTCCAGCCACCCCCACCCCCTGTGTATAACAGAAGCTTTGGTAACCATGGCAACAAAACAAACACAGTACACTCTGATTAATGGCTAAAATTTCCTGAAATTACTTCTAAACAAATGGCCGTATTTTAAAAACTATACATCCTACAGCGAAGATCTTTATATTGTGAGAATTAAACAAAAAAGCTTTTTCTCAAAAACTGTAAAAGATATCAAACTGAAAAGATATAGCCAGATAGCTGAATATTTTGTGAACATTTCAAAGTTTGTTTGGTGTCTCTAGGTGAAAGTATGAAGGAGCTGAAACTTTTGGGAGCGGAAGAAGAATTTAAGGATTTCAAGCATGCTCCCATTGACTTCAATGTTAAAAAAAGTGATAAAAAGCTTAATATTTTAAAAAGTATAAATGGTAGATAAAAAGTTGAAAAAGAGCACACATCAGCTAAAAGAGACGAACGTTTTGATAGTTGAATGGTTTTAATAGCTGAAAGTATGCAGAAGTTACGCAGAACCAAAAAACGTTTGGAATAAAATTAAAATTAAGTTTAAAATTAAAAATAAATAAAATCGAATAACAATAGTGGGACTGCTAAAGCAGTCCCACTAATAATAAGAAAAAGAAAAATAAACTAGAAAATGCATTTCCTGGGGAAAATGCGTGGGAATGCTGAATAGCTAAATTGCTAAAAGGGCCGCCATCAAAACTGCCCCATCATACTGCCATCAAAACTGCCCCATCAGAATTGCCCCATCAAAATTGTCCCCAAATTAAACTGCCCCATCATATTGCCACTATCAAAACTGCCCCATCAGAATTGCCACCATCAAAACTGCCCCATCAGAATTGCCACCATCAAAACTGCCCCATCAGAATTGCCCCATCAAAACTGCCCCATCATATTGCCACCATCAAAACTGCCCCCATTAAAACTGCCCCATCATATTGCCACCTTTAAAACTGCTCCATTAAAATTGTCCCCATCAAAACTGCCCCATCATATTGCCACCATCAAAACTGCCCCATCAGAATTGTCCCATCAAAACTGCCCCATCATATTGCCACCATCAAAACTGACCCATCAGAATTGCCCCATCAAAACTGCCCCATCATATTGCCACCATCAAAACTGCCCTATCAGAATTACCCCATCAAAACTGCCCCATCATATTCCTCTATTATAAATCAGTACATGGTGTGTCTGTCCTCTCCCCCCAGGCTCTGTAATCAGAGCTGAGATGCTCCAGCCAACCCCCCCCCTGTGTATAACAGAAGCTTTGGTAACCATGGCAACAAAACAAACACAGTACACTCTGATTAATGGCTAAAATTTCCTGAAATGACCTCTAAACAAAAAGCTTTTTCTCAAAAACTGTGAAAGATATCAAACTGAAAAGATATAGCCAGATAGCTGAATATTTTGTGAACATTTCAAAGTTTGTTTGGTGTCTCTAGGTGAAAGTTTGAAGGAGCTGAAACTTTTGGGAGCGGAAGAAGAATTTAAGGATTTCAAGCATGCTCCCATTGACTTCAATGTTAAAAAAAGTGATAAAAAGCTTAATATTTTAAAAAGTATAAATGGTAGATAAAAAGTTGAAAAAGAGCACACATCAGCTAAAAGAGACGAACGTTTTGATAGTTGAATGGTTTTAATTGCTGAAAGTATGCAGAAGTTACGCAGAACCAATAAACGTACGGAATAAAATTAAAATTAAAACTAGAAAATGCATTTCCTGGGGAAAATGCGTGGGAATGCTGAATTGCTAAAACGGCCCCCAGCAAAATTGCCCCATCATATTGCCATCAAAACTGTCCCATCATATTGCCACCATCAAAACTGCCCCATCAGAATTGCCCTATCAAAACAGCCCCATCATATTGCCACCATCAAAACTGCCCCATCATATTGCCACCATCAAAACTGCCCCATCAGAATTACCCCATCAAAACTGCCCCATCATATTCCTCTATTATAATCAGTACATGGTGTGTCTGTCCCCTCCCCCGGGCTCTGTAATCAAAGCTGAGATGCTCCAGCCACCTCCCCCCCTGTGTATAACAGAAGCTTTGGTAACCATGGCAACAAAACAAACACAGTACACTCTGATTAATAGCTAAAATTTCCTGAAATGACCTCTAAACAAATGGCCGTATTTTAAAAACTATACATCCTACAGCGAAGATCTTTATATTGTGAGAATCACAAGACCCAGACCTAGATTTTGATACATAGTATGTCTCTGAAATATTAAAATTGAAGGCACGGTCGCAGTTTAGAAATTGCCCTTCAAATTTGAAGGGGCTAGAGTGTAGTTTCAATGAATGTCAATGGACGGTGTGAGTTGCAAACAAATGGTCATATTGTGAAAACTATCAGGACTATGGCTTAGCCGTGGACATGTTTAGTGGCAGCAGGGATAGCTGAACGTTTTGATATAAGATTTGTGTAGGTGGGCTTGAAAATGAGGGAGTGGCGGCAGTTTAGAAATCATGTTCTGATTTTTCAGCTTTTGTCCCCTCCCCCCGGGCTCTGTAATCAGAGCTGAGATGCTCCAGCCACCTCCCCCCCTGTGTATAACAGAAGCTTTGGTAACCATGGCAACAAAACACACACAGTACACTCTGATTAATGGCTAAAATTTCTTGAAATGACCTCTAAACAAAAAGCTTTTTCTCAAAAACTGTAAAAGATATCAAACTGAAAAGATATAGCCAGATAGCTGAATATTTTGTGAACATTTTAAAGTTTGTTTGGTGTCTCTAGGTGAAAGTATGAAGGAGCTGAAACTTTTGGGAGCGGAAGAAAAATTTAAGGATTTCAAGCATGCTCCCATTGACTTCAATGTTAAAAAAAAGTGATAAAAAGCTTAATATTTTAAAAAGTATAAATGGTAGAAAAAAAGTTGAAAAAGAGCACACCTCAGCTAAAAGAGACGAACATTTTGATAGTTGAATGGTTTTAATAGCTGAAAGTATGCAGAAGTTACGCATTACCGAAAAACGTACGGAATAAAATTATTAAGATTAAAAATAAATAAAATCGAATAACAATAGTGGGACTGCTAAAGCATTCCCACTAATAACAATAGTTAGACTGCTAAAGCATTCTCACTAATAATAAGAAGAAAAAGAAAAACTAGAAAATGCATTTCCTGGGGAAAATGCGTGGGAATGCTGAATTACTAAAATGGCCCCCAGCAAAACTGCCCCCATCATATTGCCACCATCAAAACTGCCCCATCATATTGCCACCATTAAAACTGCCTCATCAGAATTGCCCCATCAAAACTGCCCCATCAGAATTGCCTGATCAAAACTGCCCCATCATTTTGCCACCATCAAAACTGCCCCATCAGAATTGCCCCATGAAAACTGCCCCATCAGAATTGCCCCATCAAAACTGCCCCATCATATTGCCACCATCAAAACTGCCCCATCAGAATTGCCCCATGAAAACTGCCCCATCATATTGCCACCATGAAAACTGCCCCATCAGAATTGCCCTATCAAAACTGCCCCATCATATTGCCACCATCAAAACTGCCCCATCAGAATTCTCCCATCAAAACTGCCCCATCATATTGCCACCATCAAAACTGCCCCATCATATTGCCACCATCAAAACTGCCCCATCATATTGCCACCATCAAAACTGCCCCATCAGAATTGCCCCATCAAAACTGCCCCATCATATTGCCACCATGAAAACTGCCCCATCAGAATTGCCCTATCAAAACTGCCCCATCATATTGCCACCATCAAAACTGCCCCATCAGAATTCTCCCATCAAAACTGCCCCATCATATTGCCACCATCAAAACTGCCCCATCATATTGCCACCATCAAAACTGCCCCATCATATTGCCACCATCAAAACTGCCCCATCAGAATTGCCCCATCAAAACTGCCCCATCATATTGCCACCATGAAACTGCCCCATCAGAATTGCCCTATCAAAACTACCCCATCATATTGCCACCATCAAAACTGCCCCATCAGAATTGTCCCATCAAAACTGCCCCATCATATTGCCACCATCAAAACTGCCCCATCATAATTGCCCCATCAAAACTGCCCCATCAGAATTGCCCTATCAAAACTGCCCCATCATATTCCTCTATTATAAATCAGTACATCGTGTGTCTGTCACCTCCCCCGGGCTCTGTATTCAGAGCTGAGATGCTCCAGCCACCTCCCCCCCTGTGTATTACAGAAGCTTTGGTAACCATGGCAACAAAACAAACACAGTACACTCTAATTAATGGCTAAAATTTCCTGAAATGACCTCTAAACAAAAAGCTTTTTCTCAAAAACTGTAAAAGATATCAAACTGAAAAGATATAGCCAGATAGCTGAATATTTTGTGAACATTTTAAAGTTTGTTTGGTGTCTCTAGGTGAAAGTATGAAGGAACTGAAACTTTTGGGAGCGGAAGAAGAATTTAAGGATTTCAAGCATGCTCCCATTGACTTCAATGTTAAAAAAAGTGATAAAAAGCTTAATATTTTAAAAAGTATAAATGGTAGAAAAAAAGTTGAAAAAGAGCACACATCAGCTAAAAGAGACAAACATTTTAATAGTTGATTGGTTTTAATAGCTGAAAGTATGCAGAAGTTACGCAGAGCCAAAAAACGTACAGAATAAAATTAAAATTAAAATTAATACTAGAAAATGCATTTCCTGGGGAAAATGCGTGGGAATGCTGAATAGCTAAATTGCTAAAATGGCCGCCATCAAAACTGCCCCATCATACTGCCATCAAAACTGCCCCATCAGAATTGCCCCATCAAAATTGTCCCCATTAAAACTGCCCCATCATATTGCCAGCATCAAAACTGCTCCATCAGAATTGCCCCATTAAAACTGCCCCATCATATTGCCACCCTCAAAACTGCCCCATCATATTGCCACCTTTAAAACTGCTCCATTAAAATTGTCCCCATCAAAACTGCCCCATCATATTGCCACCATCAAAACTGCCCCATCAGAATTGCCCTATCAAAACTGCCCATCATATTGCCACCATCAAAACTGCCCCATCAGAATTGTCCCATCAAAACTGCCCCATCATATTCCTCTACTATAAATCAGTACATGGTGTGTCTGTCCCCTCCCCCAGGCTCTGTATTTATAGCTGAGATGCTCCAGCCACCTCTCCCCCTGTGTATAACAGAAGCTTTGGTAACCATGGCAACAAAACAAACACAGTACACTCTGATTAATGGCTAAAATTTCCTGAAATGACCTCTAAACAAAAAGCTTTTTCTCAAAAACTGTAAAAGATATCAAACTGAAAAGATATAGCCAGATAGCTGAATATTTTGTGAACATTTTAAAGTTTGTTTGGTGTCTCTAGGTGAAAGTATGAAGGAGCTGAAACTTTTGGGAGCGGAAGAAGAATTTAAGGATTTCAAGCATGCTCCCATTGACTTCAATGTTAAAAAAAAGTGATAAAAAGCTTAATATTTTAAAAAGTATAAATGGTAGAAAAAAAATTGAAAAAGAGCACAGCTCAGCTAAAAGAGACGGACATTTTGATAGTTGAATGGTTTTAATAGCTGAAAGTATGCAGAAGTTACGCAGAACCAAAAAACATACAGAATAAAATTAAAATTATTAAAAATAAACTAGAAAATGCATTTCCTGGGGAAAATGCGTGGGAATGCTGAATTGCTAAAATGGCCCCCAGCAAAGCTGCCCCCATCATATTGCCATCAAAACTGCCCCATCATATTGCCACCATCAAAACTGCCCCATCAGAATTGCCCCATCGAAACTGCCCCATCAGAATTGCCCCATCAAAACTACCCCATCAGAATTGCCCCATCAAAACTGCCCCATCATATTGCCACCATCAAAACTGCCCCATCAGAATTGCCCCATCAAAACTGCCCCATCAGAATTGCCCCATCAAAACTGCCCCATCAGACTTGCCCCATCAAAACTGCCCCATCAGAATTGCCCCATCAAAACTGCCCCATCATATTGCCTTCATGAAAACTGCCCCATCAGAATTGCCCCATGAAAACTGCCCCATCATATTGCCACCATGAAAACTGCCCCATCAGAATTGCCCCATCAAAACTGCCCCATCAGAATTAGTGGGAATGCTTTAGCAGTCCCACTATTGTTATTCGATTTTATTTATTTTTAATAATTTTAATTTTATTCCGTACGTTTTTTGGTTCTGCGTAACTTCTGCATACTTTCAGCTATTAAAACCATTCAACTATCAAAATGTTCCTCTCTTTTAGCTGATGTGTGCTCTTTTTCAACTTTTTTTCTACCATTTATACTTTTTAAAATATTAAGCTTTTTATCACTTTTTTTAACATTGAAGTCAATGGGAGCATGCTTCAGAAACTTAAAATCTTCTTCTGCTCCCAAAAGTTTCAGCTCCTTCATACTTTCACCTACAGACGCCAAACAAACTTTAAAATGTTCACAAAATATTCAGCTATCTGGCTATATCCTTTCAGTTTGATATCTTTTACAGTTTTTGAGAAAAAGCTTTTTGTTTAGAGGTCATTTCAGGAAATTTTAGCCATTAATCAGAGTGTACTGTGTTTGTTTTGTTGCCATGGTTACCAAAGCTTCTGTTATACACAGGGGGGGAGGTGGCTGGAGCATCTCAGCTCTGATTACAGAGCCCGGGGAAGGGGACAGACACACCATGTACTGATTTATAATAGAGGAATATGATGGGGCATTTTTGATAGGGCAATTCTGATGGGGCAATTATGATGGGGCAGTTTTGATGGTGGCAATATGATGGGGCAGTTTTGATGGGACAATTCTGATGGGGCAGTTTTGATGGTGGCAATATGATGGGACAGTTTTGATGGTGGCAATATGATGGGGCAGTTTTGATGGGGCAATTCTGATGGGGCAGTTTTGATGGTGGCAATATGATGGGGCAGTTTTGATGGGGACAATTTTAATGGAGCAGTTTTAAAGGTGGCAATATGATGGGGCAGTTTTGATGGGGGCAGTTTTGATGGTGGCGATATGATGGGGCAGTTTTGATGGGGCAATTCTGATGGGGCAGTTTTGATGGTGGCAATATGATGGGGCAGTTTTAATGGGGACAATTTTGATGGGGTAATTCTGATGTGGCAGTTTTGATGGCAGTATGATGGGGCAGTTTTGATGGCGGCCGTTTTAGCAATTCAGCATTCCCACACATTTTCCCCAGGAAATGCATTTTCTAGTTTTTCTTCTTATTCTGTACGTTTTTTGGTTCTGCGTAACTTCTGCATACTTTCAGCTATTAAAACCATTCAACTATTAAAATTAATAAAATCGAACAACAATAGTGGGACTGCTAAAGCAGTCCCACTAATAATAAAAAAACGAATAACAATAGTGGGACTGCTAAAGCATTCCCACTAAATAAATAAAATCGAATAACAATAGTGGGACTGCTAAAGCATTCCCACTAATAAACTAGAAAATGCATTTCCTGGGGAAAATGCGTGGGAATGCTGAATAGCTAAATTGCTAAAATGGCCGCCATCAAAACTGCCTCATCATACTGCCATCAAAACTGCCCCATCAGAATTTCCCCATCAAAATTGTCCCCATTAAAACTGCCCCATCATATTGCCACCATCAAAACTGCCCCATCAGAATTGCCCCATCAAAACTGCCCCATCATATTGCCACCATCAAAACTGCCCCCATCAAAACTGCCCTATCATATTGCCACCTTTAAAACTGCTTTATTAAAATTGTCCCCATTAAAACTGCCCCATCATATTGCCACCATCAAAACTGCCCCATCAGAATTGCCCCATCAAAACTGCCCCATCATATTGCCACCATCAAAACTGCCCCCATCAAAACTGCCCCATCATATTGCCACCTTTAAAACTGCTCCATTAAAATTGTCCCCATCAAAACTGCCCCATCATATTGCCACCATCAAAACTGCCCCATCAGAATTGCCCTATCAAAACTGCCCATCATATTGCCACCATCAAAACTGCCCCATCAGAATTGTCCCATCAAAACTGCCCCATCATATTGCCACCATCAAAACTGACCCATCATAATTGCCACCAATAAAACTGCCCCATCATAATTGCCCCATCAAAACTGCCCCATCAGAATTGCCCTATCAAAACTGCCCATCATATTCCTCTATTATAAATCAGTACATGGTGTGTCTGTCCCCTCCCCGAGCTAAAAGAGACGAACATTTTAATAGTTGAATGGTTTTAATAGCTGAAAGTATGCAGAAGTTACGCAGAACCAAAAAACGTACGGAATAAAATTATTGAAATTAAAATTAAAAATAAATAAAATCGAATAACAATAGTGGGACTGCTAAAGCATTCCCACTAATAAAAAAACGAATAACAATAGTGGGACTGCTAAAGCATTCCCACTAACTAGAAAATGCATTTCCTGGGGAAAATGCGTGGGAATGCTAAATAGCTAAATTGCTAAAATGGCCGCCATCAAAACTGCCCCATCATACTGCCATCAAAACTGCCCCATCAGATTTGCCCCATCAAATTTGTCCCTATTAAAACTGCCCCATCATATTGCCACCATCAAAACTGCCCCATCAGAATTGCCACCATCAAAACTGCCCCATCATATTGCCACCTTTAAAACTGCTCCATTAAAATTGTCCCCATCAAAACATCCCCATCATATTGCCACCATCAAAACTGCCCCATCAGAATTGTCCCATCAAAACTGCCCCATCATATTGCCACCATCAAAACTGCCCCATCATAATTGCCCCATCAAAACTGCCCCATCAGAATTGCCCTATCAAAACTGCCCCATCATATTCCTCTATTATAAATCAGTACATGGTGTGTCTGTCCCCTCCCCTGGGCTCTGTAATCAGAGCTGAGATGCTCCAGCCACCTCCCTCCCTGTGTATAACAGAAGCTTTGGTAACCATGGCAACAAAACAAACACAGTACACTCTGATTAATGGCTAAAATTTCCTGAAATGACCTCTAAACAAAAAGCTTTTTCTCAAAAACTGTAAAAGATATCAAACTGAAAAGATATAGCCAGATAGCTGAATATTTTGTGAACATTTTAAAGTTTGTTTGGCATCTCTAGGTGAAAGTATGAAGGAGCTGAAACTTTTGGGAGCGGAAGAAGAATTTAAGGATTTCAAGCATGCTCCCATTGACTTCAATGTTAAAAAAAGTGTTAAAAACCTTAATATTTTAAAAAGTATAAATGGTAGAAAAAAAGTTAAAAAAGAGCACACATCAGCTAAAAGAGACGAACATTTTAATAGTTGAATGGTTTTAATAGCTGAAAGTATGCAGAAGTTATGCAGAACCAAAAAACGTACGGAAGAAGAAGAATAAGAAGAAGAAAAATAAATAAAAAAACGAATAACAATAGTGGGACTGCTAAAGACTTCCCACTAATAAAATCGAATAACAATAGTAGGACTGCTAAAGCATTCCCACTAATTAAAAATAAATAAAATCGAATAACAATAGTGGGACTGCTAAAGCAGTCCCACTAATAAATAAAATCGAATAACAATAGTGGGACTGCTAAAGCAGTCCCACTAATAAAATCGAATAACAATAGTGGGACTGCTAAAGCAGTCCCACTAAATAAAATTGAATAACAATAGTGGGACTGCTAAAGCATTCCCACTAATAAAATCGAATAACAATAGTGGGACTGCTAAAGCATTCCCACTAATAAAATCGAATAACAATAGTGGGACTGCTAAAGCAGTCCCACTAATAACAATAGTGGGACTGCTAAAGCAGTCCCACTAATAAAAAAATTGAATAACAATAGTGGGACTGCTAAAGCAGTCCCATAAATTATTGTCATAAAAAGTGTTTTGGAACCTGGGTCCTGCCCCAGGGGACATGTATCAATTCAAAAAGAAGTTTTAAAAACTGCCGTTTTTTCGGGAGCAGTGATTTTAATAATACTTAAAGTGAAACAATAAAAGTGTAATTTTCCTTTAAATTTCATACCCGGGTGTGTCTATAGTATGCCTGTAAAGAGGCGCATGTTTCCCGTGTTTAGAACAGTCTGACAGCAAAATGACATTTCATAGTAGGTGAGTTACATAGTTACATAGTAGGTGAGGTTGAAAAAAGACACAAGTCCATCAAGTCCAACCTATGTGTGTGATTATGTGTCAGTATTACATTACATATCCCTGTATATTGCGGTCATTCAGGTGATTATCTAATAGTTTCTTGAAGCTATCAATGCTCCCCGCTGAGACCACCGCCTGTGGAAGGGAATTCCACATCCTTACCGCTCTTACAGTAAAGAACCCTCTACGTAGTTTAAGGTTAAACCTCTTTTCTTCTAATTGTAATGAGTGGCCACGAGTCTTATTAAACTCTCTTCTGCGAAAAAGTTTTATCCCTATTGTGGGGTCACCAGTACAGTATTTGTAAATTGAAATCATATCCCCTCTCAAGCGTCTCTTCTCCAGAGAGAATAAGTTCAGTGCTTGCAACCTTTCCTCATAACTAAGATCCTCCAGACCCTTTATTAGCTTTGTTGCCCTTCTTTGTACTCGCTCCATTTCCAGTACGTCCCTCCTGAGGACTGGTGCCCAGAACTGGACAGCATACTCCAGGTGCGGCCGGACCAGAGTCTTGTAGAGCGGGAGAATTATCGTTTTATCTCTGCAGTTGATCCCCCTTTTAATGCATGCCAATATTCTGTTTGCTTTATTAGCAGCAGCTTGGCATTGCATGCCATTACTGAGCCTATCATCCACTAGGACCCCCAGGTCCTTTTCCATCCTAGATTCCCCCAGAGGTTCTCCCCCCAGTGTATAGATTGCATTCATATTTTTGCCACCCAAATGCATTATTTTACATTTTTCTACATTGAACCTCATTTGCCATGTAGTCGCCCACCCCATTAATTTGTTCAGGTCTTTTTGTAAGATTTCCACATCCTGCAGAGAAGTTATTGCCCTGCTTAGCTTAGTATCGTCTGCAAATACAGAGATTGAACTCTTTATCCCATCCTCCAGGTCGTTTATGAACAAATTAACCACTTGACCACTGGGCACTTAAACCCCCTTAATAACCAGACCAATTTTCAGCTTTTGGTGCTCTCACATTTTGAATGACAATTACTCAGTCATGCAACACTGTATCTATATGAATTGTTTGTCCTTTTTTTCACACAAATAGAGCTTTCTTTTGGTGGTATTTAATCACCGCTGGGTTCTTTATTTTTTGCGCTATAAAAGAAAAAAGACCGAAAAATCTGTAAAAAAATACATTTTTCTTCGTTTCTGTTATAAAATTTTGAAAATTAGTCATTTTTCTTCATATATTTTGGCCAAAATTTATACCGCTACATATCTTTGGTAAAAATAACCCAAATTAGTGTATATTATTTGGTCTTTGTGAAAGTTATAGCGTCCACAAGCTATGGTACCAATATCTGAAAATTGATCACACCTGAAGTACTGACGGCCTACCTCATTTCTTGAGACCCTAACATGCCAGAAAAGTACAAATACCCCCCAAATGACCCCTTTTGGGAAAGAAGACATTCCAAGGTATTTAGAAAGATGCATGATGAGTTTTTTGAAGTTGTCATTTTTTCCCACAATTCTTTGCAAAATCAAGTTTTTTTTTTTTTCTTTTTTTTTTTTCACAAAATTGTCATATTAGCAGGTTATTTCTCACACACAGCATATGCATACCACAAATTACACCCCAAAACACATTCTGCTATTAGTCCCGAGTATGGTGATACCACATGTGTGAGACTTTTACACAGCGTGGCCACATACAGAGGCTCAACATGCAGGGGAGCACCTTCAGGCGTTCTGGAACACCCAGGCCAATTCTGACATTTCTCTCCTACATGTAAAAATCATCATTTATTTGCTAGAAAATTACATAGAACCCCAAAACATTATATATGTTTTTTTAGCAAAGACCCTAGAGAATACAATAGCGGTCATTGCAGCTTTTTATCTCGCACGATATTTGCGCAGCAATATTTCGAACGCGGTTTTTTTGGAAAAAAAACTGTTTTTTGCTTAAAAAAAAAACAAAACAGTAAGGTTAGCCCAATGTTTTTGCATAATATGAAAGATGAAGTTACGCCGAGTTAATAGATACCTAACATGTCACCTTTCAAAATTGCACACGCTTGTGGAATGGCGCCAAACTTCGCCACTTAAAAATCCCCATAGGCGACGCTTTAAAATTTTTTACAGGTTACAAATTTTGAGTTACAGAGGAGGTCTAGGGCCAAAATTATTACTCTCACTCTACCGATCGCAGCGATACCTCACATGTGTGGTTTGAACACCTTTTTCATATGTGGGCGGGACTTACGTATGCGTTCGCTTCTGCATGCGAGCACATAGACAGGGGCGCTTTAAAAATTTTTTATTTTTTTTTATTGTTCATTTTACTTTATTTATTTTAGTTTGACACTTTTTTCCAAAAAAAAAAATTTTTTGATCACTTTTATTCCTATTACAAGGAATGTAAACATCCCTTGTAATAGGAATATGGCATGACAGGTCCTCTTTACAGTGAGATATGGGGTCAATAAGACCCCACATCTCACCTCTAGGCTGTTCCTGAAATAAAAAAAAAAAAAAAAAAAGATCCTGGCTTCGATCGTAGCGGTGAGTCGGTAGAAGCACCGGAGGGCGGCGTGAGGGGGGGCGTCCCCTCTCGCCTCCTGTAAGAACGATCAAGCAGTGTAACAGCCGCTATGATCATTCTTATGGTGTAGGGAATCGCCGGCTGAAAAAGATGATATCTGAATGATGCCTGTAGCTGTACCCATCATTCAGATATCCCCACACAAAGTCAAGGACGTTGTATGACGGAAGGCGGGAAGTGGTTAAAATGCTTTTTTTTTAACACAAAGTTGTCCATTTATACAATATTTCTAACACATAGCATGTTTATACCAAAAATGACCCCCCAAAATAGATTCTCCTACTCCTCCTGAGTACAGCGATATTACATGTGTGAGACTTCCACAGCCTGGTCACATACAGAGGCTGGGTATGGCTGAGCATGGCTGGGTATGGCTAAGCATGGCTGGGTATTGCAGAGTATCGCCAAGTATGACTGGGTATGGCAGAGTATGGCTGGGTATCACCAAGTATTGCAGAGTATCGCCGAGTATGGCTGGGTATGGCAGAGTATGGCTGGGTATCACCGAGTATTGCAGAGTATGGTTGGGTATCACCGAGTATTGCAGAGTATGGTTGGGTATCACCGAGTATTGCAGAGTATGGCTGGGTATTGCGGGGTATTGCAGAGTATGGCTGGGTATGGCAGAGTATTGCGGGTTATGGCAGAGTATTGCAGATTTTTGTGGGGTATGGCAGAGCATGGCTGGGTATGGCAGAGTATGGCAGAGTATGGCTGGGTATCACTGAGTATTGCAGAGTATGGCTGGGTATTGCAGGATATTTCAGGGTATTTCGGGGTATTGCAGGGTATGGCAGAGTATTGCGGGGTATTGCAGGGTATGGCAGAGTATTGCGGGGTATTGCAGGGTATGGCAGAGTATTGCGGGGTATTGCAGGGTATGGCAGAGTATTGCAGGGTATGGCAGAGTATTGCAAGGTATGGCAGAGTATTGCAGGGTATGGCAGAGTATTGCAGGGTATGGCAGAGTATTGCGGGGTATGGCAGAGTATTGCGGGGTATTTCAGGGTATGGCAGAGTATTGCGGGGTATTTTGGGGTATGGCAGAGTATTGCGGGGTATTGCAGGGTATGGCAGAGTATTGCAGGGTATGGCAGAGTATTGCGGGGTATTTTGGGGTATGGCAGAGTATAACGGGGTATTTTGGGGTATGGCAGAGTATTGCGGGGTATTCCAGGGTATTGCGGGGTATTCCAGGGTATGGCAGAGTATTGCGGGGTATTGCAGGGTATTGCAGGGTATGGCAGAGTATTGCGGGGTATTGCAGGGTATGGCAGAGTATTGCGGGGTATTGCAGGGTATGGCAGAGTATTGCGGGGTATTGCAGGGTATGGCAGAGTATTGCGGGGTATTGCAGGGTATGGCAGAGTATTCCAGAGTATTGTGGGGTATTGCAGAGTATTGTGGGGTATGGCAGAGTATTGTGGGGTATGGCAGAGTATTGTGGGGTATGGCAGAGTACTGTGGGGTATTCCAGGGTATTGCAGAGTATTGTGGGGCATTGCAGAGGGAATTGCAGAGTATTGCACAGCATGCAGAGTAGTGAGGGATGGCTGAGCATGGATGGCTGGATGTCTCTGTGCAGCGCTGTGGGCACTACAGATGCAGCCCACAACGCTGCAGCCATCCATCCATCCGCCTCTCCGGTCACTGTGTACCGATCGGTACACAGGAGGGGAGGAGAGGGGGAGGAGAGGAACCGGCGTCATCAGATGACGCCGGTTTGTTGACATGTGATCGCTCCGTCATTTGACAGAGCGATCACATGGTAAACGGCCGCGATCAGCGGCCATTTACCGGGATCTGTGATGCGCCGGGTCCTCTGGACCCGGCGGTCACGGATGCTCTCGAGTGCGCGCCCTAGGGGGCGCGCGAGAGCAGAATTCTGGGAGGACGTCCCTGGACGCCCTCCCAGAGTTAAACAACCGCCCTGTAGCCGTCATTTGGCTATGGGCCGGTTGTTAAGTGGTTAAATAGGATTGGTCCCAGCACAGAACCCTGGGGAACCCCACTACCCACCCCTGACCATTCTGAGTACTCCCCATTTATCACCACCCTCTGAACACACCCTTGTAGCCAGTTTTCAATCCATGTACTCACCCTATGGTCCATGCCAACGCACCTTATTTTGTACAGTAAACGTTTATGGGGAACTGTGTCAAATGCTTTTGCAAAATCCAGATACACCACGTCTACGGGCCTTCCTTTATCTAGATGGCAACTCACCTCCTCATAGAAGGTTAATAGATTGGTTTGGCAAGAACGATTCTTCATGAATCCATGCTGATTACTGCTAATGAAATCATTCTTATTACTAAAATCTTGTATATAGTCCCTTATCATCCCCTCCAAGAGTTTACATACTATTGATGTTAGGCTAACTGGTCTGTAATTCCCAGGGATGTTTTTTGGGCCCTTTTTAAATATTGGTGCTACATTGCCTTTTCTCCAATCAGCTGGTACCATTCCAGTCAATAGACTGTCTGTAAATATTAAGAAAAAAAGGGGAACCCTGACCCAAAATAGAAAAAAAAATCTGTGGGGGTCCCCCTAAATTCCATACCAGGCCCTTCAGGTCTGGTATGGATATTAAGGGAAACCCCACGCCAAATTTTTTTAAAAAATGGCTTGGGGGTCCCCCTAAATTCCATACCAGGCCCTACAGGTCTGGTGTGGATTTTACGGGGAACCCTGTGCCAAAATGTTTAAAAAAAATGGCATGGGGTCCCTCCAAAAATCCATACCAGACCCTCTGGTCTTCCTTCGGTGTTCTTCTTCTCCATCTTCTTCTTCCTCCGCTCTTCTCGTCCCGCTTCTCCCTCCAGGCTTCTTCTCCACTCCGTCCACATGATCCGCCTCAGTGGGAGTCTTCCGCCGTGTGACGCTTCGGTTCTTCTGACATTTCTTATATAATTTCTTATATAACGGAGGGCAGGGCCACACGGTGACCCCGCCCTCCTCTGACGCACAGGGAACTTCCCTGTGGCTTTCCCCGTTTACATACCCGGGTGACCCCGCCCCCCTCTGACACACTTTTTTGTGAAATGGTAGGGGTACATTCATACTCCCGCCGGGATCTGGGGGTCCCCTTGATAAAGGGGGCTTCCAGATTCCGATAAGCCCCCCGCCCGCAGACCCCCACAACCACCGGGCAAGGGTTGTGGGGATGAGGATCAACATGGGGACAAGGTGCTTTGGGGGGCTACTTCAAAGCACCCTCCCAATGTTGAGGGCATGTGGCCTGGTACGGTTCAGGAGGGGGGCGCTCTCTCGTCCCCCCCTTTTCCTGCAGCCTGCCAGGTTGCGTGCTCGGATAAGGGTCTGGTATGGATATTTGGGGGGACCAAGTTGCGGGAAAGTGTAAGTTTTTTTTTTTTTGCACAAAGTTGTCACTAAATGATATATTGCTCACACATGCCATGGTCATATGTGGAATTACACCCCAAAATACATTCTGATGCTTCTCCTGAGTATGGGGATACCTCATGTGTGAGACTTTTTGGGAGCCTAGTCGTGTACAGGACCCCGAAAACCAAGCACCGCCTTCAGGATTTCTAAGGGTGTTAATTTTTTTCATTTCACACCTCACCACCTATCACAGTTATGAAGGCCATAAAATCCCAAGATAGCACAAAACCCCCCCAAATGACCCAATTTTGGAAAGTAGACTATTTGCATGTTGAGTCCATGAAATATTTTATATTTTGCCATAAGTTGCGGGAAAGTGAAAGTTTTTTGGGGTTTTTTTGCACAAAGTTGTCACTAAATGATCTACTGCTCAAACATGCCATGGGCATACGTGGAATTACACCCCAAAATACATTCTGCTGCTTTTCCTGAGTACAGGAATACCACATGATCACGGCCGGAGAGTCAGAGCACAGGGATCACGGCCGGAGAGTCAGAGCACAGGGATCACGGCCGGAGAGTCAGAGCACAGGGATCACGGCCGGAGAGTCAGAGGACAGGGATCAGGGCACCCCTTACATCAGAGTCCACAGGTTGCCTCTTACATCAACATTTCCAGAATTTCCATTTACACTATAAGGGGTATCTCTGTGGACTCTTGAATTTAAAAGAGAACTCTAAGGGGGGCTCTGATGTATGGGAGGATGCTGTGGACTCTGGTGCAAAGGGAAACTCTGATGTAAGGGGGTCTCTGCTCACCAAAGCCCCCCTTACATCAAAACCCACAGAGCACCCCTTACATTTGAGTCCCTCTTACATTAGTTTACCCACTGGGAGGCAGGAGAGAGAAGGGAAGGAGGGGGGGAGACTTCACTCACAGTGGATGGATGGAGAGGCATTGGCTATTGGCATCTTTCCTCTTCTGTCTACTGGGCTTCAAACTTCTTGCCCTCACATCCCCTTCTCTGAGGCAAAGCACTGCCAGGGGGTGTGGGCGGGGCAGACACAGGAAGAAAGGGCAGGAGGAGGAGAAGCTTATCAGCTCTCTCTCCTCTCCTGTCCATGCAGGGGGGACTGTCAGTGTTGGCTCTGGGCCTTGAGAGAGACATTCGCAGCACAGAGCCCTGCAGCCACTGGGGAGCCACAGTCCATGCTCTTGGGGCCTCCCACAGTGGTGGAACTTCAGGGCCCGGTCGCAAGTGCGACCTTTGTGACCCTGGTACGCTGATTTCAGTGTTTGACACCAAGCAATGTAATGTAATGTTCTTACAGGATGTCTCCCGCTTACAAGCCAACCTCAGTGCACTATTTCATTGGACAGCTATGTGGCAAATAAGGTTTAATATTGATAAATATAAAGTGTTGTACTTGGCGGGCTAAAAACATGCATGTGTCATACTTTCTAGGAGGAGAACAGTTAGGGAAGTCAATGGTAGAGAAGGAGCAGGGTATTTTGTTAGATCATAGAACTAATGTCAGCAGGGTTTACAAAAACAAATGTTTTGCCTTTCATTTCAATTTTAAACTGAATGGGTATATATGCCTCTTAAGAGAGAATACATTTAGTTCCCCTGAGCAAGTTGTAGGCCCCCGAAGGTCTAGTTTGGTGAAGATAATTGCAGCTCCAAGTTTCTGAAATAATTTGGGCACCAGAGGGAGAGGGTAGCGATTTTTAATGGTAATTTTGTTAAGTTTGTGGTAATCAATACAAGGCCATAGGTTGTGGTCTTTTTTTTTCCACCCCCTGTTCTAGGGGGTCTGACAGTCCCATACGAAACTGGTAGTGGAGAGCAGCACCATTCTAGTTGGTATCAGCACTCCAACGCCTGAACTCTGCAACATAGTCCTCTGCTGCTCTGCAACCTTGCTGTATGATATGTAGTGGGTCTTCAGCAGTCGCAGACAGCTGGGGATCTTCGTAAAGCTGAGCCATGACATCAAAGAAAGTAGTCAAGTTGGTTAGTACTTCTGCTTTCTGTTCAAGGAGATGGTGTGCTCAGGACTGAGGCTCACTCTGTAGTAGGGAAATTACAAAGCCCACCTTGGTAGCCTCTAAGGAGAAGGTGTGTGACTTTAAAGCAAAATAAAGTTTGCAGGCGTTGCGGAAAGCCCTTAATTTGCTGCGTTCTCCCGAGAATCTTTCAGGTGTAGGAACACGAGGCTTGTGGGGAAGCATCACTACTGCAGGTGGAGAAGGTGCACTGGCAGTGGAGGTAGAGAGAAGAGGTGACCCCCGGGTAAAGCAGGAGATGACAGAGCTTGAACACGTTCCTCCAAACGGGTATAGCCTTCTTGCAGATTTTTGACAGCCTGCCAGATGTAAACCAAGTTCATCCATAGGAGAGGTTATTTGCTCAAGCTCAGACATGGCTGTCTGATACTGTTATGTACAGTCAGGTCCATAAATATTGGGACATCGACACAATTCTAATCTTTTTGGCTCTATACACCACCACAATGGATTTGAAATGAAACAAACAAGATGTGCTTTAACTGCAGACTTTCAGCTTTAATTTGAGGGTATTTACATCCAAATCAGGTGAACAGTGTAGGAATTACAACAGTTTGTATATGTGCCTCCCACTTTTTAAGGGACCAAAAGTAATGGGACAGATTCACAATCATCCATCAAATTTTCACTTTTTAATACTTGGTTGCAAATCCTTTGCAGTCAATTATAGCCTGAAGTCTGGAACGCATAGACATTACCAGACGCTGGGTTTCATCCCTGGTGATGCTCTGCCAGGCCTCTACTGCAACTGTCTTCAGTTCCTGCTTGTTCTTGGGGCATTTTCCCTTCAGTTTTGTCTTCAGCAAGTGAAATGCATGCTCAATTGGATTCAGGTCAGGTGATTGACTTGGCCATTGCATAACATTCCACTTCTTTGCCTTAAAAAACTCTTTGGTTGCTTTTGCAGTATGCTTCGGGTCATTGTCCATCTGCATTGGGAAGCGCCATCCAATGAGTTCTGAAACATTTTGCTGAATATGAGCAGATAATATTGCCCGAAACACTTCAGAATTCATCCTGCTGCTTTTGTCAGCAGTCACATTATCAATAAATACAAGAGAACCAGTTCCATTGGCAGCCATACATGCCCACTCCATGACACTACCACCACCATGCTTCACTGATGAGGTGGTATGCTTTGGATCATGAGCAGTTCCTTTCCTTCTCCATACTCTTCTCTTCCCATCACTCTGGTACAAGTTGATCTTGGTCTCATCTCTCCATAGGATGTTGTTCCAGAACTGTGAAGGCTTTTTTAGAGGTTGTTTGGCAAACTCTAATCTGGCCTTCCTGTTTTTGAGGCTCACCAATGGTTTACATCTTGTGGTGAACCCTCTGTATTCACTCTGGTGAAGTCTTCTCTTGATTGTTGACTTTGACACATGTACAACTACCTCCAGGAGAGTGTTCTTGATCTGGCCAACTGTTGTGAAGGGTGTTTTCTTCACCAGGGAAAAAATTCTTTGGTCATCCACCACAGTTGTTTTCCATGGTCTTCCGGGTCTTTAGGTGTTGCTTAGCTCACCTGTGCATTCTTTCTTTTTAAGGATCTTTCAAACAGTTGATTTGGCCACACCTAATGTTTTGGCTATCTTTCTGATGGGTTTGTTTTGTTTTTTTCAGCCTAATGATGGCTTGCTTCACTGATAGTGACAGCTCTTTGGATCTCATATTGAGAGTTGACAGCAACAGATTCCAAATGCAAATAGCACATTTGAAATGAACTCTGGACCTTTTATCTGCTCCTTGTAAATGGGATAATGAGGGAATAACACACACCTGGCCATGGAACAGCTGAGCAGCCAATTGTCCCATTACTTTTGGTCCCTTAAAAAGTGGGAGGCACATATACAAACTGTTGTAATTCCTACACTGTTCACCTGATTTGGATGTAAATACCCTCAAATTAAAGCTGAAAGTCTGCAGTTAAAGCACATCTTGTTTGTTTCATTTCAAATCCATTGTGGTGGTGTATAGAGCCAAAAAGATTAGAATTGTGTCGATGTACCAATATTTATGGACCTGACTGTATATACACTGTATTCAGTTTAGCTAGATCCGTTCCTGTTATTCACTTCCTACTGACAGGCAGGCAGGTGTTTTTACAGTATTTACAGCTACCTGAAGAAAATTGGTGGTGTTCTTCTGATCCTATTAGTACCACAGGCAGGCAGCTACAGTATTTACATTTATTGTACTGTGTCCTCTGCACAGTGTGCAGCTAAAGCTACCTGAAGAAAATTGGTGGTGTTCTTCTGATCCTATTAGTACCACAGGCAGGCAGCTGCAGTATTTACAGTTAGTGTACTGTGTCCTCTGCACAGTGTGCACCTAAAGCTACTTGAAGACAGTTGATGTTGTTCTGATCCTATTAATGCCACAGGCAGGCAGCTGCAGTATTGACAGTTAGTGTACTGTGCCCTCTGCACAGTGTGCACCTAAAGCTACCTGAAGAAAATTGCTGGTGTTCTTCTGATCCTATTAGTACCACAGGTAGGCAGCTGCAGTATTTAAAGTTAGTGTAGTGCTTCCTCTGCACAGTGTGCACCTAAAGCTACCTGAAGACAATTTCTATTGTTCTGATCCTATTAATACCACAGGCAGGCAGCTGCAGTATCTACAGTTAGTGTACTGTGTCCTCTGCACAGTGTGCACCTAAAGCTACCTGAAAACAACTTCTGGTGTTTTTCTGACCCTATTAGTACCACAGGCAGGCAGCTACAGTATTTACAGTTAGTGTACTGTGTCCTCTGCACGGTGTGCGCCTAAAGCTACCTGAAGACTAGGGATGAGCCGAACACCCCCTCGGTTCGGTTCGCACCAGAACCTGCGAACAGACCGAAAATTTGCACGAACGTTAGAACCCCCATTGACGTGTATGGGACTTGAACATTCAAAATCAAAAGTGCTCATTTTAAAGGCTAATTTGCATGGTATTGTCCTAAAAAGGGTTTGGGGACCCGGGTCCTGCCCCAGGGGACATGTATCAATGCAATAAAACTTTTAAAAATGGACGTTTTTTCGGGAGCAGTGATTTTAATGATGCTTAAAGTTAAAAAAAAGAAAGTGAAATATTCCTTTAAATATCGTACCTGGGGGGTGTCTATAGTATGCCTGTAAAGTGGCGCGTATTTCCCGTGCTTAGAACAGTCCCTGCACAAAATGTCATTTTTAAAGGAAAAAAAGTCATTTAAAACTGCTTGCGGCTTTAATGTAATGTTGGGTCCTGGCAATATGGATGAAAATCAGTGAGACAAACAGCATGGGTACCCCCCAGTCCTTTACCAGACCCTTTTGGTCTTGTATGGATATTAAGGGGAACCCCGCACCTAAATTAAAAAAAGGAAAGGCGTGGGGCCACCAGGCCCTATATACTCTGAACAGCAGTATACAGCAGTATACAGCAGTATACAGGCGGTGAAAACAAGACAGGGACTGTAGGTTTGTTGTTAAGTAGAATCTGTTAGCTCCAGCCAAGAAATCTATTTTAAGCATTTTGGAAAACATAGGGAAGGGTTATCACCCCTGTGACATTTGTTTTGCTGTCTGTGCTCCTCTTCAGAAGATTTCACCTCATTTTTTGTCCCAATGACAAATGTTTTTTGAAAATGTGGGTTTTTTTGTGAAACAAGGATTGGTGATAAAGCATCAGTGGAAAGGAGAAACGTTTTTCCCATATTAACTCTTACAGAAGAGAATTTCTCTTCCTAGGGGTAGATTTCATCTCACTTCCTGTTGTCTCCTTCCGTTTGCAAGTAGGAGTCGTTTGTAAATTGGATGTTTAAAAGTAGGGGCCTGCCCTATATACTCAGCAGAAATTTGGGCCTTAGGTGTTGTTGTGGCCACAACACTGTAAGCCCTCACAGGGCCCTGCTGTGAAATATTAGATCAAGATTAGTAATTATATGCCCCTGTTGAACAGGGGCAGAAAAATTGGGCCTTTGGTGGTGGTGGTGCTAGTGCCACAACACTGTAAGTCCTCACTCGTTCTTGGGGAGTGCAGAAACGGGCCCTGCTGTGAAATATTAGATAAAGAATTGTAATTACATGCCCCTGTTAAACAGGGACTGAAAAATTGGGCCTTAGGCACTGGTGGTGGTGCCCAGAACCAAAAATGTTCTTACAAGCTATCAGTGTGATCATTGAGGAGGAAGAGGATAATTACTCAGGATAGTCACTCAGCATCAGCATAGGCAGTCTTTGAAGGGATCTGAGATTTCAAAAAAAATTATTCGGTTACATCAGCATCAGGTGCTTGGTAGCTGGTGGTGATCCAAGACTGATTCATTTTTATGTAGGTCAGTCGATCGACCGAGTCAGTGGAAAGACGCACCCTGTGATCGGTTACAAAGCCTCCAGCAGCACTGAATGTGCGTTCCGAAAGAACGCTGGATGCAGGACAGGCCAGTAGCTCAATTGCATACTGTGCAAGCTCTGGCCAGTGATCCATCCTCAAGACCCAGTAACCCAGAGGATTTTCGGTGGGAAAGGTAGCAAGTCAGATCTTGCCTCTAGGTATTCCTGCACCATGTAAAACAGACGCTGGCGATGGTTGCTGGAACTAATCATACCTTGGGGCTGCTGACCAAAAAATTGTCTGAACTCATCGGTCACACACAGACCTTCTCCACCACTCCTTCTTTGACTGATCGAAGCCTCAGCAACACGTTGTCCAGAAACAGGAGTTTGTAACCTCCCAGTCTCTGGGAACCCGTTGCACAGACCGTTCTGCAAGGCCTCCTGAAGATTTTTCATCCTCTGCTCCCTCTGCGATGGCAGGATAAGGTCCGCAACCTTACCCTTGTAACATGGATCAAGGAGGGTTGCCAGCCAGTATTGGTCCTTCTCCTTGATACCACGAATACGAGGATCCTTACGCAGGCTTTGCAGGATCAGGGAGGCCATGCAGCGTAGGTTTGCTGAGGCATTTGGTCCGGAGTCCTCTGGGTCACTAAGGAGGACATGGTCCGCAGCCACCTCCTCCCAGCCACATACAAGTCCATGTGTTTCTTGGGACTGATCCCTTAAAGACTGCTGCTGATGCTGAGTGCCAGGCTCCACCTCCATACTGACACAATCCTCCTCCTCCTCCTCTTCCTGTGTGATCGGTGGGCACGCAGGAACACTGTCTGGATAAAGGGGGCCTTGAGAGCTAAGGAAGTCATCCTCTTCCTGCCTCTGTTCTGCCTCAAGTGCCCTGTCCATTATTCCACGCAGCGTGTGCTCCAACAGGTGGACAAGGGGACAGTGTCACTGATGCATGCACTGTCACTGCTCACCATCCTCGTGACCTCCTCAAATGGTGACAGGACAGTGCATGCATCCCTGATCATGGCCCACTGGGGAAAAAAAAACAAGCTCTCCTGACCCTGTCCTGGTGCCATAGTCACACAGGTACTCATTGATGGCCCTCTGCTGCGTGTGCAGCCACTGCAGCATGGCCAACTTGAGTTCCACCTGGTGGGCATGTCACAGATTAGGCGGTTCTTGGGCAGGTTAAACTCCTTTTGGAGGTCTGCCAGCCAAGCACTGGCATTATATGACCGGTGGAAATGCACACAGACTTTCCTGGCCTGCCTCAGGATATTCTGTAAGCTCGGGTACCTGCCCAAGAACTGCTACACCACCAAGTTAAGGACGTGAGTCAAACAGGGCACATGGGTCATTTGTCCCTGTCGGAGGGCAGAGAGGAGGTTGGTGCCATTGTCGCAAACCACCATTCCTGCCTTAAGTTGGCTTGGCGTCAACCACCTCTGAACCTGCCCCTGCAGAGCTGACAGAACCTCTGCCCTAGTGTGGCTCCTGTCCCCCAAGCACACCAGCTCAAGCATCGCATGGCATCTTTTGGCCTGCATACTTGCGTAGCCCCTTGAACGGCTACAGAGCACCGCTGGTTCCAAGGACAAAGCACAGGAAGAGGCCATGGAGGAAGAAGAAGAGGAGGGGGTGGAGGAGAGAGGTGTGTCACAATCATTAGTAGTGGCATTTTGGAGGCGTGGTGGCGGAACAACCTCCAACACTACTGCACCTTGTCCTGCATCCTTCCCAGCTGCCAGCAGAGTCACCCAATGCGCGGTGAAACTTAGGTAACGTCCCTGTCCATGCTTGCTGGACCATGAGTCAGCGGTAATATGCACCTTACCGCTGACCGCCCTGTCCAGCAAGGCCAAGACATTGCCTTCCACATGCCGGTAGAGAGCCGGAATCGCCTTCCGTGAGAAAAAGTGGCGCTTGGGTACCTGCTACTGAGGAACCGCACATTCCACAAACTCACGGAAGGGGACAGAGTCTACCAACTGAAAAGGCAGCAGTTGAAGTGCTAGCAATTTTGCCAAGCTAGCATTCAACCGCTGGGCATGTGGATGGCTGGAAGCGAACTTCTTTCGGCGGTGCAGCAGCTGGGGCAGAGAAATTTGCCTGGTACAATCTGACGTTGGTGTACCGAAAGCAGATTGCCCACAAGTACTTGGCTGTGACACACCTAATTCTACACCTTCATTCCTCTCAGTGCAGGTCTCAGAGAGGACTGAAGGTATAATGGGGTTTGAGATCTTAGCTGATGAGGAGCAAGGAGAGGTCCTCTTTGTTCTTTGGTGTGGGTCTTTTAGATACGCTTGCCAACAACCTGGCAGTATGCTGCAGCAGGGGGAGCATGACTGCCAGATTGCTGTCCTTCTTGGGCACCCCCTCTGTCCGTGCTCACGTTACTGCCTTCATCTAGCTCAGTATCATCATCAGAGCCTTCCAAACGCTGGGCATCCTCCTAGAGCATGTACCCAACACTGTGGTCAAACAGTTCGAGGGACTCCTCAGGTGGACATGGTGGGGCTAGGGAAGGAGTCACTGATGACATTGAGCTGAGGGAAGAGGCCGCTGCTTTGCCAGACAAAGTACCCTGAGCATGGGTGAGAGAGGACAAGGAGGATGAGGACGGCTTGGTCATCCACTCGACCAAGTCTTCCGCATGTTGTGGCTCAACATGGCCAGCTGCCGAAAAAAAGGCTAAGCGTGTCCCACGGCCACGTGCTAATGAGGATGCACCGTCTCCACGACCAGCACTGTTGCCTCTAGACACAGAGCCTGCTTGCCCTCTTTTATTGGCTTGTGACCGTCTGCCTCTCCTTGTTGGCCTTCCAGACATACTAATGGCCTGTAGCTGCACTAAGCTGGGATATATATATATATATATATATATATATATATATATATATATATATATATATACTGATACTGCAGCTAGCAAAATCAACTGCCTGCCTGTAGTATGAGAACACCACCAACCTTCTACAGGTGTCTTTAGCTGAACACTGTGCAGAGCTCGCAAAAAACTAACTTGTAGCTTATTTAGCTGCCTGCGGTAGTGATAGGATCAGGAAAACACGACCAACCTTCTACAGGTAGCTTTAGGTGAACACTGTGCAGAGCTCGCCAAAAAATAACTTGTAGCTTATTTAGCTGCCTGCGGTAGTGATAGGATCAGGAAAACACCACCAACCTTCTACGGGTAGCTTTAGCTGAACACTGTGCAGAGCTCGCAAAAAAATAACTTGTAGGTTTAGCTGAACACTGTGAGGAGGATGCACTACACTAACTTGAAGTTTTAGCTGAACACTGTGAGCAGGACGCACTACACTAACTTGTAGCTTTAGCTGAACACTGTGCAGAGGTCTCACTACACTAACTTGTAGTTTTAGCTGAACACTGTGAGCAGGACGCACTACACTAACTTGTAGCTTTAGCTGAACACTGTGCAGAGGTCTCACTACACTAACTTTTAGCTTTAGCTGAACACTGTGCAGAGGTCGCACTACACTAACTTGTAGTTTTAGCTGAACACTGTGAGCAGGACGCACTACACTAACTTGTAGCTTTAGCTGAACACTGTGCAGAGGTCTCACTACACTAACTTGTAGCTTTAGCTGAACACTGTGCAGAGGTCGCACTACACTAACTTGTAGTTTTAGCTGAACACTGAGCAGGACGCACTACACTAACTTGTAGCTTTAGCTGAACACTGTGCAGAGGTCTCACTACAATAACTTGTAGTTTTAGCTGAACACTGTGAGTAGGACGCACTACACTAACTTGTAGCTTTAGCTGAACACTGTGCAGAGGTCTCACTACACTAACATGTAGTTTTAGCTGAACAGTGTGAGGAGGACGCACTACACTAACTTGTAGCTTTAGCTGAACACTGTGCAGAGGTCTCACTACACTAACTTGTAGCTTTAGCTGAACACTGTGCAGAGGTCGCACTACACTAACTTGTAGTTTTAGCTGAACACTGTGAGCAGGACGCACTACACTAACTTGTAGCTTTAGCTGAACACTGTGCAGAGGTCTCACTACACTAACTTGTAGTTTTAGCTGAACACTGTGAGGAGGAGGCACTACCCTAATTTGTAGCTTTAGCTGAACACTGGGCAGAGGTCTCACTACACTAACTTGTAGTTTTTTAGCTGAACACTGTGAGCAGGACACATTACAATAACTTGTAGCTTTAGCTGAACACTGTGCAGAGGTCTCACTACACTAACTTGTAGCTTTAGCTGAACACTGTGCAGAGGTCGCACTTCACTAACTTGTAGTTTTAGCTGAACACTGTGAGCAGGACGCACTACACTATCTTGTAGCTTTAGCTGAACACTGTGCAGAGGTCTCACTACACTAATTTGTAGTTTTAGCTGAACACTGTGAGCAGGACGCACTACACTAACTTGTAGCTTTAGCTGAACACTGTGCAGAGGTCTCACTACACTAACTTGTAGTTTTAGCTGAACAGTGTGAGGAGGACACACTACACTAACTTGTAGCTTTAGCTGAACACTGTGCAGAGGTCTCACTACACTAACTTGTAGCTTTAGCTGAACACTGTGCAGAGGTTGCACTACACTAACTTGTAGTTTTAGCTGAACACTGTGCAGAGGTCGCACTACACTGACTTGTAGTTTTAGCTGAACACTGTGAGGAGGAGGCACTACTCTAATTTGTAGCTTTAGCTGAACACTGGGCAGAGGTCTCACTACACTAACTTGTAGTTTTTTAGTTGAACACTGTGAGCAGGACGCACTACACTAACTTGTAGCTTTAGCTGAACACTGTGCAGAGGTCTCATTGCACTAACTTGTAGTTTTAGCTGAACACTGTGAGGAGGACGCACTACACTAACTTGTAGCTTTAGCTGAACACTGTGCAGAGGTCGCACTACACTGACTTGTAGTTTTAGCTGAACACTGTGAGGAGGACACAGTACCCTAACTTGTAGCTTTAGCTGAACACTGTGCAGAGGTCTCACTACATTAACTTGTAGTTTTTTAGCTGAACACAGTGAGCAGGACGCACTACACTAACTTGTAGTTTTAGCTGAACACTGTGCAGAGGTCTCACTACACTAACTTGTAGTTTTTTAGCTGAACAATGTGAGCAGGACACACTACACTAACTTGTAGCTTTAGCTAAACACTGTGCAGAGGTCTCACTACACTAACTTGTAGTTTTAGCTGAACACTGTGAGGAGGACGCACTACGCTAACTTGTAGTTTTAGCTGAACACTGTGCAGAGGTCTGACTACACTAACTTGTAGCTTTAGCTGAACACTGTGCAGAGGTGGCACTACACTAACTTGTAGTTTTAGCTGAACACTGTGAGCAGGACGCACTACACTAACTTGTAGTTTTAGCTGAACACTGTGAGGAGGATGCACTACACTAACTTGCAGTTTTAGCTGATTACTGTGCAGAGGTCTCACTACACTAACTTGTAGCTTTAGCTGAACACTGTGCAGAGGTCGCACTACACTAACTTGTAGTTTTAGCTGAACACTGTGAGCAGGACGCACTACACTAACTTGTAGTTTTAGCTGAACACTGTGAGGAGGACGCACTACACTAACTTGTAGTTTTAGCTGAACACTGTGCAGAGGTCTCACTAAACTAACTTGTAGCTTTAGCTGAACACTGTGCAGAGGTCGCACTACACTAACTTGTAGTTTTAGCTGAACACTGTAAGCAGTACGCACTACACTAACTTGTAGCTTTAGCTGAACACTGTTCAGTGGTCTCACTACACTAACTTGTAGTTTTAGCTGAACACTGTGAGGAGGACGCACTACACTAACTTGTAGCTTTAGCTGAACACTGTGCAGTGGTCTCACTACACTAACTTGTAGTTTTAGCTGAACACTGTGAGGAGGACGCACTACACTAACTGTAAATAGTCTAGCTGCCTGACTGTGGTACTAATAGGATCAAAAGAACACCAGCAATTTTCTTCAGGTAGCTGTAAATACTGTAACAAGACAAGCCTGCCTGTCAGTAGGAAGATAACAGGAACGGATCTAGCTAAACTGAATACAGTGTATATATATATATATATATATATATATATATATATATATATATATGCAACACCTGGGATGCATATATATACACAATACACTATAAGTACAGCTAACTCACTGACTGTTCTGCCTAATCTAGCTAACTCAAATGAGATGACACTGTCTCTCCCTCTCTATCTAAGCACACCGGAACACACTACACAGGGCCGCCGTGCAGGCGGCCTTATATAGTGTGGGGCGTGTTCTAAACCCCCTGAGCCATAATTGGCCAAAGCCACCCTGGCTTTGGCCAATTACAGCTCTCTCTACCGACGGCTCTGTGATTGTCCAAGCATGCGGGTCATAGTGCATGCTTGGCCAATCATCAGCCAGCAATGCACTGTGATGCTGCAGTGAATTATGGGCTGTGACGCACCACGCGAATTTGGTGCGAACGGCTCATAACGTTCGCAATTCGGCGAACGATCGAACAGCCGATGCTCATCCCTACTGAAGACAATTGCTGTTGTTCTGATCCTATTAATACCACAGGCAGGCAGCTACAGTATTTACAGTTAGTGCACTGTGTCCTCTGCACAGTGTGCACCTAAAGCTACCTGAAGAAAATTGGTGGTGTTCTTCTGATCCTATTAGTACCAAAGGCAGGCAGTTGCAGTATTTACAGTTAGTTTACTGCGTCCTCTGCACAGTGTGCACCTAAAGTTACCTGAAGAAAATTGGTGGTGTTCTTCTGATCCTATTAGTACCACAGGCAGGCAGCTACAGTATTTATAGTTAGTGTACTGTGTCCTCTGCACAGTGTGCACCTAAAGCTACCTGAAGACAATTGCTGACGTTCTGATCCTATTAATACCACAGGCAGGCAGCTGCAGTATTTATAGTTAGTGTACAGTGTCCTTTGCACAGTGTGCACCTAAAACTACCTCAAGACAATTGCTGGTGTTCTTCTGATCCTATTAGTACCACAGGCAGGCAGCTGCAGTATTTGCAGTTAGTGTACTGTGTCCTCTGCACAGTGTGCACCTAAAGCTACCTGAAGAAAATTGGTGGTGTTCTTTTGATCCTATTAGTACCACAGGCAGGCAGCTACAGTATTTACAGTTAGTGTACTGTGTCCCCTGCACAGTGTGCTCCTAAAGCTACCTGAAGACAATTGCTGTTGTTCTGATCCTATTAATACCACAGGCAGGCAGCTGCAGTATTTACAGTTAGTGTACAGTGTCCTCTGCACAGTGTGCACCTAAAGCTACCTGAAGACAATTGGTGGTGTTCTCATACTAATAATTAGGGATGAGCCGAACACCCCCCTGTTCGGTTCGCACCAGAACTTGCGAACAGGCAAAAAATATGTTCGAACACGCGAACACCGTTAAAGTCTATGGGACACGAACATGAATAATCAAAAGTGCTAATTTTAAAGGCTTATATTTAAGTTATTGTCATAAAAAGTGTTTGGGGATCTGGGTCCTGCCCCAGGGGACATGGATCAATGCAAAAAAAAGTTTTAAAAATGGCTTTTTTTTGGGAGCAGTGATTTTAATAATGCTTAAAGTGAAACAATACAAGTGTAATATTCCTTTAAATTTCCTACCTGGGGGGTGTCTATAGTATGCCTGTAAAGGGGCGCATGTTTCCCATGTTTAGAACAGTCTGACAGCAAAATTACATTTCAAAGGAAAAAAAATCATTTAAAACTACTCGCGGCTATTAATGAATTGCCTGTCCGACAATACACATAAAAGTTCATTGATAAAAATGGCATGGGAATTCCCCACAGGGAAACCCCAAACCAAAATTTAAAAAAAAAATGACGTGGGGGTCCCCCTAAATTCCATACCAGGCCCTTCAGGTCTGGTATGGATATTAAGGGGAACCCCGGCCAAAATGAAATTTAAAAAAATGGCGTGGGGTCCCCCTCAAAATCTATACCAGACCCTTCAGGTCTGGTATGGATTTTAAGGGAATTTTTAAAAAAATGGCGTGGGGTCCCCCCAAAAATCCATACCAGACCCTTAGCCGAGCACGCAACCTGGCAGGCCACAGGAAAAGAGGGGGATGAGAGAGCACCCACCTTGAACCGTACCAGGCCACATGCCCTCAACATTGGGAGGGTGCATTGGGGTAGCCCCCCAAAACACCTTGTCCCCATGTTAATGGGGACAAGGGCCTCATCCCCACAACCCTTGCCCGGTGGTTGTGGGGGTTTGCGGGTGGGGGGCTTATCAGAATCTGGAAGCCCCCTTTATCAAGGGGACCCCCAGATCCCAGCCCTCCCCCCTATGTGAAATGGTAAGGGGGTACAAAAGTACCCCTACCATTTCACAAAAAAAATGTCAAAAATGTCAAAAATTACAAGAGTTTTTGACAATTCCTTTATTTAAATGCTTCTTCTTTCTTCTATCTTCTATCTTCTATTTTCCTTCCATTTCTTCCTCCATCTTCTTCTTTTTATGGTTCTTCTGGTTCTTCCTCTGGTGTTCTCGTCCGGCATCTTCCTCCGCGACATGTTCTTCCCTTCTTCTCCTCGGGCCGCTCCGCATCCATGATGGCATGGTGGGAGTCTCCCGCTGTGTGACGCTTCTCCTCTTCTGACGGTTCTTAAATAACAGGGGGCGGAGCCACCCGGTGACCCCGCCCCCCCTCTGACGCACGGGGACTTGACGGGGACTTCCCTGTGGCATTCCCCATGACATCAGTAACGGGTGACCCTGCCCAGAAGAATGAAGGTGTAGAATTAGGTGTGTCACAGCCAAGTACTTGCGAGCAATCTGCTATCGGTACACTGATGTCAGGCAAATTTCCCTGCCCCAGCTGCTGCACCGCCGAAAGAAGTTCACTCCCAGCCATCCACATGCCCAGCGGTTGAATGCTAGCTTGGCTAAATTGCTAGCACTTCAACTGCTGCCTTTTCAGTTGGTAGACTCTGCCCCCTTCCGTGAGTTTGTGGAATATGTGATTCCTCGGTGGTAGGTTTCTAAACACCAATTTTTCTCATGGAAGGCGATTCCGGCTCTCTACCGGCATGTGGAAGGCAATGTCTTGGCCTCGCTGGACAGGGCGGTCAGCAGTAAGGTGCATATTACCGCTGACTCATGGTCCAGCAGGCATGGACAGGGACGTTACCTATCTTTCACTGCGCACTGGGTGACTCTTCTGGCAGCTGGGAAGGATGCAGGAGAGGGTGCAGGAGTGTTGGAGGTTGTTCCGCCACCACGCCTCCAAAATTCTACTAGTGGTGATTCTGCACACCTCTCTCCTCCACCCCCTCCTCTTCTTCTTCCTCCATGGCCTCTTTCTGTGCTGATTTGTCCTCGGAACCAGTGGTTCTTTGTTTGCGGAGGCCACGAGGATGGTGAACAGTGACAGTGCATGCATCAGTGACACTGTCCCTCTTGTCCACCTGTTGGAGCCCATGCTGCGTGGAATAATGTACAGGGCACTTGAGGCGGAACAGAGGGAGGAAGAGGAGGACTTCCTAACCTATCAAGGCCCCTTTTTCCAGACAGTGTTCTTCTGTGCCCACCAATCACACAGGAAGAGGAGGAGGAGGAGGATTGTGTCAGCATGGAGGTGGAACCTGGCACTCAGCATGAGCAGCAGTCTTCAAGGGATCATTTACAGTCTAAAGAAACCCATGGACTTGTACGTGGCTGGGAGGAGGTGGCTGCGGATTATGTCGTCCTTAGTGACCCAGAGTACTATGGACCAAATGACTCAGCAAATCTACGCTGCATGGCCTCCCTGATCCTGCTAAGCCTGTGGAAGGATCCTCGTATTCGTGGTATCAAGGGGAGGGATGATTACTGGCTGGCAACCCTCCTTGATTCACGTTACAAGGGTAAGGTTATGGACCTTATCTTGCCATTGCAGAGGGAGCAGAGGATGAAACATCTTCGGGGGGCCTTGCAGAAAGGTTTGTGCAACGCGTTTCCAGAGCCTGGGAGGTTACAATTTCCTGATCCTCCTGGACACATGTTGTTGAGGCTTCGGTCAGTCACAGAAGGAGCGGTGGAGAAGGTGGCCATCTGACTGATGCGTTCAGACAATTTTTTAGTCCGCAGCCCCAAGGCCTGATCGGTTCCAGCAACCATCACCAGCGTCTGATTCACATGTTGCAGGATTACCTAGGGGAAAGATCAGACTTGGACACCTTTCCCACCGAAAATCCTCTGGGTTACTGGGTCTTGAGGATGGATCACTGGCCAGAGCTTGCACAGTATGCAGTTGAGCTACTGGCCTGTCCTGCATCCAGCGTTCTTTCGGAACGCACATTCAGTGCTGCTGGAGGTTTTGTAACCGATCACAAGGTGCTACCAAGCACCTGATGCTGATGTAATCGATTGTTTTTTTTAATGTAAGTGCCAAGAACCGGTGTGACCAGATTGTGTGGACTGCAAAGAGGAAACCAAAACGCATGTAAAGTGAAATAAGAATGTTTATTTAAGATAAGTGATATAAATAAACAAACACCCCAAATATAAATAGTGCTCAACCAACCGACAGAAACCCACAAACAACAGATAATATATACAGCAAGGGGCAATACCGGAATCACAGATGTCAGCCAGGCCAGGGTCATACACAGCAGGTCAGCAGGAACAAGGGATATACCAGAAACATAAATGTAGCCAAGCCAAGGTCATACACAGGAGATCAGCAACTGAACAAGGGCAGGTTGGGAAAGGGAGATAATGGATGGGATAGGATACAGGCTCAGGAACAGGTTCAGGGTCCGATACAGGTTTACAGGATAGCAGGATAACAGGTCAGGGCGCAAGGAAGAAAGATACCAAGGCAAGCCTATGAGGGCTTGCCGGGTATTTATAAGGCTGTGGTAATTGACCTCATGTCACAGCTGATCGCAGAGTGTGCTGTTTGCTCCACACTGCCGGAGTGCACCCGCTGGTGGACACCGGTACTACGGCCCAAGGATGCAACAGTGCCACCAGCAGGAGAGACCTCTTACTGCAGGTCCCAGGTGTTGGAAGACACCTGCTGATGGACACTGGTACTGCGATCCAAGAGGCCGATAGCGCCACCAACGGGTAAACCCTCTCATGACAGTACCCCCCCCTAAAGGAGCGGCCTCCAGACGCTCTAACAAGGTGCAATTGTCCAAAGTTTATGGCCTCCAACCGAACAGATGAGGGCACATCAGGCTGGGCATCGGGTACATCAAACTGGACAGTGGGTACGACTGAGAAGACAGCGGGCACATCCGAGCAGGCAGCGGGCGCATCCGAGATGACAGCGGGCACATCCGAGATGACAGCGGGCACATCCCAGATGACAGCGGGCAGGAACATACCAAGCTGGGCAGCGGGCACTTCGAGCTGGGCAGCAGGCGTATCAGGCTGGGAAGCAGGCACAGGCACTTCGAGCTTGGCAGCAGGCACTTCGAGCTGGGCAGCAGGCACATCAGGCTGGGCAGCGGGCATGGGCACTTTGAGCTGGGAAGCAGGCACATCAGGCTGGGCAGCAGGCATGGGCACTTCGAGCTGGGCAGCAGGCACATCAGGCTGGGCAGCGGGCATGGGCACTTCGAGCTTGGCAATAGGCACATCAGGCTGGGCAGCGGGCATGGGCACTCCGAGCTGGGCAGCAGGCACATCAGGCTGGGCAGCAGGCATGGGCACTTCGAGCTGGGCAGCAGGCACATCAAGCTGGGCAGCAGGCACATCAGGCTGGGCAGCAGGCATGGGCACTTCGAGCTGGGCAGCAGGCGCATCAGGCTGGGCAGCGGGCACGGGCACTTCGAGCTTGGCAGCAGGCACTTCTAGCTGGGCAGCAGGCACATCAGGCTGGGCAGCGGGCATGGGCACTTCGAGCTGGTCAGCAGGCACATCAGGCTGGGCAGCGGGCATGGGCACTTCGAGCTGGGTAGCAGGCACATCAGGCTGGGCAGCAGGCATGGGCACTTCGAGCTGGGCAGCAGGCACGTCAGTCTGGGAAGCTGGCACATCAGTCTGGGAAGCTGGCACATCAGTCTGGGAAGCTGGCACTGAGACATCAGGCTGGAAGGCAGGCACAGGGACAATAGACTGGGAAGCTGGCACATCAGACTGGGAAGCTGGCACATCAGACTGGGAGGCAATCTTCAAGACATCAGGCTGGAAGGCAAGCTGCAAGACATCAGGCTGGGAAGCTGGCACATCAGACTGGGAAGCTGGCACATCAGACTGGGAAGCTGGCACAGCAGACTGGGAGGCAATCTTCGAGACATCAGGCTGGAAGGCAAGCTGCAAGACATCAGGCTGGGAAGCTGGCACATCAGACTGGGAAGCTGGCACATCAGACTGGGAAGCTGGCACATCCATCTGGGAAGCTGGCACATCAGACTGAAAGGCAGGCACATCAGGCTGGTAGGCAGGCATCGAGACATCAGGCTGGGAAGCTGGCACATCAGACAGGGAAGCTGGCACATCAGACTGGGAAGCTGGCACATCAGACTGGGAAGCTGGCACATCAGACTGGGAGGCAATCTTCGAGACATCAGGCTGGAAGGCAAGCTGCAAGACATCAGGCTGGGAAGCTGGCACAGCAAACTGGGAAGCTGGCACATCAAACTGGGAAGCTGGCACATCAAACTGGGAAGCTGGCACATCAGACTGGTAGGTAGGCATCAAGACATCAGGCTGGAAGGCAAGCTTCAAGACATTAGGCTGGGAGGCTGACATATCAAACTGGGAAGCTGGCACGTCAGACTGGAAAGCTGGCACGTCAAACTGGGAAGCTGGCACGTCAAACTGGGAAGCTGGCACATCAAACTGGGAAGCTGGAACATCAGACTGGGAAGCTGGAACATCAGACTGGGAAGCTGGAACATCAGTCTGGGAAGCTGGCACATCAGTCTGGGAAGCTGGCACTGAGACATCAGGCTGGAAGGCAGGCACAGGGACAATAGACTGGGAAGCTGGCACATCAGACTGGGAAGCTGGCACATCAGACTGGGAGGCAATCTTCAAGACATCAGGCTGGAAGGCAAGCTGCAAGACATCAGGCTGGGAAGCTGGCACATCAGACTGGGAAGCTGGCACATCAGACTGGGAAGCTGGCACAGCAGACTGGGAGGCAATCTTCGAGACATCAGGCTGGAAGGCAAGCTGCAAGACATCAGGCTGGGAAGCTGGCACATCAGACTGGGAAGCTGGCACATCAGACTGGGAAGCTGGCACATCAGACTGGGAAGCTGGCACATCCATCTGGGAAGCTGGCACATCAGACTGAAAGGCAGGCACATCAGGCTGGTAGGCAGGCATCGAGACATCAGGCTGGGAAGCTGGCACATCAGACTGGGAAGCTGGCACATCAGACAGGGAAGCTGGCACATCAGACTGGGAAGCTGGCACATCAGACTGGGAGGCAATCTTCAAGACATCAGGCTGGAAGGCAAGCTGCAAGACATCAGGCTGGGAGGCTGACATATCAAACTGGGAAGCTGGCACGTCAGACTGGGAAGCTGGCACGTCAAACTGGGAAGCTGGCACGTCAAACTGGGAAGCTGGCACATCAAACTGGGAAGCTGGAACATCAGACTGGGAAGCTGGAACATCAGTCTGGGAAGCTGGCACATCAGTCTGGGAAGCTGGCACATCAGTCTGGGAAGCTGGCACTGAGACATCAGGCTGGAAGGCAGGCACAGGGACAATAGACTGGGAAGCTGGCACATCAGACTGGGAAGCTGGCACATCAGACTGGGAGGCAATCTTCAAGACATCAGGCTGGAAGGCAAGCTGCAAGACATCAGGCTGGGAAGCTGGCACATCAGACTGGGAAGCTGGCACATCAGACTGGGAAGCTGGCACATCAGACTGGGAAGCTGGCACAGCAAACTGGGAGGCAATCTTCGAGACATCAGGCTGGAAGGCAAGCTGCAAGACATCAGGCTGGGAAGCTGGCACATCAGACTGGGAAGCTGGCACATCAGACTGGGAAGCTGGCACGTCAGACTGGGAAGCTGGCACATCAAACTGGGAAGCTGGCACGTCAGACTGGGAAGCTGGCACGTCAAACTGGGAAGCTGGCACGTCAAACTGGGAAGCTGGCACATCAAACTGGGAAGCTGGAACATCAGACTGGGAAGCTGGAACATCAGTCTGGGAAGCTGGCACATCAGTCTGGGAAGCTGGCACATCAGTCTGGGAAGCTGGCACTGAGACATCAGGCTGGAAGGCAGGCACAGGGACAATAGACTGGGAAGCTGGCACATCAGACTGGGAAGCTGGCACATAAGACTGGGAGGCAATCTTCAAGACATCAGGCTGGAAGGCAAGCTGCAAGACATCAGGCTGGGAAGCTGGCACATCAGACTGGGAAGCTGGCACATCAGACTGGGAAGCTGGCACATCCATCTGGGAAGCTGGCACATCAGACTGAAAGGCAGGCACATCAGGCTGGTAGGCAGGCATCGAGACATCAGGCTGGGAAGCTGGCACATCAGACTGGGAAGCTGGCACATCAGACTGGGAAGCTGGCACATCAGACTGGGAGGCAATCTTCGAGACATCAGGCTGGAAGGCAAGCTGCAAGACATCAGGCTGGGAAGCTGGCACAGCAAACTGGGAAGCTGGCACATCAAACTGGGAAGCTGGCACATCAAACTGGGAAGCTGGCACATCAAACTGGGAAGCTGGCACATCAGACTGGTAGGTAGGCATCAAGACATCAGGCTGGAAGGCAAGCTTCAAGACATCAGGCTGGGAGGCTGACATATCAAACTGGGAAGCTGGCACGTCAGACTGGGAAGCTGGCACGTCAAACTGGGAAGCTGGCACGTCAAACTGGGAAGCTGGCACATCAAACTGGGAAGCTGGAACATCAGACTGGGAAGCTGGAACATCAGACTGGGAAGCTGGATCATCAGGCTGGGAAGCTGGAACATCAGGCTGGGAAGCTGGAACATCAGGCTGGGAAGCTGGAACATCAGACTGGGAAGCTGGAACATCAGACTGGGAAGCTGGAACATCAGACTGGGAAGCTGGAACATCAGACAGGGAAGCTGGAACATCAGACTGGGAAGCTGGAACATCAGACTGGGAAGCTGGAACATCAGACTGGGAAGCTGGAACATCAGGCTGGGAAGCTGGAACATCAGGCTGGGAAGCTGCAACATCAGGCTGGGAAGCTGGAACATCAGGCTGATAGGCAGACATCAAGACATCAGACTGGGAAGCCGGCACATCAGACTGGAAAGTGGGAGCAGGTTGGATTACTGGCAGGATTGTGTGAGTTGGGAAGAACTTCAGTTTCTTCTTTGGCTTAACTGCTGGAGATCTGTAGGTGGCTGTAGGACTGTACACAGGAGGTAAGGCATATTGAAAGGAAGGGCTGGGATATGGCAAGGAAGGGGGAACAGCAGCCAGAGGGAGTTCTTGTGGGGAAGTTGCAGGTATTAGAGAAGAGGCAGGTGGGTTAAAGGCAGGATAGGTGCAGGAAGTAGAAACAGGGCATTGATACTTGGTGGGGAGCAGGGTATATTGGACTGCAGCTGAGGTTGCCAGGGGTGATGGCAGAAAGGACATCTGAGCAGGCAGGTATTTAGTAGCAGGTCTGGTTCGTGGAGAGCTGACAGAAGCTGGGCATAACAGGTCTAACCATGCCTGAAGTACAGGTAGCACAAAAGTGGCCTCACATTCCCCCTGTCTGACCAGCGACTGCACTTCATCTATACAATCCTTCAACAACTGTTTGGGACAAACCGAATAATGCTCAAAAAAGGATGCAGAGTCATCCTCCAACAGCCATACTAAGGACGCAACCTGGTTAATGCTGAAGGGGGGAGAAAAGTCATCATGGCCCTCTGGAATACAAGGCAGAGCCAGCTCTGTACACATTCCAATCAAAGGCTGAACATCCTCAAACCGTATACTGCCCTGATCGACCACAGAGTGAGCTAAACGGATAATCTTCAGCAGCTGATCACTGGACCACCCTTTCAATGTCTGGCGGAGATATTCAAAACTCTCTGTTGCCAGCAGAGCATAATAAGCAATTATATCTGAATTCATCCCAGTAATGTGCAAAAGAACCAAGATGGTTCCCTTGTGCAGCCACTTCTGGTCAGAGATGGCCTTGGTATACTGTCAAGAACTGGTGTGACCAGATTGTGTGGACTGCAAAGAGGAAACCAAAACGCATGTAAAGTGAAATAAGAATGTTTATTTAAGATAAGTGATATAAATAAACAAACAACCCAAATATAAATAGTGCTCAACCAACCGACAGAAACCCACAAACAACAGATAATATATACAGCAAGGGGCAATACCGGAATCACAGATGTCAGCCAGGCTAGGGTCATACACAGCAGGTCAGCAGGAACAAGGGATATACCAGAAACATAAACGTAGCCAAGCCAAGGTCATACACAGGAGATCAGCAACTGAACAAGGGCAGGTTGGGAAAGGGAGATAATGGATGGGATAGGACACAGGCTCAGGAACAGGTTCAGGGTCCGATACAGGTTTACAGGATAGCAGGATAACAGGTCAGGGCGCAAGGAAGAAAGATACCAAGGCAAGCCTATGAGGGCTTGCCGGGTATTTATAAGGCTATGGTAATTGACCTCATGTCACAGCTGATCGCAGAGTGTGCTGTTTGCTCCACACTGCCGGAGTGCACCCGCTGGTGGACACCGGTACTACGGCCCAAGGATGCAACAGTGCCACCAGCAGGAGAGACCTCTTACTGCAGGTCCCAGGTGTTGGAAGACACCCGCTGGTGGACACTGGTACTGCGATCCAAGAGGCCGATAGCGCCACCAACGGGTAAAGCCTCTCATGACAGTGAGATTACTTCAAGACTGCCTATGCTGATGCTGAGTGACTATCCTGTTATGCTAAGTGACAATCCTCTTCCTCCTCAATTTTCATGCTGATAGCTTGTAAGAACATTTTTGGTTCTGGGCACCACCACCAGTGGCCAAGGCCCAATTTTTCAGCCCCTGAAAAAGGGGCAGGGTTCATTCCTGCACTCCAACTAGAGTATTTGTGAGGGGTTGCAGTGTTGTGGCACCAGCACCAGTGCCTAAGGCCCAAATTTTCAGCCCCTGCTTAACAGGGGCATATAATTACAATTTTTGATGCAATACTTAGCAGCAGGGCTTATTCCTGTGCTCCAACTATAGCATCTGTGAGGGGTTGCAGTGTTGTGGCACCAGTGCCTAAGGCCCAATTTTTCTGCCCCTGTTCAACAGGGACATGTAATTACAATTCTTGATCTAATATTTCACAGCAGGGCCCATTCCTGCGCCCACCAAGAGTAACTGTGAGGGCTTACAGTGTTTTTGCAACACCACCACTACCAAAGGCCCAATTTTTCTGCCCCTGTTCAACAGGTGCATGTAATTACAATTCCTGAGATAATATTTCTCAGCAGGGCCTGTTCCAGCGCCCACCAAGAGTAACTCTGAGGGCTTACAGTGTTGTGGCAACACCAACACCTAAGGCCCAAATTCCTGCAGAGTATATAGGGCAGGCCCCTACTTTCAAACAACCAACTTACAAATGACTCCTACTTGCAAACGGAAGGAGACAACAGGAAGTGAGATGAAATCTACCCCTAGGAAGGGAAATTCTCTCCTGTAAGAGTTAATATGGGAAAAAACGTGTCTCCTCTTCACTGATGCTTTATCACCAATCCTTCTTTCACTAAAACCCCCAAATTTTCAAAAAGCATTTGTCATTGGTACAGAAAGTGAGGTGAAATATTCTGAAGAGGTACACAGACAGCAAAACAAATGTTACCCTTCCCTATGTTTTCCAAAAAGCTTAAAAATAGATTTTTTGGCTGGAGCTACACTTTAAAAATGTACCAGTTCAAAATTACAAACAGATTCTACTTAACAACAAACCTACAATCCCTGTCTTGTTTGCACCGCCTGTATACTGCTGTTCAAAGTATATAGGGCCTGGGGGCCCTAAGCCTTTCCTTTTTTAATTTGGGTGCGGGGTTCCCTTTAATATTAATACAATTTTGAAAAAAAAGCAATATGTTTAACTTTTTGCTATAATAAATATTCCCAATAAATATATAAATATATATAAAAAACTAATTTTTTCCTCAGTTTAGGCCGGTATGTATTCTTCTACATATTTTTGGTAAAAAAAAAAATTGCAATAAGCTTATATTGATTGGTTTGAGCAAAAGTTTTAGCGTCTACAAAATAGGGGATAGATTTCTGGCATTTTATTATAATTTTTTTTTATTAGTAATGGCGGCGATCTGTTATTTTTATCGTAACTGCGGCATTGCAGCGGACACATCGGACACTTTTGACACTATTTTGGGACCATTGTCATTTATACAGAGATCAGTGCTATAAAAATGTACTGATTATTATTATTATTATTCAGGATTTATATAGTGCCGACAGTTTACGCAGCGCTTTACAACATTAGGGCAGACAGTACGAGTACAATACAATTCAATACAGGAGGAATCAGAGGGCCCTGATCGTTAGAGCTTACAATCTTACTGTGTAAATGACTCTGGCAGGGAAGGGGTTAAACACTAGGGGGCGATCAAGGGGTTAAATGTTTCCTAGGAAGTAATTCTAACTGTAGAGGGGATGGGCTCACTACAACATGACAGAGATCACTGCTCTTGATGAAAGGGAGCAGTAAATCTCTGTCATGTTGCTAGACAGAACAGGGAAATGCCTTGTTTACATAGGCATCTCCCCGTTCTGCCGCTCCGTGACATGATCATGGGACACCAGCGGACACTGAGTCCATGGGACCCACAGGCACGGTCACGCAGTATGCAGCGGGCGCACGCCCACTAGAACACAAACTAAAGGGGACGTACCTGTACGCCCATTTGCCCACCGCTGTCATTGTGCAGACGTATATCAGTGTGCAGCGGTCGGCAAGTGGTTAAGGAATATTTTACAAGGTTAGGGATGGTGGTGAGGGTGCTGTCTGGCCATTTATACTTACTAAACTAGAGGATTCTTAAATGTGACAGATTTGCATGACACCGTAAGGATCCTGTTAAGGAATGGGAGGAGAAGGCATTAGAGAAGGATGGGGAAAAAGAGGGAAGGAGTATTGGGACCAAATATATCTATATAGTATATAGCATATGGCATACAGTATATTAAATTGGGACAAGTTAAAAATGTATATTGAACATTATGGTAGATAGGAAAAATGTAGGGCCCTGTTGTAGGGGTCAGTATCTTTGAACGCACAAGCGGAAACAGGTATGTGTGCCCATTCCGCCACAGGGACCTGACTCATCTCAGGACATGTGCACACGTGCATGCACACACACAAATACACGGCGCCTGCACAATTACGCGCACATATGTACGCATACACACACGTATGTATATACACACACCTCCGCTCCCATAAGCATTGGTGCAGACGCGTGGGGGCACAAACACAAGTGCAAGATGAGGGACGAGGGGGTGGGGATAGCCATGCAAGATATTTGGTATGCTATGGGGTGATGTACTAGGTACAGAGGGATAAGCACTGGTATATATGAATGGAGAGCTTTGAGGGTGCTGGTTTTGGGTGGGTAGTTGCTTATGGTATTTAGAGGATGGAGTGTATCTCTATGTCTGTGTTTAGGCCTCCTCAAGCTATCCAGGGAATAAATCAGCAGGTTTCTCTCTCTCAGAGATGCTTGGTGCGCTCTGCGTGTGGTAAGCTTTTCGGGATGGATTAGATCCAAACTTTTAGACCTTGGGTGGAACCTTCGTGGAACTGAGTGAAGTGTCTGGGGATCATCAGGTCTTGATTCTCCTCTATGGATCGTCTGTGTTCTCCAAATCTCTTTCGCAATGTCCGTATGGTTTTGGCCTATATATAGTAGTCCACAGGGGCAGGCGAGGCAATAGATAACGAACTCAGACAAGCACTTATAGAATTCATTGAGTACATAGGTTTTTCCTTTTTGTAGTGAAATTTTTCTGGCCATCTTGGACGAATTTATAGGTTAGGCACTTTAGTTTCTGACATTGGTACATTCCCTTGATAGTTAAGAATGTGAGGGTGGATTTTCGTAGGGCCTGTGTAGATTTTAGTTTGCTGGTAGCAGTTTGGCTTTTTATGTTCCTGGCTTTTCTGTATGTAATTTTGGGTACCTGGCTTTCAGAGGGTTTCAGGTGGGGGTCTTCCAGTAGTATTCCCCAGTACTTGCTGAAAATATGCTCCATTCTCTTGTGCTGTGCATGAAATTGGGTTACGAATCTTGTGGTCTGAGGTGGTGCAGGTTCCTAGTAATTGAAAGGGGGATGCTTCTTTGAGGAAATGGTCGTAGGCCTCTTGAATTAGAGCAGGTGGATACCCTTTATCTGAGAATTTTTGTTTCAGGAGGTTCCCTTGTGCGATGTAGTCTTCCAGACGTGTGCAGTTGTGTTTCAGTCGGTAGAATTGACTCTTCGAGATGTTGGCAATCCACCTCGGATGATGACAGCTGTGGAAGTGTAGATAGGAATTTTTTGCAGTTGGTTTTGTGTAGTTTTTGCCATATATAGCTTGTTATGTATGGCACAGGTCTAGGTCCAGGAAGGCCAACGTGTCTGGGTGACAGAGTGAAGTGAAAGATAGACCAAGATCATTTGCGTTACAATAGACAACATCTACCTGGGGTCGGGAGCCATCCCAGATAACGATAATGTCATCTATGCATCTGCCGTAATATATGATGTGTTCTGAATACGGATTGTTGCAGATGAAGCATTGTTCTATAGACCCATAGTTAGATTGGCATAGCTGGGGGGCTAAATTTTCCCCCATAGCTGTGCCTTGTAATATTGAACTCTACGGACTAATGCCCCGTACACACGGTCGGATTTTTCATTGGAAAATGTCCGATCGGAGCGTGTTGTCGGAAATTCCACCGTGTGTGGGCTCCATCGGACATTTGCCGTCTGATTTTCCGACACACAAAGTTTGAGAGCAGGATATAAAATTTTCCGACAACAAAATCCGTTGTCGGATATTCCGATCGTGTGTACACAAATCCGACGAACAAAGTGCCACGCATGCTCAGAATAAATAAAGAGATGAAAGCTATTGGCCACTGCCCCGTTTATAGTCCCGATGTACATGTTTTACGTCACCCCGTTCAGAATGATCGGATTTTCCGACAACTTTGTGTGACCGTGTGTATGCAAGACAAGTTTGAGCCAACATCCGTCGGAAAAAATCCTAGGATTTTGTTGTCGGAATGTTCGAACAAAGTCCGACCGTGTGTACGGGGCATAAGACTTGGATGCCATTAAAGTTCATGTGCGTGTAAATGCAGGCATCCCAATACTTTTGGTAATATAGTAAATACTTGAATATGATGTTCTTTTTGGAGAGAATCCAGTCTTTTTTTTTACTTTGGAATAACCTACAGTATTGACATGGAACAAGTTTTAAATTAAAGAATATTCCACATTTCAGTTATTTTCATAAAAAAAAAACCTTTTTTAAAATTGAGAATCTGAACTCTCACACTTCTATTTTCTCTAGTGGCTTGGGGGTTACATAGAGGAGATATATTGATTTATCAGGCTGTCTTCTTGGGCTATAGAACTAGCTGTGCTCTTTGTGTTTTACAGCTGTCCAGCGCATCGTACAGTCTCACATGCAGGCCCTTGGCTCTCTTGGTGACAGTGATGATGATGATGATGATGATGATGAAGAGGTAAATGATGACACTAAAACTGGAACAGAAGAAACGTCTGCAGAGACCTCAACCACTAAACTGGAGGAGTGCCTGGACTGTAGCGTGAAAGGTGACACAGGTAAAATCCTAAAGAGTTCATAATAGGTTGATCATCATAAACATGACACGTTACTTAAAGGTGACAACTGTCCAACTCCAACAGGACTGGGCTTCAAAGGGATTTTACCTTCAAACCTCATAGATCCCCGAAACTGGGGAAACACGAGCTGTTAATGGTTTTCTCAGTAGACCATTAGCCCTTGGGGGGTGCAGAGCATACAAATGTTAAAACTTCTATAGTGCACATATAACTGTTTTTGTCATGGGCTGGAAAATATTGTATGTACATAATCCTATTTCCCAACATCCAACATCTATCTCTAGCCTGCTATTTTCTGTTTCTCCTCATGTAGCCTAGTAACTGCTTTCACTGTCTCTTGGGGCAAGAAGCTCCAAGGATAAGTTCACTTTTACAAAAAAATAATAAATGCATTTTTTTTGCAGGTTAAAAAATATGCATTTATTTTTTTTTGTTAGGGACCTATATTGGACCCATGATTAGCAGATCGTGGGTGTAATGCCACGGCCCTGCAGACTGTCTGTGTAGCTGTCTGCCCGTACCTCCAATATGGGCAGGCAGTTACACTCTGATATTGAGAACTACATTAAGAACTACAAACCAACAGCCACAAAGGTTGGTTTTCCCATTCACAGATCATAGGTGTGTTTATTTATTTTTATTATTTTTTTCTATTCACAGAACACAATGTGTTCTTTTAGATTGTAACAGGGAGCAGAAGAGATCATCACCCACTTTCTGTGAATATGGGAACCCGGAGAGGGGGACTGGGGTGCGGGGACAGTTGCATTTGTAACATTTTACACCCTGAATATGGATGTAACACGTAACCTTTGTAAGATTGGGGTGATCAGACTCAAGCGTTTTCAGTGAGTGCAGCAGTCCAAAACTGTATTTTTTAAGGGCATGGTAGCCCACTTTTATTTAAAAGCAAGGAAAAGTTCACAAAGACATCAGTAGCCCACGCAGGGTGTTCCACCATTACTGTATCTTTAACAATCAGTATACTTCAGCCTCCTGGCTAGGGATGGGGCGAACTGACCCCTTTTGAACACAGAGAAAGTTCAGACCCGAATAGCGAACCCCTTTAAAATCAATGGGACCCAAACGTCAAAAATAAGGTGCCCATTTTGAAGGCTTATATGCAAGAAATTGGGCAAAGAATGGTTATAGGGGTCCGGCTCCTGCTCTGGGGGACATGTATCAATTAAAAAAAGTTTGTGAAAAACGTCATTTTTAAATAAGCAGCGATTTTTTTATGTTTAAAGTGAAAGCATAAAAATGAAAAATTCCTTCCAATATAGTGCTTAGGGGGGTCCCCTCAGTCTACCTGTAAAGTGGCAGATCTGTACTATGTCTAGAATCTGCTGCAGCAATAATTGCATTTATAAAGTCAAAAAAATGACATTTTCCCTGCAAGCTGCCTTTATTTTGCTAAGCAACAGCTTGGGAGCCAGTGTGTATGTGTCAGGGCTGGGCTCAGCCCTTCCTTCTCTGAGCTGGTCGCTAAGCTGTCAGCTAATTGCCAGCTCCTATCTCTCCACAGTTACTTAGTTGTTGATGATATCCTGCTCATCAGTCCTGCCTACTTAAGCCGCCCAGTCCAGAGGTTCCCTGCCTTCGCCTTGGTCAACATCACAGGAATCTCCTGAGATCCTGTTCAAGACTTGCTTTGCTGACATCCCTTCTGGCTCCAGATCCTGCTTGCTGTTCCACTACATTGATCCCTGACTTCTGGCTTGGCTGACTATCCGTTCTGGCTACTGAACTTTGGCTATGTTTTGACCTCATTTGTTCTTTTTTACTTTTATTATTAAACAAGTGTGATTTAACTGTACTTCTGTCTCGGCCTGATTTCATGGTTTCTGACAGTAGGCGAAGGCCATGAATTCAGAAGATGCAGTCAATTCACTTGTTGGTAATATTTTCTCCAGAATGGATGAACTGGATCACCGCATGGATCAGTTTGCCATGGTGTTACAAACGCTCCTGAGTCACCTGAAATCTCCCACTGTGGGCGCCCCAGTACAATCTATGTTGCAGGTCGACCCTGCTGCTGCTCCAGTCTCTGTGCAGGCACCTGCCTCGAGTATTAACTCTATAAGAGGAATGTCTGGTTCCGCTACGCTTCCCCAGCGATTTGGGGGAAATCCAGTCCAATGCAGAGAGTTTCTCAACCAGGTTGAGATATACTTTGAGATGCTGCCCCAGGCATTTCCCACAGACGGAAGCAAAGTAGGTTTCGTGATATCTTTGCTTTTTGGGAGAGCCTTGGCCTGGGCAAACCCTCTGTGGGAGATGCAAAAACCTGTTGTCTTAAGCTACCCTGAGTTTGTGGCTTTGTTTAAAAGGGTATTTGACGTTCCCACATGCTCCACTTCTGCTGCTAAGTGCCTCATGTCCATTGAACAGAGTATGGGAACTGTTGCTGACTACGCCATTGAATTCCGTACTCTGGCAGCAGAGGTTGCGTGGAACAATGAGGCCCTCGGGGCTGCTTTTTCTCATGGTCTCTCAGATACTATCAAGGATGAGATAGCAGCCTGAGATATACCCACTGAGCTGGAGAAGTTGATCACGTTTGCCATTCTCATTGACTCCAGACTCAGAGAAAGACTCTTTTTTAAGTAGCGCTTGTGGAAGCTTCCTGTATGTTTCTCTCCGGGGCTTTGCAGTCGCTTGCCTCCCTCACCTCCCATGCTTCCTGGTACAGAGTCGGTCACTGACGGTGAACCCATGCATTTATCTCTCTGCGGATGAGAGAACCTTTAGGAGGAGGGAGAGATTGTGCCTTTATTGTGGCCAGGCAGGTCACTTTTTGAAGTCTTGCCCTACCCGTCCAGGGAACGCCCGAACCTTGAGGTCCTGTCACGGACAGACCTTAGGCAGCGTTGCTTCATCTCCAGTTATCCAGAAGGATAAGCCTTTGGTTTCGGTCATCCTTTCTTGGGCTGAGATACAGGCTCTAATCAACTCTGGGGCTGCAGGCCTGTTCATTGATGCTGCCTTTGTATCGAAGCACTCAATTCCGCTGCAGCTGCGTGACACTCCACTTGACATTGAGGCTCTTAATGGGAGACCTCTACAGCCTGCTCATGTTACTCCTGAGACGGTTCCATTGTCCTTGGCCGTAGGGGCTCTTCACCATGAGATTCCAAGTCATTTCCTCACCTAAGTTTCGACTGGTTATTGGTTATCTATGGTTACAGAGGCACAACCCCTCTTTTGATTGGCTCCATGCTGAGCTTCTCCCCTGGTCACCACAATGCAGTGAGACATGCTTCCAGAAGGTAGCCAAGGTCCTGTGCACCTCTTCACTCTCCTCTCTGCCGGAGGAGTACCGCGATTTTAGCAATGTCTTTGACAAAGGTCAAACCGATAGTTTGCCTCCACACCGGATGTATGATTGCTCAATTGACCTTCAACCTTTTGCCATACCCCCTTTGTCGGTCTTGGAGGGTAAGGCCATGGAGGAGTATGTTGCAGACGCACTTTCTCGAGGTTTCATCCACAAATCCTTGTCTCCTACTGGTGCTGGTTTCTTCTTTGTGAAGAAGAAGAGTGGTGAACTGAGACCTTGTATTGATTATAGGGGTCTCAGTCATTTCACGATTAAAAATGCCTATCCGATTCCGTTAATTACAGAGTTATTTGACCGCCTCAAGGGAGCAACGGTTTTAATGAAGCTTGATTTGAGAGGGGCATACAATCTCGTGAGGATTAAGGAGGGCGACAAGTGGAAAACTGCATTTAATACCAGGACAGGCCATTATGAGTACTTCTTAATGCCTTTTGGCCTTTGTAATGCCCGGCAGTTTTCCAGGAATTTATTAACAATTTATTAACAATATCCTCCGAGATTTGTTGCAGTTATGTGTGGTGGTTTATCTCGATGATATCCTCATATTTTCCAAGTCCCTGGAAAGCCACCACACAGATGTTCATTGTGTGCTTCAGAAACTAAGAGAGAACAATCTCTATTGTAAACTGGAGAAGTGCGAGTTCCATCGTGAACAGGTTAAATTCCTGGGTTATGTCATTTCCACTGCTGGTTTTTCGATGGACCCAGAGAAACTTTCAGCAGTTCTACAGTGGCTACGACCCATTGGTTTACGTCCTCTGCAGCGTTTCCTGGGCTTTACCAACTATTATCGGAAGTTTATTCGTAAATTCTCATCTCTGGTTAAGCCCCTGACTGATATGACCAGAAAGGACGGTAACCCACAGAGTTGGTCTCCAGAGTCCATTAAGGCCTTTGAGAGTCTCAAGGCTGCCTTGAGACTCTCCTTAGATGTTGGCACATCCTGATCCTACGTTACCTTTTATCCTTGAGATTAATGCTTCTGAGACTGGTGTTGGCGCTCTTCTGTCTCAACGTCCTACTTCTGAGAGTGCTATGCATCCTTGTGGCTACTTTTCCAAGAAATTGTCACCTGTGGAGTACAATTACAAGATTGGTGACAGAGATCTGTTGGCGACCATTTTAGCCCTGAAAGAATGGCGACATCTCCTTGAAGGTATCACTATGCCGGTTCTCATTCTTACTGACCATAAGAATCTCACATTCTTGTCTGAGGCTAAACGCCTCTCTCCCAGAAGGGAGCGATGTGCTCTTTTCTTGCCAAGTTTCAATTACACTGTCTCATTCTTACCCGGTACTAAGAATGTAAGGGCTGACGTCTTGTCACGACAATTTTCCTCCACTTCCAAGTTGGAGTCAGTTCCAGTCCCTGTGATTCCTCCTGATCGTATTCTGGCTACGGTTCACACTAGTCTCACTTCTGCTTTGGATGACAAAATTCTTGCTGCTCAGGTCCATGCGCCTCCTGAGATACCTTGTGGCCGCTGCTTTGTCCCAGAGAGTCTCCATACTGCCGTGCTCCAGATTTAACATTCTCCCAAGGCAGCTGGCCACCCTGGGAAGAATCAATTCTTTTGGGCCATTTCCCAGCAATTCTGGTGGCCTAGTCTATGTGCTGATGTAACTGCCTTCATAGCTGCCTGTTCCGTGTGTGCTCAGAGAAAGACTCCACGACACCTTCCAGTGGGCCTCCTACAACCCATACCCAATGGAGAGAGGCCCTGTACCCACCTGTCTATGGATTTCATTGTGGAGTTACCCAACTCCCAGGGCAACACAATTATCCTTATGGTAGTTGACCAGTTCGCAAAGATGTGTCATTGTATTCCACTTAAGAAGTTGCCCACTTCTAAGGAACTGGCTTCCATTTTTGCTCGGGAGAGCTTTCGCTTACATGGGCTACTCAAGGTGATTGTCTCGGACAGGGGTAGTCAGTTTATGTCTCTTATGTTCTGGTGAGCCTTTTGTGCACAGTTGGAAATTCAGCTTGCTTTCTCCTCTGCGTATCACCCGAAGTTTAATGGGGTCACAGAACGAGCCGATCAGTCCTTGGAGAAATTCCTATGTTGCAATATTTCTGACCATCATAACAACTGATCAGACCTATTACCATGGGCAGAATTTGCTCACAACAGTGCCTTGAATTCTGCTTCCGATTGTCCCCGTTTATGGAGAATTATGGTTTCCAACCTTCCATGTTGCCTGACTCTTTTGTTCCGCAGAGTATTCCTGCATTAGAGGAGGATCTCCGTGGTCTTCATTCCACTTGGGCACATGTCCAGGAGGCTTTGCAACATGCTAATGATAGGTACATACTCCATGCTGACCGCAGACGCCTGCCTGCGCCTTCCTATCATGTTGGGGACAGGGTCTGGCTGTCATCTCGCAACCTCCAACTTCTTGTTTCCTCACTGAAGTTCACACCTCCGTTTATTAGGCCTTTCAGTATTCTTCGCAGGATTAACCCAGTGGCTTACGCATTAGACCTTCCTAATAATATGCGTATTTCTAATGTATTTCATGTCTCCTTATTAAAACCTTTGGTCTGCAACTGCTTTACTACCTCAGTGCCATGTCCTCACCCTGTACAGGTTGAGAACCATGAGGAGTATGAAGTACAGTCTATTGTTGACTCCCGTAGGTTCCATGGGCACATACAGTACCTGGGGCATTGGAAAGGGTATGGTCCGGAGGATTGCTCTTGGGTCTCATCCTTCGACGTACATGCCCCTGTCCTCCTCCGTGATTTCCATAGACGTTTTCTCCTCCAGCCTGGTGGTCCTCTGAGGGGCAGGGGTTGTTGAGGAGGGGGTACTGTCAGGGCTGGGCTCAGCAGTTCCTTCTCTGAGCTAGCCACTCAGCTGTCGGCTAATTGCCAGCTCCTATCTCTCCACAGTTATGCCCCGTACACACGGTCGGATTTTCCGATGGACAATGTCCGATCGGAGCGTGTTGTCGGAAATTCCGACCGTGTGTGGGCGCCATCGGACATTTTCCATCGGATTTTCCGACACACAAAGTTGGAGAGCAGGAGATAAAATTTTCCGACAACAAAATCCGATCGCGTCAATTCCGACCGTGTGTGGCCTGTTGCCACGCATGCTCAGAAGAAATTCCGACACGGGACAGCTCGTTCTGGTAAACTTAGCGTTCGCAATGGATACAGCACTTTCGTCACGCTGCAATGTTAAAAATGGTTTAATACAGCGCACTCTCTTCTTCTTTATAATGTGACAAGAATTAAGTAGTTTTGCTGCTCATATTCACACACACTTCTCACAAACTTTTATTTGTGTTTTTTTAGTGGGATTCCCTGAATATATTGTTATTAGTTGTCACATCTGACAGTTTTATATTTTTTAATTTTTTTTTGGATTTTAAGCCTTTTTTTTTTTTTAAAGTTTGGATTTTTTCCAAGGCTGATCTTTGTTTAATGTAATTTTTATTTTTACTCCAGAATATTTTTGTGTGTGTTTTGTGTGTCAAATTACCCCAACACCATTGATATCTTTTATTATTTAATCTCAAGGAGATTGTTTGTTGTTGGTGTCCCTTGTTCATTTCACATTGTATATTTGAAATGTACCTGAATCCTCACAAACCAACTGTCATTTTTGAAGTAAAACACATAGGAGAGTATAATTCCAAACAAAAATCCTTTATTAAGGGATCAGAACCAAACAAAGAGGAAGGCAACACTGGATCAACAGGAGAAATTAGCGAAGCCTGGGACCCCCACGGCAGACATCAATTCTTCAACATAAAAATTGGTGGCCTGAGGAGTCCATATCTAAGGGAGGGCAGTCTGGTCCGGGATTCACAGAGACTCGGATAGCAGCAGATGACATCAGTGTCCCCAGGCTGTGGTAGCACAAGAGGCTGCATTTTTTAGCCTACCAGACTGGACCCAGGGCAATCCCTGTCTGGTCTTCCTTCCACGCTTCCTTCCGGGCTGTGGCTGTGCAGTTGGAGATGTGGCAGGAGGAGGAGTAGGACCTGGAGGAGGAGGACTGGGGGGACCTGGAGGAGGACTGGGGGGACCTGGAGGAGAGGGAGGAGGAGGAGGAGGACCTGCAGGAGGAGGAGGAGGACCATCCCAAAGATGTGTGTGAGGTGTAATTTGGCCCCTCATACCTTTCTCCAGAGCCTCCGATATGAGGGCCTCACACATGACTTTTTGGCCCTCCTCCATCCTCTGCATTTTATAGGCTATGAAGGCAGCAATGTTCTCCTGCATGGTGTGGGGTGCTCCCAGGACCTCTGTAGCCCTCCAAAAGAATGCTATAGCAGCCTCCTCTAGGGTACTCCTCCTACTGCCACTTTCTGTTTTCAGGGGGGGTGGAGGGACCTTGATATCAGCCAGCCGGCTTGGCCCGGCCACCTCCTGGCTGAGACTTCCCTGTGTATGAAAAAGGGACATGGTTTTAGTTTTTGCATCATCAATCACAATCCTAAATTAGTACTCCCAACTAACATCTAGTTAACATCATTGATTGTACAAGCAGAAATATTTAGAGGAATGCTATACCTGGCTCAATCTGGGCTCCTCCACATGCGGCCTGGAAGGCCCAGGTTGGGCGTCAGAAGCCTCAGCCAGGGGGGAAGGAAGCGTGGAAAGAAGACTGGAGAGGGATGGCCTGGGTTCAGTCTGGCCCGCCAGAAAGTGCAGCCTGTCGTAGTACAACATCCTGGGCACATAGATGTCATCTGCTGCTCCGGATCTCTGCGAATCCAGGACTTTCTTGCGCTCCCTCAGATATGTGCTCCTCAGGCCACCAATGAAAATCTTTAAATAAGTGATGTCTGCCGTGGGGATCACCTGCTTCACAATTTCACACAATTGCTACAGTGCTGCCTTCCTCTTTGCTTGGTTCTTGAAATGAGGGTGGGTAATCTCCCACAAACAGGGCAGCTCACTTAGCATATCTATGAATACTGACATGAAGTCATTGTCTTTCATTAAGATATCCATGTTCACTGCAAGACACAACACAAGACAAAGCCTAATGTCAGGCAAAACTCTCCTAATCTTGTTACAATATAGGCCTCAATCTAGAAGCAGTATAGGCACAAGTTTGTCTCTTACCTTGGTTCTTACGATCGGCGCGTCCAATGCTCCTTCCTCCGCTCACAGATCGTACACAATACGCACGCGTGTTACGCTTTGTACACACTGCGCATGCGTGTAACTCCGCCCGCCCCTGACGTTCTTTTTTGTGTATTCCCCGCCCCTTTTCGTTTGGCGCAATGGGGGAAGAACATGATGGCGGAGTTACAGCAGGTGCGTGCTAATTCTAGCAACGAGGAGGAGGAGGAATGCCCGGATACAGGCACGTCCCGATCCAGAAGGAGACGTTTTAAGGCCACAAATATGTCGTTTGGGGAGATGTTGGAGATGGTCGACATCATGAGGAAGTCCGACTATGACGGAAAATATGGGCCTTACCCCAACCCCAACATCCGAAAGGCCAAAATCATGGCGAAAGTGGTCAGGAGTCTTGAGAGGAATTTCGGGGTACGAAGATCTAAAGATCAGCTCAGGAAGCGGTGGTCGGACCTGAAGTTGAGAGAGCCAGAGCAGTACCGAAAGATCCGGAGAGTGCTGCAAAAAAGTAAGTAATTGTGCTGTGTTCCTATTCTTTCTGTCTTTATTACGTTCGTTCTGCTCCATATGCTTTTATTAATTGTAACGTTTAAAAAGGTCAACTTTAATGTTCATGGGCCCATTATTTGTTCGTAGCAAACATTTTTCTTTCGGCCTCTAGAACACCATTGTTTAGGCCATATGCATTTTCCCACATTTTTGGGGGCCTACTTGGATGCCAAATATTTGTTTGTGTAGATGGGTTTGTTACTAGAATGAAATGCAAACTAGATTGTGTGTAAGGAGAGGACACTGAGCAGCTGTTTTCACATCTGGACACTGGAGCACTAGTGTGGGACACAAGAACACCATTTTTATTAGGGGGGGCACACTGATGCTCCAGTGTATACTATAGGGGGGGCTACATCTGTGAAGCTTGTACCAAACAGGTAAAGTATTGCAGCTTGACAAAGGGCAATAAAAAATATACATCTTGGAACTCGGCTAAAATAGACAATTGTACCCCACTTCCAAGCAATGTTTCCTATTTCTAGTTCTGCCATCAAATATCTGTGTGCTAATTATACCATTTTTGTTTTACATAGGGGAGAAAAGACTCGGACACCCCTCATCCCAAGAGACCAGAGACCCCCCCCTCTGGAAGAAGGGGAAATACCAACCCAAGAAGCTGAGCAGGAGGAAGAAGAAGATGTGGTGGAGATTGGCACCACAACAGGTGAGTGTCTGCGACCACAGGCTCAGGTAAAAGAGATGGATGGTGGCAGATTTTTGAGACCTTTTTTTTTGTTCTTTATCTCTTTTTAGGTGATCGTGATGTGAGGGAGAGAGAACGCTTTACATCTGAAAGTGCCCAGATACTGATCGGGGAGATCATGGGGTGTAATCTCAAATTGCAAAACATCCAGCAACAAATCAGTGATGTTATTAAAAAAAATAATAACATCATTGATGTTTTGGGGCGAATTTAAACCCCACAAAATCACTTGTTTTATCGTGGTCCAATCTTACCAAAATTTTTTCAATGTTTAGAAAAGCCAAATTTGGAGGATGCACACAGTGTGCCAACATGTGCTATCTGCCATCACGGGAGATCAATGGACGCGTTTTGGGGGTGCAACCCCTTCCTCAATTATAAAGTCGCGTTGAGGAAGGGCTTGCTCCCCCAAAACACGTCTCTTGATCCCCCCTGATGGCAGATAGCACATGTTGACATTCGTAAATTGGTGTACATCTTCCAAATTTGGCTTTTCCAGGGGTGATTTCCCCCCATCTGAACGCTATATCAAACCCAGTTCCTAAATACTGATGTCTGATATAGCCTTCAGGTTTTACCATATGTGAACTTTGTAAGTTCAAGTTTTTTGGCTTTCTTGTGGGTTTTACACAGGCCTGTTTTATCTGAAATGGATATTTCGATTTTTGATAATGCTACTGCAAAAATTGTTATACAACAAACATGTTGGTTTGTTTTTAAAACCTTTGGTAAATGCACATGTGATTGTGCAGGTATAAAAAAGTGCCTTACTCAAGAATGTGTGGATTATTGTCTCAACACTACAACACTTTTGGGGTGATGTAATTGCTGTTTTAGGCAAAAATGGGGGTTACCGTATTTCCTAAGGGCAAATACACTTTGCACTACAAGTGCAGGTTCAGTGCAGTTGCAAGTGCACTTGTAGTGAAATGTGTTTTTGCATTTAGGAAGTACCAGCCAACACTGTTTTTTATAAGGTTACCCAATCACGACATTTTCTGCACTCAACACATTTCTGTCAGGGTCAGCTAAAACAAACACAAGCAGTAAATGTCCACCAAGAATTTCTTTTGGTTGTTTTTTATTTGAAAAAGGTGTCACAGATTGTCTGGCATATTGATAGCCCCCCTACCCGCAAAGAACTCCAGGTATCATAACCGGACATCACGGGCATTCAGGGAGGGCAAGCCAGGACGGCCACTTTCAAGCGCCGTCAGTGTTGATGGATTTGGAATACCGGCCTCAGGCCCAACTGAGCCAGCATAGTTGGCTGAATGTTTTCTTAAAAAATTATGGAGAACACAGCAGGCAAGTATTATATGGTTCAGTTTATACTCCGCCATATGGATGGGTGTCAGAAATAATCGGAACCGGCTGGCCAGGATTCCAAATGTGTTCTCCACCACTCTTCGGGCTCTGGCCAGCCGGTAATTAAAAACCCTCTGTTCCGGGGTGAGGGTCCTCATCGGGAATGGCCGCATAAGGTGGTCCCCCAGCGCAAATGCTTCATCAGCAACGAACACAAATGGGAGACCTTCAACATTGTCCTCTGGAGGTGGCAAGTCCAAGCTGCCATTCTGGATACGCCTGTAGAACTCCGTCTGGGCGATCACTCCACCATCGGACATCCGGCCATTCTTCCCCACGTCCACATACAAGAACTCGTAATTAGCCGACACCACCGCCAACATCACTATACTATTAAACCCCTTGTAATTATAATAGTACGACCCCGAGTTGGGTGGTGGGACGATGTGGACGTGTTTCCCATCAATTGCCCCTTAGCAGTTAGGAAAGTCCCACCGCTGGGCAAAGCGGGAGACCACAGTCTGCCATTCCTGTGGCGTTGAAGGAAATTGTTGAGGAAAAAACAATAAACATTACTATTTTTTCAAAGATACATGGCAAGCAGATTATACACAAACATTATGGGGCAACCTCCAGATAGCATTTACTAAGGGGAATTTAACAACAACAAAGTATAAGGTACACCTATCATATTCCCCCTCCCCCCCTCTCATGGGCCATTTCTAACATTATAGGGGGGGGGACTCTTGGACAGGTAACCCTCTTTACTTCATTGAGAGATGAATGCCTAAATACAGGGTATTACTTGGAACAGCCCCTCCTTAGTTACACTATTGGCAGACCACTGGACAGGTAAGAAGTGTCATAATATAAAGATATAAATACACACTGTACACATTTGAGCACATTTGAACATTCTGCTATTACCTATCAAGATAATAATAGGATACAAAAACTTTAAATAGTACCATTGGAAAGTATACAGGCAGGCCCTTGCACTACATGCTTTGGGGAATTCATCCATAAATCTGACCAGTAAAGAGATGGGTATAGTGTGTATGGGTTTGGCAAAGTCAGCAGATAGATGATTGAGGATAGAGAATTGGGATCAGCTGACTTAGCAGTTGGGGGAGGGAGGGTTACAAAAAATTTGGGGACACCACAAAAAAAAGCCTCTGGCCCTCTGCCTGAATTTAAATCAAAAATAACATTTCCAAACATTTTAGGGGGTGTTTGGGGTAAAGCACTACTATGGAGCTGATAAAATACATTGTTAAGTGACTACATGAGGTGAATATAGGGGCAGGAGACACCATGCTGGAGAGGTTATTGAAGGGCAAATATGTATGAAGGACATAAAATAATAATTACATAAAAATCCAGCATGCATGAGGACAAAGGGTACATTCACAGCATATTACAATCATGGGAATTAGGGAATGAGGGAAGAAATACAATATGTTAGCAAACATTCAATACAATAAAATGTGATATTAAAGCATAAAAATCTTACCTTCATATACTCCTTCTGCAGGACCTGTACGATGGCAGAACAGGTCTCTGGGATAATGATCCCCAGAGCCTGGGGGGAGATGCCTGTCGAGAACTTTAAGTCCTGCAGACTTCTCCCTGTGGCCAAATACCAGTGATTTTAATAATGCTTAAAGTGAAACACTAAAAGTGTAATATTCCTTTAAATTTCGTACCTGGGGGGTGTCTATGGTATGCCTGTAAAGGGGCGCATGTTTCCCGTGTTTAGAACAGTCTGACAGCAAAATTACATTTCAAAGGAAAAAAGTCATTTAAAACTACTCGTGGCTATTAATGACAATACACATAAAAGTTCATTGATAAAAACGGCATGGGAATTCCCCACAGGGAAGCCCCGAACCAAAATTAAAAAAAAAAATGACATGGGGGGTCCCCCTAAATTCCGTACAAGGCCCTTCAGGTCTGGTATGGATATTAAGGGGAACCCCGGCCAAAATGTTTTTAAAAAATGGCGTGGGGTCCCCCCAAAAATCCATACCAGACCCTTATCCGAGCATGCAACCTGGCAGGCCGCAGGAAAAGAGGGGGGGATGAGAGAGCACCCCCCCTCCTGAACTGTACCAGGCCACATGCCCTCAACATTGGGAGGGTGCTTAGGGGTAGCCCCCAAAACACCTTGTCCCCATGTTGATGGGGACAAGGGCCTCATCCCCACAACCGGTGGTTGTGGGAGTCTGCGGGCGGGGGGCTTATCGGAATCTGGAAGCCCCCATTAACAAGGGGACCCCCAGATCCCGGCCCTCCTCCCTGTGTGAAATGGTAAGGGGGTACAAAAGTACCCCTACCATTTCACAAAAAAACTGTCAAAAATTTTAACAATGACAAGAGACAGTTTTTGACAATTTCTTTATTTAAATGCTTCTTCTTTCTTCTATCTTCTTTCTTCTATCTTCTATCTTCCTTCAGTTTCTTCCTCCATGTTCTTCTTCTTCTGGTTCTTCTGGTTCTTACTCCGGTGTTCTCATCCGGCATCTTCCTCTGTGGCGTCTTCTTCCCTTCTTCTCCTCGGGCCGCTCCGCATCCATGATGGCATGATGGGAGGCTCCCGCTGTGTGGCGCTTCTCCTCTTCTGATGGTTCTTAAATAAGGGGACGGGGCCACCCGGTAACTCCGCCCCCCCTCTGACACACGGGGACTTGACGGGGACTTCCCTGTGGCATTCCCTGTGACATCAGAGGGGTCGGGGTCACACGTTACGTAACGGGCAAGGGTTGTGGGGATGTCAACATGGGGACAATGTGTTTTGGGGGCTACCCCAAAGCACCCTCCCAATGTTGAGGGCATGTGGCCTGGTATGGAATTTAGGGGGACCCCCCCCACGTCATTTTTTTTTTTGGTTCGGGGTTCCCCTGTGGGGAATTCCCATGCCATCTTTATAGTTAACTGTTATGTGTATTGTCGGACCGGCAATTCAATAATAGCCGCGAGTAGTTTTAAATGACTTTTTTTCCTTTGAAATGTCATTTTGCTGTCAGACTGTTCTAAACACGGGAAACATGCGCCCCTTTACAGGCATACTATAGACCAGTGTTTTTCAACTCCAGTCCTCAAGGCGCCCCAACAGGTCAGGTTTTCAGGATTTCCCTTAGACGAAACGGGTGTGGTAATTACTAAGGCAGTGAAGCTAATCAAATCACCTGCGCAAAATAATGGAAATCCTGAAAACATGACCTGTTGGGGCGCCTTGAGGACTGGAGTTGAGAAACACTGCTATAGACACCCCCCAGGTACGAAATTTAAAGGAATATTACACTTTTATTGTTTCACTTTAAGCATTATTAAAATCACTGCTCGGGAAAAAAGGACAGTTTTTAAAACTTTTTTTTGCATTGATCCATGTCCCCTGGGGCTGGACCCAGGTCCCCAAACACTTTTTATGACAATAACTTGCATATAAGCTTTTAAAATTAGTACTTTTGATTTCTCCCATAGACTTTTAAAGGGTGTTCCACAGTTTTTGAATTTGCCCCGAACACCCCAAATTGTTCGCTGTTCGGCGAACTGGCGAGCAGCCGATGTTCGAGTTCAGCATGAGTTCGACTCGAACTCGAAGCTCATCCCTAATGATCAGTAACGAAACCTCCTGCAACACTGAATGCCCATTCTGAAAGCACGCTGGATGCAGGGCAGCTCAATAACTCAATAGCATACTGGGCAAGTTCTGGACGGTGGTGTATTCTCATGACCCAGTAAGTCAGTGAATCATCAGCTGGAAAGCTCTCCATCTCTGTTTTGGCCCCGAGATAATCGTCCACCATGTGATGCAGACGCTGCAGATGGGATGTGGAAGCTGACAGCCCTGGGCGGCGAGGACTAAAAAAATTCCGAAATGCCTCACTTAGACGGATACCTTCTCCAACACCCCTCTCTTGAACAACAGAAATCTCAAAACTACGTTTTCCACGACACTATAACCTACTAATCCTCTTTAACCTGTCCTCGAGATTTTATTTTCTGCACTCTCTGTAGGGACGGGACGAGTTCTGAGACCTTCCTCTTATATCAGTGGTCAAGGAGGGTTGCCAACCAGTAATCATCCTTCTCCTTTATGCCATGTATTGTTGGGTCCTTTTGCAGGCTTTGAAGCATGAGGTCGCCCATGCGCTTTAAATTTGCCGAGGCTTGAGAAGCAGACTCCTCTTGGTCACTCAGGTTGACAGCATCAGGAACTTCCTCCTCCCAGCCATGTACTACTCCCAAAGGTCCTGGGGTTGGAAAGCCATCGCTTACAGATAGACGCATGTCTTCCTCTTCTTCGATGCCTATGAAAGTGCCAGAATCCTCCTCCTCGTCCTTCTCCCCTCTCTCCTTCTGTGTGTTCTGTATAGGAATGATGGTGTCATGGGCGTACGCAGGTAGGGGCAAGGGGGGGCGAGTGACCCCCCCTAGAATCGGCAAGGGTCCGCCGTGGCCACACCTGTAGCTGTGCTGGCTCTCTCTGTTTGTGAGAGTCGGCTCCACCGCTGCTGCAGATCTGTGTCTTTGAGATTACAGAGCTTTTTACTGCCACCTCTGGCTGCTTCCTGTAATGTATTTTCACCAGGACATGTGGAAACAGGACCTGGGAGAAGGAAGACCACCTTACAAGCCGGGGCTGTGAGTACAAGTGAACTGACATATATACAGATGAGGTGGGCAGCTGAGTGCATACAGGTATGATCAGTGAAGGGGGGTTGCCAGATATAGGAAAGATCATATCATCTGTCCTGTCCTGTATACAGCTATATACAGCTTTATACACCTATCTTCCTTCATGTATTCCTACATCATCACTGACTGCAGATATACATCATCTGTCCTGTATATATAGCTGTATACAGGACAGATGATGTATATCTGCAGTCAGTGATGATGGAGGAAGGTCTCTATATACAGGTAGCTTTATATACCCACCTTCCTTCCTGTTTATAGAGACCTTCCTCCATTATCACTGACTGCAGATATACATAATCTGTCCTGTTAGCTATATACACTCTCCTTCCTGTATATTCTAATACCATCCACCCCCTCTATATACACATACTGTACACCCTCTGTACTGTACAGGCCACATTTGATGGGCACAATGAGGCTGAATATGATGAGCACATGCCTGCTTTTTTTGTGATATTGACTAAGCCCCTTCCCTGCATGAGATTGTGGAAAAGGGGCGGAGCATGGGTGACCTTAAAATGATACCTCCCCCCTGAAAAAATTCTGCGGACGCCCATGGATGGTGTCTGGATAATGTGGGCCTTGAGAGGCAAGGAAATCCTCCTCTTCCTCCTGCTGCTCTGCCTGCAGTGCCCTGTCCATAATGCCACACAGAGTCTGCTCCAGCAGGAACACAACAGGGATTGTGTCACTGATGCATGCACTGTCACGGCTCACCATCCTTGTGGCCTCCTCAAATGGTGATAATACAGTACGTGCATCCTTATTGATCAACCATTGGCGTGGGGAAAAAAAGCCAAGGCGGCCTGAGCCTGTCGTTGTGCCGTACTGACACAGGCACACGTTGATGGTCCTCTGCTGCATGTATAGCCACTGCAGCATTCCCAAAGTTTAGTTCCACATGGTGGGCATGTCAGAAATCAGGCGGTTTACAGGCAGGTGGAATTTCCGCTAAATTTTAGCCAACCGAGCACTGGTTGTGTATGACCGCCTAAAATGGCTACAGACTCTTCTTGCCTGCTTTAGTACATCTTGCAACTCTGGGTATGTACTTAGGAAATGCTGCACCACCAAATTGAGGACATGTGCCAGGTATGTCAACTTTCCCTGTCTAAGGGCGGACAGAAGGTTTGAGCCATTATGGGACACCACCATTCCTGGCTCCAGGTGGTGTGGTGTGAACCACCTCTGGGTCAGTCCCTGCAGAGCTGCAAGAATCTCTGCTCTGGGGTGGTTCTTGTCCCCTAAAAACACCAGCTAAAGCACTGCATGGCACCTTTTAACCTGACTCTGGGAATAGCCCTTTGAATGCTTAGGGGGTAGCTGATGTTCATAGGACAATTCTGCAGAGGAAGGCATGGAGGTGGACGAGAAGGAGGGGGTAGAGCTCACAGGTCTGGCATCATCACCACCAACTGTATGGAGACATGGGGGCACAACAAGCTGCAGCACCTAGCCCTGCATCCTTTCGAGTTGCAAGCAGCATTACCCATTGTGCTGTGAACAAAATATATTGTCCCTGCCCATGCTCGCTGGACCATGTGTCAGCAGTAAGGTGGATTTTATGGCTGACTGCCTTGCCCAATGATGCCAGTACATTCCCTTCAATGTGATGGTAGAGAGATTGGATGGCCGTGAAAAGTAGTAGCAACTGGGAACCTGCTATTGTGGTACAGCACATTGTGCTAATTCACGGAAGTGGGCAGAATGCCCCAGGCTGAAAGGCAGAAGTTGGAGAGCCAACAGCTTTGACAAGCTTGCATTCAGACGCTGGGCATGTGGGTGGCAGGAACTGTATTTTTTTTTCCGCTGCAGCAGATTAGGCAGAGAAATTTGCTGGCTACAGTCTCCAGCTGGTGGTGTGCTGCTGACAGATGTGCTGCTAGGACCTGTAACGCCCTGTGCTATACCATCATCCCTGTCAATGGAGGCTGCTGAGAGGTAATGACTCGTTATCGCAGGGGCAGACTGAAGTGGGTAAGGAGGAGGAGGAGGGACAGATTTGTGCCCCTTTTGTGTGGCTTTTAGGTGCTCTTGCCAACGGGCTGATTGGTTGGACAATAAATACCTTGTTAAGCGTCTAGTACCCACATTGTTGGTGTTTTGGCCATGTTTGATGTGCCTGAGACACATTTTGCAGATAGCAACAGTGCAATCTGCTGCAGATGTGCTGAAAAAGGCCCAGACAGCTGAGCTTAGGGGAGTGGACCGAAAGATAACAGCTGCAGAATGTGATGGAATAGGGTGGCTGCTCTCTACTCTTTCTTGATGTCGGCCTCCTTGGGGTTGTACCGCCTCACCTTCAGTTTCCTCCACTGCTCCCAAGTTGCATCAGTGACCTCATCATCATCATCATCATCATCATCACCATCTCCATCTCCTCCATCTTCATCATTACCACTGGAGACAACTTGGCAATACGCTGCGACTTGGGGAATATGAATGCCAATTTGTCTACTAGTGTTCCTCCCTCTCTCTAGGCTCATGTTCCTGTCATCCTCAACCTCAAAACCAACATCTGAATCTGGTAATGGCTGGGCATCATCAAGGGGCAAGTGGCTGACGCTGTGGACAAATAACTCAGCTGACTCCTCAATGGCTGATGTTGGGGCTATGGCAGGAATAGATGTGGACAAGGAGGCAGGTTTATCCACTCTGGCAACTGCAGGGGACTGCACACTTGTCTCTGCTTGCGTGACAGAGGATAAGGATGAGGAAGGTTTAGTAAGCCAGTCCACCACCTCCTCTGCATGCTGTGGCTGGTTAGCACGGGCAAACTCACTAAACAGAGGAAATGACTGTCCTCTGGCCATGCCTGAGGACTGACCACCACGTCCACCTTTGCCTGTGGACACATTTGTTACTGGCCCCCTTACAGTGCCAAGGGAACGTCTGCCTCTCCTTGTCCTCCTAGATGTTATTGGGAGGGAGGGGGCGGTGCTTATAAGCAAATGTAAAGAAGAAGTTGAAATCTGTACATAGATGCTCTTTAATCAGTGTAAATCGGTGTTTGGTGCACTTTAATTTGAGTACTCACACTACACAGACACACTTTACAGATACATAATGACATAGTTACATAGTTAGTCAGGTTGAAAAAAAGACACAAGTCTATCTAGTTCGACCATAAAAATAAATAAATAACTAAATAAATAAAAATAAATAAATAAATAAAATAAAAAATATCGTACAATCCCATATACCCAATCCTATACCCACAGTTGATCCAGAGGAAGGCGAACCCCACCACACTCTCCAAGTAATGATGAAAACAGCAATCGTTTAAGGATAAAAAAGAGAAAAGAAGCCTCCACATGGAATAGATCAAAAATGGTGGGGTTTATTTGAATAAAAAGTACTACATCATTGCTTCTCGGCCTTTTGGCTAAGATCAAGTGTAGTATCTGTTCTTATTAGTTTAATATCTGATACGTCCCCTATCTGGGGACCATATATTAAATGGATTTTTAGAACAGGGAGATGGAAGAAGAGCTTGCTCTGTCCACTCCACGCATCGACCTGGTATTGCAGTACCTCCAGGACCGGTGCACAAAAAAAAAAAAAAAAGTACTACATCATGACAGATGGGTACAATAAAAAAGTGATCACATGACCGTATAAAAGTGCGCAGTAGGTAGAGCTCAGCAAGCGTTAAAATCCGACGCATTTCGTCCGAATGGACTTCAACTGGGGCAGTTGAAGTCAGTTCGGACGAAATGCATCGGAGAGTGCGGTGAGTGACTGCTGACATTCCTGATCTGTACACCTGATGACCATCAGAGAAGGAGCTGGAGCGGGTCCTCATTGAAGTTTGCCATCTGCAATCCCTGTTTGCATTCACGTTTGTACGATCCACCCCCCTGCTGGCGTGTGGATCCACAACTCTGGGTAAGAGTACCAAATCCCCTTTATTTCTAGACGGTGGAGGCACAACCCCAGGTGTTGCTGAATTCATTAAATGTTTTGATCACCAAACATCTGAATGAAGCACTGATATTTCACTGCAGACCACATTGTGATTTCAACCTGATGTTCCATATATATGGACTTATTATTACATTGTCCTCATTTGTTGGCTTTCTATCTTGTGGACTGCTCATTTTTTCACATTGCGTCATCCGCATAACTATTTATCCTTGAAAAACTATTTTTGTATTGTGTTTTTCTTCACTTGATATTTCTCACGTGGATTGTATAACACCCCTTTGTGTGTCCTTAACACTTATATGTGTTCTCTAGTTTGCATTTATTTGTATGTATTTGGCACTAGTCACACGTCACTGTGTTACCTAGATTGTCTATTTTTTATTTTGCGTAGGTTTGCATCCTTTTTTGATTCATTTACCGTTTTGGATTGTACAATCACTTCCCTGGAACCATCCCCAGGTTCTCATGATAATATTTTTAGTGCTACACATTTATTTTATATGCAGCATGTAACCAACTCAGTCTCAGGCGGCTGCTCTGTCCGACCGATAGTGTAATTAGAGGCGCAGCACTGGAGCCGGCACTGGAGGAAGCAGTGTTGATGGTTCCTGTATAGCGCCGCCTTCTGTCACATGGGCAGGGCAAAGGGGGTGCAGTCAGGGGTGGAGCCAATGGGGGTGGCAAAATTAGGTTTCGTCTAGGGTGTCAAAAATCTTTGCACCAGCCCTGCAAGAGACACACCTCCATCGCCGTTGGTATTGTGACCGAGGCGACCAGATTGATCATATCCAGCACCTCAGCCCAATATTGCTGAATCTTAGGGTAAGCCCAAAATATATGTGTAAAATCACCTGGTGAAGTGTTACACCTCCAGCATTTTGCGGAGTGCTCAGGTTTCATCTTATGGTTCAATAAGTTTTTATTGGAGTTTTTGTAAGAATACAAAGAATATAAACATCGAGACAAGAAAACATAATAATAAAAAGAAAAAGGGGAAGGCAGAATAAAGGAGTGTAAACAGTGTCAGTTACCTGACATATAGTCTCCTAATAAACAATTGTATCTTCAAATAATGAAATAGTGCAAACATTAACAGATATCTGGGTCTTTCTAGATGGAGTAGTATTTTAAACCTGTGCAACAGATGTATGTTAACATATAAGTTATAATTACACTATGCTGGGGTGCCCCTTTGGGAGCCTGCTGCACCCCTAGGCATAGGTAGTCTCAAGTAAATAACATGTGCATAGCTTGCATCGACATGGTCATTATCAATGATGATGATTTGGATCTCTATTTCCATGGGAGATCCTATATTTATTTATATTGCATCTAAAGCAATTATATCGGAGGTCTAGTAAAAGAGGAAAGGTATGAGAAACAGAGTAGGAAAAGGAAGGATAAGTATGGAATAGAAAGAAGAGTTAGTGAGGGGGGGGGGGGGGTGAGGGGACAGCGAGCTTCAGTCTACATATATATACATACACATAGGGTCCTCATTATAAATAAGTGGTGTAATGAACCTGGATTATTTAGATTTTATGAGGAATTGTTTGCTGAAAGTCTTTGTTTGAGTTTGTCTGAGGTAGAGTAACTCCTCCAGATACTCCAGACAAAGGAGAATTTGGCGTACTTGTCTAAGGCTTGGGCCTGCATTTCCTCCATTAGCATGTAATTGTTTACTTCTCTGACCCATTCTATTAGGGAGGGAGGGGTAGTGGTCTTCCAGTGTCTGGGTATGAGTTGTCTACCAGCACTAACAAAAAATTTTAGTAGGCCATTTTTTTGCGATTTGATTGTCCCTGGCAGAATAGATAAGAGAGCTATAGAGGGTGATGGTAACAATGGCTTGTTATAGATTTCAGAGTAAATTTGAAAAATTTGCGTCCAGAATTGGAGAATCTCATCACACTCCCACCATATGTGTATATAAGTACCTTCCATTGTGTTGCATCTCCAACATCTATCTGAGTTGGATGGGAACATGATCCTGAGAGTAGTTGGGACCCGATACCACCTCGACATCAATTTGTAGTTTTTCTCTTGAGTATAGCTGGATATAGAGGTTTTGTTTGTGAAGAGGAAGGCTTTCCCCCATTCCGCCTCGGTTATGTCTTTCCCGACCTCCGCTGACCATTTAGTGGTATAGTTAGGTAGAGCTTCATGGGTATGGTCTATAATTGATTTATATATCAATGATAAAGTGTGTCGTGGAGTTTCGGGGAGGGTGCATAGTTGTTCAAAGCTTGTCAAGGGTCTGTGTGTTTGTCTGGAATCATGTAAGGTCTTAGAATAGGAGTTTAGGTGTCCGTGAGTGAGCCATGTTATCTTGGAGTAGACGTCCGTGGAGGTGGATAGGAAGGTGCCTAAGGAGTGGTCGACAAATTGGCGGGCAGTGGGCCATGAATCTCTATTATATACGCCTAGGGATTGGGTTGAGTGTCCTTCAGGAAGGCTTGGGTTGTCAAACAATGGGGTAAGGGGGCTAGGTTCCGAGGATAGTGAGAGTGTGTCTCTTTTGCGGTACCAGACTGTCAGTGCGTCCCTAGTAAGGGGAGATAGTGTCGATAAGGATTTATAAATCTTTTCATAGCCCCAGAGAAGCGCTCTTAGGTCACGTGTGGATAGGTCCTGTTCAACCTTTGTGGCTGCTTTAGTCATGGGGCGAGGGAACCACTCAAGGATACGGGATAGGACTGCGGACGTATGATACAATTCAAAGTCAGGTAGGCCTAAACCCCCTTTGGTTATAGGAGAGCATAAAAGTTTATGTTTCAGTCTTGGGTGGTTGCCTTTCCAGATGAATTTGGTAGCCACAGTACGGAGGGTACGAAAGTATGTAGAGGGAAGAGCGATGGGTAGGGCTTGGAATAGGTATAGTAACTTGGGGAGTATGTCCATTTTTAATGTATTGATACGTCCTATCCAGGAGAGGGGTAGGTCTGTCCGTTCTTCGGTCAACTTCCTCAGTTTTTGGAGTAAGGGGCTGTAGTTCAGGGAATATATGTCAGAGGTTTGTTTGGGTATAGCTGTGCCTAAATAAGAAATGGAATTGGGTCGCCATTGAAACGAAAAGTTAGATTTGAGGGAGGCAAGAGTGGTATGTGGTAGTGAGAGGTTTAGGGCCTCCGTTTTAGAGATGTTTAGTTTATAATTACTGAGATTTCCAAATCTGTCTATTTCGGCTAATATGGAGGGTATACTGATGTGGGGTTGTGTAACATAGAGAAGGAGATCGTCAGCATACAAGGAGAGTTTACAGTGGGATGAGGGAGTTTGTATCCCCTGTATGTTAGGGTTAGTTCTTATGGCCTGTGCTAGATGTTCAATTACTAGGGCAAACAGGAGGGGGGAGAGAGGACAGCCCTGTCTGGTGCCGTTAGAAATCATAAATTTTTCTGATTGGATGCCGTTTACTAATACTGTTGCGGAAGGTGTGGAATAGAGGGACATGATTCGTGTCAACATTTTCGGGCCTAGACCTAGTTGGGAAAGGGTAGCTCGGAGGAAAGACCAACTGACCCTATCAAAGGCCTTCTCTGCGTCGCAGGAGAGAAGGCAAGCAGGTATATGGTGACGGTGAGCATAGGTGATCAAATGTATGGTCTTAGTGGTATTGTCCCTGGCTTCACGGCCAGGAACAAAGCCCACCTGATCCGTGTGTATAGTTTGTGGTAGTAGAGGGGAGAGGCGATTTGCAAGGATCTTAGCGTACAGTTTTAGGTCAATATTGAGAAGGGATATTGGTCTATAGTTTGGGCAAATGGAGGGGTCTTTCCCGGGTTTGGGGATGACAACTATCTGGGCTTGGAGTATGGATGGGGATAGGGCAATGTTTTCATCAATGGCGTTAAATGCTTTTGCTAGCAGTGGGGATAATTGTGGGGCAAACGTTTTGTAGAAGCGGGGAGAGAATCCGTCTGGTCCAGGACTCTTGCCGTTCTTAAGATTTTTAATAGCGAATAGGAATTCCTCCTCAGATAGGGAGGTCTCGAGGTCCTCCGCATCCGAAGGAGGGAGAGAAGGGAGTGCTGTCTCTTGGATATAGGAGGACAAGTCTTGTGGAGTAGGCATAATACGTGGGTTCTGGGGGGTGAGATTATAAAGTGCGGAATAGTATGTGCGAAATTCCTCAGCAATTGCTGAGTTCTGCATGAGTTTTCCCTTAACGGGGGAGTTTATTAACGGTATAGGTCGTCTGGCTTGGCGTGGTTGGAGGGTGTGCGCTAGGTGTCTACCACACTTATTGGCTTGTGAGTAATGGTTGAATCTTCCTTTGTCTCGGGCGACAAGAGACCTCTCCGCGAAAATAAGCAGGAGGTCTCTCCTCGCGTTGGTGAGTTCTAGGAGAGATGAGCTAGTTAGGTCTGTTTTATGCAGACCTTCTAGTTTGGCAATGGTGGAGAGAAGTCGTGCTATGTCTGCAGTGCGGGCATGTTTCAGTCGGGCTCCATGCTGGATTAATTTGCCCCTGAGTACGCATTTAAGCGCCTCCCATTTAGTGAGCGAGTTAGTGGTGTCTTGGGCATGGTCCGCGATGAAATGTCTGATAGTCTGTATAATATCTTGCTTGCATACTGAGTCGAATAATAAGTTGTCGTTAAGTCTCCAAGAGGAGTGCTGTTTGCGTGAAGGAATGTGTCCTAGGTTCAGATGTATGGGGGCGTGGTCTGACCAAAGAGTGAGACCAATAGAGGTTGAGGGTAGGTAGTCTAATAATGATTGGGAAACGAAAAGGTAGTCCAGTCTACTGTAGGAATTATGTGCGGGAGAGAAGAATGTGTAGTCTTTGGTGTTAGGATGTGACATTCTCCAGACGTCTACTAAGGATAGGTCTGATAGTAATGTTCTGATATTGGTCAGGGAGGTCGGGGAGATCGAGGACTTACCGGTGGATGAATCAAGACGAGGTATCAGGGTAGCGTTGAGGTCCCCTCCCAGGATCATGTTGACCGTGCAGAATCTTCTCAGACGGGAGATCACTGATGAGAGGAATTGTTGTTGGTTCTGGTTGGGAGAATATATGTTAATGATAGTGTAAATGGTATTCAGATGAGACAATTTAATAAAAATATATCTTCCTAGGGGGTCAATATATGTGTCCAGAACATCTGGAGTGAAGGAAGCATGAAATGCTATTGAAACCCCTTTAGATTTTGCGGAGGGATTGGTACTATGGAACCATATAGGATATTGTTTATGGAGAAATTGTGGACATTTGTCTGTTCTGAAGTGAGTTTCCTGTAGGAGGAGAATTTGGGTTTTGATTTTATGAAAGTGATACAATATTTGTCGTCTCTTCTCCGGGACGTTGAGACCTCTGCAATTAAGCGAGGAGATCTTTAGGGAGGGTCGTGCTGCCATGTAGGAATGACTTTACTGTGTGTGTGATGATATGGACCATGGAAGCTCGCTGTCTCAAAAGTATGGGAAGTGGGGCAGAATGAAGGAGAGGGGAGACCTCTAGTGGCGAGGATAGAGAAAAGAGTTAAGTGGAGGAATAAGAAAAGAAATACAGACAGAAAGGGAAGAGAACGAGGCCAAAAAAGCCTCACTAGTAGTGTTGTTAACAACATTTCAGCTAATACCGCTGTGGGCGCTGAAGGGCCTAAGTGGGGGGTACAGCGGGTTATGCACAGAGGAGCCCGCACACGCCGGGCAACATTTATCAAAAATTCAGAATAAAAGAACTATAAACATAACTTCTCAGGATTCTGTGCTGCTACGTATATACTGAATAGGTACTTATCTCTGTTAAGGAGGACCTATCTCATAGAACAGTTCAACTTATAAGCAGCCCAGAGGGCTTCCATATCCAGCTATAAAATATTAACAGTTTTTATAACGAATGTATAAGATATATGAGGGGAAGGAGGGGGGGAGGGGATGGGGGGGGGGGAAGGAAGGGGATGGGGGGGGGGGAGGGATGGGGAGAGGGGAGAGGGGAGGGATGGGGGTGGTAAAGTTGGAGGTGATAAGGGACTAAGGACTGGGGAGGTATGTGAACTGATATCACAAATATTCTCCCTTCACAGGGAGTAAGGGATGGTGGAACTTTAACATAAAACCTATGTTTTAAGGAGAGAAAAAATGGGTTAGTAATAAAGTATTCCAACAGTAACTGCAGACAGAACTGTCTGTGCCGGTCTGGGACCTGTGAAAAGCTATAGGAATAAGTCAGACATCATTAAACTGAGTTCAGCCGTCTGTCGCAGTGGAGAAGTCTGGCTTGGATCTCTTGTTTTTCTTCGTGCGTGTCTGCCATCCTGGTGCGGTTTGGAAGCCGGGGGTGGCTGCGTGGAGTGGCCAATCTGGGATGGAGATCTGAGGCAGTTCAAAAGTTCCAAGGAACTTGGGGAGATCCCCCAGCGTGCGAAAAATCGCAGATTTTCCTTCATGCGATGCAAACAGATTAAAGGGAAATCCCCAGCGGTACTTGATTTGTTTTGCTTGCAGGGCTCCAGTCAAAGGTTTTAAGGCGCGTCGCATGTCCAGAGTGAGTTTAGATATATCAGGGAGCAGGGACACAGCGGTGCCATTAAAGAGTATTGCGCTTTGAGAGCGTGCAGCCTGCATGATGGCGTCTTTAACAGCATAAAAGTGGACTCTGCAGATCACATCTCTTGGGTGTTCTAAATTCGGATTCTTGGGGCCGAGGGCCCTGTGGATTCGATCAAGTTCCAGAGGGGCGTCCTTGTCTTTCTGAAGTAGCTCATTGAACATGGCAATTACTGCAGGGGCTAAGTCCTTTGTTTCAAGCGATTCGGGTAGGCCGCGTATGCGTATATTGTTACGTCTGGCTCTATTCTCCTGGTCGTCCTGATGGTACATCAGTTGTTGGATTTGGAGGGTATGTTCATGTAGGATGGTGTCATGCGCATGCAAGGTGGATGTATTTTTTTCTGTATTGTGTTCCACTTCCTCGATTCTGTTGGTGAAATCCCTGCGCAGTTCAGACATTTCTTGCTTATATGAACGTTCTAATCGTTGCACACAGGCCTCAAAATCGTGTCTGGTGGGAAGTGCTTTAATGTATGCCTCCATGTCCCAGCCATAGGATCTGTGGGATTCAGGGGAGTGCTCCGTGGAGCGGATTGAGCCTGTCTCTGAGTCAGGGGGGGACCTGGCACGTTGCCTAGTCTTCATGTGGGGTGTGGAGCGCTGTGACACCGCTCCCTGTGAGGCCGCATGTGTGCCTGGGGTCCGGGCCGGCGCCATCTTGGACGGGGGGGGGTCGGAGCGATTATGACCCAAATGGGTGAAAAAACGGTCAATATCACCTGCAAGATGTGGATCGGAGGAACGCTGGATGTCTCCCCCTCCTCTCCTCCCCATATCAGGCCTGGATGGGTGTGCTGGGAAGCGATGAGAGCCTCTGTGTGTGCGGCGTGTGCGGGAGCTCCAGGAACAAGCGTCCTACTTCCTCATGTGCTAAGCCACGCCCCCCTCAGGTTTCATCTTATGAAGTCTATATGGTGTGTAGTATTTTAAACTGCACAAGTCTCACAGTGAGACCAGGGAGCTAAAGGGGCAATCCCATACATCGTCCCAGTCATTGTTGTCCAGTGTAGGGATATCTCTTTGCCAACAGGACCAGAGTTTATCTATGGGTGGGAGAGACACATATATCAGGTGTTCGTATAGATGTGAGGTTGGTTTTTCGATACATCTGGACCGAAGTGTCTTCTCCAACCCTGACTGGACCACCATGCAGGAGGATTGTGGGAATTGTGCGGCAAAGGCATGAGACAAGTAGCAAAATACATAGTGATTTGGTAAATTATGTGTCCGAGAGAGTTGAGAGAAGGGGATTAAGGCGTTATTCGATGTTATCTGTGATACAAGTTTAATACCATATTTTGTCCATGCGTATGGATTTAACATTTTGTAAAACTGAGGGATATTAGGATTCAGCCAAATCGGAGTGTTAGGTGAGATTTCATTAGGTCTATATTTTTCCACCGCCAGCCCTGCCCACCATGCCCGTAAGGTTGTATTCATGGAGGGGGTCAGGGGGTATGGGGCACGAGGTCCCCTGTAGACCAGAAATTTAAGTGCCTCTAATGATCCCACCACCGCTGCCTCCAAGACTGTAGCTGAATTTGATATATCTGGGTCTAGCCACCACGCCGCCATCACCAACTGTGCAGCCAGATAGTATTTGTAACAATCTGGAAATGCCATACCCCCCTGTGTCTCATCAAGGTGCTCAGCTTATATCTGGGCGGGGAGGGGCCCCATAGAAAATATGAGAAAATCTGATTGAGGTTTTTAAAGAAAGATTTGGGAATCCATTGCGGGGAATGCCTAAAGAGGTATGTAAGTTTGGGAATGATTTTCATTTTGAGAAGGTTTACTCGGCCCCATAAGGATAGTGGCAAATTTCCCCACAACTTAAAGTGGGGTTCCACCCAAAAAACAAAAATACCTGGAAAAATTCTAAAAAACAAAACAAAAAAACATTTGGATATTTTTTTTTTCACTTACCTCTAAATGCCTGTTGCTAGGTGGTCCCTCGTAGTCTGCCCGTTCCTTTGCCTGGTCTGGTGACATCACTTCCCCCCAGGCACAGGAAGGGCTCCGCTCTGCTCCCTCCCTCCTGTCAATCATCTGGGACCCATTACAGGTCCCAGGTGATTGAGCGGCCAATCACGGCACGCGGCGCCGCTCGCGCATGCGCAGTGGGTGCCAGGCTGTGAAGCCACAGCCCGGCGCCCACAGTTGAAATGCCGGCGCCGACGAGCGGAGGGGGGGATGAGCGGGGCTTCGATCCCCCGCATCGCTGGACCCAGGGACAGGTAAGTGTCCAATTAAAAGTCAGCAGCTGCAGTATTTGTAGCTGCTGACTTTTAATTATTTTTTTTTTTTGACGGCCCCCCTGGGTGGAACTCCTCTTTAAGTTTGGTCTTTATATCTAGTATAACTGGGTCTAGGTTGAGAGGGATGAAATCTGTAGCTCGAGAGGAAACAGTGAGACCTAGGTATTTGAAAGTGTCCACCCACTGAAGGGGGATAACCGGGGGGGAGTTTGTGCTTGCAGCCTTATTGGGAATAGTAAAGATTTGGACCAGTTGACTCTAAGCCCCGTGACCGTGCAAAGGTTTTCAGAACTGTTAGTGCACCCTGTAATAAAGGGCCTGCATCACCGAGAAAAAGTAGCATGTCATTGGCGTACAGGGCTACCCTCTCCTCCAGCAGACTGATGCACAGACCCTTGATGTGTGGGGTAGTGCGCAGCGTCTCTGCCACTGGTTCTATGGCAAGGGCAAATAATGCTGGGGAGAGAGGACAGCCCTGTCTTGTTCCCCTGGAGAGTCTGGAGGGATCAGATAGTCGACCCCCCAGGCGCACCGAGGAGGTAGGGCACTTGTATATAACCTGAAGCCACTTAATGAAGAGCAAGGGGAACTCCATTCTTCGCAATGTCTCCCACAAGAAGGGCCACAGGCCTTCTCAATGTCTAAGGAGGCAAGAGCTTGAGATCCATCATTGATCTGCTGGGCATGAATATTTGTGAAGAGTCTACGGAGGTTAACGTCTGTGGCTCTACGGGGTATAAAACCTGTTTGATCGGAGTCTATTACTGAGGGTAGCATGGGGTATAGTCTGATGGCAAGGAGTTTTGTTAAACTTTTAAAGTCACTGTTTAGAAGCGCAAATGGCCTATAGGAGGCACAGGATGTAGGGTCCTTCTGAGGTTTATATATCAAGGTCAGATAGGCATGGTACATAGATTCTGGTAACTTCCCCTCCGAGTGGCATTCCCTGTATAGTGAAGCCAACTGCGGTGCCAACATCTCACCATGTGTCTTATAGAAATCTATTGACAACCCGTCTGGGCCTGGTGCCTTTCCGGAGGGGAAATATTGGATTGCATTGAGAACCACTAGGGTTGTGAAAGGCTGTACTAATGTCTCTCGTTCTGCGTCCGAGAGCCAGCCGAGAGCCAGGGGATCTAATAGATCTCGTAGCTCCTCAGGCCGAAAGTCAGAGCCGCAGACCAGAGGTATATAAAGTTCCATAGAAGTTATTAAATTCTTTTAGTATGTCTGAGGGGGTTGACACCGTCTCACCACCAGGAGTGGTTATAGTCATGTTGGGCCATCATAGGTAAAAGTTGGCCATTCCTGTCACCCTGCTCAAAGAATCGTTGCCTATTTTTATACATTTCTAGCTTTGTGATTTCTGCGAGGTGAAGGTTCAGTTCTTTTTGGGCAGCCGCCAAGAGATCAAAGTGGCCTGGGGTAGGGTCTGAATTATATGTAGTAGTATGATCTATTACCAACTGCTGCAAAAACTGAGTCTCAAGTGCTTGTTTCTTTCTGATGGCGGCGATAGAGGAAATATATTACCCTCTAGTGTAAGCCTTGAAAGCATCTCATGTGGTTACTTCCAGAACTCCACTCCACTCCCAGAATTCATTTAACAATAGTGGTAGTTCATCTGTAAGGTCTGGATGGGAGATCCATTCCGGACCCAGCCTCCACAATGCTGCACTACGGGAGGCAGGAGTGCGGAATACAACAGCCAGGGGGCTATGATCTGACAGTCTACTAGGTAAATAAGTCGCCTCCAGTACATCTGCCAGTAGTAGTGGGTTGGCAAATGCCAGGTCTATCTGTGCTGCAGTTTTATGGGAAGCTGAAAAACATTAGTAGGATCGGGTAGTAGGGTGTTTCCATCTCCATATTTCAACTAAGCCTATCGCCTGAGCCCAGGTGGACAGCTCTGTACAGTGATTTTTAGAGGGAATGGGTCTGTCAAGATCAGATGACATGGGGGCATTGAAGTCACCCATGGCTAATATTTTCCCGGGGCAAAAAGGGGTGATCCTCTCCAGAACCGTGTACAATATTGTGGGAGAAATGGTGAAGGAACATAGATATTCACCACAATATATCTTTGCGACCGCAAGGTAAACACCACCAGAGCAAATTTACCCTGGGTGTCTGTACATATCTCTTCAATCACACATGGAAAGTTCTTGTGTACTAGAACTGATACACCCCTTGCGTAAGTGGAGTATGTGGAGTGAACCGCCTTTTGAATCCATGGCTTCTTTAATCTTAGGATTCTGCTGCCCATAAGGTGGGTCTCCTGGAGAAAGATAAGTTTGGGGGAGTTGGATTTTAGGTATTGAAATAAGAGGGCTCTCTTAAATTTGGAATTTAGGCCTCTTACATTCCACGAGAGAACGGTAAAGGAATTATTTTTTTGATCAGCCATTAGGCATAGACCTCATCAGCAAGACAGGATATCGAGGAGGGTAAATCTGGAGACTAGTTAAAGGCAGCATAATCTCAGCCATGACACACCATTGATTGTTAGCACTTAGACACATTAAAAACTTTAAACATAACAATAAACCAAACAAAAAAATTAGAAACCAGCCCAAGCACAAGGTGCTTATCCTACAAGTTCCCATCACCTTCACAAAACAGAGGAAGGGAATGGGAATAGTTTTCACCCAAACAGAACAAGTAACCTATATCTAATAGAGGAACCCTATAACTTGGGTCTCTACCAAGTCTGTACCAGTCTAGATCTTATGCGACATGTAGTTGACACACACCACCGCGTTCAGCAGTCCTGGGGGGAACAGGGTGTTTGGTTCAGAGAAGTGGATGAATTCCTCTACAATCCACAACAATGTGCAACTGGAAAGGTTGGGGGGGGGGAGGTGGTTGGCAGTCTTAGGGAGGATAGGGGTCAAGTCAATTTCAGTTCATTGGGACAGTTCCTTGACTTGATTGTTGTAACTGTATTCTTTGGAGCTGAGCAGACTAGCTCCAAAATTGTGCTCACAGCAATTGACAGCTGAAAAATAGTAACAAGTGTAGGGGAAGGGGTTAGCGTATGTCTTCAACTGATCCCCAAACAGAGCCACCCGGGAAACAAAAAGGAAGAAATCCCAAGGTCTATGGCTGGGATAACTGTGAAATCCAAATACTGCAAAAGCCCCAGGGCATACAAAGAGAGAAGAAATACAGCTGTTATACTCGTCATGCGGGGGGAGGGTCACTTAACGGCTATCCAGCCAGGATAAAGCTGCTTCCGGATCCTTAAAAAATCTTGCCCTATCACCCGAAGTTTGCTGGGGTAGAGGAGGCTAAACTTGAGGCCCTTTTCTCTCAGGCAACGTCACACCTCTGTGAAGGAGCGGCGTCTCTGTTGCACCTCTGGGGAGTAATCTCGAAAAATCGGGATCTTTGCATTATTGAAGCGGAGCTCCTGTTTGGCTCAAATGCCTTGGTGGCGTCTAACGAGAGGAGCGCTCTCTTACCACTATTCGCCGTGGGGATCTGCATATTTAAATATACTCGTCTTATGTTCGTACTTGTAGCTCTGTCTGGGATAAACCAGGTTTGATCTGTATGGATTACTTTTGAGATTATTTTCTTTAGCCTTGTTGCCAGGGCCTTTGCCAGAATCTTCACGTCCGAACATAACAATGATATCGGTCTATATGATGCCACCTCTAATGGGTTTTTCCCCTCCTTCAGCAACATTATTATGATGGCTTCTGTCATAGACGCAGGCAAATTACCGTCCTTCCCAGTGCCGTTTAGTACTTCCAAAAGCATGGGGAGCAAAAACTCCCCATACTTTTTGAAAATTTCTATGGGTAAACCATCGGGACCAGGGGCCTTCTGGTTGGCCATGTCTGCCACAGCCCTTTGTAATTCCACAAGTGTCAGAGGGGCCTCCAACACTTCCCTTTCCTCTTTCGTAAGCGTGGATAACTTAAGCTGACCAAAGAAAGCCCTCATTTCCCCCGCCACGTCTTCCTGTGCCGAGCTATATAGATTTTTAAAGTACTCCCTAAACTCTTCTCTAATATTTCTGGGTTAGTGTTTTTTATTGTTCACTCTCTTCCTTCAATCGCTGGTATGGAATTTAGAGGGCAATTGGCCCTTATAATCAGGGCCAAGGTCCTCCCGACACACTCCCCCTCACAGGCAAACCTCCGTTTTTGAAATAACCTTTTCCTCTCCGTCTTTTCCAAGACCATTCTACTATACTCATTTTGTCTCTCTACCCACGCCTCGTATCTGGATGGGGTTGGAGCCTCAACGTACCGTTCTTACGCCCTTCTAACCCTCTCTTTAACTTTTAGTTCTTCTATCTGTGATTTTTTCTTAGTGTGGGATATTTTTTGAATTAGGATCCCCCGGAGGAAAGCTTTCAGGGCGTCCCAAACTATCCCTAATGGAGCCGTGCCTATATTCAACTCTGCAAATTCCACCAACCTCTCCATCACAGTACCCGCGTCCTCAATAATCTTGAGCCAAAAGGGGTTTACTTTCCAGTCACCCTTATTAAGGCCTCTCTCACCCTTTAAATCAATTATCACTGGTGAGTGGTCCGAAATCCCCCTTGGCTCGTAAACTATTTCTCCCACTATATCTAGCGATTCCTCATTGCCCAACACTAGGTCTATCCTGGACAGGGTGGCATGTGTCCTGAAGTGGCAGGAATATTGTCTCACCCCAGGGTGCCTCTCTCTCCAGATGTCCACCAATCCCACTTCATCACAATACTGTAGAAGTGGACTCTTAGGTTTTCCCCTACCCAGCTTTTTTAAAGGAAACCTGTCTACTTCATTATTCATGGTCATGTTGAAATCCCCGACCGCTACTACCGGGACCCCTGGGAAGCCCGCCATAAATTCAGTTAGGTCATCCAAAACCTCCCTCCCAAAAGGGGGAGGGATATAGATGTTAGCTAATACACATTTCCTATTCTCAATTGTGCAATAGAGAAAAATATACCGTCCTGCTACATCCACCTTACTATGGCTGCAGGAGAAGGCTAACCCTGATTTTATCAAAACACTCACACCCCTTGAATATGGGGTGTGAGTGGAATGAAACTGTGTCTGAAATGTTTTATGATCCATTATCTTAATTGAATCCTTATCCAGGTGCGTCTCCTGCAGGCATAGTATCTGAACCTTCCCCTTATCTACCGTAGAAAGGATCATCTGCCTTTTCAAATTATCTTTAACTCCCCGAACGTTCCAGGAACATATAGTGAGCTTCTTTTTTAATTTCCAAGTGCTATTTAAGCCACCACTACCATGCATCAGTGAGTCCTATCTCCTTGTGTCCCTTAGCAAAGTTAAACCACCTCTTTATGTGACTCCTGTAATATTTGTGAGATGAACTTCCCCTTACTTCAGAATCAACCTTCCCCCCTCCCTACCACACACCCATACACATATTCCTCCCCTCCCTCCCCCCGCCCAACCTCCCCCCTCCCCCTACCCCCCCACTATTTTTGTCCCCATTGCCCAATTTTGGGCCTACCCCTGAGGCTTCTATAGTGACCGGACACATTTATTCAAGGTGAGAAAAACAGACCTACCACCCCCGGACCCAGTAAGAGGGGAGCTATCCCCATTATTTCCATTGTGCTTGTAAACCAACAAATTTTACGTGCTCCCCCCCCCTCCCCACTCCCCCTTTATAAAAAAAAGGAAGAAAAAAAGGGGGGAAGAAAAAAAAAAAAAAAAAGTCCAAAAAAGAGTCCAAAAAAAGTCCTCTCTTGATTTCCAGATCTCTTGCCTTTTCTACATTTCCTCTTCTCGCTGTACTCTTCCGATATTTTTTTCTAACCAAGTTGTGACTTCGGTGGTGGGAGTATCAAAAAATTGAGTTTCCCCCAGTGCCACAATGCGCAAGCGTGCTGGATACAATAAAGCATAATTCATTTTTAGCTGCTGCAGCTTGCGCTTGCATTCCATAAATTTGGCTCTCTGCCTTTGAAGCTCAGGAGAAAAGTCCGGATATATTGAGACCCTTGCACCTCTATATTGAATATTCTTCATCTCCCTTGCCTTCCGGAGAATGGTGGTTTTGTCCCTGAAGCATAATAGCTTAAAAATCAGTGGTCTTGGGTAACCCCCTGGAGCCCGTGTCCTAGTGGCCACTCTATGTGCATGCTCAATGGAAAAAAATTCTGAGAGTGACTCCCTCCCGAATCTCTCCTTTAACCAATGTTCCATAAATTTAACAGGATTATTGCCTTCACAGCCTTCAGGAAGGCCCAGCACCCTTAAATTCTCTCTACGTAATCTGTTTTCCATACTGTCCATTTTTTGCATGCATTAATTAAGTTGTTTTTTCATAAGTGAGACTTCCTGTCTTAAAGGGGAAACGTCATCCTCCATCTGGCTGATCCTGTCTTCCAAAACTGCTGTCCGAGTGCAGACCACCTGCATATCATTTTTTACCGACAGTAATTCACCTTTAAAACTTTCCATTTGTGCTGATAGAACAGTGATAGATACCTTACAGCTATTTACTGCTAGGAAGATGTCTCTCAGTGATAGTTCCTTCTCAGCCATTGATGCTATTCCACCATCTCCCATTTCCGTGGTTAAGCCAGGACCCCCCTCCACCATACCGTTCACCCCCGGATCCAATGGGGCGTTTACCGCTGCACCCCCCGTAGGGGCAAGGCTTCTCCTTCCAGGCTGGCTAGTTTGATGCTGGGTCCCCCCTATGTGGCTGTTCTTTTTAGGTGTCGTGCTTGCATGTTGGTTTGGAGTATGAGCAAATCGCTCCAATTTGGCGGCTACCTGGCTTCCTTTTTCTTTGGGATTACGCTGTGCTAGGGCCCCTGCACCCTCCTGTGCTGATGTCTCCTGCAGCCCCTTTTTTCTGGTCATGGTGAGCCCGTTATGTGCGGTGTGTACCTGTGAATATATATCCCTCAGCAAGGGCTACTGCAGCCTCTCTCCTTCAATGGCTGTGTAATACTAAGTGTCCCGTACCAATACAGGGGTTCCAGTTGCTATTTAGATTGTTTCACAGGTTTGCATCAGTCCTCCCACTATATCCTTCAACACTCGCTGCTGCGAGTCACTCACCCCTCCGGTTCAAGGCTGCTGCAGCACGAGTCGGGTTGGCTCCACACACACCACTACCCCCGCTGCTCCCGCTCAATCCCGGGTGGGCGCGCTCCCCTCTCTCTCACACAGGCGGCGCGTCGCTGTCAATCCTCCCGGGAGAGCTCCTTCGCTCCTTGCGCAGCATCTGTCGCTCAAAAACTAGCAGGCACCACGAGGACAAGCCAGCAGCATCTCCCACTCTGCTTTACCGCGAAGCTCACAGCATGAGAGCGGGGATAGAGCAGGGACTGGGTCCGGCTGCGTCTCTCTCCCTCACCTCAACATCCGGTCACGCCCCCGCATATATAATATAACTGGGTAGTAACATTTATAGGTAAAGTTGATCGGGGGATCATGAAGGAATTTTTTCCCCCCTGCTGTAGCAAATTGGAGTATGCTTTGCTGGGTTTTTTTGCCTTCCTCTTCCGCCTATCCTGGGTATAGGTTTGTGTACAGTATCTCACAAAAGTGAGTACACCCCTCACATTTTTGTAAATATTTTATTCTATCTTTTAATGTGACAACACTGAAGAAATGACACTTTGCTACACTGTAAAGTAGTGAGTGTACAGCTTGTATAAGTGTGAATTTGCTGTCCCCTCAAATTAACTCAACACACAGCCATTAATGTCTAAACCACTGGCAACAAAAGTGAGTACACCCCTAAGTGAAAATGTGCAAATTGGGCCCAAAGTGTCAATATGTCAAAGTGTCAATATTTTGTGTGGCCACCATTATTTTCTAGCACTGCCTTAACCCTCTTGGGCGTGGAGTTCACCAGAGGGTTTAGGTCTGGAGACATGCTTGGCCAGTTCATCACCTTTACCCTCAGTTTCTTTAGCAAGGCAGTGGTCATCTTGGAAGTGTGTTTGGGGTCACTATCGTGTTGAAACAATGCCTTGCGGCCCAGTCTCGGAAGGGAGGGGATCATGCTCTGCTTCAGTATGTCACAGTACATGTTGGCATTCATGGTTCCCTCAATGAACTGTAGCTCCCCAGTGCTGGCAGCACTCATGCAGCACCAGACCATGACAATCCCACCACCATGCTTGACTGTAGGCAAGACACACTTGTCTTTGTACTCCTCACCTGGTCACACATGCTTGACACCATCTGAACCCAATAGGTTTATCTTGGTCTTATCAGACCACAGGACATGGTTCCAGTAATCCATGTCCTTTGCTGCTTGTCTTCAGCAAACTGTTTGCTGGTTTTCTTGTGCACCATCTTTAGAAGAGGCTTCCTTCTCTGACGCCATGCAGACCAATTCGATGCAGTGTGTGGTGTATGGTCTGAGCACTGACAGGCTGACCCCGCCACCCCTTCAACCCCTGCAGCAATGTTGGCAGCACTCATATGTCTATTTCCCAAAGGCAACCTCTGGATATGATGATGAGCATGAGCACTCTACTTCTTTGGTCGACCATGGCGAGGCCTGTTCTGGGTGTAAGCTGTCCCGTTAAACCGCTGTATGGTCTTGGCTACCATACTGCAGCTCAGTTTCAGGATCTTGGTAATCTTCTTATATCCTAGGCCATCTGCTTGTAGAGCAACAATTCTTTTTTTCAGACTCTCAGAGACTTCTTTGCCATGAGGTGCAATGTTGAACTTCCAGTGACCAGTATAAGAGAGTGAGAGTGATTGTCATGGTTATGCAATAGAGTTTCTGTCAACTTACCTGTCTCGATGTGTTCATCTCTAGAGACCAGCTGACCCTCACCTGACTGCTTTTGTAGACTCTCCCCTAGCGTGGCTCCACCACAGCTCCTATCAGGGAACCCTATATTAACCTGTGCACTGCAAGCCAGCAGTGCTGATCAACCATTGTGTGTTAGCTTTCGTGTGTACTTGCTACGTTTCCTACGTCTGATTCCAGTTACCGACTTTGGCCTGTTCTTAACTATTCCTGTCTGCTCGTGACCCTGACCTTTGGCGTGTCCCCGACCATCCCCGTTTGCCTGTGACCCTGAACCTTGGCGTGAACTCTGTTGTCCTTGTCTGCTTGTGGCCCCGACCTTGGCTTGTCCCTTACTTTCCTTGTTGTTCCAGCTTGCTGCCTCCTTCCTCTTCTCCTGTAGTCTACTGTGAGCATGAGCTGTGAGACTGTGGGGGCCGCGACCTGGAGCCAGACTGCAGCGCAGTCCATCCTCACCACTGGAGGCTCTGGTGAACACCTGCTGGCTCTTAGACTTTGCGCCCTGGGGAATCTATGCTCTAGCTCCCAGTGGGATCTGTGAACCTCCCAGGATTCAATCCGCAACAGTCAGTCCTAGGGTTCACTACTTTGCGGTGCACTTCTGACTCCTACAGAGTGCTACAGAGGGCTACAGAGTGCATCTGTCACCTAGCCTCAAGGTGACCTGACAGTGATGACACCAAATTTAACACACCTGCTCCCCATTCACACCTGAGACCTTGTAACCTTAACGAGACACATGATACCAAGGGGGGAAAATGGCTAATTGGGCCCAATTTGGACATTTTCACTTAGGGGTATACTCATTTTTGTTGCCAGCAGTTTAGACATTAATGGCTGTGTGTTGAGTTATTTTGAAGGGACAGCAAATTTACACTGCTATACAAGCTTTACGTTGTAGCAAAGTGTCATTTCTTCAGTGTTGTCACATGAAAAGATAGAATAAAATATTTATAAAAATGTGTGGAGTGTACTCACTTTTGTGAGATACTGTATATGGGATTGTATTATTATTTTTTTTTTTGGTTGAACTAGATGGACTTGTGTCTTTTTTCAACCTGACTAACTATGTAACTATATCTGTTAAGGTTCACTCTGATGGGCACATTTTATGTTAAGGGGCACTCTGATGGGCACAACAAAATGTGCCCATTAGCATGCCCCTTAACTTAAATGTACCCATCAGAGTGCCCATTAACATAAAATAAGGGGCATGCTGATGGGCACATTTTATGTTAAGGGTGCATTCTGATGGGGACACCGGATATATAGGGTCACTCTGATGGGAACACCTAATGTAAGTTGGCACTGTGCTGTGGACGCCTGATGTAAAGGGGCACTCTGATAGGGACACCTGATGTAACGGGGAACTCTGATGGGAACACCTTATGTAAGGTGGCACTGTGATGGGCACACCCAATGTAAAGGAGCACTCTGATGGCCACACCTGATGTGATGGAGACACCTGATGTAAAGGGGTACTCTGATGACAGCACCTAATGTAAGGGGGAACTCTGATGGGGACAAATGATGTAAGGGGGCACACTGATGGGAGACACCAGATGTAAAGTGGCACCCTAATGGTGGCAACTGATTAATGGGGGTAGCCTGATGGGTGCACCCAATGTAAGGAATTACTCTGGTAGGGGCACTTGATGTAAGGGGGAACACTATTGGGGACATTTACAGAGTATTACCAGAGTGTGTGGAGAAAACGGTAAAAAAAGCGTCAGAGCATGGAGCATGCAAGCTTTATATTGTATTATTTATAGTAGCTGCTTTTGATTTAACAATTTTATATTTCCATGTGCGCTGGGAGAGTGACATTTTTTAACTAAGGTTGATAGATCCACTTGTGTTAGTTTTATATTACCAGAATGTGTGGAGAAATTGGTAAAAAAAAGCGTCAGAGAGCGTGGTCTGTGCCGAAAAAAGGAAAGTAGACACGTACAATCTTTCATGGCATAGACTTGTGATTCAGACCTCGGCCAAAAAATGTTTTAGTTACCGGACCTCCTTGAATTTTAATTCACTACCCCTGCTTTATAGGATACTTACGAAATCAACCTAATGAGGTCTGATTTAGAACAGCTTTTTAGGAGCAATCACCCTTTATATGCAAACTGGCTTTCATAGTACTCATACCTCCCAACATTCTGAGATGGGAATGAGGGACACCTATCCGCAAAAGTATGCAGGCATAGGATACATCTCTTGCCACGCCCCCTTAAAGGAGAATTGTACAAAAAAACAAGATTGGTTAAATGCACAAGTGCTTTTTTTACCACTACTATTGCTTTATATTGGCTTTTGGAAATTACAAATACAGCAATTTAGAAATCAGATGAATGGTTTAGCGCTGGAAACCACTTTTTGATAGATAAAAAATACATTTAATACACATCTATATAGATCAGACCAAAATGAGGGACAAATGAGGAGGGATGGGGGACGGAAAGACATTGATCCAAATCAGGGACCGTCCCTGGAAATCAGGGACAGTTGGGAGCTATGCAGTACTTGTTTCATATTCATTCTCAGAATAGCTGAGCAGGGCTTCCCATCAGAACAACAAGAAATAATCCCTTTATGCCTTGATGAAACAACTACTGTGGCAGAGCTAGATTGTTTCCTTTTCTATGAAGCGGAACCAGGGAAAATGGACATTTCTAGCGATGCATGTTTTGCATAAGGATGGGCAGATATAGTATGTCTCCTCTCTTTCCAGTGAAAAATCTGCCCATTCTAAACTGATTTGTACTGTTATTCTATAGAGTGTGTGAATCACCTTAGATTCATAGTATTTCCACCTGTTGAAGGTAAAGGAGCACAAAGTAACACATTAAAATATAGATCAAAGTCTTTACTCAGTAACTACAGAGCTCCTAACTTCTAACTTTTAAGATGTTTGAGGTGTTGGTAAAGGATGACATACAGGAGTATCTGCTAGAACAAATTACCATAAGCAACAGCCAGCACGGTTTTAGAAAAGTGCAACTCTACTTTCCTTTTATGGGGAAGTAAGAAAAAATGTAGACAAAAGGGTGACCATGAATTTACTATATATTTGGGCTTCGCTAAAGAGTAGCGTTGGGCGAACAGTTTGGGCCGAGCAAAAGTTCGGCCCGAACATCACATGTTTGCCCGTTCGGCAAGCACCCAAATTTGCGGGGCACTCGGTGGAATGCCCCGCCGAGAGCTCCGCAATGCACTGGACGGTTAACAGTGAATTCTAGGGCCCTAATTGTAAGGCTTGCACCTGACCAGTTTTGTCAATTAGGGCATAGAGCACTGTCAGAGCCCTGATTGGACAAAGTGATGATGACTTTCTCCAATCACGGCTTTTGCAGTGTGTTGGAGTGGAGATAGATAGCAGGGCTCAGTTTGCTAGTTAGGGTGTTTACTCATTATTATTTTTTTTATACAATCTTTATTTATCAAAACTTTTTTTTAACAATACTTTATAATACATATACACATCCATAACATGAAACAATTCTATAATTCTTTATCAAGACCATTATTCCATTCTCTATTTCCTTAGTACTACATAATTTATTCAAGGATGTACATTCCATAATTTAAACCCACCCCCCATCCTCTCTTTCAAGTCAATCAAGCCCATTTATACCAACAAACCATACGACAACAATAACAAAGGAAAAAAAAAAAAAAAATTCCCTTCTTTCTTTTTTTTCTCTTACTTTAAAACTTCTCTCTCTTTTTTCTTGGGGACCTCACCTCCCACCATGATAAATTAGAAATTCTATGCCTTCCTCAAAAGCTTTGAAGAGACTCTTCCCATTTAGTCCATATATTTAACAATTGTTCCCTACGCCCTTCTTCTATCGTCATTCTTTCCTCCAGGGCACGCATCTCCGCTATTTCACATTCTCACTCCACTACTGAAGGCACATATGTGCTCTTCCATTTTCTTGCTATAATGGTTCGAGCCGATCCTGGGATCATAGATAATCCTGCTATCTGTATTCCAGGGTATAAATCAGTCCCGGTCATATCTCTGTATATCTCAAATATTCTCTGCCAGAATGGTTGAATTTCTGAGCAATAATACCAAATATGTGACATTGTACCTTGAGCTGCATGACACCTCCAACAGGTATCCTCATTATCAGGGTTTATTTTATGTAGGTCCACGGGACATTTATACCATCTGGCTAAGATTTTAAAATTCCTTTCTTGATGTTTAGTGGATATTGAGAGTTTATGGGTTGCTATGATTGCCTTTTTCCACCTTTCCCTGGGGATTTCCATCCCTATCTCTAATTCCCACTTCTTAATGTAGGGTAGTTCCAGTTCTTTATTCTCTGAATTCAAACATTTATATATCTTAGAAAGAACATGGGTGGGTCTATGTTCTTGCAGGAAAATTTTTTCTAGATCTGTCAGAGGCCTATCTATTGCTGACTCTTTAATTAAAGATGTAATATACCGTTGGAGAAATCCATACTGCATCCATTTTGTTTTATGTTCTACGCCCAACCTATCCAATGGAATAAGTCTATTCCCTGCCATCGTCTCCATTATCCTAGTATCTTCACATCTCTTCTATTTAAAAAATGTTTTGGCTTCAAGTGCCAATGGGAATTCTGGGTTACTAAATAGTGGGGTCATAGGGCCTCTATAGGTAGATCCTATCCCTCTCTTTATCATACTATCCCATACTTTTAGTGTTGATACCACTAGAGAGGGCATTTCTCCATCCGGCGGTCTTTGCTCTCTTCTAATCCAAGGTAGTGATTTTAATTTTAGGGCTGTAATCTCTTCTTCGAGCCTCACCCACTGTATATTATCTCTGTTGTGGAACCAATCCACTATTCTAGTTACCAATATTGCTCTAAGGTATAGATCTATATCTGGAAGGGCAAGGCCCCCATCTCTTTTATTTTTATTTAACACTGTTCTATTAATTCTGGGGGTTCTGCCTCCAGAGGCCCTGGCAGGCCCTGAGAGGCCCTGGCAGGATATAGAGCCAAAAGCACTATTGACTTTTCTTGAGTAAAAGTTCATTATAGTTGGTAAGCAGGCATTTTTTACCATTCCAAGGTGGCAGTGTCTTCTGCGGACCTTTGCACATGGTGATGCATGGTGACTGCATGTTTTCCAACTTGGGTCATATATGAAGAGGATTTTACCAATTATCTTTTTGGATTTCATGCTTGGAACTTTTTAACACACTTCATAGTTTTCACTTTGTTTGCTACACTAATAACTGCTAATTGTCAAGGCAAATTTCTCTGCTCCCAGCTGCTGCAGCGAAAATAAAAATACACTCCCTACCACCCACATGCCCAGCATCTAAATTCCAGATTATCCAAGTTGCTGGCTTTACAACTCCTGCCTTTCTGTCTGGTGGATTCTGCCCCCCGGTCTGTGAATTGGCAGAATGTGGTCAACCACAACGGCAGGTTCCCAGATGCTATTTCTTTGCTATTTCTTTGCACGTAAGGCCATTCCAGCTCTGTACCATCACGTGGAAGACAATGTTTTGGCATTTTTGGGCAAGGCAGTCAGCCGCAAGGTCCACATTACTGCGGACACGATGTCCAGCAAGCATGGTCAGGGACAAAATATTTAGTTCACAGCACACTGGGTAATTCTGCTTGCAACTAGGAAGGATACAGGACAGGGCTCAGTGCTGGAGCTTGTTTTGCCGCCACGTCTCTATACAGCTGGTGGTGAGGATGTGAGATCTGTCAGCTCCACCCCCTCCTCCTCCTCCATTCCCTTCTCTACTGGTTTGTGCTATGAACCACCAGTACCCCCTAAGCGTTCAAGGGGCTATTCAACCAGCCAGGCTAAAAGATGCCATGCAGTGCTTCAGCTGGTCTATCTAGGGGACAGGAGCCATACCAGAGCATATGTTCTTTCAGCACTGCAGGGGCAGGCCCAAAGGTGGTTCAGGCCACAGAAGCTTGAGCCAGGAATGGTGGTGTGTGATAATGGCACTAACCTCTGTCCGACTTTCGACAGGGAAAGCCAAGCCTGGTACATGTGTTCAATTTGGTGGGGCAGCATTTCCTAAAGAGGTACTCAGGTTTACAGGAACTTCTAAGGCAGGCCAGAAGAGTCTGTAGCCATTTCAGGCGGTCATACACAGCCAGTGTTTGCTTGGCTGAAATTCAGGTGGAATTCCACCTGCCCGTAAACCGCCTGATCTGTGACATGCCTACCAAATGGAACTCAACTTTGGCAATGCTGCAGTGCCTGCATATGCAGCAGAGGGCCATCAACGAGTACATGTGTGATTATGGCACAAGGACAGGCTCAGGGAAGCTCTGCTTTTTTTTCCCATGCCAAAGCCTGCTCATAAAGGATGCATGCACTGTACTGTGACCATTTGACGAGGTGACAAGGACAGTGAGCGATGACAATGCATGGATCAGTGGCACAATCCCTTTTGTGTTCCTGTTGGAGCATACTCTGCGTGGCTTCCTTTCTTCTCAAGGCCTGCTTTATGCAGACTCCATTCTTGTGATGCTACAGAAAACACAAGAGGAGAGGAAAGAGGAAGGAAAGAGGAGAATTCCGGCAGTTTTGGAGGCATAAAAGCAAAAGAAGGAATACGTCAAATCAACGGGATAGTTTTTAGTCCTCAGCAACCTTGGGAGTAGTACATGGATGGGAGGAAGCAGTTCCAGATAGTGTAAACCTTAGTTACCCCGAAGATTCTGCTTCTCATGCCTTCGCAAACTTGCAGTGTATGGGATCTCTCATTTTCAAAGCTTGCGAAAGAACCATCATCATGTGGCTTCAAGGAGAAAAATCATTATTGGTTGGCAACCCTCCTTGACCACTGTTACAAGGGGAAAGTTACATTGTTACATAGTTAGTCAGGTTGAAAAAAGACACAAGTCTATCTAGTTAAACCAAAAAAAAGCATACAATCCCCTATACACAATCCTATACCCACAGTTGATCCAGAGGAAGGTGAAAACCCCCAGCAAAGCATGATCCAATTTGCTTCAGCAGGGGAAAAAATTCCTTCCTGACCCCCGAGAGGCAATCTGATATTTTCTGTATCAACTTTACCTATAAATGTTAGTACCCAGTTATATTATATACACCTAGAAAAGAATCCAGGCCTTTTTTTCTGGCCAGAACCACCTCTGGAAGAAGTCTATTCCACATTTTCACAGCTCTTACTGTGAAGAAATCTTTCCATATTTTGAGATGAAATCTCTTTTCCTCTAGACATAAAGAGTACCCCATTGTCCTCTGACCTTGTACCCTTTACCCTTGGTACCCAAACTATTCCAGAGGTTGGGAAGTGCAGCCGCATTCACCAAAATTGATCTTCGGGGAGCATACAACTTAGTCCGGATCCGAATCGGGGACGAATGGAAGTCTGCCTTCCACACCCGCTTTGGACACTTTGAATACCTGGTGATGCCTTTTGGGTTATGCAATGCTCCCGCCACTTTCCAGCACTTCGTGAATGACATTTTCAGAGACTATCTTGATCTGTTTGTCATAGTATATCTGGACGATATCCTGATCTTTTCTTCTTCTCTGCCTATCCACCAAGAGCATGTCAAGAAAGTTCTAGCCCGGCTCCGCCAACATGGCCTGTACGCCAAACCCGAAAAGTGTGAATTTAAACGCCAAAGCATTCAGTTTCTGGGTCTGATTATTTCCATAGATGGCATCAAGATGGATCCACAGAAGCTCTCTGCCATCTTGGAATGGCCAGCTCCGACAGACAAAAAGGGTATACAGCGCTTTGTGGGATTTGCAAATTCTTACCGTAAATTCATCAAGGGATTCTCTTCCATCATCACCCCCATCACAAGACTGACTCATCAAGGCACCCGGTTCCAATGGTCTCCTGAGGCTCAAGCTGCTTTTACTTCCCTGAAAAACCAATTTGTGTCGGCCTCCGTCCCGAAGCACCCCGATCTGGCCTTACCCTACATATTGGAAGTAGATGCCTCCGAGATAGCGGTGGGAGCAGTACTCTCGCAGAGACAGGGCTCCAAGGCCTTATTGCACCCAGTGGCATTCTTCTCCTGCAGGTTAACAGAACCCAAAAGAAATTACGATGTTGGGGACAGGAAGCTACTAGCAATCAAAGCCGCACTTGAGGAATGGCGCTACCTCCTGGAGGGAGCGGCTCATCTTATTCTGGTGTACACCGATCATAAGAACCTGGAGTACCTGAAGGTTGCCAAAAGGTTGAAACCACGCCAGGCCAGATGGGCACTTTTCTTCACCAGGTTCACTTTCCACATCACTTACAGACCAGGATCAAAAAATACCAAACCTGATGCTCTGTCCCGGATGTTCAGCAAACCTGAAGTTCCTTCTTCCCCAGACACCATCCTTGCTCCTGGGAATTTTCTGATGCTCCAAGGAGACTTGCTGTCTCAAATTAGACAGGCATCTTCAGCAACTCCCCTTCCAGCAGATGTCACCCTACAGTCCAGAGATGAATTACTATGGTACAAGGATAAAATCTTTCTACCCCAACAAACACGGGTTGCCGTTCTCAACTCTTGCCATGATCACAAATTAGCTGGCCACTTCGGTATACACAAGACCTCTGAACTGCTCCAACGCACATTTTGGTGGCCTCAGCTAGGAGAGGATTGTAAACTCTACGTGGAATCATGCACTACCTGCATCCAAAACAAAGGCAGCAAGACCAGGACGTGGGGCTTGCTAAGACCTCTTCCTGTTCCAGAAAGACCATGGAGGATGATCTCTATGGATTTTATCGTCGAATTACCACCATCTGAGGGCTACACCACTATTTTCATAGTGGTCGACAGACTTTTCAAAATGAGCCACTTCATACCCATGAAAGGTACCCCCTCTGCTTCAGAGACTGCGAGAGTCTTTATTAAAGAAATTGTAAGGCTCCATGGCATTCCAGCAAACATTGTGTCTGATCGAGGGGTACAATTTACCTCCAAGTTCTGGAGAGCTCTATGTGGATCCCTGAAAATTGACCTCTCTTTCTCTTCTGCTTACCATCCTCAGACTAATGGTCAGACTGAACGAACTAACCAGACCTTGGAGCAATACTTACTCTGCTATTCCTGTTTTTCACAAGATGACTGGGTTCCTCTATTACCTCTGGCTGAATTCGCCTACAATAACTCTGTTCACTCTGCAATTAATCAGTCTCCATTTTTTGCGAATTATGGTTTTCATCCTTTGTTTTTGTCCAACAATGTCCCGGAGTGTTCGGTGCCAGCTGCTCAGGAAACCTTGAGTTTTTTCAGTACTAACAACAGGCTACTCCAAGAAACCATGTCAAAGACCCAGGAATGGAACAAGGTGACTTTTGATAAGAAGAGGAGAGGGGAGCTTAATCTGAAGATAGGGGATCAGGTCTGGCTGTCTACCCTGAATCTGAAGTTGGCATGCCCTTCCAGGAAATTGGGCCCTAAATTTGTGGGTCTCTTCCCAGTGATAAGGAAGATCAACAATGTGGCTTACGAATTAAAATTACTGGAGTCATTTCATATTCATCCAGTCTTTCATGTGGCCCTTCTTAAACCTTCAGTTCCGGATCCTTTCCTTCACCGAAACACTGGTCCTCCTGAACCTGTACTCATTGACGGTGAGCAGGAATTTGAAGTGGAATCAATCATAAATTGCCGGAAAAGACGCAACCAGATTCAATATCTGGTCAAATGGAAAGGGTACGGTCCTGAGGATAACTCCTGGGAACCAGAGACTAACATCCATGCCAAAAGATTAATTCTAGACTTTAAGAGAGCTCACCCTAGTAAAATGGCCCAGTTGGGCATCCGGAGGCTGCCCATTGGAGGGGGGCAATGTCAGGAAAAGCCCTCTTGCAAATATCCCAGCGAACTGAAGTTTAAAGGAATGCCTGTGCATAGAAGCGCCATCCGGCGCTCGCGCAATAGCGCCAATAGCACGCACTGGCGTTTGCGCATGCGCAATAGCGGGGTGCGCGCGCGCACTCCCTGTGACAGCACTTGGCGCCAAAGAGGCTATTTAAAGGGGACTGTTCCTCTGCTGCCTTGCTGTCTGGTCTACAGCGTTCCTGAAGACCCCTAGTGCCCTGTTACATTGCATTTGCTACCCGATACCTGTTGGACTGTTCCTGACTACTCTGTTTGCTGCCTGCCCTGATCCCGGCTTCTGGACTTTGACTACTCTGTTTTCTGCCTGCCCTGATCTCAGCTTTTGGACTTTGACTACTCTCCTGGATTTACCTTCTGTACCTGATCTGCCCGCCTGTGTTTGACCCGGCTTGCCTGTACCCTGCTGTCTACATCCTGCTGCTGGACTACAAGACACCTCCCTGCTGTCTACATCCTGCTGCTGGACTACAAGACACCTCCCTGCTGTCTACATGCTGCTGCCGGCCTACAAGACACCTCCCTGCTGTCTACATCCTGCTGTCGGACTACAGGACACCTCCCAGCTGACTACCTGATTTAGCTCTCTGCTCCAGCCTTCCAGTCAGGCACTTGTGCCCCTTCACACTCTCGAGCCCCTGTCATCACTACCAGGGGTTCCCGAGTCAGAGGTATACGAGGGGCCGTTCCCTGCATTCTGGGCTCTACCTACCAGGTACGTGACAGCTCCTCCGTGCCTCTTATCAGTTTGCCTTTCTCTGCACTTTTTCCAGTTCCTCAATATTCTTTTTGACAACTGGTGCCCAAGACTGAACTGCACATTCTAGATGAGGTCTTACTAATGATTTGTACAGGGGCAAAATGATATCCCTCTGTCTCTGGAGTCCATACCTCTCTTAATACAAGAAAGGACTTTGATCGCTTTGGAAACTGCAGCTTGGCATTGCATGCAATTTTTAAGCTTATGATCTACCAAAATCCCCAGATCCTTCTCCACTATGGATTTCCCCAGTTGTACACCCCCTAGTGTGTATGATGCATGTATATTCTTAGCCCCAAAGTGCATAACTTTACATTTATCAACATTAGACCTTATTTGCCATATAGTTGCCCAATGAAACCATGCATTGAGGTTGGCTTGTAAGTTGAAGACATCCTGTAAGGATGTTATTCCACTTCATAGCTTGGTGTCATCTGCAAAGATTGAAATGGTAGTTTTAATCCCAAACCCTATATCATTTATAAATATAATAAAAAGTAAGGGCCCCAACACTTAACCTTGGGGTACACCACTGATAACCTTAGACCATTCAGAGTAAGTATCATTAACCACTACTCTGAATTCTGTCTTTTAGCCAGTTTTCTATCCATGTCTCGGAACTCATCCTGTCTTGAGGACACCTTAAAGAGTAATTCCGCCCCCCACCAAAAAATTAAAAGTCAACAGCTACAAATACTGTAGCTGCTGACTTTTTATATTAGGACACTTACCTGTCCAGGGATCCCGCGATGTCAGCACCCCAGCCGATTTTACGATCGGCTCTCAGGTGCTGCTGCCACCATTCATGGTAAGAGAAACCAGCAGTGAAGCCATTCGGTTTCATGCCGGTACCTTACCACACAGACTGCGCTTTCTAACTGGCCCAGCGGAGGAGGAAGGAGGAGGGAAGCCAAACTTCCAAGAAATCTTGCGAGGTCTCCTGGAAGTGGGGACAGGTACCCGCTCAAAAAACAGTCAAAAACATGTACCCGCTCCCCCCAGAAAGGTGTCAAATGTGAGGGGGGAGGAAGCAAACAAGCAGAGCTTCCTCTTTTGGGTGGAGCTCCACTTTAACCACTTCCCATCCGTATAGTAATATGACGACTGCAAGGTGGCTCTCTCTTCCTGGGGCGACCGTCATATGATGTCCTCAGCTTCCCAGCTGTCTAGGGGGCGCACACCAGCTGTGTCACTCGGGAGCCGATGCGCGTGCCCAGCGGCCGCAATGTTCCCTGGGCACCCGCGATTGCTTGTCACAGAGCAGGAAAGTGGATCTGTGTGTGTAAACAGATCCACGTCCTGTCAGGGGAGACAGATCGTGTGTTCCTTGTATATAGAGACACCAATCGATCACCCCTTGATCGCCCCCTAGTGTTAACCACTTCCCTGCCAGTGACATGTATACAGTAATCAGTGCATATTTATAGCACTGTTCGCTGTATAATTGTCAATGGTTCCAAAAATGTGTCAAAAGTGTCCAATTTGTCCTCTGCAATATCGCAGTCCAGATACAAATCGCAGATCGCCGCCATTACTAGTAAAAAAAAAATAAATAAATAAAAAATGCCAGAAATCTATCCCCTATTTTGTAAGCGCTATAACTTTTGCACAAACCAATCAGTATACGCTTATTGTGAATTTTTTTGCCAAAAATATGTAGAAGAATACATATTGGCCTAAACTTAGGAAGAAATTAGTTTTTTTTTTTTTTTTTTTAATTGGGATATTTAGTATAGCAAAAAGTAAAAAAATATTGTGTTTTTGCAAAATTGTCGCTCTTTTTTTGTTTATAGCACAAAAAATAAAGACTGCAGAGGTAATAAAATACCACCAAAAGAAAGCTGTATTTGTGGAGAAAAAAATGATGAAAATTTCATATGGGTACAGTGTTGCATGACAGCGCAATTCTCATTCAAAATGTTTTAGCGCTGAAAGCTGAAAATTGGTCTGGACAGGAAGTGGTGAAAATGCCCTGTATTGAAGTGGTTAAAGATGCATTTCAAAATTTTTTTAGTCCTCGGAGCCCAGGGCTTTAAGATCCCATCTGCAGCGTATGCATCATGAGGTGGAAGATTATCTAGGGGCGAAAACGGACATGGAGAGCTTTCCAGTAGACAATCCACTGGGTTTCTGGGTCATGAGAATAGACCACTGGCCAGAGCTTGCCCATTATGCAACTGAGCTTCTGGGCTGCTCTGCATCCAGCGTGCTTTTCAAACGGGCATTCAGGTTTTGTGACAGTTAAAAGAGCACGTCTGTCCACAGACTGCATTGAGCGGCTGACATTTGTCAAAATGAATCAGTCCTGGATTAGCAGCAGCTATCAAGCCCCTAATGGCTGATGTCACTGATTAAGTGTTATTGGGGTCTCAAATAGGGATGAGCTTCGTGTTCGAGTCGAACCCATGTTCGACTCGAACATCGGCTGTTCGACCGTCCGTCGAATTGCGAACGATATGGGCCGTTCGCGCCAAATTCGTGTGGCGCGTCACGGCCCATAATTCACTGCGGCATCGCAGTGCATTGCTGGCTGATGATTGGCCAAGCATGCACTATGACCCGCATGCTTGGCCAATCACAGCGCCGTCAGTAGAGAGAGCTGTAATTGGCCAAAGCCAGGGTGGCTTTGGCCAATTATGGCTCAGGGGATTTAGTACACACCCCACACTATATAAGGCCGCCTGCACGGCGGCCCTGTGTAGTGTGTGTTCCGGTGTGCTGAGCGATAGAGAGAGAGAGAGACAGTGTCATTTGATTTGAGTTAGATAGATTAGGCAGAACAGTCAGTCAGTTAGCTGCACTTACAGTGTATTGTGTATATATATGCATCCCAGGTGTTGCATATATATATATACACTGTATTCAGTTTAGCTAGATCCGTTCCTGTTATCTTCTATCTAGACTATTTACATTCAGTGCAGTGTGTCCTGCTCACAGTGTTCAGCTAGATCCGTTCCTGCTATTTACATTCAGTACAGTGCGTCCTGCTCACAGTGTTCAGCTAGATCCGTTCCTGCTATTTACATTCAGTGCAGTGCGTCCTGCTCACAGTGTTCAGCTAGATCCGTTCCTGCTATTTACATTCAGTGCAGTGCGTCCTGCTCACAGTGTTCAGCTAGATCCGTTCCTGCTATTTACATTCAGTGCAGTGCGTCCTGCTCACAGTGTTCAGCTAGATCCGTTCCTGCTATTTACATTCAGTGCAGTGCGTCCTGCTCACAGTGTTCAGCTAGATCCGTTCCTGCTATTTACATTCAGTGCAGTGCGTGCTGCTCACAGTGTTCAGCTAGATCCGTTCCTGCTATTTACATTCAGTGCAGTGCGTCCTGCTCACAGTGTTCAGCTAGATCCGTTCCTGCTATTTACATTCAGTGCAGTGCGTCCTGCTCACAGTGTTCAGCTAGATCCGTTCCTGGTATTTACATTTAGTGCAGTGCGTCCTGCTCACAGTGTTCAGCTACATCCGTTCCTGCTATTTACATTCAGTGCAGTGCGTCCTGCTCACAGTGTTCAGCTAGATCCGTTCCTGCTATTTACATTCAGTACAGTGCGTCCTGCTCACAGTGTTCAGCTAGATCCGTTCCTGCTATTTACATTCAGTGCAGTGCGTCCTGCTCACAGTGTTCAGCTAGATCCGTTCCTGCTATTTACATTCAGTGCAGTGCGTCCTGCTCACAGTGTTCAGCTAGATCCGTTCCTGCTATTTACATTCAGTGCAGTGCGTCCTGCTCACAGTGTTCAGCTAGATCCGTTCCTGCTATTTACATTCAGTGCAGTGCGTCCTGCTCACAGTGTTCAGCTAGATCCGTTCCTGCTATTTACATTCAGTGCAGTGCGTGCTGCTCACAGTGTTCAGCTAGATCCGTTCCTGCTATTTACATTCAGTGCAGTGCGTCCTGCTCACAGTGTTCAGCTAGATCCGTTCCTGCTATTTACATTCAGTGCAGTGCGTCCTGCTCACAGTGTTCAGCTAGATCCGTTCCTGGTATTTACATTTAGTGCAGTGCGTCCTGCTCACAGTGTTCAGCTACATCCGTTCCTGCTATTTACATTCAGTGCAGTGCGTCCTGCTCACAGTGTTCAGCTAGATCCGTTCCTGCTATTTACATTCAGTGCAGTGCGTCCTGCTCACAGTGTTTAGCTACATCCGTTCCTGCTGTTTACATTCAGTGCAGTGCGTCCTGCTCACAGTGTTCAGCTAGATCCGTTCCTGGTATTTACATTCAGTGCAGTGCGTCCTGCTCACAGTGTTCAGCTAGATCCGTTCCTGCTATATACATTTAGTGCAGTACGTCCTGCTCACAGTGTTCAGCTAGATCCGTTCCTGTTATCTTCCTACTGACAGGCAGGCTTGTCTGGTTACAGTATATAAAGCTACCTTAAGAAAATTACAGGTGTTCTATCCCAGCTTAGTGCAGCTACAGGCCATTAGTATGTCTGGAAGGCCAAGAAGGAGAGGCAGACAGTCACAAGCCAATAAGAGAGGGCAAGCAGGCTCTGTGTCTAGTGCTGGTCGTGGAGACGGTGCATCCTCATCAGCACGTGGCCATGGGACACGCTTGGCCTTTTTTTCGGCAGCTGGCCGTGTTGAGCCGCAACATGCGGAAGACTTGGTCGAGTGGATGACCAAGCCGTCCTCATCCTCCTCATCCTCTCTCACCCATGCCCAGGGTGCTTTGTCTGGCAAAGCAGCGGCCTCTTCCCTCAGCTCAATGTCATCAGTGACTCCTTCCCTAGCTCCACCATGTCCTCATGAGGATTCCCTCGAACTGTTTGACCACAGTGTTGGGTACATGCTCCAGGAGGATGCCCAGCGTTTGGAAGGCTCTGATGATGATACTGAGCTCAATGAAGGCAGTAACATGAGCACGGACAGAGGGGGTGCCCAAGAAGGACAGCAATCTGGCAGTCATGCTCCCCCTGCTGCAGCATACTGCCAGGTTTGCTCCAGTGATGAGGAGGGAGGGGATGATGAGGTCACTGACTCAACGTGGGTGCCTGATAGGAGAGAGGAGGAGGAGGAGGAGGAGGAGGTGGCACATCACCAACTAGGCAGGATGCCCTCCAGGGGCCAGCCTAAGGGCAGCACATTGACTGCATCACACCCCAAAGCTCCACATGTGCAGGGCGCTGCAGTCTCTGCGCGTTATTCAAAAAGTTCTTTGGTGTGGGCCTTTTTTGAGACGAGTGCATCAGATCGCACCGCTGCTATTTGCAATATATGTCTCAAGCGTATCTCGCGTGGCCAAAACATCTCCCGCTTGGGTACCACATGCTTGACCAGACATATGTTGACCTGCCGTGCAGTTCGTTGGCAAGCGTATCTAAAAGACCCACACCAAAGAACAAAGACGATCTCTCCTTGCTCCTCATCAGCTGAGATTTCCAACCCCACTAGACCTTCAGTCCTCTCTGCGACCTGCAGTGAGAGGAATGAAGGTGTAGAATTAGGTGTGTCACAGCCAAGTACTTATGGGCAATCTGCTTTTGGTACACCGACGTCAGATTGTACCAGGCAAATTTCCCTGCCCCAGCTGCTGCACCGCCGAAAGAAGTTTGCTCCCAGCCATCCACATGCCCAGCGGTTGAATGCTAGCTTGGCAAAATTGCTAGCACTTCAACTGCTGCCTTTTCAGTTGGTAGACTCTGCCCCCTTCCGTGAGTTTGTGGAATGTGCGGTTCCTCAGTGGCAGGTACCCAAACGCCACTTTTTCTCACGGAAGGCGATTCCGGCTCTCTACCGGCATGTGGAAGGCAATGTCCATGCCTCGCTGGACAGGGCGGTCAGCGGTAAGGTGCATATTACCGCTGACTCATGGTCCAGCAGGCATGGACAGGGACGTTACTTAAGTTTCACGGCGCATTGGGTGACTCTGCTGGCAGCTGGGAAGGATGCAGGACAAGGTGCAGTAGTGTTGGAGGTTGTTCCGCCACCACGCCTCCAAAATGCTGATTGTGACACACCTCTCTCCTCCACCCCCTCCTCTTCTTCTTCCTCCATGGCCTCTTCCTCGGAACCAGCGGTGCTCCGTAGGCGTTCAAGGGGCTACGCAAGTACGCAGGCCAAAAGATGCCATGCGGTGCTTGAGCTGGTGTGCTTGGGGGACAGGAGCCACACTGGGGCAGAGGTTCTGTCAGCTCTGCAGGGGCAGGTTCAGAGGTGGTTGACGCCACGCCAACTTAAGGCAGGAATGGTGGTTTGCGACAATGGCACCAACCTCCTCTCTGCCCTCCGACAGGGACAACTGACCCATGTGCCCTGTTTGGCTCACGTCCTTAACTTGGTGGTGCAGCGGTTCTTGGGCAGGTACCCGGGCTTACAGGATGTCCTGAGGCAGGCCAGGAAAGTCTGTGTGCATTTCCGCCGGTCATATAATGCCAGTGCTCGGCTGACGGACCTCCAAAAGGAGTTTAACCTGCCCAAGAACCGCCTAATCTGTGACATGCCCACCAGGTGGAACTCGACGTTGGCCATGCTGCAGCGGCTGCACACGCAGCAGAGGGCCATCAATGAGTACCTGTGCGACTATGGCACCAGGACAGGGTCAGGGGACCTTGGTTTTTTTTCCCCACGCCAGTGGGCCATGATCAGGGATGCATGCACTGTCCTGTCACCATTCGAGGAGGCCACGAGGATGGTGAGCACTGACAGTGCATGCATCAGTGACACTGTCCCCCTTGTCCACCTGTTGGAGCACACGCTGCGTGGAATAATGGACAGGGCACTTGAGGCAGAACAGAGGCAGGAAGAGGAGGACTTCCTTAGCTCTCAAGGCCCCCTTTATCCAGACAGTGTTCCTGCGTGCCCGCCGATCACACAGGAAGAGGACGAGGAGGAGGAGGAGGAGGAGGAGGAAGATTGTGTCAGTATGGAGGTGGAGCCTGGCACTCAGCATCAGCAGTCTTTAAGGGATCAGTCCCAAGGAACACATGGACTTGTACGTGGCTGGGAGGAGGTGGCTGCGGACGTTGTTGTCCTTAGTGACCCAGAGGACTCCGGACCGAATGCCTCAGCAAACCTACGCTGCATGGCCTCCCTGATCCTGCAAAGCCTGCGTAAGGATCCTCGTATTCGTGGTATCAAGGAGAAGGACCAATACTGGCTGGCAACCCTCCTTGATCCACGTTACAAGGGTAAGGTTGCGGACCTTATCTTGCCATCGCAGAGGGAGCAGAGGATGAAACATCTTCGGGAGGCCTTGCAGAAAGGTCTGTGCAACGCGTTCCCAGAGACTGGGAGGTTACAAACTCCTGTTTCTGGACAACGTGTTGCTGAGGCTTCGGTCAGTCAAAGAAGGAGCGGTGGAGAAGGTGGCCGTCTGACCGATGCGTTCAGACAATTTTTTGGTCCGCAGCCCCAAGGTATGATCGGTTCCAGCAACCATCGCCAGCGTCTGTTTTACATGGTGCAGGAATACCTAGGGGCAAGATCAGACTTGGACACCTTTCCCACCGAAAATCCTCTGGGTTACTGGGTCTTGAGGATGGATCACTGGCCAGAGCTTGCACAGTATGCAATTGAGCTACTGGCCTGTCCTGCATCCAGCGTTCTTTCGGAACGCACATTCAGTGCTGCTGGAGGCGTGGTAACCGATCACAGGGTGCGTCTGTCCACCGACTCGGTCGATCGGCTGACCTTCATAAAAATGAATCAGTCTTGGATCACCACCAGCTACCAAGCACCTGATGCAGATGTAACCGAATAATTTTTTTTGAAATCTCAGATCCCTTCAAAGACTGCCTATGCTGATGCTGAGTGACTATCCCTGAGTAATTATCCTCTTCCTCCTCAATCATCACGCTGATAGCTTGTAAGAACATTTTTGGTTCTGGGCGCCACCACCAGTGCCTAAGGCACAATTTTTCAGCCCCTGTTTAACAGGGGCGTGTAATTACAATTTTTGATGTAATACTTTGCAGCAGGGCTCGTTCCTGCATTCCAACTAGAGTGTCTGTGAGGGGTTGCAGTGTTGTGGCACCAGCACCAGTGCCTAAGACCCAATTTTTCAGCCCCTGTCTAACAGGGGCGTGTAATTACAATTTTTGATGCAATACTTTGCAGCAGGGCTTGTTCCTGCGTTTCAACTAGAGTGTCTGTGAGGGGTTGCAGTGTTGTGGCACCAGCACCAGTGCCTAAGACCCAATTTTTCTGCCCCTGTCTAACAGGGGCGTGTAATTACAATTTTTGATGCAATACTTTGCAGCAGGGCTCGTTCCTGCGTTCCAACTAGAGTGTCTGTGAGGGGTTGCAGTGTTGTGGCACCAGCACCAGTGCCTAAGGCCTAATTTTTCAGCTCCTGTTCAACAGGGGCATGTAATTACAATTCTTGATCTAATATTTCACAGCAGGGCCCTGTGAGGGCTTACAGTGTTTTGGCCACAGCAACACCTAAGGCCCAAATTTCTGCTGAGTATATAGGGCAGGACCCTACTTTCAAACATCTAACTTACAAACGACTCCTACTTGCAAACGGAAGGAGACAACAGGAAGTGAGATGAAATCTACCCCTAAGGAAGGGAAATTCTCTCCTGTAAGAGTTAATATGGGAAAACAATTTTTCCTTTCCACTGATGCTTTCCAATCCTTGTTCCACAAAAAAACCCAAATTTTCAAAAAACATTTTTCATTGGGACAAAAAAGTGAGGTGAAATCTTCTGAAGAGGAGGAAAGACGCAAAACAAATGTCACAGGGGTGATAACCCTTCCCTATGTTTTCCAAAAAGCTTAGAAAAGATTTTTTGGCTGGAGCTAAACACATTAAAAATGTTCAAAATTACAAACAGATTCTACTTAACAACAAACCTACAGTCCCTGTCTTGTTTGCACCGCCTGTATACTGCTGTTCAGAGTATATAGGGACCTTTCCTTATTTTAATTTGGGTGCGGGGTTCCCCTTAATATCCATACAAGACCCAAAGGGCCTGGTAATGGACTGGGGGGTACCCATGCCGTTTGTCTCACTGATTTTCATCCATATTGCCATGACCCGACATGACATTAAACCCGCAAGCAGTTTTAAATGAGATTTTTTCCTTTAAAAATGACATTTGGTGCAGGGACTGTTCTAAACATGGGAAACACGCGTCACTTTACAGGCATACTATAGACACCCCCCAGGTACGATATTTAAAGGAATATTTCACTTTTTTTTTTTTACTTTAAGCATCATTAAAATCACTGCTCCCGAAAAAACGGCCGTTTTTAAAAGTTTTTTTTGCATTGATACATGTCCCCTGGGGTAGGACCCGGGTCCCCAAACCCTTTTTAGGACAATACCATGCAAATTAGCCTTTAAAATGAGCACTTTTGATTTCGAACGTTCGAGTCCCATAGACGTCAATGGGGTTCTAACGTTCGTGCGAACTTGCGGTCCGTTCGCGGGTTCTGGTGCGAACCGAACCGGGGGGTGTTCGGCTCATCCCTAGTCTCAAATCTCTGCAAGGTTGTCTTGACTGCCTAGGTTTGTGGGTGTTGATTTTATCTTGAAGTAATTTTTTGTTATAGGTTTCATGGGCACAATTAACACCCAAGGACCAATTTTTCTGCACCTGTTTGACAGGTGCATCAAATTTAAATGTTTTACAGCAAGGTAATTTCTTTCTTTCATTAAGAGTACTGCTAGAAGGTTATGTGGTGAAGGCACCACCAACACCCAAAGACCAATTTTTTTCTGCAAATGTGTGACAGGGCGTCAAATTTAATTATTTTTTACAGCAAGGCCAATTCTTGCTTTTATCAAGAATACCTCTAGATGGTTATGGGGTGAAGGCACCACCAACACCCAAAGACCAATTTTTCCACAACTGTTTGACAGGAGCATCAAATTAATTTTTTTTACAGCAAGGCCAATTCTTGCTTCCATCAAAAGTACCTCTATAGGGTTATGGTGTAAAGGCACCAACAACACCCAAAGCCCAATTTTTCCGCACCTGTTACTTCTATCCAAAGTCTGCGAAAAAGAGACATCAGACTTTATCTAAAAAAAAAATTGTTAATCTTGACCTGAGTGTACTATAATTTGGCTTCTTTGCACAAGGCTTGCTCACCATGGTGCAAAACTTTGTTATTTCTATCCAAAGACTGCCAAAGAGACACAAGAATTTATCCATAAAATTTCTAATCTAAGTGCACTAAATTGTGGCCTCATCGCATAAACTGGCTCCCCAAGCTGTTGTTTACAAAATAAACAAAGCTTGCAAGGAAAATAAAATTTAAATGCCATTTTTGTTTTCTTTACATATAGTTACATAGTAGGTGAGGTTGAAAAAAGACACAAGTCCATCAAGTCCAACCTATGTGTGTGATTATGTGTCAGTATTTCATTACATATCCCTGTATGTTACGGTCATTCAGGTGATTATCTAATAGTTTCTTGAAGCTATCAATGCTCCCCGCTGAGACCACTGCCTGTGGAAGGGAATTCCACATCCTTGCTGCTCTTACAGTAAAGAACCCTTTACGTAGTTTAAGGTTAAACCTCTTTTCTTCTAATTGTAATGAGTGGTCATGAGTATTTTTAAACTCTCTTCTGCGAAAATTTTTTATCCCTATTGTGGGGTCACCAGTACAGTATTTGTAAATTGAAATCATATCCCCTATCAAGCGTCTCTTCTCCAGAGAGAATAAGTTCAGTGCTCGCAACCTTTCCTCATAACTAGGGATGAGCCGAACACCCCCCTGTTCGGTTCGCACCAGAACATGCGAACAGGAAAAAAATTTGTTCGAACACGCGAACACCGTTAAAGTCTATGGGACACGAACATGAATAATCAAAAGTGCTAATTTTAAAGGCTAATATGCAAGTTATTGTCAATAAAAGTGTTTGGGGACCCGGGTCCTCCCCCAGGGGACATGAATCAATGCAAAAAAAAGTTTTAAAAACGGCCGTTTTTTCAGGAGCAGTGATTTTAATAATGCTTAAAGTCAAACAATAAAAGTGTAATACCCCTTTAAATTTCATACCTGGGGGGTGTCTATAGTATGCCTGTAAAGGGGCGCATGTTTCCCGTGTTTAGAACAGTCTGACAGCAAAATGACATTTTGAAGGAAAAAACACATTTAAAACTACCGCGGCTATTGCATTGCCGACAATACACATAGAAGTTCATTGATAAAAACGGCATGGGAATTCCCCACAGGGCAACCCCGAACCAAAATTAAAAAAAAAAAATGATGTGGGAGTCCCCCTAAATTCCATACAAGGCCCTTCAGGTCTGGTATGGATATTAAGGGGAACCCCAGCCAAAATTTAAAAAAAAAATTGACGTGGGGTTCCCTCTAAATTCCATACCAGACCCTTCAGGTCTGGTATGGATTTTAAGGGGAACCCCGCGCCAAAAAAAAAAAAAAAACGGCGTGGGGTCCCCCTAAAAATCCATACCAGACCCTTATCCGAGCACGCAACCTGGCAGGCCGCAGGAAAAGAGGGGGGGACGAGAGTGCGGCCCCCCCCCCCTCCTGAACCGTACCAGGCCACATGCCCTCAACATTGGGAGGGTGCTTTGGGGTAGCCCCCCAAAACACCTTGTCCCCATGTTGATGAGGACAAGGGCCTCATCCTCACAACCGTGGCCGGTGGTTGTGGGGGTCTGCGGGCAGGGGGCTTATCGGAATCTGGAAGCCCCCTTTAACAAGGGGACCCCCAGATCCCGGCCCCCCCCCTGTGTGAAATGGTAAGGGGGTACTTACCCCTACCATTTCACTAAAAAACTGTCAAAAATGTTAAAAATGACAAGAGACAGTTTTTGACAATTCCTTTATTTAAATGCTTCTTCTTTCTTCCTTCATCTTCTTCTTCTTCTGGTTCTTCTGGCTCTTCTGGTTCTTCCTCCGGCGTTCTCGTCCAGCATCTTCTCCGCGGCGTCTTCTATCTTCTTCTCCTCGGGCCGCTCCGCACCCATGGCATGAGGGGAGGCTCCCGCTCTTCTCTTCATCTTCTTCTCTTCTTCATCTTCTTCTTCATCTTCTTCTTCATCTTCTTCTTCTTCTTCTCTTCTTCATGTCTTCTCCGGGCCGCTCCGCAGCCATGCTGTGGCATGGAGGGAGGCTCCCGCTGTGTGACGGCGTCTCTTCGTCTGACGGTTCTTAAATAACGGGGGGCGGGGCCATCCGGTGACCCCGCCCCCCTCTGACGCACGGTGACTTGACGGGACTTCCCTGTGACGTCACGGGGAATGCCACAGGGAAGTCCCGTCATGTCACCGTGCGTCAGAGGGGGGCGGGGTCACCGGGTGGCCCCGCCCCCCGTTATTTAAGAACCGTCAGACGAAGAGACGCCGTCACACAGCGGGAGCCTCCCTCCATGCCACAGCATGGCTGCGGAGCGGCCCGGAGAAGACATGAAGAAGAGAAGAAGAAGAAGAAGATGAAGAAGAAGATGAAGAAGAAGATGAAGAAGAGAAGAAGATGAAGAGAAGAGCGGGAGCCTCCCCTCATGCCATGGGTGCGGAGCGGCCCGAGGAGAAGAAGATAGAAGACGCCGCGGAGAAGATGCTGGACGAGAACGCCGGAGGAAGAACCAGAAGAGCCAGAAGAACCAGAAGAAGAAGAAGATGAAGGAAGAAAGAAGAAGCATTTAAATAAAGGAATTGTCAAAAACTGTCTCTTGTCATTTTTAACATTTTTGACAGTTTTTTAGTGAAATGGTAGGGGTAAGTACCCCCTTACCACTTACACAGGGGGGGGGCCGGGATCTGGGGGTCCCCTTGTTAAAGGGGGCTTCCAGATTCCGATAAGCCCCCCGCCCGCAGACCCCCACAACCACCGGCCACGGTTGTGAGGATGAGGCCCTTGTCCTCATCAACATGGGGACAAGGTGTTTTGGGGGGCTACCCCAAAGCACCCTCCCAATGTTGAGGGCATGTGGCCTGGTACGGTTCAGGAGGGGGGGGGGCCGCACTCTCGTCCCCCCCTCTTTTCCTGCGGCCTGCCAGGTTGCGTGCTCGGATAAGGGTCTGGTATGGATTTTTAGGGGGACCCCACGCCGTTTTTTTTTTTTTTTTTTGGCGCGGGGTTCCCCTTAAAATCCATACCAGACCTGAAGGGTCTGGTATGGAATTTAGGGGGAACCCCACGTCAATTTTTTTTTTTAATTTTGGCTGGGGTTCCCCTTAATATCCATACCAGACCTGAAGGGCCTTGTATGGAATTTAGGGGGACCCCCACATCATTTTTTTTTTTTGGTTCGGGGTTCCCCTGTGGGGAATTCCCATGCCGTTTTTATCAATGAACTTCTATGTGTATTGTCGGCAATGCAATAGCCGCGGTAGTTTTAAATCAGTTTTTTCCTTCCAAATGTCATTTTGCTGTCAGACTGTTCTAAACACAGGAAACATGCGCCCCTTTACAGGCATACTATAGACACCCCCCAGGTACGAAATTTAAAGGGATATTACACTTTTATTGTTTGACTTTAAGCATTAATAAAATCACTGCTCCTGAAAAAACGTCCGTTTTTAAAACTTTTTTTTGCATTGATCCATGTCCCCTGGGGCAGGACCCGGGTCCCCAAACACTTTTTATGACAATAACTTGCATATAAGCCTTTAAAATTAGCACTTTTGATTTCTCCCATAGACTTTTAAAGGTTGTTCCGCGGCATTCGAATTTGCCGCGAACACCCCAAATTGTTCGCTGTTCGGCGAACTTGCGAACAGCCAATGTTCGAGTAGAACATGAGTTCGACTCGAACTCGAAGCTCATCCCTACTCATAACTAGGGATGAGCTTCAAGTTCGAGTCGAACTCATGTTCGACTCGAACATTGGCTGTTCGCAAGTTCGCCGAACAGCGAACAATTTGGGGTGTTCGCGGCAAATTCGAATGCCGCGGAACACCCTTTAAAAGTCTATGGGAGAAATCAAAAGTGCTAATTTTAAAGGCTAATATGCAAGTTATTGTCATAAAAAGTGTTTGGGGACCTGGGTCCTGCCCCAGGGGACATGGATCGATGCAAAAAAAAGTTTTAAAAACGGCGTCTTCCTCCGCGGCGTCTTCTATCTTCTTCTCCTCGGGCCGCTCCGCACCCATGACATGGGGGGGAGGCTCCCGCTCTTCTCTTCTTCGTTTCTTCTCTTCTTCTCTTCTTCATTTTCTTCTCCAGGCCGCTCCGCATCCATGCTGGCATGGAGGGAGGCTCCCGCTGTGTGACGGCGCTCCTCGTCTGACAGTCCTTAAATAACGGGGGACGGGGCCACCCGGTGACCCCGCCCCCCTCTGACGCACGGGACATGACGGGACTTCCCTGTGGCATTCCCCGTGATGTCACAGGGAAGTCCCGTCAAGTCACCATGCGTCAGAGGGGGGCGGGGTCACCGGGTGGCCCCGTCCCCCGTTATTTAAGAATTGTCAGACGAGGAGCGCCGTCACACAGCGGGAGCCTCCCTCCATGCCAGCATGGATGCGGAGCGGCCCGGAGAAGAAAATGAAGAAGAGAAGAAGAGAAGAAAAGAAGAAGAGAAGAGCGGGAGCCTCCCCCCCATGCCATGGGTGTGGAGCGGCCCGAGGAGAAGAAGATAGACGACGCCGCGGAGGAGATGCTGGACGAGAACGCCGGAGGAAGAACCAGAAGATGAAGGAAGATAGAAGAAAGAAGAAGCATTTAAATAAAGGAATTGTCAAAAACTGTCTCTTGTCATTTTTAACATTTTTGACAGTTTTTTAGTGAAATGGTAGGGGTAAGTACCCCCTTACCATTTCACACAGGGGGGGGCCGGGATCTGGGGGTCCCCTTGTTAAAGGGGGCTTCCAGATTCCGATAAGCCCCCCGCCCGCAGACCCCCACAACCACCGGCCAGGGTTGTGGGGATGAGGCCCTTGTCCTCATCAACATGGGGACAAGGTGTTTTGGGGGCTACCCCAAAGCACCCTCCCAATGTTGAGGGCATGTGGCCTGGTACGGTTCAGGAGGGGGGGCGCACTCTCGTCCCCCCCTTTTTTCCTGCGGCCTGCCAGGTTGTGTGCTCGGATAAGGGTCTGGTATGGATTTTTGGGGGGACCCCATGCCTTTTTTTTTTTTTGGCGCGGGGTTCCCCTTAAAATCCATACCAGACCTGAAGGGTCTGGTATGGAATTTAGGGAGAACCCGACGTCATTTTTTTTTTTAAATTTTGGCCGGGGTTCCCCTTAATATCTATACCAGACCTGAAGGGCCTGATATGGAATTTAGGGGGACTCCCACGTCATTTTTTTTTAAATTTTGGTTCGGGGGTTCCCCTTTGGGGAATTCCCATGCCGTTTTTATCAATGAACTTCTATGTGTATTGTTGGCAATGCAATAGCCGTGGGTAGTTTTAAATGGGTTTTTTCCTTCAAAATGTCATTTTGCTGTCAGACTGTTCCAAACACGGGAAACATGCGCCCCTTTACAGGCATACTATAGACACCCCCCAGGTACGAAATTTAAAGGGATATTACACTTTTATTGTTTGACTTTAAGCATTATTAAAATCACTGCTCCTGAAAAAACGGCCGTTTTTAAAACTTTTTTTTGCATTGATCCATGTCCCCTGGGGCAGGACCCAGGTCCCCAAACACTTTTTATGACAATAACTTGCATATTAGCCTGCGTGTTCGAACAAACTTTTTTCCTGTTCGCATGTTCTGGTGCGAACCGAACAGGGGGGTGTTCGGCTCATCCCTATTCATAACTAAGATCCTCCAGTCCCTTTATTAGCTTTGTTGCCCTTCTTTGTACTCGCTCCATTTCCAGTACATCCCTCCTGAGGACTGGTGCCCAGAACTGGACAGCATACTCCAGGTGCGGCCGGACCAGAGTCTTGTAGAGCGGGAGAATTATCGTTTTATCTCTGGAGTTGATCCCCCTTTTAATGCATGCCAATATTCTGTTTGCTTTATTAGCAGCAGCTTGGCATTGCATGCCATTGCTGAGCCTATCATCTACTAGGACCCCCAGGTCCTTTTCCATCCTAGATTCCCCCAGAGGTTCTCCCCCCAGTGTATAGATTGCATTCATATTTTTGCCACCCAAATGCATTATTTTACATTTTTCTACATTGAACCTCATTTGCCATGTAGTCGCCCACCCCATTAATTTGTTCAGGTCTTTTTGCAAGATGTGCAAGATCCACATCCTGCGGAGAAGTTATTACCCTGCTTAGCTTAGTATCGTCTGCAAATACAGAGATTGAACTGTTTATCCCATCCTCCAGGTCGTTTATGAACAAATTAAATAGGATTGGTCCCAGCACAGAACCCTGGGGAACCCCACTACCCACCCTTGACCATTCTGAGGTCTCCCCATTTATCACCACCCTCTGAACACGCCCTTGTAGCCAGTTTTCAATCCATGTACTCACCCTATGGTCCATGCCAACGGACCTTATTTTGTACAGTAAACGTTTATGGGGAACTGTGTCAAATGCTTTTGCAAAATCCAGATACACCACGTCTACGGGCCTTCCTTTATCTAGATGGCAACTCACCTCCTCATAGAAGGTTAATAGATTGGTTTGGCAAGAACGATTCTTCATGAATCCATGCTGATTACTGCTAATGATATCATTTTTATTACTAAAATCTTGTATATAGTCCCTTATCATCCCCTCCAAGAGTTTACATACTATTGATGTTAGGCTAACTGGTCTGTAATTCCCAGTGATGTTTTTTGGGCCCTTTTTAAATATTGGTGCTACATTGGCTTTTCTCCAATCAGCTGGTACCATTCCAGTCAATAGACTGTCTGTAAAAATTAGGAACAACGGTCTGGCAATCACCTGACTGAGTTCCCTAAGTACCCTCGGATGCAAGCCATCTGGTCCCGGTGATTTATTAATGTTAAGTTTCTCAAGTCTAATTTTAATTCCGTCCTCTGTTAACCATGTAGGTGCTTCCTGTGTTGTGTCAACACATAAATGTCAGTTTTGCTGCAGCAGGACCCCCAGGGCACTACATTTAGAGACATATTTCATTCTCATGTTTCACTGTAAGCATCATTAAAATTATTGCTCCTTAAAATCACATTTTTTTGCATTGGTACATGTCCCCCAGGGCAGTAGCCGGCCCCCATAACCTGTTTATGGCAAATAACTAGCATATAAGCCGTCAAAATTGGGACTTTTGATTTTTCAAGTTTGGGTCCCATAGACTTCAAGTGGGTTCAACGTTTGTGTCCGAACTTTTGCTATGTTTGAGAGTTCTGGCGTGAACTAAACTGGGGGCTGCTCGGCCCATCTCTACTAAAGAGTTTGGCATGGTTCCTCACAAAAGGAAAATTTTTCTGAGAGATTACACCTGTCTTCTTTAAAGCTGAACTCCAGGAGTTCAGACACTTTCTAAATTGTGCTGGCTTACTATAGATTAAGTCTAATATGGATGGGCGTGGCCTGGACGAACTAGGAGATGGCAGCTTGAGAGAACAGCTCCCGCCGTTGCATCCCTTATCACCAATTTTACGGAGGTAACTTTCGCTTTACACCCACAAGATATAATGGGAACGTCCTCCCGTCACACATCGGCCTCCAGGTCCCGCTCACCCCGCGAAAATCCGGGGAATCCGAGTCAAAATATCCCTGAAATGTTCAGGACACAGAGAAGCAATATGGCGCCGTCCCGCCACAGCTCCTCACAGGACTCAGGAACACACACATCGGGACAAGTACCCACGCCTCAGGGACCATATCCCCTAACCTCGGGAATGACAGAGAACCCTCAACATCCCGGTCTTAACATAAATGACCTAAAAGCAATCGCTAACGATATTAAAGATACTCTGTCAGCCGCCATTGCTGAACTCAGAATGGATATTCATACACTAAATGACAGGGTGGCAGACGTTGAAAAAACCTCTGCTAAACATGACACGGTCCTCCGCAAAGCCACAAGGAAGATAGACACACACACCCTACAGCTTAGGGAAGCTCAACGCCGCATTGAGGACCTCGATAACCGCGGCCGCAGGCATAACCTCAGGATACGAGGCATGACAGAAGCTATTGATGCTGAACACTTATCCCCTGCAGTATCTGAGCTGTTTAATGGCCTACTTGACAGACCACCTCAAACCAGAATTGACATGGAAAGGATCCATAGGGCGCTGCGCCCAAAAGGCAGAGAAAATGACCCCCCCAGAGATATTATCTGCTGTATTGTAGATTACCAATTAAAAGAAGATATCTTGAAGCAGGCGAGAAACAAACATCCACTACAATACCAAGGCGCACATATCCAGATCTTCCAGGACCTATCAGGCATCACCCTACAACACCGCAGGGATCTCAAACCGCTGCTTGATGTCTTACGCACCCATGGAATTCTTTATCAGTGGAAATTTCCATTCTGCCTAGCAGCCACTCATCTAGGCCGCACGGCCTTCCTCAAAGTGCCGGAAGACTTACCGTACTTCTGTGACAGCCTGGGCATACCCCTGGTGGAGGTTCCAGCATGGTATGCGGAATTCCGCCATTACACCAGCGGGAAACAATCTCCTCACGCAGAACCGATGGAGGCGCAAGGCTCACAATATCGCCGACGGAGATCCCCATCAGCCGACCGTACCCACGCGACTTCTCAGGGACCCCAGCGCAGTAACGGCCACATGACCTCACCAAGGGCCCGGAGAGCCCGTAGAGACTATTAAGGTCCGTTACACTATACAAATTCTCGGAGCCCCCAATCACACTGACGGGTTACATGGCTCCCCGCAGCAGCCACGCTCCCCTTTGTATAACGCGGAGACCGTCCCAAGATTTCCCCACTAATGTCTCTCTTTCTGGACTTATACCTGTCATCACAAAGTTGGCATCTACCAGGAGAACACCTTCCAACCTGCCCACTCCTGGCATATCGCTTACCTGCTAACACTTTTGGCTGTTGTATACCTGGCGCATGGAGATCAGCAGTGCCCCTCGGCTGCTAGGACGTTAGCTCCCATCAAACAAGAACGATCACCCGAGCCTCTGGAAAACAGACCTCCTCTTTCATCACCTACGCCAGACAGTCTTCAGACAACAGCTCGGCGAACAACTGAAAACTGCACACCCGGATAATACTTCTCTACAGTCAAGCTTTACTGTCGTTTTTATTTCATATATGGGCTTAGGTAATGTTAAACTTTTAAATGTTTTGACAGGGGTACCATTGCTCACATAAAGATTAGAGGCCATAGTTCCCCGTTGGGTCTGTTTTGTTTGGCTTATCTATGTATGGGCACAGAGATCATTTCTCCATGGTACTGCATGCTAGAGATTAACAACCGATCTCCAGAAATCACTTAACCTGAGCTGTGACAGGCCCACCCCTCAGCCCATCCCTACACATATCGAGTAAGCGACTCTGCATAAGTCTAATGCTCGCTTTAAACCCCTTCCCCCCCTCCTTAACTAACTAAATCCACCTCCCTCGCGGCTACCCCTTCGCAAGCTTCCCTTCGGCTACACTTATGTTTTCAAGGGACCAGTACGCTATCGGCCACAACTCAATGACACGAGATCATTACACCACGCTGACCTCGATGTCACGTGGTGTATATCTTTCCCTATATGTTTAATCACAGACGAATTTCATACTGTGCTTCCCTCATTTAATAACACACCCCCTGTCGACACAGTCTCATAGGCTGGATCTCTGGAGAGTTCATAACATACATTGTTTATTGTCTCCACATCACCCCATGATGCGGAGATGAAATTATCGTACAAAATGACAGGGATTGACGAGGGGGGGGATAACGGGGGCTAATCTTTAATATAGTTTAAAAAAAAAAAAAAAATTATTTATTAAGCAATACAACGGGGAAAAAAAAAGAAAAAAAAAAGAAAAAAAAAAAAATATATAATAATATATTATATACCTAAATCAAACCCCAGAAAACTATGATAAGAGACCACGGCCCTACGGCAGAATACATAGGTTCATTAATACATACGTAGAATCTGGTTTTGTTGCTAGTTATGTTTTGTTTTGAAATTATCCTTTTAGTACTGTTTAAACGAAGGTTACATTTTCTTCTTATCATTTATGGTCCGGCGATCTGTACACAGCCAGCCATACAGACAACCCTCTTCATGACTTACCCCACTATGCTGCAGATAATATTACACGACCATCACATCCATCAATAACATAATATTGATTTAGATGACAACTACCCCTTCAGGACCTGATCCCTGAGGTTTCCAGTATCTCAATCATTTTCACCTTCACCTATCCCGATTATCACATCCCTGCAAGGGAATAGATATCCTTATTCACCCTTCCACCTATTGGCGCGCAGACAAAGCACCTTTAAGTGATCATCCATTCAAGTCCGGCGGTTATCTCTATATTTATAGGCATACTCATACTTCTCACTAGGACCATCTCTACACATGCGACTTTGTGGATCGCAACGGCGGGACATATCCCCCTTACACAACTCATAACCTATCTCCTACGTTTGGTTCATCCCAACCCCACATCAGTGCTATATGAAATTCCAGTTCCCGTTTTGTTCGAATTTCCAGAGATACAGCACTGTACGAATCTGACCTATCTCGATATAGGATAGGTTAGTAAAGTGTACCTCTCCCTTACCCACATATCCCAGCCCAATCCATCTTGTATCTTTGCGTCTACTACTTCTCATTACCGGTACTATACTGTAAACATAGGAAATTCACTTATTACTGGTCCCGTTTCTCAATAAGACGCGCATACCTCACACCTGACATGGCAGCTACAAACTCCCTTCAACATGGTAAACACGACCCTCACACACCTCAGAAGGAATTAAAGATTAAGATATGTTCACTAAATATCAGAGGACTAAACACTCCGGAAAAGAGGTCACAACTCCTCTACACGTTACAGAGACTCAAAACACACATAGCTTTCATCCAGGAGACACATTTTCGAACAAATAATATCCCCAAACTAGGTAATTATAGATATCCCACTGTCTATCATGCTTCCAATGACACCTCTAAAACGAAAGGTGTCTCGATTTTAATTTCAAAAACCTGTCCCATACATATTTCAGACACTAAACAAGACCCCAATGGCAGATACCTTTTTCTCAAAGGTACCTTGTACAACAAACCCATCACCCTGGCAAATATATACGCTCCTAACAAACAACAAGTCACATTCTTTAGAGAAACACTACAATCACTCACTGAATTTCACTCGGGGGTTCTGGTGGTTGGTGGAGACTTCAATGTCACGCTAAACCCACAACAGGATTCCTCCACGGGCACAACCTCGCTTCCCTACAGGGCACTCAGAGCCAATTAAAAGCAACTACAGGAATTGACCCTTCATGACACATGGCGTACCTTGCACCCCAACGATAGAGATTTTACTTTCTACTCATCTCCCCACAACAAATATTCTTGGATAGATCACCTCTTCATTTCTCAAACTGACCTTCCCATGCTCCAACAAGCGACCATAGAACCTATGACAATCTCTGACCACAATCCCATCACAATCTCACTGACTTTCTCACTATCTCCACGGGCCCATTCGATATGGAGACTAGACGGCTCACTACTGACGGATCCCGATCTCACACAGCGAATCTCCACCCGACTTACCCACTACTTCCAAGATAACTCACTGGACGAACCTAGCCCACCCATCATATGGGCAGCACATAAATGTGTGGTAAGAGGAGACTTCATCTCCATTGCCGCTTTCCGAAATAAACAAAGAAGAACACGTATTAATACCCTCTCATCCAAAATACATACGCTAGAAAGGGCACATAAACTGTCTCTAGCCACTAAATCCTTCGAAGAACTATTACAAGCTAGAGAAGCTTTGAGACAAGAAATGAACAAAGAAATACGCCGCAAATACATTTTACAGAACAAACTATACTATGAATTCGGCAATAAATCAGGGAAGCTATTAGCGAAAGCGCTGCAACATAAGAAAGCTACATATAACATACATGAAATTAAGAACTCAGCTGGGAAATCATTTACGTCACCAGACGACATAGCCACGCAATTTGTGGACTACTTTACAAAACTCTACAACTTACCACCCCCAAAATTGACTAACAACGACCAAGACAGACAGGCTGCCATATCTGCATTTCTAGCACAATATGGCTTACCACCTATCTCTACTGAGGACTCCAAGACCCTTGACTGCCCCATTACCGTAGAGGAAACAATGACGGCATTGAAACAACTCAAAACAGGAAAAAGTCCCGGTCCGGATGGACTTACCGTCGGATACTATAAAACATTTCAAGATATACTCGCCCCCCAGTTCACGAAAGCTTTTAACTCATTGGCCTCGTCCCCACAAGGCAATAAAGACCTGTTAGAGGCACATATCACCCTCATACCAAAACCGGGTAAAGATGCTACTTTAGTCACCAATTATAGACCCATATCCCTCCTCAATGTAGATTTAAAAATATACGCGAAAATTTTGGCCAACAGACTTCTCCCTATCCTCCCTCAATTGATCTCCCTGGACCAAGTTGGTTTTGTCCCTGGTAGGGAAGCCAGGGATAACACCATAAAAGCCATCCTCATACATCACCATCTTTCCTCGTCTTCCCCTGCCAAACAACAAGGTTTTCTTTTATCGCTTGATGCGGAGAAGGCGTTCAACAGGGTGGCATGGGACTACATGTCCGCAACGCTACGAGCCTTGGGATTGCCAACGCTCTTTGTACAAATGATACTAACATTATACTCATCCCCCACGGCTAAGATAAGAGTTAATGGTCGCCTGTCGAACGCCTTCTCCGTCTCGAATGGTACCCGTCAGGGATGCCCACTGTCACCCCTCATTTTTATTATCACCTTAGAACCGTTGCTACGTAAAATCAGGGCAAATCCAGATAAGGGAATTGATATAAACTCCAAACAATACAAGACTGCAGCTTACGCTGATGACATTCTCCTTTTCCTCTCGGAACCCCTGATCTCCATGCCCAATCTATTAAAAGACTTTGATACCTTCCACAGCCTGTCCAACTTTAAAATTAATTTCACAAAATCCAAGGCGCTTAATATCTCCCTTCCACAGAAAAAAGGGACGCAATGTAAGCTAAACTTCCCATTTCAATGGGAGCCCCACGCCCTTACTTATTTGGGAATACAAATACCGACACATTTAGATGACCTATATGATAGCAACTACCTCCCGATCTTCACTACTATACAAAAAGATCTCCTCAAATGGACCTCGGGTCATTTTTCCTGGTTTGGAAGGATTGCTATCGTAAAGATGAATATCTTACCCAGAATATTGTACCTCCTACAGACCGTCCCAATCAAACTTCCACCCTCCTTCTTCAACACGTATAAAAAAATTTGTAGACACTTCATATGGACAGCGAAATCCCCTAGACTGAGCTGGGAAAAATTAACCACCCCTAAAAATAAAGGTGGTCTGAGTCTCCCAGACATTTTGAAATACCACTCAGCATGCCACCTCACAAGGATAATTGACTGGCATATCCATCAATCCACTAAAGATTGGGTTGACCTTGAAGATTCCCTTGCACCACTTCCTCTTACCCATCTACCTTGGATTAATTCTCGAAATGCACCGACAGCATACACTCCGCACCCCCTAACAGGACCTACACTGACCACCTTTAAACAAGTCTCCCATACACTTCATTGGCACCCTTCCCCAGGACCGCTCACCCCCTTAGTTGACAACCCTGACTTTGAACCTGGAATACAACCACGCGCCCAATCTCTTCTACAAAAGAAAACACCGCTTAGATCCTCACAACTTTTCCAGAACGGACAGCTGCTTCCCTTTCGTTCACTACTCTCTCAACTTCCGGAATACAACATACCATTCTTTAAATACCTCCAAATCAGACACTTCCTGAATGAGGCCAGACCTATCTCCCAGTGGTATAGAGACCTCACAACATTTGAATCACTCTGCACCAGCTCTTCGCCACAAAAACACCTCATTTCAGAAATATATTCACTTCTCTTCAGTAAACATGACCCCAAAATAAATACAACTAATCAAAAATGGGAAATGGAATTAGGCTTAGAACTCTCTTCTGATGATTGGGTAAACATATATGACCATATCCATAAAGGTTCTGTCAATGTGTCTGCACAGGAAAACTCCTACAAACTCTACTCGAGATGGTATAGAACACCAGATATTATACATCATTATCACCTGTCTATCTCACCCCTTTGTTAGAGATGCAACGCCGCCGAAGGTTCTTTGCTCCATATATGGTGGAATTGTCCACGAATCCAAAAATTCTGGCAAACGGTTCATGAAACGATAACTCGTATCACGACTTATACCCTTTCCTTTACGCCATCACAATACCTACTACATCACTCATCAATTCCACAATATGCATACAAAAAATCCCTGGTACTCCATCTCGTGAACGCTGCTAAACAATGCATACCAGTATTATGGAGAAGCTCTGACTCACCTACTATAGCATTGTGGTTCAAACGAATCGATAAAATATCTGAATTGGAAAGTTTAATTCATCAAGCCAGCGACAATCCCTCTAAATATGGGAAGATTTGGGCATGCTGGACGCACTTTAGGGCTTCTCCAGAATACCAAGAGCTCCTCCATAACTCATAATACTACGTTCGCATATAGGACAGACTCTGTGGCTTATTGTGGATGCCATGTTGGTTACTTTGGTACCGGTTATATAACATTACCGATGCGAGAGTTGTGCAACCCCTAATATGTAACCCTAACATACTAGTCGACCACTCACTAATAAGAAATTCCTAGAAACAAAAAGACCTCACTCAAGAATCTACGTACCAATTCTTTCCTGACAAGTGCTCTATTTTATTTACTTGGGCTCCCCTACCCCTTGCAAAGCAAAATATTAGACACCTCGCCATTCCACTTCCTTGGTATAGACTTGGGGTGGAACACTTTAGGTATTGGTAGATTGATAATTTTGATATGATTTGATCGACCTTTCTTGCAGTATCCCTCGCACAGTATGATCCCATTAGGGGTGCGAGATGGATCACTGACATCTCTCAATCTACCTACCAGACACAGTCCATCCTCAAGGCCTAATAAATACACTACAGTTAAATACTAATTTTACTTTACTGTTACTTACAGCTCTCTCTTTCGAATTGTTCTGATCTTCAGTATGATTATTTCTACGTGTAAAACATCGCAATTATATGAATTATACTGTTTATATACGTGCACTGTATTTTGTTTAATGTGCTCCTGATTGACACATCTGTGTTGACTGTACCTTAAGATAAATGTTATTGTACCATTTATTGCTTTGTCAATAAAAACTATTTGAAACAAAGTCTAATATGGATTAAGTCTAATGAGGTGCATGCCAACTCATGGATTTATGTCCTTAATTTACATTTAAAATTGACTGTGTTAGGAATCAGCAGCAGAGATGTCCAGATCTGCGTGGGTACACTCAGAAAACTAGGATCCAACTGTGTATGCTTTAAGTGAGATTTATTTACAGTGAAACAAAATCCTTCCAAACACCAGCACACAGCTAGCATGAAAATATAAGTGAACCAAAACCCAGTGACAGAATACCTGTCTAAAAACTAACAATCAGAAGCCTAACTAACAACTAACTATATACAATATCTACAAAAATAGGGAACATGGTAAACAGGGTAAACTCAAGATGCAGGGAACATATGGGAAGGGGTAACCAGGACTGGGATCAAATACAGGGGGAACAGGAAAGAGGCAGCGGGGTACAGGACCTATGGCAGCAGGATCTGGTAGTAGCAAAACACTGGAGCCAAAGGTACTTTGTAGGGGGGACCTAAATACTCTCCCAGCAGCCTGCATCAGGTCCAAACTGATTATTGGGGTCTGCTGTCTGTGTGGGATACACCCACTGGTGGACACTGGAATTACAACCCTCAGCCCAGGGAACTACTGTACCACCAGCAGGTGATCCAGGTCCTTGCAGTTTTAGTGACCCCTAGGATTACAGCTATCACCATATCACACATACAGTCAGGTCCAGAAATATTGGGACATCAACACAATTCTAATCTTTTTGGCTCTATACACCACCACAATGGATTTGAAATGAAACAAACAAGATGTGCTTTAACTGCAGACTTTCAGCTTTAATTTGAGGGTATTTACATCCAAATCAGGTGAACGGTGTAGGAATTACAACAGTTTGTATATATGCCTCTCACTTTTTAAGGGACCAAAAGTAATGGGACAATTGGCTGCTCAGCTGTTCCATGGCGAGGTTGGTGTTATTCCCTCATTATCCCATTTACAAGGAGCAGATAAAAGGTCCAGAGTTCATTTCAAGTGTGCTATTTGCATTTGGAATCTGTTGCTGTCAACTATCAATATGAGAACCAAAGAGTTGTCACTATCAGTGAAGCAAGCCATCATTAGGCTGAAAAAACAAAACAAACCCATCAGAGAGATAGCAAAAATATTAGGTGTGGCCAACTCAACTGTTTTGAACATCCTTAAAAAGAAAGAACGCACCGGTGAGCTCAGCAACACCAAAAAACCTGGAAGACCACGGAAAACAACTGTGGTGGATGACCGAAGAATTCTTTCCCTGGTAAAGAAAACACCCTTCACAACAGTTGGCCAGATCAAGAACACTCTCCAGGAGGTAGGTGTATGTGTTTCAAAGTCAACAATCAAGAGAAGACTTCACCAGAGTGAATACAGAGGGTTCACCACAAGATGTAAACCATTGGTGAGCCTGAAAAACAGGAAGGCCAGATTAAAGTTTGCCAAACAACATCAAAAAAGCCTTTACAGTTCTGGAACAACATCCTATGGACAGATGAGACCAAGATCAACTTGTACCAGAGTGATGGGAAGAGAAGAGTATGGAGAAGGGAAGGAACTGCTCATGATCCAATGTATACCACCTCATCAGTGAAGCATAGTGGTGGTAGTGTCATGGCGTGGGCATGTATGGCTGCCAATGGAACTGGTTCTCTTGTATTTATTGATGATGTGACTGCTGACAAAAGTAGCAGGATAAATGCTGAAGTGTTTCGGGCAATATTATCTGCTCATATTCTGCAAAATGCTTCAGAACTCATTGGATGGCGCTTCACAGTGCAGATGGACAATGACCCGAAGCATACTGCGAAAGCAACCAAAGAGTTTTTTAAGGGAAAGAAATGGAATGTTATGCAATGGCCAAGTCAATCACCTGACCTGAATCCGATTGAGCATGCATTTCACTTGCTGAAGACAAAACTGAAGGGAAAATGCCCCAAGAACAAGAAGGAACTGAAGACAGTTGCAGTAGAGGCCTGGCAGAGCATCACCAGTAATGAAACCCGGCGTCTGGTGATGTCTATGCGTTCCAGACTTCAGGCTGTAATTGACTGCAAAGGATTTGCAACCAAGTATTAAAAAGTGAAAGTTTGATGGATGATTGTTAAACTGTCCCATTACTTTTGGTCCCTTAAAAAGTGGGAGGCACATATACAAACTGTTGTAATTCCTACACCAGTCACTTGATTTGGATGTAAATACCCTCAAATTAAAGCAGAAAGTCTGCAGTTAAAACACATCTTGTTTGTTTCATTTCAAATCCATTGTGGTGGTGTATTGAGCCAAAAAGATTAGAATTGTGTCGATGTCCCAATATTTATGGACCTGACTGTAACTCTGCAGCTTCATAAGCTGAGATCCTAAGGTCCAGCGCTAGGAGTATAGGAGCATTAGCTGTACTCCTGGTACTCAGTAAAAATGCAAATGAAAGAGATAAGTTACGAGATGGCATGCACTTTATTGCACTTAACCCATAGTAAGTCAGCACATTTTAAAAAATGACTAAATTCCTGGAGTTCAGCTTTAATCTTCTGCCCCTGAGACAGCCATTGACTGTCTCAGGGGCAGAAGATTAGTACCAGTAGTTGTTAGGACGCAGACAGGAATAAAAACAGGTGTTCTAACCCTTTCCCATTATACTGAAAAAAAAGTGTTTAGTTGCAGTCTATTTTCCCAATAATTTATAATTTCCTGTCCCCACAAAACCTGTGGAAGGATCAGAGATCTGTCATTTTCTTACCACTGGTATCCCTATCTCACCTTTCTTTTCTGTTTCAAAGCTTAATCCCAATACTCTAGTCCAGAAATCTATACTAAAGTTTTTTTCTGTTTCAATGTTTTTATCAAAGTTTTTCACAAAGGGTAGAAAAATAACAATAAAGATATCTGAATAATGGATTATTTTCACAATACGAGGTGCTCATATACCAACAAAAGGTAAAGGTTTGCATTATCATTCAATGGAAGGGGGGGGAGGCATATAGCCCTAAGCCTCATGTTAGCTAGAGAGGTTTCCCTCACAATCGTCACTCCCAGGCATCTCTAAGGCACTTAGTTATGAACATGTGAAGCTGTGCACAAACATTATTGGTACTATAACGATATTTAACAAAGAGACTACAAGTGTACTTCCAACTCGTTGTATCATAATGGCCACATAATAGCCTATGTGGGTCAGTGGAGCCGGGACTAAAGTTTTTTTCAGCAGTCACTGCCATCTTATGTGCCAGATAAGATGGTGGAGGATGAGCTACCCCTAAGTCTTCCTCCTTAGCGTCTGGCACCAGACAGTTCCACAGCCCTGGCACTGACCTTAGCATCTGGAGATTAATAGAGTAGTCTCCCCTGCAATGCTGCAGACCCAGACTGAAATAGGTGATCCTACTGTACATGGTCACACCTCAGTGGGGATGACCTAGAAAGGTATGTGCAGAAAATGGAAAAAAATAAAGCTGGGAATGCTTAAGCCGGTTTCAAAAGACATTCATTTCAAAGGTGATAACTTAGAAACCAGCTATTTGCTAAAGAGACACCCAAAATAGTTCCATTAATGAGCATGGCCTTCAACTAAGGTATGCAGTTTCAGCTATAGATGATCTTGAATAGGAAAAGGCACAATAATATAAGGGTAGAAGGTTACAGGAGGCAGCATGGCTGATGGATCTTATCCTTACACTACTGGGTGAATTTAATGGCTTTCCTAATTGCCTCCAGGATGCAGAACAAATTGTTTATAGCATACACGCTAATCTAGATATGTAATATCCATGTATTTCACAATAAAAAGGGCATAATTAAAGATGCCTGAAAAAATGCTTACATTGAACTTGATGGTACTCAGACTCACTTGCTATCAGATCTATCCAAATAGAAAGCTGGCCTTTTGAAGAGCTTTAAGAGCTACTCCTAGAAATCTTAACGGAACAAAAAATATCATACATTTTCTTCATAAGTGTAGCAGGGTCCCAGGCCTCCTTTGGTCTAATGAGGACCTCCAGGGCCAGAGATAGCTGACATCCTTCTGTATGAAGTGGTTTGCGAGGCATGGTGGGTGCAGAGTTATTAGAGTTATTGGGCACCAGACACATCTTGAATGTAAAAGAAACTTTATTTTCTTTAACAATCTTTTTTGGGTGAGAGAAGGTTAGGGCCAGGACACCCTTAGGTAGTTGCAAGATTTATTGTCAGACTCTGAGACTTCAATAGGAGACTTCAAGTGTCACCCCCACTTTTCAGCTGGTTCCCTAGCTTGGCACTCTAGATACCTCTCAAGCTTCACCCACGCTGGCCTGCTTGGTCCCTGGCTTGACACACAAGGCTGCTCTGCAAGCGTCACCCCTGCTGGATGGGTCCCTGGCTTGATCCTCACTGAAGTTTCCTGATTCTTCACCGTCCCCGTTGGGTGAGAATGCTGCTCCGGTACTTGCTTCATTTACTTACTGTGGTCCCTGGTAATAAGGCAGATCCCTTACTGGCGACAGCTTCCCCTCTACCTCCCCTACCGTCACCTATGGTTGGACTGCAAGCCACAGTCCCAACCCTGCACTGCTCTCTTGCTTCTAGATAGGCCCTCAGACAGCCTAGCAGCCAGATGTGCCCGGGCAGTACAACCTACGTCCACGCAGACAGCCGTCCAGGTGGCACAGAACATAGATCACCTGACCCCACCCGAATATATAGGCTCTTCCAGCAGTACAAGGGATTCAAGAAAACCCCTGCCCATTGGCTGAGATACCCCATATACCCATAACCTGATCTTGCGTTGCCCTTCTCATAGCTAGTATCACCAAGTACCCAGCCACCTAGTGGTAGAAGAGAAAAGTGCAACAAGGCCAAACTTAGGGAGAAATCAATAGATCTCCAACAATCAACCAGGATAATTATTCCTGGCAAGTAAATTTTGAGGAGCAACCCTGCCTAAACTCCAGGGTGCTACATCAGTATCAAATCATGACTTTTAGGAGTATAGAGAATCTCCCTTCTTTTTTTAGAAAGATTGAATCTACCTAAAATTGATTTGCCTCTGTGGTCACCAGCATTATGTAATCTGTACAGTTATGCCGTGTACACACGACCAGACTTTTTGACAGCAAAGGTCCGACGGAACAAATCCGCCGGACAATTCGATCGTGTGTGGGCTTCATCGGACCTTTGCTGTCGAAAAATCAGACGGACTTTAGAAATAGAACATGTTTCAAATCTTTCCGACGGACTTGAGTCCGGTCGAAAAATCAGTTCGTCTGTATGTATTTTAGGGCGGCACAGTGGTGTAGTGGGTAGCACTCTCGCCTATCAGTAAAAAGGGTCGCTGGTTCAAATCCCAACCACGACACTACCTGCCTGGAGTTTGCATGTTCTCCCTGTGCCTGCATGGGTTTCCTCTGGGTACTCCGGTTGCCTCCCACACTCCAAAGACATGCTGGTAGGTTAATTAGCTTTTGTCCAAAATTGGCCCTAGTATATGAAGGTGAGTTGGGGACCTTGGATTGTGGGCTCCTTGAGAGCAGGGACCGATGTGAGTGTGTGATATATGTGTGGAGCGCTGTGTAAATTGACGGCGCAATATGGGTACCTTAAATAAATAATAATATAACAGATGAGCATCTTAATGAGATGCAATGTACAGGGATAGGGACAATTGTAGACACGCACCCACACTCACTCAGGTTGAACTGGATGGACTGGTGTCTTTATTCAACCTTACTAACTATGTAACTATGCTAGTCCGATGGACGATCAACGACGCAAGGGCTATTAGCTAGCTAGTAGCTATTGGCTACTGGCTATGAACTTCCTTATGCTAGTCCAGTCGTACATCATCACGTTCGAATCAGTCGGACTTTGGTGTAATCGTGTGTAGGCAAGTCTGTTACGTCGGAACTCCGTCGAAAGTCCATCAAAAAGTCCTTCCGAGTTCAGTCCGTCAAAAGTCCGCTTGTGTGTACACGGCATTAGAGTGACTGCTAAATACCCTAAATGTGAAGAAGTTACATATATTAGCTTGAATTTTGTGCTGGAATGAAAAAAGAATACATAGAGTGGATAGCAATTTATTTCACTTTAACTGATCACAATATTTTGCTCATTAAAAGCCTACTTCTGGAAAGTCAGGTTTATAACACTGAACACCTTTGTAAATGTTAGGGTACTTGTAGTCACAATACACAAATTACTGAAGGTATGAATGCTTTTTTTACCTACAGGATGAACATGAAGAGCAAAAATACAGCACCATAAACCATGGCCATTCACACTTTCTAAGGGCTAGTTTACACTTGCTTCAAAACATGGCTTCGGACATGCTTTGTTAAAGCTCTCTGAACGTCAGTCAAAACTCATGTCACTAAATAAAATGGTTAGCTCACAGTCCTGTTTACACCTTGCTTTTGCCTGTTGCTTCGATGAGGCTTTGGTGGGGCTTCAATGAGGCTTTGGTGGAGCTTCGATGAGGCTTTGGTGGAGCTTCGGTGAGGCTTTAGTGGGGCTTCGATGAGGCTTTGGTGGGACTTTATTGGGGCTTCAAGCAAGCTTTGACATAGACTTCTATGGAGGCTTTGAAGATACTTTGAAGCACCACTAAAGCTACATCGGGGAATAATTTTTGAAGCAAAGCCAAAGCAAAAGCAGGTGTGAACAGGACTGTAAGCTAACCATTTTATTTAGTGACAGGGGCTTTGACTAGTGTTCAGAGAGCTTTAACAAAGCCTGTCCAAAGCCATATTTTGAAGCAAGTGTAAACTAGCCACTAATGTGTGTTGAAGTCGAAGCAAGTGTAAATGAGCCCTTAGGCTGGGTTCACACTGCTGCCGTTGCAGACATCGCATGTGATTCGCAGCGCACTGCTGTTCACATCACATGCGATGTCTGTGCTGTGCGATATCAGCCATACAGATAGTATGGCTGATATCGCACCGCATTCGGTCCAAACTCGCACAGGACCCTTTTTTTTGTTCGGACCAAAATCGGATCGCATGGGTGTTCACACCTATGCGATCCGAAAGTGTCCGAATTGTCAGTTCGCATTGCGATATGCGGGCTGAACTGGGGGTGTCATTAACATTGTATGACACTCCCCAGCAGTTCGCATATGGCAGTGTGAACTGCCGTGCGAGTTGGTGCGGTGCGGGAACCCGCAGTAAATTCGCTGCGTTCCTGCACCGCAGCAGTGTGAACCCAGCCTTAAGGACAATATTCCATTGTCCATTCAATACGACATACATTATAGAACCTAAATAGTAGAGTTTAATTATGCCTTCTAGGTTTGTTTGACCCTTTTAATGTAAACTAGAAATCTTCTTGAGTGTGATTTAATGCATTGCAAGATCCTTGTCAAGTTAAGCCGGCCATAGACGATGAGATTCAAGATAGATGAGATAGAGAGATTCGAACCACGTATGGGCAGGCTGAATGTACCCAAGTCAAACGGTTGATCAAATTGGGTACAACCAGCCTGTCAGATTTTACATGCGATTATTGCTAGCGGCTGTTATAGCCACTAGAAATATTCACTCTGTGTTCTCCCCGCCGGGAGTACACAATGGCTCCGCAGGAGGGGGGAAAGAAATTTGCTCCATCTGTGGCCGGCCTTAGTTTTCAGTTACCTGCTAGTTTTTCAATTTGGGTATCATTGTTATCATTAGAATTGCTGGACATGTAAGGACATATTGTGGTTGATTTACTAAAGGCAAAAATACTGTGCACTTTGCAAGTGCATCTGCACTCTGCAAAGTGAAGTTGCTCTAGAGCTTAATAAATGAGGCAAATCTTCACTATGCAAAGAATACCCAATTACATGCAAAAAATTCAAATAAAAAACAGAATTTTTGCTTGCATGTGATTGAATGATGGAAGTTAGCAGAGTTTCCCCTCATTTACCAAGCTCTGCAGAAATTTACCTGTTTGTGGGTTGAGAAGTATAATAATCATTGTCAAATGGAAAGGTTTATTAATATTTTTTCTTCCTAACCCACATAGGCTTTCTTACCTAGGGCTGCATTTGCACCTGAGCAGAGCATTTTTTATGGATTTTTGATGTTTTTATTTACACGTTTTTGAGTATTTTCGCATGTATTTTTGTGTGTGTTCAGGCTTCAGGCATTTTTGTTTTAGCCAATGGAAAGCACTAAAGAGAAAATACCAGTTGTTACAGGCTCAACAATGCCAGAAATACACCTGAACATTTGATTCAAGTTTTTTCAGGCTTTCTTATTGAAGTCTATGTCGCCAAAAACACCTAAATCTGCTTAAAAGTAGCTCAAGTAGCATTTTGAGCTTCAGGATTCAAGCTATAGGCATCTGAGCGCTCATATGTTAACAGTCACCATTGTGATACATGGGATTTTGGATATTGAGCATTTTGGAGCTTTGCAGTTCAAACTACCAAGCACTTGTGGGCAGGAGCAGTCTATTTTCTCCATCATAGGTGGCACTCAACCGCAGCAGAATTGCAGAGGGAGAGGAAGTCAAGAGGAACCTACTGTAGTTCCTTTATGGTTTTCTGGGTCACTAAGGGGCAGCTATCCAATTGGATGCTGGCACCCCACGTGACTGGTGGCAATCTTGGGTCAGGTAGCAACTATTTAAGGCTAGGCGTGGCTCCCGGGCTTGGTGTGCATTTTATGTGAGGCTAGAGTAGGCGATCCATCTATCAGGGATAGTGCTTAGTGATAGGGAGAGGTTCCCATGGAGTAGGGAAAGTGCAGATGCATGCCATCCTTCCTGGAAGTTTCACAACTTGGGTATTTGGACTGACCAGACTGCTTTCGACCCTTAAAGACAGATGCTGTCAGCACACCTGAGACCCATTGGGCTTGTTGTATTATGCCGAACTTCAATTAAATTTATCTCTGTTCTTTGCACCTGGACTCTGAGTGTTTTCTGCCACCGCACCGCACTGCACTGCACCTACCCACATGTTCAGGTGTGAATGGGGCCTAAAGTTAAAGGTAGTAAAGCCAGCTTTGTTATTTTTACTCATAGGTAAGCCTATAATAAGGCTTACCTGTAGGTAAAATAAATATCTCCTAAACGTGCACTGTTTAGGAGATATTCACCCTGTATGCAGCTGCTGACATCATGCATACATGCATACCGTGCTGGACCTTTAGAGCTTTAGAGCTTTTTGCTGGAACTGAGGGCTCCCACACGCATGTGCGTTTTGGCCACTCACGGGTCCAGCCACTAATAGTGGCAGAGCCTGCAAACCTGGAAGAAAGGCTGGGGGAAGATGTCAGCCCTCTCAGCGGTGACCAGGTGCCGTTGGAAGGGCTTCGGTCTAAGTTTAAGTATTTCATAATGTGCTAGTAAGCGATGCTTACTAGCACATTATGGTATTGGTGTTTTTTTTTGTTTTTTTGTTTAACAGCTACATGGCAAGAAAAATGAATAGAATGATTTTACTAAATGAATGTTGCTTCAATGTATACCTAATAGGAGATTACATATTCTTTATGATTTCCACAGTTGCCAGGACAGAAACATTTTCTTTCAGGAAACACACTTGCACAAAACACATACCCAATTTGCAAAACAACTCTTGCTCATTTTCAATTGCACCTACCCAGATTTTTAATTTGGGGGTGTGTTAGCTGCTTTAAACAAATCTAGATTTTATTGAATTCTAGAGGTTAAAAGACAGCAAAGAAATGTACCTGTTTTTAAAGTGGACCTGAACTCAAAAAGTGAAGTTTTACGATAGTATAATGAGCACCTAATAATGTTAATTGTGCCTAAGCAGTATTCTGAAAAATGTACCTTTTTGTCTTCAGAACCTCCTGAAAAATAGCAGTGAACTTTCTGTGCTTGAGCACTCCTATACAAATTACCTCATAGACATTTTGTCAACAGTCTGAGATTCCAAGTCACTTCTGCCTCTTACTGCTAGTGTTGTAGAATTGGGAGTGAGATTTGGTGATGTCAGATGTTCATTTTTCTTCCTTTTGGAGAGATAGCTACAGAGCAAAAATCTCCCTGCTTCTGCTTCATATATTCTGTTGATCTGGTTTCAGAACCTCTCCTGATGCTTAATTATTCTTCCAGTAACCATCAGATCACCATCCATCAGGTAAATCAGTCCAGGAGAAAAGGGTATTTGTCCCCCAAAAACGAAGGGGTTTTCAAGGCAGCAAAGAACTAATACAAAGGTATGCAATGTTAATGGTTTTATTTAAAACATAAGACAGTGGAGTAAAAAACATGAACTGTGTACAAAGGTTGTAAGAGGCACAGGAGCATGTACAGGGCTACACAAAAATATGCAATGAACAAGTGCTTGGATAGTGTTGACGCGTTTCGACCCTATCGGGTCATCTTCAGAGGAAATGCATGCGTTGTTGGAAAGTTGTATGCATAAAAATAATATCAGTACAATAATACACAGTTATATGTAGTAATTGTAAAAGTCTTCAGCATAGTTACCAAAAGTGTGCATGTAGCCAAGTCTTCTGAGCCTAAGACTTTCAAAAAGCCTCCACCGTCCGGTCCCAGCCTGGAGTCCCCCGGCCAGCCACCACCCCGAAAGGGGGGAGTCAAGCAGCAACTGCGCAACTTACGGTGAATTACACATTTGGGATGCCCCGCATATGCAAAGGGTGTGTGTGGGTCAGCGGCACCTGTGATCTGGACATCAAGCAGTAGCATCAGTCAGTGCATATAAGGAATGTATATGGGTTATTTGTATGAGCTTATATAAATCAAATAATAATGATACTAAAAATTTTATAGAGTTTGTTTAGGCTATTAGGCCTAGGTTACAACAGTGATTGGAGTTTATGATCAAAAATTATTTAACATAATAGGTATGTATGATGTGAATGGTTTAAAAGGGATAAGGAGGACAAAGGAAGAAAGGAAAGAAAAAAGAGAAAGAAAGGGAGGAAAAGGAGAGGGTAAAAAGATGAAGGGTGGAGAGGGGAGCAAGAAAGAAAAAGAAAAGAGAAAAAGGGGAAAAAGAAAAGAGGGGAAAAGGGAACAAGGGGACAGGGAAGGGTTGTGAGGAATGAAAGGGAAAAAAGGGGGGGGGGGGGGGGTAGTGAGGGATAATGGGGAGGAACAGGGGAGGAAGACAGTGAGGGAAACGAGGAGGGAAAGGGGAGAGGATAGAATAGATTAAAAAAAAAAAAAAAAAAAACGCAGAGGAGAGGAGAAAGAAGGAGAAACGTAGACAGCAAAAAATGAAATGAAAGGCTGTGAAGAATAGACAACAAACCACATGGGAGAAAAAAGGTAAGTGAGAGGGTGAATAAATTGATAATTGAAGTGCCAAATAAAAGGAAAAGTGATATACACAAACAAATATAGGAATATGATGTGAAAGTGACTAAAAAGGTAATTGTAGTGAAAGAGGGTGGAAGACAAGAAAAAACAGACAGAAGCCAAGAATGCTGGAAAGGTAAAAAATCAATCAAAGTGGTTTACCTGGAAGTGCCCAGCATAGGAGTAGCAATGTGCAGAGATAGTCTGAGGATTACACAGGTGGTGTGTGCATTAGGCTATAATGAGATATGTGACGAATATTTAGGACATAAACTAACAAATAGAAAGATGTTGCGGTGAAGAGAGTGGAAAGATACCTGTAGTGGAGGAGCCCCTATATGGCTGTGCTTCCTGTTGGAGCAGTGGGGATCGAATGAAAGATCCCATAGGGATCTACTCACCTAAATATAATGAGTGGAGCACTGATCGGTTGCCGATGGGAGTCACAAGTGTAAGCCAGCCACCCCACCCCTAATTACCAATGCAGGGACGACGCTGACAATGTCAGCACTCCAGTGTAGCTCACCCGGCGTTCCGAAGGACAATGTCCCGGCACCGCCGTCCTTACCGACGTAATGACGAGGCGTTGTGATATCACATGCATGCGTGCGCACCGCGTTGCGCACGCAGGCATGGGCACGGCGCCCGGAAGGATTCGGGACACCGCTGGCAGGGAGAGGTCACGTCCCAGAGGGACCAGCCCCCTGGTAGACGTGTAGATAGGCGCAGGGCCATACGCCAGTCTCCCCCTGCCAGGAAGAAGCACAGTGATGCAGACAAACCATCCAGAGGGGGAAGATGGCTGGACCGGGAGCCCAGGTCTGGACCTAGGTGGAAAAAAAAAAAAATGTGAAAAATCTTACAACGATAATAAATTTAGTATGTATGAGATAGCAAACGAAAACCAAGGCATATGTAAGATTACCACATATCTTGGCAAGAAACATAAACGCCTTATTACTTGGTCTTAATCTGGAATAAAGAATTACAGAAACTGAGAGCTATATGGAATACATTCAAAGAGTCCATGTGATATCCTCACATCATCTATTCTATGTCTGTATTCGGAAATATCTGCATTCGTAGTCCAGACGGACTGATCTATGCTTCAGTGTATTTTTTATAAGTTTTAATAAGCCAAAAAAGGGCCAATTTCTTTTCCAAACCAAATCAAATAATAATGATACTCCTAATTTTATAGAGTTTGTCTAGGCTATTAGGCCTAGGTTATACAATTATAACATATAACTGTGCATTATTGTACTGATATTATTTTTATGCATACAACTTTCCAAGAGCGCATGCATTTCCTCTGAAGATGACCCGATGGGGTCGAAACGCGTCAACACTATCCAAGCACTTGTTCATTGCATATTTTTGTGTAGCCCTGTACATGCTCCTGTGCCTCTTACAACCTTTGTACACAGTTCATGTTTTTAACTCCACTGTCTTATGTTTTAAATAAAACCATTAACATTGCATACCTTTGTATTAGTTCTTTGCTGCCTTGAAAACCCCTTCGTTTTTGGGGGACAAATACCCTTTTTTGCAATTTCCTTTTGGGGTGTGCAGCTATTTTCCTTTCCCAAGTGTTTCCTCTTTTCATTGTTACCATTGGGTGGTTAAACACCCCGTCCCCCAATTTGACACTTGAGTCAGGACATGAACTGTGAGCTACCAATTGGTTTATTCATAGAGTTCATTTTTCCTCTGTTTCACTAATTTTTCTACATCAATTTTGCATACTTTACTGTATACACAATGAGTCAATTCGTGGGTGATGATTGGGACGCTCTGATGCAAGACTATGTATCTACCTTTGTACAAGGAGAACAGAGAGACTTATCCGTCTCTTCTCTGTCTCATAAGCCTACTAAGGGTTTGGAAAAGAAATTGGCCCTTTTTTGGCTTATTAAAACTTATAAAAAATACACTGAAGCATAGATCAGTCCGTCTGGACTAGGAATTCAGATATTCCCAAATACAGACATAGAATGGATGATGTGAGGATATCACATGGACTCTTTGTCCAGACCTGGGCTCCCGGTCCAGCCATCTTCCCCCTCTGGATGGTTTGTCTGTATCACTGTGCTTCTTCCTGGCAGGGGGAGACAGGCGTATGGCCCTGCGCCTATCTACACGTCTACCAGGGGGCTGGTCCCTCTGGGACGTGACCTATCCCTGCCAGCGGTGTTCCGAATCCTTCTGGGCGCCGAGCCCATGCCTGCGCGCGCAACGCGGTGCGCGCGCATGCATGTGATATCACGATGCCTCGTCATTACATCGGTAAGGACGGCGGTGCCGGGACATTGTCCTTCGGAACGCCGGGTGAGCTACACTGGAGTGCTGACATTGTCAGCATCGTCCCTGCATTGGTAATTAGGGGCGGGGTGGCTGGCTTACACCTGTGACTCCCATCGGCAACCAATCAGTGCTCCACTCATTATAATTAAGGTGAGTAGATCCCTATGGGATCTTTCATTCGATCCCCACTGCTCCAACAGGAAGCACAGCCATATAGGGGCTCCTCCACTACAGGTATCTTTCCACTCTTTTCACCGCAACATCTTTCTATTTGTTAGTTTATGTCCTAAATATTCGTCACATATCTCATTATAGCCTAATGCACACACCACCTGAGTAATCCTCAGACTATCTCTGCACATTGCTACTCCTATGCTGGGCACTGCCAGGTAAACCACTTTGATTGATTTTTTACCTTTTCAGCATTCTTGGCTTCTGTCTGTTTTTTCTTGTCTTCCACCCTCTTTCACTACAATTACCTTTTTAGTCACTTTCACATCATATTCCTATATTTGTTTGTGTATATCACTTTTCCTTTTATTTGGCACTTCAATTATCACTTTATTCACCCTCTCACTTACCTTTTTTCTCCCATGTGGTTTGTTGTCTATTCTTCACAACCTTTCATTTCATTTTTTGCTGTCTACGTTTCTCCTTCTTTCTCCTCTCCTCTGCGTTTTTTTTTTTTTTTATCTATTCTATCCTCTCCCCTTTCCCTCCTCGTTTCCCTCACTGTCTTCCTCCCCTGTTCCTCCCCATTATCCCTCACTACCCCCCCCCCTTTTTTTTCCCTTTCATTCCTCACAACCCTTCCCTGTCCCCTTGTTCCCTTTTCCCCTCTTTTCTTTTTCCCCTTTTTCTCTTTTCTTTTTCTTTCTTGCTCCCCTCTCCACCCTTCATCTTTTTACCCTCTCCTTTTCCTCCCTTTCTTTCTCTTTTTTTCTTTCCTTTCTTCCTTTGTCCTCCTTATCCCTTTTAAACCATTCACATCATACATACCTATTATGTTAAATAATTTTTGATCATAAACTCCAATCACTGTTGTAACCTAGGCCTAATAGCCTAAACAAACTCTATAAAATTAGGAGTATCATTATTATTTGATTTATATAAGCTCATACAAATAACCCATATACATTCCTTATGTGCACTGACTGATGCTAGTGCTTGATGTCCAGATCACAGGTGCCGCTGACCCACACACGCCCTTTGCCATATGCGGGGCATCCCAAATGTGTAATTCACCGTAAGTTGCGCAGTTGCTGCTTGACTCCCCCCTTTCGGGGTGGTGGCTGGCCGGGGGACTCCAGGCTGGGACCGGACGGTGGAGGCTTTTTGAAAGTCTTAGGCTCAGAAGACTTGGCTACACGCACACTTTTGGTAACTATGCTGAAGACTTATACAATTACTACATATAACTGTGCATTATTGTACTGATATTATTTTTATGCATACAACTTTCCAACAGCGCATGCATTTCCTCTGAAGATGACCCGATGGGGTCGAAACGCGTCAGTCCTATCCAATCGCTTGTTCATTGCATATTTTTGTGTAGCCCTGTACATGCTCATGTGCCTCTTACAACCTTTGTACACAGTTCATGTTTTTTACTCCACTGTCTTATGTTTTAAATAAAACCATTAACATTGCATACCTTTGTATTAGTTCTTTGCTGCCTTGAAAACCCCTTCGTTTTTGGGGGACAAATACCCTTTTTTGCAATTTCCTTTTGGGGTGTGCAGCTATTTTCCTTTTCCAAGTGTTTCCTCTTTTCATTAGTCCAGGAGAAAAGCTTATCCGCAGAAAGACCGCGGGCTTTACTTATGACTACTGCTTTTTGTCTGACTTTTGGCATCACTTCCATAGTCCAGGTCATCTTTAAAATCACTCTGGAAAGTATACATTGGCAAATCTGTACCATCAGATCCTGGATCAAGTTAAAATGAGTATGGAATATATCACTGGTCTAGTAGACTTTGTAGAGGGGATAATTAATAAAGTAGTACAGTTTTACAGTACATTAAAGTATATTTAAACTGAATCACTAAAACCTTTTCCTGACACAGCATGACAGCATATACGTATGGGTAGGCTCCACCCCCTGCCCTATTCCAGAACCGGTTATACTATATAAGTAAGTCTCCTCCTTGCAGGCCGCATTCTCTTTTTTTCCCTCACTGCTACAGCTGGTTATGCTGCTGCTGAAAGCAGCAGTATCTGGTCTCTAGGGATTGCTTCTTCATCATGACTCAATGGATGGACATTCATTGGACTTCCGGTTGGACCATAAAGCGTGCAGGTGGTAAGGCACCACCTGGTGCACAAATCCATAGTATTCAGTTACTGCTGCAAGCAAATGTCACACATGCAAGTTTTTTTGGCCTGTCCATAGTTTCAGTCTGTTTACTATTGCCTCACAGGTTGTGGTTTGTGTCTGCAATACTGCTAATGCTGATAGCAGGTGTGCTGTGCTGGGCTGAAGCCTTCCTATTAACTCAGCAAGGCCTGGTCCTACAGGCTTGACTTATTGTCTGCAGGTATGTTGTTAACTTGTACCACTGAAAGCATATATCACACATGTGAATCTTACTGGCTGTCCATAGTGCCATTCTGATTACTAATGCTTCACAGGTTGTGGTCTGTGTCTGCAGTTTTGCTAATGCTTACGCTGATTTCAGGTGGTGCTAAACCTTTCCTATTAACACAGGGCCTGGCCCTGCAGGCTGGGCTTACTGTGTATTACTTGGCAGTCTGATATAGGTCTCTTCATCCTGTAGTTGCCGATCTAATTCCCGTAAACATTGTTCCTTTGACTGTATAACTACTACTCCTCCCTTGTCGGCTGGGCGTATCACAATATCCCATCTTTCAGTTAGCTTTTTGACTCCTTCCTTTACATGTATCCGATCAGAAACTCGCTTCGGTTTCAACATTTCCAAATCTTGTAGGACCAGTTTCTTAAATACTTCAACATATTGGTTGTTTAAAACCTGGGGATTAAAAATGGAATTATTACGCAATGTACTATATCGAGGTGCTTCTTGATCTTGTCTCTCCTCATGTATCCTTTTAGGAGGGTTGCCAATAAGATATTTTTTGATATTACTCTTCCTAATATACATTTGAATTCCTATGTACATCTTGAATTTGTTGAGATTTTTCACTGGAGCATGTTTAAGTCCTCTGTCCAATACTGCTAGTTCTTCTGCAGTAATAGTTTTCCCACTTAGATTCACCACTCCTTCTCCCACTATTCTCTTTTGCGTTTGGACTCTCTTCCCCGCTTTGCATCCTCTCTTTTTTCTTGGCTGTGTCTTGCTCTGTCTTCCTCCTATCTTCTCCTGGGAGACCGATAGGACTCTTGAGGATGTCTTCTGGGGGAATAATCCCTCCTCTCCCTGTCTAAAAAAGGTCTCTGAGTGTCCCTTTCTTGTTGACTGTGGTAATAGTTCTGCTCTTCTCGATATTCCTCATGGTGATTTCTGATAGGGTCAAATCGATTATAGGTTGGTATAGGACTCCTATCATATCGTGTTGGATGGTCATATTGTTGAGGATAACCCCTATTATCTCTCTGATTGTGGTGCCAGTTATTATATGGTTTTCTAAAGGGTTTTTTATAACCTTTTTTCCATCCCCTTTTGGGGGTCTGTTGCACATAGTGGCCTGTATTTCTTTGGTCATAATAAGGTCTTGGTGCCATATATTGGGCTCCATCTCGTGGATCATATTGGGATCTTGGAGTATTAACCTGACCCATATGTTGTTGTTCATATGGGGGTCTGGGTGTTTGGTGTTGTTCATTATTTCTTTCCCACCTCAGTCCATCCGGAGGATGCAATCCTGTGGGATCCTCAATTCTCACTTCTCTTTCTGGTGTGGAGAGTGTTGAGGTAGGTTGCGTTGGTTCCATTTTAGTCTGCCACTTAGAGACCCGGCCTGCTTTGTAATAGGTGATGTCCCGTAAATATTTCTTCATCTTTCTTTGCTGTACTTCTAAATCCTTAGCAATCAAATCTTTATTGAGTTGTAAGGCCAGCTTCTTAAAATCTGCGCATTCTCTATATGGTTCTAACTTGTTTTTTATTTCTTCAATCTGAGTCTCTACTAGCTGGGTTTTCCTTTGTTTTCTCTTAAGTACTAGTCTTACACAGTCTAGACTTCTACTATTAAAGAATTCAAACCACTCCTCCATAGCTTCTTTATCAGCCAGTCCATCATTAGGTGGTAGCTCCCATCTCAAACGCCTAGGAGCTATGTTCTCCTTTAAATATCTCTTAAATGTATTGGTTGATTTATTTATTTTTTACACTTGCACGGTTTTTTAGTATGGATTAAGAAACATTTTAGGTTTACTCATTTATTATTTATTATAGACACTGTAGATTCACTTACTATATTTAGTGGATATTTAATATTTGCTGTAGCGCGGGATCACTTTATGGTTGTTATTTACTGAGAGTGAATTGTGATACACTTAAGGTTCTGCTGCAGACAGCTGTTTTTATCAGACTGCACTTTTATACACTACATGCACTTTATTTGTTTATTATTCACTGTTGATTTACCATTTGGTTTTAGTAGTTTGCATACAGCACATTTTAGTAGCGTGAAGGCTTCTTCACATTGTCATTCTTTACTTATGACTACTGCTTTTTGTCTGACTTTTGGCATCACTTCCATAGTCCAGGTCATCTTTAAAATCACTCTGGAAAGTATACATTGGCAAATCTGTACCATCAGATCCAGGATCAGGTTAAAATGAGTATGGAATATATCACTGGTCTAGTAGACTTTGTAGAGGGGATAATTAATAAAGAAGTACAGTTTTACAGTACATTAAAGTATATTTAAACTGAATCACTAAAACCTTTTCCTGACACAGCATGACAGCATATACGTATGGATAGGCTCCACCCCCTGCCCTATTCCAGGACCGGTTATACTATATAAGTAAGTCTCCTCCCTGCAGGCCGCATTCTCTTTTTTTCCCTCACTGCTACAGCTGGTTATGCTGCTGCTGAAAGCAGCAGTATCTGGTCTCTAGGGATTGCTTCTTCATCATGACTCAATGGATGGACATTCATTGGACTTCCGGTTGGACCATGAAGCGTGCAGGTGGTAAGGCACCACATGGTGCACAAATCCATAGTATTCAGTTACTGCTGCAAGCAAATGTCACACATGCAAGTTTTTCTGGCCTGTCCATAGTTTCAGTCTGTTACTATTGCCTCACAGGTTGTGGTTTGTGTCTGCAATACTGCTAATTCTGATAGCAGGTGTGCTGTGCTGGGCTGAAACCTTCCTATTAACTCAGCAAGGCCTGGTCCTACAGGCTTGACTTATTGTCTGCAGGTACGTTGTTAACTTGTACCACTGAAAGCATATATCACAGATGTGAATCTTACTGGCTGTCCATAGTGCCATTCTGATTACTAATGCTTCACAGGTTGTGGTCTGTGTCTGCAGTATTGCTAATGCTTACGCTGATTTCAGGTGGTGCTAAACCTTTCCTATTAACACAGGGCCTGGCCCTGCAGGCTGGGCTTACTGTGTATTAATGCTTGTTTGTGGTATGGACCTTTTTTGCGGTACATGTGTCTAAGGTAAGTTTAACCTGCTAGTGCTAATTGTCTGATGACTATTAACCTGCACTGTTGCCTGTGATTACATTGACTTAACAGTACTATGACTATTAAGCATTTATTTCTATGCATTTACATGCTGACCTTGATGCTGAAATGAAGATCAGGATCTGCTAAGTTACATTTCCTTAGTCCTTACCTGTTAGCAATGTGTAATTGCTTCTGTTATTTGTGGTAGACCACAGAGGGATATGTGGTTTGCTGTTTGTAGTGGTTACTACTGATGGATTTTTAAACAAATACTCCCAGGCATGGCTCCAGTCTTTCAGCTCATCTGTGGACCAGTAGCAATCAGCCTTCCTAGAGACCAGCAACGTTCATTAAGGTGAGGGCAGGTAGGTATATTCTATATCTTAAAAGATTGCACATTATTGGCATAATGGATTGTAAATCTCTCCAGCCCTCAACACCAACACCACTTCCCAGGAAGAGGAGAGTCAACCTGCTTCTGCAACAGGGACAGGTCCTCTTTAGCTCTGAAGGAACCACTATGTATTTAACTGCCAGAAGAGGCAGACCAAGGAAATCTGTACAAAAATCATAGTGGAATGGTGTTAACTGGTGTATCGGCCAAAATGCAAAACCAAGTTGCAGGCCAGAGGCAGTGGCAGATGGGCAGAGACGAATGCCGCGAACACACAATCGGACATTCCGACAACAAAATCCTGGATTTATTTCCGACGGATGTTGGCTCAAACTTGTCTTGCATACACGCGGTCGCACAAATGTTGTCGGAAATTCCGAACGCCAAGAACGCAGTGACGTAGAACACGTACGAGAAAAATGAAGTTCAATAGCCAGTGCGGCTCTTCTGCTTGATTCCGAGCATGCATGGAATTTTGTGCATCAGAATTGTGTACATACGAGGGGAATTTACAACAACAGATTTTGTTGTTGAAAAATTTGAGATCCAGCTCTCAAATTTTTGTTGTCAGAAATTCCGACAACAAATGTCCGATGGAGCCTACACACGGTTGGAATTTCCGACAACCAGCTCCCATTATTGACGGAAAATTCTGATCGTGTGTACGCGGCATAAAAAGGCCTACAGTCACTAATGATTCCATGCCAAACCTAAATCAAACAGCTGTGTTTATTTAAAGGCAACCTCTACCTCAGAAGCAGTTGGCCAGGGAGTCTATCAGACTGGCCAGATGGGTCAGCCTTAGCTTGCTTCTAGGAAGTTGCTATGGCAAGCTGGCATATCAGAAGCAAAAAGTGGATGTTTTGACTATGTGGATCTCTATTGCAATAATGCTCAGGTACTAAGCTAATCAACTAAGTCGTTTAAACGGCACCTCTGATTCAGAAGCAGCCGGCCAAACAGGCTTCATCAGATCAGCCAGGGGTGCCATTCTGCCAGAAGAAAAGCAATATCCTTTGCAGAGACCCTGGGACAGCGAATGGATCTGGAGATGAAGAAGGTTCATACTACTATTAAGTAGTGTTTTGTGACCTGCGGTGGAGCTCACTTCGGTAGCCAGACTGTCAGCATCCCAGACAAGATGAAAGCAGGGCTCTGGTCAGTGATAAACTCTCTATGATAGCTGATCCTAGAGTGAAAATGAAGTAGCTAGTGATGCAGATCAGCCACTGTGGATTCTAGACTTTATGCTGTTTCTCTGGTAGACCGTTGTGGTCAGTTAACCCTTCTGGCTCATCCCTACAAGTATCACATACCGCTTTTAAGTCAGAGTGGTGACTGTTCAAGTTGGATCTGGGGATATCTAGAAGGGGGATTAATCCCTTGTGTTAATCACCAATGACCAGAGGATAGCCAAAAGGCAAAGTAACGAAGATTAAATGACAGGTTAAACCTGGGAAAATAAAGAAATAAGAAATAAAAAAAGGAGAATAAAGAATCAATAATCATCTTTATTTGTCTACCTAAACGCAAGTCGCCCAGTAGGGTCAGCTGACAGAATTTTATGTAAAATCTGAGCTTTAGGATCCGTGGGTCCTGTGCATTAAGGAAGCCATTGGAATTTCATTCCTCTCCTCCAACTCATTGCATTCCCTCCATAACGCATTAGAGCATGAGGGTTGTGTTCGGTCAAAAGTAGGACCTGGTCAACAAGCAGAAGGATTAGGATCCAAAACCGTATATGGCATCATTGCAATCAATCTCTCCAGCCATCAGTAAGGCTTGGCTTCCGCAAATCGTTCCCTGTTCTTTCCAAGGAGTATCGTTAATAGTGGTGTGACTTCAAATCGCAGAGTCCCTGCACTACTTTGATCCCACTTTGATGCGACTTGGGGCCATGGACCTCAAGAATATACACGCATTGCTTCCAGTCTCATAAAGTTTTCATCAAAATCGCACAACCTTTTAGGTCGCAATAGTGGAAACCTAGGCTAAGATTGTAGATGGTCTTTAGACCTAGCAGGTTTGTGTGTGTGTGTGTGTGTGTGTGTGTACTGTATACACACTTCGTGACACCCATGTTTCTGCAAGTACCCTCACTTGGCCATTCGAGAGTTCACTACGAGTTCATCTGGCAGACTGTGGCCTTTCCACAAACTCCAGGCATTTTCCAGGATATTAGGTCCAGTAGTGGCTGTCTTGCAGGAGCAAGGACTTCTGGTGAGCCTTGTTTGGGCAACAGCCTGGCGCAATGTCATCCAGGTCCTGGAAAAAAAGTTCTAGTTCAGACTCTGATCGAATTGGGAGCCATCATCGAGAGACCAACTAGTCTCATTACAGCAATGACCTGCCTGGAAGCAGTTCTGAATCTCTGAAGAATACAGTAGAATTACCCTCACAGAGAGCAACAGTATAAGTATCTCACTTGAACAAATTATAGCTCTTTCCCATTGGTTGCATCCCACGGTCACAAAAGGGTAAGGAAATAGCCTGTAGTTACCTATGTGGTCCGAGGGGCCCAATGGAAGGTTGACAACGGTATTACCTTTTTATTGTAGTAAGGAAAGATTTGCTTCCTGCACCAGGAACAGTGACTCCACAGAGGAGACAAGTCCCTTTTTGGAGGGAGCTAAGCTAACCAAACTTTCAGCTTATCAGCTACTAGGCATGCCAGTCATCGCAATAAATTACTTGTCAGGTATTCATGCCAATGGAAGACAAGATGTCCAAAGTCAGAGTTGCAGTGGTCGCAGACTAAAGTCCTTCCGAAAACGCATCAAATAGAGCCTCAGCTATGCTGCAAGGACTCAGCAAAATGGGGAAGTCCTATCTTCGTTGTCGAAGGAATGCAAGACTAGTCAACCTCTGTCAAAGGTATCTCCCAGTCAGGTCTGCCAGCCCTTTAGGTTTGGGTTCCTAGAACTTCCTGTCAGAAGGCGTAAGGTACAAAGATTCTGGAGGTCAAGGGATTGTCTCCAAGTCAACAAACCGTTCAAGGGTTCGGCAACAAATAAAGCTTTCAGGATATTGATCTGGCAGTAACCTTGGTGGCTTCCCAGAGGTGGAAGCAGTGAAACTTCTGACATCCAGCTGGGTCTGCAGATTAGCCAATATGTATATTGAACAAACCTAATAGTCTCCAGGATCCTTGTCAGCAGGATCCGCAGTCGTTCAGTGGTGATGAGGACAATAATTGCCCAGTGGCCTGCAAGCCATGATATCCGCAGGTATCAGATCCGAGAACCTCCTATTCTCCTTTCTGAGATCCAGTATCTTCCAAAGTCAGACACGTTATATCTAGATGCTGGAGACCAAGAAGTGAAGGCTCACATGGGGGTCTCACATTTAGTGTTTCAAATCTTATGGAGGCCAGGGCGCCTACTCCAAACTTCAAGTAGATTAGAGCAGGGGAAACCCTACAGAATTCAAGGGATGGGGTCTTCTGTTCCATACTGTAAGGATTGAATTGTATACACGTAAGCCTTAAGTAGTCATTAAAGGATAGATGAGGATCAGTCGTGTCCTCACTCTCTGGGAACCAGTAACTGTTGCATATCTTGGCAAACCAATTCCGAAAGACCTGAGCAGGTTGTTTGTCCCCCCCTGGGGTCTTCCAAATAGTGTGGGATTTGGAACCACATTTGGGGTTTTTTACGAAACATGATTGGATGATAAAATCAGCAGGGCATCTCCTCAATTCAGATCTACCCCTCAGATTTACAGCGACTGCACTTCCAAGTGCACTTGCAGTGCACTTGTAGTGCAAAGTGGATTTGCCTTTCGTAAATGACCCCCATTGTCTCACTCTCCATTCATAGGGATAAGACATCCTCAATATGGCCAGTAACACTGAAGAAGTATTTTTATGACTAATAGGTCTAGAAGGATCTCAGATATATATGTATCAGGCCATAAATTACCTTGTTGTTGAAATTATCAGACAAAGTAGTTCTAGTCTCTTCCTCAGCACTATACAGAGGTCTGCATCTTTACATCTGGGTTAGAACATCATCTTTCTTACATATCCAAACTAAAGTGTTTTGGAGTACCACAAGCATTGAAAATAGATTCAAGGTTGAAGAGAGACATAGAATTGGCCCTTCTTCAAGAAGCAAACAATAGGCTCTTTAGGCCTAACAGCATCAGAAGACAATTACTGTCCATTAAAGACAATCGCAGTGGTGCGGATCAAGTTAGTCAAGGGGCTTAGATGGCTAGGACAAATCCATCTATTGAGGGCAGAGACCGCTTTTCAAGACGTAATGTGCATCCATGGATGGAACTCCAAAGTAGTCCCTCCAGAACTAATATGTAAACTACGACCTGGTCTACATTCAACATGTTGGGGGCCCATTTTAAAGTGGACCCAGTGGCCTTAGCTACAATACATTTCAGTCATTAGTGCGGATAGATCTAATCCTCGGCTTAACCACTTAAGGACCGAGCCTCTTTCTGAGATTTGTTTACATGTTAAAAACAGTTTTTTTGCTAGAAAATTACTTAGAACCCCCAAACAGTATACATTTTTTTTCTAACATCCTAGAGAATAAAATGGCGGTTGTTACAATACTTTCTGTCACACCGTATTTGTGCAGCGGTCTTACAAGAAAAAACTTCGGAAAAAATACACTTTTTTGAATTAAAAAATAAGACAACAGTAAAGTTAGCCCAATTTGTTTTTTTATATTGTGAAAGATAATGTTACGCTGAGTAAATTAATACCCAACATGTCACGCTTCAAAATTGCGCCCGCTCATGGAATGGCGACAAACTTTTACCCTTAATCACCATAGGTGACGTTACAGAGGAGGTCTAGGGATACCTCACATGTGTGGTTTGAACACCTTTTTCATATGCGGGCGCTACTCACGTATGCGTTCGCTTCTGCAGGCGAGCTCGTCGGGATGGGGCACGTTTAAAAAATGTTTTTTTTCTTATTTATTTTACCTTTTTTATTTTTTATTTTTACACTTTTTTTTTTTTTTTAAATTGTGTCACTTTTATTCCTATTACAAGGAATGTAAACATCCCTTGTAATAGAAAAAAAGAATGACAGGACCTCTTAAATATGAGATCTGGGGTCGAAAAAAGACCTCAGATCTCATATTTACAATAAATGTAATTAAAAAAAAAAAGAATTGTCATTTAAAAAAATACTAATAAAAATGGCCCTTTAAGAGCTATGGGCGGAAGTAACGTTTTGAAGTCACTTCCGCCCTGCAATGATATGGAGACGGGTGGGGGCCATCTTCCCCTCACTTGTCTCCATGTCAGGCTAGGGAAAACATCTGATTGTCTCCGCCGTTGCCGACGGCTTCGATAAGCGGTGGAGGGCATCGGAGCGTGGTGGGAAGGGGGGCCTTCTCCCGCCGCCGATAAAAGTGATCTCATGGTGAATCCACCACAGAGACCACTTTTATCTGAAAGCAGGCCGCCTGCTGAAGAAGAGGATACCGGGGTTATGGCAGCTAGCTGCTGCTAAAACAACAATACTCCTCTTTAAAGTCCCGACGTATAACGATGGTGGGCAGTCCGGAAGTGGTTAAACACTTCAGCATTTCCCACCCTTGTCTGGTGATTTGGTACATCCCATATGTATATGCTGCCATGCTGTGTCAGGAAAGAGGAAAATTTTATACTTACCTGATGGTAATTTTCCTTTCCTGATGCAAAGCATGACAGCATATAGGTCCCTCCCAAAAGGGCTTCACAGTGATACTAAGTTACGAGAATGTGGACTGCAGGGAGGAGACTTACTTATATAGTATAACCGGTAAGGGAATAGGGCAGGGGGCGGAGCCTACCCATATGCATATGCTGTCATGCTTTGCATCAGGAAAGGAAAATTATCATCAGGTAAGTATAACATTTTCCTCTATATAAGCTATAATATCGTAAAGGCATATTCTTAAACTCTTTTTATTGCTCACAAACAATTGTACATATATTTTATAAGGTATTGTTCTATGTGTTCAATAAGAAAGAGGACAGAGATGTATCACATATTTGTAAAAAGAAAACCTTGAACAATTTATTAGACAGTTGTTCTGTCATCTTGATTTTGTTTATGGCATGTAAATATACCAACTATAATGAAAAGACATTCTATAAATCAACCAGACAATCCTAAATGTCATCTAGAGTAAAAATAGAATCACACCATTGATTCCATATTTTATGAATGTCTTCTCTGATAAAAACTGCTTTATCAGAGACTTTCCATTGTGGTATGCAAGGGGGAGAAGGATTTACCCAACACAAAGAATTAGCTCTAGGGGCTAAAAACAATGGGGTTGATTTACTAAAGGCAAAAAGACTGTGCACTTTGGAAAGTGCAGTTGCACACGGCAAGAGCAGTTGCTCCAGAGTTTAGTAAATGAGCAGAAGCTCTGCTGACTTTCATCAACCAATCATGTACAAGCAAAAATGCTGTTTTTTTTATTTTCCTTGCATGTGATTGGGTATACTTTGCAAAGTGAAGCTTTACCTCATTTACTAAGCTCTGGAGCAACTGCACTTGCAGAGTGCAATTGCACTTTCCAAGGTGCACAGTCTATTGGCCTTTAGTAAATCAACCCCAATGTTTCTCAGAACAAGTGGGGCTACTGTGTCTTTTCAAGTAAACTCTTGAACACAGATGTTACAGATGTAACACAGACGTTACAATCTGCATATACAGTATTTGTACAATCAACCTTACATTTTCCAAAACTACATAATATATAAAGACCTTCCCAAACTTTCTAATGAATTGGTATATAATCAGGCAGGCCCTTGCACTATATAGTTTAAATGAGATTGTACAATTAGATTGTAATGTGTATGGTAAGCTTAAGAGGTAGGTGGTTGTATTAAATTAGTGAGTACAACAATTACTTATTTTTATAAAAATGTGCATATGTCCTCTTACCGCCTCAGATGCTGCTAGATATGTTTGGGTCCTCCTGCCCTGCCCAGGGATGACTTGCCCTGTACCTGGACCCAATAATTACTGACAAACCTGAAGCTTTTGAAACAGACTACAGGTTAAAGTGTTACTAAACCCACAACAGTAAAATCAGTCTGTATTTGCAGTAAAGCATGCTTGTTATACTCACTGTGGAGCCTAAGGGGTTAATCCTCCGCATTGTGTAAAAAGGCTGTTGAATCCTGTCTTCTCTGATCCTCCCCTTCTTTTACTATCCCCAATCAATTGGAGGCACTCTACGCATGCTCAGTATGGGGTGTATTGCTAGAGAGTTTTTTATTTCTTTGGGGGGGGGGGGTGCAGAGGGTTTAGGGGTCAAGCAGGCTCATAGGACAGTCAAGGGAGAATGAAAACTCCTCCTACAAACTTTACCTAGTGCTCGGCTGGACATTGATAAAGTCCCAAGACTTCTATATACTGCTAATGAGAAAAGGTATTTAGCAGTTAATATTTACTAAAATAATTGCATTTCCATGTTCTGTGTACTGTGGGAGACCAGATATAGTGAATGCAGGGTTCTGGGTTTAGCAACACTTTAAAGCGTAACTCCACTTTTGTTGAGAAAAAAAAATTCCCCTCTGGGTGATCTATGCACATTACAAGGATTTAAACAAACTTTGCTGCAGATTCCTAACTTTTGTTATTCTAAAGAAATCACTGTGTCTGTATCCATGTGGTAAGTGAATCTAATTGGAGTGAATCTAATGGTTTCATAATTATCAATCAGCTGTGCACCTGCAGGGCACTAATGAGGAAAGCTGCTGGGCCTGCATCCCTTAAGACATGATTTCTTTTTTTTGTTTACAAAAGTTTATTTGAAAGACATATAATAAAACGGTTGCAGAGTACAACAATATGGTTTAACATGAGTAGTACATGAAAGTAGAATATACAGAGTTGGGTAATTAGTGAATAAAATATAATGAAGACATAGTATTAAAATGTGAGGGACATATAAAACAAAGCTGATATAGAAGGGTGGTTAATAATGTTTAATCATTAGAATGTAGGTGATACGTTATCATGCAAACCAACAATATATAGGAATGAGTTCTAGAATGAAGTGAAGAATTATAAGCGTTGAGGGTTTGATAAGGGCCAGAACTTCCATTTTTCGTTATAAATATGCATAGTGTCAAATAGGGTATGATGGATTCTTTCGGAAAGTCTAAGTGATTCCATTCTAGATTCCACCTGGGGCCATGGTAGGTTTTGTGATTTCCAATTGAGAGCTATCATCCAGTGTATTGAACTGATTAGAGAGTGGATTAATCTACTGCAGGGAGTTGGAACATCTGGAACTGTAGCGTATAATAAGCATATTTGGGGGGAAAGGGAAATTTTTTTCTTAAGAGGATTTTCTAGAATATTGATTAACTTATCCCATAATGGTTTCAAGAAATCACAGCTCCAAAAGATGTGCATATAACTGCCCTCCAAAGGACAGCCTCTAAAACAGTTCGGGGAGGTAGAGGGGTAGAAGGAGTGTATCCTAGATGGAGTCATGTACCACCTGATGTGAAGTTTTAATGGAGATTCTCTAAATGCAGCAGCACAATTACTTTTGCGGAGGTTTTTGATCATCTTGGTCCACGAGTCCGTTGAGAATGAGCTACCAATCTCTGCTTCCCATCTAATCATGGGGCCTGTTTTTTCGGGTTGGAGAAAGTTATTGAGATTACTATATAGGAAGGATATTAGTCTCTTGTCTCTAGGTGAAGAGATACAGATGTGTTCGAATAAAGTACTGGGGGGGTTGATAGATAGTGAGTAGTATGTAGAGTAGAACTCGCGGACCAAGGCGAAATGATAGTACTCCGAAGAGGGGAAATTGCATCTGGCTTGTAATGAGGCAAAAGATGGAAATTTAGAGCTGAGTGTGATAGACTTTAATGTGGTAAGATTGTTTTTGATCCAGTTGTGAAAGGGTGTGTGGTCAGGGAAAGCGAGCGGAAATCTGGGGTCCCCCAAGAATGAGGCCAATGGAGGAGTTGCAGAGAGGAGTTTAAAGTTATCTTTGATTTTATTCCAAAGAAGTATAAGATGGGCAATTAAAGTGTTTTTTTTAATAAGAATATGGTGTAGTTTTGTGTTGGACCACAAAATTCCTCTAATGTTCAATGGATGAATAGAGGTGGATTCAAAGGTCAACCAGGGGATATTTGCATTAGGGGAAGACCATTGAGCCATTTGTACTAGTTTGGTTGCTAAGAAATAGAGCCAAAGGTTGGGAAGTCCCAGCCCACCTCTATCTTGTGGTCTATGCATGAGATTGTAACTACACCTGGGTTTTTTGTTGTTCCAGATAAATTTATTAATTTCACGTTGTATAGATTCCAGTTTGGTTTTGGGTACATTAATGGGAAGTGCTCTAAAATAGTATAATAATTTTGGAAGGATTGTCATTTTAAAAGCACAAATCCTTCCAAGAAAGGAAATATGGTAAGAGGACCAGATTTTTAACAGTGAGTTGATTCGTGAGAAGAGGGGAAGGTAGTTACTTTTATATAATAGATTATGGGATATTGTAATATTAACTCCTAAGTATTTAAAGGAGTGTGAAGACCAAAGGAAGTTGAAGTTTTTTTTCAGAAGTGAGGTTAGATCTGGGGGGCTGTTTATAGGTAAAATGGAGCATTTGTTAGTGTTAATAAAAAGACCAGAGAGTTTATGGAATGAATGGAGATCAGAGAGGAGGTTGGGTATTGAGATTAGTGGGTCTGTTAAAAACAAAAGTGCGTCATCTGCATAGAGACTGAGTTTAAAGTCATATGGAACTTTTTGATAGCCTTTTATGTTAGGGTTATTTCTAATGGCAGCTGCGAGGGGCTCTATGGCCAAGGCGAAAAGGAGAGGAGAGAGAGGGCAGCCCTGTCTGGTTCCTCTGCTTAGGGGAAAGAAATCAGAGTTGATCCCTGGAATTTTAATTCTGGTTTGGGGTAAATGATAGAGAGCATTAAATCCATGTATAAATTTTTCTGATATGCCAAATTTAGGTAAGAGGTGATTAAGATATGACCAATTAACGCTATCGAAGGCTTTGTGGATGTCAAGGCTAAGTAGATATAGGGGGCGAGAATGAAGGTTGGCATCTTGAACAATGTTTGTGACAAGTCTAATGTTATCGACTATTTGTCTGCCTGGGATAAATCCCGTTTGATCCGTATGGATCAGAGATGTGATAACTGTAGCAAGCCTGTTTGCCAGTAATCTGCCAAATAGTTTAAGGTCGTTATTGAGGACTGAAATAGGGCGAAAATTTTGGGGAAGGGAATGGTCTTTTTCAGGTTTAGGGATTAATGATAAGTTGGCCAATAACATATCTTCTGGGAAGTGACCACCTGATAGGATATAATTGAACATTTTTGTAAGGCTGGGGGTCAGTAAAGAGGCAAATTTTTTATAGTATGATGTGGTGAAGCCGTCTGGGCCTGGTGCTGTAGATGTTTTGAGGTTCTTTATAATATTGAGAATTTCGCTGTCCGTACAAGGATCATTCAATGAAGAAGCTTGGAGTTGGGTAAGTTTAGGGAGTTGAAGGGAGTTTAACCAGTCTAATGTGGTGAGAGGAGGGTGTGTTTGGGGGCCAGAAAGGAGGTTTTTATAGAATGAGGTGAAAATGTTTAGGACATCTTGGGGGTGTGTTACGATATTGCCTTTTTGGTTACGCAGTTTATATACGTGTGGGGGTTTAGTGTCTTGATTTAGTTTCCTGGCAAACATTGATGAGGAAGAGTTGCCATGTAGTAGGAATTTGGCTTTGGAAAATCTGAGGGATTTTTCTGTGTCTTCAGAAAGTAAAGTGTTTAGGGATTTACGTTTAATCTGAATAAGATTTACTATATCTGGAGTAGTATTGTGGTTTAGTTTAATATATAAATCATGTAGTTCTTTTGTAAGACATTTAATTTCTGTCAGTTTAGATTTATTTCTGGCTGCGGCAATATTAATCAAATGACCCCGCAAGACTGCTTTGTGGGCTGCCCAGACTGAGGTAGGGAGGACATCTTCTGAAGTGTTTATGTGGAAGTATTCTTCAATGTGGGTATTTATTTGTTGGACTGTAGAAGGGTTAGATAAGAGAGAATCATTAAGGCGCCAATTAAAAGGGGTAGGAGTCATGCCAATATGGGAGGTATCAAATTCTACTATATTGTGATCTGACCATGGGCATGGGTGTATATCAGTATTTGAAGAGTTTGCCAAGAGGATTGGTGTGCAGAAAATATAGTCTAATCTGGCAAAACAATTGTGGGGGTGAGAATAGTGAGTATAAGCTCTGATACCAATATTATGGGCCCTCCAGGAATCAATGAGTTGCAGTTTGCTAAGAGAGCGGTTTATAGTTTTACTGAAAGCTTTGGAGGAGGGGGCCATTTTACTTCTATCAAGAGCAGGGTGTGCAGAGAGGTTGAAGTCGCCTCCAATTATCAAATGAGGTGAAATATATTGCTCTAATATGTTGAAGAATTTGGTGAAGAATGTTGTCTGGGCCTCATTTGGGGCGTATATAGAGGCTATAGTGATATTTTTCCTATTTATACAGCCTTTCAGTATAATAAATCTACTGTCCACATCTCTGTAGATAGAATGGGGTTCAAAAATTATGGAATTTTTAATGAAAATAGCGACACCACGGGATTTGTTGGAGAATGTAGTATAATGGGATTGGTTGAATGATTTATCAAAATATTGTGGGTGATTGGGAGTAGAAAAGTGGGTTTCTTGCATTAGTATTATATCTGCACCCAATCTCTTGTATTGTTTGAATGCTTTTTTACGTTTATTGGGGGAATTAAAGCCTTGGACATTATGGGAGAATACTTTAAGACCCATAGTAGTTGAGGAAAATAATTCTAATTATATAAATAAGGAACGGTATATACCAAAATAGGGGAAGGAATACTAGTTGGATGATAATGAAGTAGTAAGTTGTATGTGGTTTCATAAAACGAAATGAGATCAATAGCTTTGTGTTGAGGTTTGAATTCAGTGTGTTATTACAATGAGTAATGATTGTTATGCAGTTGAAATTACCCAAAATTAAATGAACTGTAATAAAAAGTCTTTCATAAAATATAATATTTGCATAAGTTGCCATAAGGGCAAAAAAAACAACTATTAATATAACAAGAAAAAGGGGACTGAAGGACATAAGGTCGTTCAGCCTTTTAAATTTTTCCAAAGGACGAGAACGTCCAAATTCCACCAGCGGGGGCCGCAGCAACCCACTAGGGGAAGAAAGGGCCGCAGGCCCCTCTGGTAGAATGGGGGACAAACTAGCGACGGCGGATAGGCCAGGCATTAGTAAAGTAAAGTCTAGGTATGAAACCAAGAAAGAGATTGGTGCATGGTAAACATATAATATAAGTAACATTAGTGTATCACAAAAATGGTATAAGTCCTCAAGAAATAAACGTGGAGAACATTTTTATAATATTTTATGTCTCTCTACCATTACCCTGCTATATCTGGGTTAGAGTGACACAGCAATAATATCTAAACTTAGGTAGAGATAATGCATATTAGATTGGGATACCTGAATAAGTGAGAGGAAAAAAAAAGGAAAAAAAAGCCTGAAAAAACCAGAACATTATATATAGAAAATAATGGAAACATGGGAACATGGGAGTTAGCCTTCTTGACCCCACCACCCCCGTTGCGACCCCTTACAAACTTTTCCTCCCAGATACAAAAGGTCCTTGAAAAATTAGGACGAAAAAACAAAAATAGTATTGTTCGTCTGGGTAGGAGATTGAATAGGTGATTTGCTCTAAGTTTTGAGCTAGAGTTGATTGTAGAATCAGGGGCATTTTCAGTAAGCAAGAGGATATATACTCCACTGGGGAGTTAGGACGAAGCTGGAGATAGAAGGACACCACATGCAGTGGTCATAAAGTCACAGGCTTGATTGTTGTGTGAACAGATCAGGCGACACGATCTTGGGGGGAGTGTTGTTGCCATCTTCTTTGGTCTCTTGGGATGCGTCTGGTCGAAGGTGTGGACCATATAGGTGAAGATCTGGGAGTGGCGGGCAAACGCTGTGATGGTTGTGGGTCTAGTAGACCTAGTTTAATGAGTAAATCTTTTCCTTCAATGACGTTATAGACCGTATAGGAATTACCATTATGGGTTAATGATAATTTGAATGGGAATCCCCATCTGTACTTGATTCTGGCTGATTGAAGAACATTTGTGACTTCTTTCATTCTGCGTCTTCGGTCCAAAGTCGCAGGGGAGATGTCAGGAAAGATCTGCAGCCTTGTTCCATCTAATTCTATGGATGGGGAATTTCTGGCAGCACGCATTACATCTTCTTTGGTAAGAAAGTCTTTCATGCACATTATAATATCTCTTGGAGGTTTATCTGCTGTAGGTTTTGGGCGCAGTGCCCTGTGCATTCTATCACAAGCAAAAGCAGAGAGGGGTTTGTCTGGTACGAGATCATGGAAAAGCTTTGTAATAACTTTATTTATGTCAGTGACTGACTCTGGGACACCACGCACTCTTATATTGTTCCTCCTGTTTCTATTATCGAGGTCTTCGATATGAGCTTGCATGAAAGAAAAACTGTCTGCCAATGTTTCATAGTCCTTTCTGAGGTCATTATGTGCAATGGCTAGTTCATCATGCTTGGCTTCTAATAGGTCAGTGCGGCCTCCTATGCTAGCAATCTCTTGTGAGAGGGCTGTGGTAGACTTGTGAATCTCTCTTTCTAGTTTGTCCACAAATCTGTCATAGATTGCTGAGAGGCTTGCATCCAGGTCAGCTTTAGAAAGGGGTTGAGGGTACTCACTGTCTTTAGCTGTGTGTTCCGGACCGCTGGAGGCCGCATGATGGCCGGCGCCATTTTGGGTCTTCCTCTCCATAGTAATGAGGTAGTTTGTGAGGGTATGCTGGGAGCGGTTCTGTCGCTCTTTTTTGCTGGATGGCATGCACAAGATGATCCCGCAGGGGTGATCGGTCGGATGGTGCTATTTTTAGCTGGGAATAGCCCCGGGTATCGTGCCTGGCCTGCCTCGTCGGACGGAGCTCAGCTCAGCAGCTTCCGTTCCGCATCGCGCCGCGCATGCGCCCCCTAAGACATGATTTCTTATTGGGGGTATCTCACCAAAAATGACATTTTTGTTGCAGGGGATGCCTGAAATCTGATTTGTATCTTAGGGCAGACTCCTGGGAAAATTGATGAGCCAATCACACAAGCAGGAAATGATGATTCTGGGGGGCGTTCTGTACACATTCTGTGTACAGAACACCTCCAGGTAGCCATATTGCATTGCATTTTCAGAAAATTATAGAGCTGCAGATTGAAAAGGAAAGGACATTTTTAATAACATTCAATTACAATATGACTTGTGTCACAATTGTATATGCTATATTATTTTTTCTTTATTTGTTATTTTTTTCCCCAAACTGGAGTTACCCTTTTAAGCTTGGGTTAAACAATTGTAAGTACAATATCATAACAGTCATCAATCCTGGCACTGTCAATCAGAAGGTACCAGCACAGTTATGCCCCGTACACACGGTCGGATTTTCCGATGGAAAATGTCCGATCGGAGCGTGTTGTCGGAAATTCCGACCGTGTGTGGGCTCCATCGGGCATTTTCCATCGGATTTTCCGACACACAAAGTTGGAGAGCAGGAGATAAAATTTTCCGACAACAAAATCCGTCGTCGGAAATTCCGATCGTGTGTACACAAATCCGACGGACAAAGTGCCACGCATGCTCAGAATAAATAAAGAGATGAAAGCTATTGGCCACTGCCCCGTTTATAGTCCCGACGTACGTGTTTTACGTCACCGCGTTTAGAACGATCGGATTTTCCGACAACTTTGTGCGACCGTGTGTAGACAAAACAAGTTTGAGCCAACATCCGTCGGAAAAAATCCTAGGATTTTGTTGTCGGAATGTCCAAACAAAGTCCGACCGTGTGTACGCCCTATAAGAAATACACAGGAGAATGGTCTGTATGAGTCTCAGACTCTGACTAATCCTCTGGCCAGTGAAATAATGTAGTCATAGTGCTGCCAACTATGGTGTCCTTTAAGTGCTCAAAGAACTTAGCCAGGTCATAGCTAGATCATTATTTCTAACCTTTAAGGACAGCTTACTAACCGGAATGGTACCAGCAGACTGGTAGAAAGCTAATGTGTACCGATTGTCAAATAAAGGGCCAAGGTACATACCAGGAAACTACAGGCCAGTTTCATCAATTACATCAATTTTGTCTACTTTGTAAACTATTGGAGGGGATGATAAGGGACCATATCCAAGAATTTGCTGATAAAAATAGTATCATTAGTAGTAACCAGTAGGGATGAGCTTCGCGTTCGAGTCGAACCCATGTTCGACTCGAACATCGTCTGTTCGCCCGTTCGCCGAATTGAGAACGATATGGGCCGTTCGCGCCAAATTCGTGTGGTGCGTCACGGCCCATAATTCACTGCGGCATCGCAGTGCATTGCTGGCTGATGATTGGCCAAGCATGCACTATGACCCGCATGCTTGGCCAATCAGAGCGCCGTCTGAACAGAGAGCTGTAATTGGCCAAAGCCAAGGAGGCTTTGGACAATTATGGTTTAGGGGATTTAGTACACGCCCCACACTATATAAGGCCGCCTGCACGGCGGCCCTGTGTAGCCTGTGTTCCGACGTTGAAAGAGATAGACAGAGAGACAGTGTCATTTAATTTAAGTTAGATAGATTAGGCAGGACAGTCAGTGAGTTAGCTGCACTTACAGTGTATTGTGTATATATATATATATGCATCCCAGGTGTTGTGTGTGTATGTGTATATATATATATATACACACTGTATTCAGTTTAGCTAGATCCGTTCCAGTTATCTTCCTACTGACAGGCAGGCTTGTCTCGTTACAGTGATTACAGCTACCTGAAGAAAATTGCTGGTGTTCTTTTGATCCTATTAGTACCACAGTCAGGTAGCTAGACTATTTACAGTTAGTGTAGTGCATCCTCCTCACAGTGTTCAGTTAAAGCTACAAGTTAGTTTAGTGTGACCTCTGCACAGTGTTCAGCTAAAACTACGAGTTAGTGTAGTGCGTCCTCCTCACAGTGTTCAGCTAAAACTACAAGTTAGTGTAGTGCGTCCTCCTCAGAGTGTTCAGCTAAAGCTACAAGTTAGTGTAGTGCGTCCTCCTCGCAGTGTTCAGCTAAAACTACAAGTTAGTGTAGTGCGACCTCTGCACAGTGTTCAGCTAAAGCTACAAGTTAGTGTAGTGCGACCTCTGCACAGTGTTCAGCTAAAGCTACAAGTTAGTGTAGTGCGACCTCTGCACAGTGTTCAGCTAAAGCTACAAGTTAGTGTAGTGCGAGCTCTGCACAGTGTTCAGCTAAAGCTACCTGTAAAAGGTTGGTGGTGTTTTCCTGATCCTATCACTACCGCAGGCAGCTAAATAAGCTACAAGTTAGTTTTTTGCGAGCTCTGCACAGTGTTCAGCTAAAACTACAAGTTAGTGTAGTGCGACCTCTGCACAGTGTTCAGCTAAAGCTACAAGTTAGTGTAGTGCGTCCTCTGAACAGTGTTCAGCTAAAACTACAAGTTAGTGTAGTGCGACCTCTGCACAGTGTTCAGCTAAAGCTACAAGTTGGTATAGTGCGTCCTCTGAACAGTGTTCAGCTAAAACTAGAAGTTAGTGTAGTGCGACCTCTGCACAGTGTTCAGCTAAAGCTACAAGTTAGTGTAGTGCGTTCTCTGAACAGTGTTCAGATAAAACTACACGTTAGTATAGTGCGACCTCTGCACAGTGTTCAGCTAAAGCTACAAATTAGTGTAGTGCACCTCCTCACAGTGTTCAGCTAAAACTACAAGTTAGTGTAGTGCGAGCTCTGCACAGTGTTCAGCTAAAGCTACAAGTTAGTGTAGTGCGAGCTCTGCACAGTGTTCAGCAAAAGCTACAAGTTAGTGTAGTGCGTCCTCCTCACAGTGTTCAGCTAAAACTACAAGTTAGTGTATTGCGAGCTCTGCACAGTGTTCAGCTAAAGCTACCTGTAGAAGGTTGGTGGTGTTTTCCTGATCCTATCACTACCGCAGGCAGCTAAATAAGCTACAAGGTAGTTTTTTGCAAGCTCTGCACAGTGTTCAACTAAAGCTACCTGTAGAAGGTTGGTGGTGTTCTCATACTACAGGCAGGCAGTTGATTTTGCTAGCTGCAGTATCATATATATATATCCCAGCTTAGTGCAGCTACAGGCCATTAGTATGTCCGGAAGGCCAACACGGAGAGGCAGACAGTGACAAGCCAATAAAAGAGGGCAAGCAGGCTCTGTGTCTAGAGGCAACAGTGCTGGTCGTAGAGACGGTGCATCCTCATCAGCACGTGGCCGTGGGACACGCTTGGCCTTTTTTCGGCAGCTGGCCGTGTTGAGCCGCAACATGCGGAAGACTTGGTCGAGTGGATGACCAAGCCGTCCTCATCCTCCTCATCCTCTCCCACCCATGCTCAGGGTACTTTGTCTGGCAAAGCAGCTGCCAACGCGGCCTCTTCCCTCGGCTCAATGGCATCAGTGACTCCTTCCCTAGCCCCACCATGTCCTCCTGAGGAGTCCCTCGAACTGTTTGATCACAGTGTTGGGTACATACTCCAGGAGGACGCCCAGCATTTAGAAGACTCTGATGATGATACTGAGCTAGATGAAAGCAGTAACGTGAGCATGGACAGAGGGGGTGCCCAAGAAGGACAGAAATCTGGCAGTCATGCTCCCCCTGCTGCAGCATACTGCCAGGTTTGCTCCAGTGATGAGGAGGGAGGGGATGATGAGGTCACTGACTCAACGTGGGTGCCTGATAGGAGACAGCAGGAGGAGGAGGCACATCACCAACGAGGCAGGATGCCCTCCAGGGGCCAGCCTAAGGGCAGCACACTGACTGCATCACACCCCAAAGCGCCGCATGTGCAGGGCGCTGCTGTCTCTGTGCGTTATTCCAAAAGTTCTTTGGTGTGGGCCTTTTTTTGAGACGAGTGCATCAGATCGCACCGCTGCTATTTGTAACATATGTCTCAAGCGTATCTCGCGTGGCCAAAACATCTCCCGCTTGGGCACCACATACTTGACCAGACATATGTTGACCTGTCATGCAGTTCGTTGGCAAGCGTATCTAAAAGACCCACACCAAAGAACAAAGAGGACCTCTCCTTGCTCCTTATCAGCTGAGATCTCCAACCCCACTATACCTTCAGTCCTCTCTGAGACCTGCAGAGAGGAATGAAGGTGTAGAATTAGTAGTGTCACAGCCAAGTACTTGTGGGCAATCTGCTTTCGGTACACCAACGTCAGATTGTACCAGGCAAATTTCCCTGCCCCAGCTGCTGCACCGCCGAAAGAAGTTCGCTCCCAGCCATCCACATGCCCAGCGGTTGAATGCTAGCTTGGCAAAATTGCTAGCACTTCAACTGCTGCCTTTTCAGTTGGTGGACTCTGCCCCCTTCCGTGAGTTTGTGGAATGTGTGGTTCCTCAGTGGCAGGTACCCAAATGCCACTTTCTCTCACGGAAGGCGATTCCGTCTCTCTACCGGCATGTGGAAGGCAATGTCTTGGCCTCGCTGGACAGGGCGGTCAGCGGTAAGGTGCATATTACCGCAGACTCATGGTCCAGCAGGCATGGACAGGGACATTACCTAAGTTTCACCGCGCATTGGGTGACTCTGCTGGCAGCTGGGAAGGATGCAGGACAAGGTGCAGTAGTGTTGAAGGTTGTTCCACCACCACGCCTCCAAAATGCCACTACTAATGATTGTGACACACCTCTCTCCTCCACCCCCTCCTCTTCTTCTTCCTCCATGGCCTCTTCCTGTGCTTTGTCCTCGGAACCAGCGGTGCTCCGTAGCCATTCAAGGGGCTACGCAAGTATGCAGGCCAAAAGATGCCATGTGATGCTTGAGCTGGTGTGCTTGGGGGACAGGAGCCACACTGGGGCAGAGGTTCTGTCAGCTCTGCAGGGGCAGGTTCAGAGGTGGTTGACGCCACGCCAACTTAAGGCAGGAATGGTGGTTTGCGACAATGGCACCAACCTCCTCTCTGCCCTCCGACAGGGACAAATGACCCATGTGCCCTGTTTGGCTCACGTCCTTAACTTGGTGGTGCAGCGGTTCTTGGGCAGGTACCCGGGCTTACAGGATGTCCTGAGGCAGGCCAGGAAAGTCTGTGTGCATTTACGCCGGTCATATAATGCCAGTGCTCGGCTGGCAGACCTCCAAAAGGAGTTTAACCTGCCCATGAACCGCCTAATCTGTGACATGCTCACCAGGTGGAACTCAACGTTGGCCATGCTGCAGCGGCTGCGCATGCAGCAGAGGGCCATCAATGAGTACCTGTGCGACTATGGCACCAGGACAGGGTCAGGGGAACTTGTTTTTTTTTTACCCATGCCAGTGGGCCATGATAAGGGATGCATGCACTATCCTGTCACCATTTGAGGAGGCCACGAGGATGGTGAGCAGTGACAGTGCATGCATCAGTGACACTGTCCCCCTTGTCCACCTGTTGGAGCACACGCTGCGTGGAATAATGGACAGGGCACTTGAGGCAGAACAGAGGCAGGAAGAGGAGAACTTCCTTAGCTCTCAAGTCCTCCTTTATCCAGACAGTGTTCCTGTGTGCCCGCCGATCACACAGGAAGAGGAGGAGGAGGATTGTGTCAGTATGGAGGTGGAGCCTGGCACTCAGCATCAGCAGCAGCCTTTAAGGGATCAGTCCCAAGAAACACATGGACTTGTACGTGGCTGGGAGGAGGTGGCTGCGGACCATGTTGTCCTTAGTGACCCAGAGGACTCCGGACCGAATGCCTCAGCAAACCTACGCTGCATGGCCTCCCTGATCCTGCAAAGCCTGCGTAAGGATCCTCGTATTCGTGGTATCAAGGAGAAGGACCAATGCTGGCTGGCAACCCTCCTTGATCCACGTTACAAAGGTAAGGTTACAGACCTTATCTTGCCGTCGCAGAGGGAGCAGAGGATGAAACATCTTCGGGAGGCCTTGCAGAAAGGTCTGTGCAACGCGTTCCCAGAGACTGGGAGGTTGCAAACTCCTGTTTCTGGACAACGTGTTGCTGAGGCTTCGGTCAGTCAAAGAAGGATCGGTGGAGAAGGTGGCCATCTAAATGATGCGTTCAGACAATTTTTTAGTCCGCAGCCCCAAGGTATGATCGGTTCCAGCAACCATCGCCAGCGTCTGTTTTACATGGTGCAGGAATACCTAGGGGCAAGATCTGACTTGGACACCTTTCCCACTGAAAATCCTCTGGGTTACTGGGTCTTGAGGATGGATCACTGGCCAGAGCTTGCACAGTATGCAATTGAGCTACTGACCTGTCCTGCATCCAGCATTCGTTCGGAACGCACATTCAGTGCTGCTGGAGGCTTTGTAACCGATTACAGGGTACGTCTGTCCACCGACTCGGTCGATCGACTGACCTTCATAAAAATGAATCAGTCTTGGATCACCACCAGCTACCAAGCACCTGATGCTGATGTAACCGAATAATTTTTTTTTGAAATCTCAGATCCCTTCAAAGACTGCCTATGCTGATGCTGAGTGACTATTCTGAGTAATTATCCTCTTCCTCCTCAATGATCACGCTGATAGCTTGTAAGAACATTTTTGGTTCTGGGCGCCGCCACCAGTGCCTAAGGCCCAATTTTTCAGCCCCTGTTTAACAGGGGCGTGTAATTACAATTTTTGATGCAATACTTTGCAGCAGGGCTCGTTCCTGCCTTCCAACTAGAGTATCTGTGAGGGGTTGCAGTGTTGTGGCACCAGCACCAGTGCCTAAGGCCCAATTTTTCAGCCCCTGTTCAACAGGGGCATGTAATTACAATTCTTGATCTAATATTTCACAGCAGGGCCCGTTTCTGTGCCCACCAAGAGCGAGTGAGGACTTACAGTGTTGTGGCACCAGCACCACCACTACCACCAAAGGCCCAATTTTTCTGCCCTTTTTCAACAGGGGCATGTAATTACAATTCTTGATCTAATATTTCACAGCAGGGCCCTGTGAGGGCTTACAGTGTTGTGGCCACAACACCGCCTAAGGCCCAGATTTCTGCTGAGTATATAGGGCAGGCCCCTACTTTCAAACATCCAACTTACAAACGACTCCTACTTGCAAATGGAAGGAGACAACAGGAAGTGAGATGAAATCTACCCCTAGGAAGGGAAATTCTCTCCTGCAAGAGTTAATATGGGAAAAACATTTATCCTTTCCACTGATGCTTTATCACCAATCCTTGTTTCACAAAAAACCCCAAATTTTCAAAAAACATTTGTCATTGGGACAAAAAGGGAGGTGAAATCTTCTGAAGAGGAGCACAGACAGCAAAACAAATGTCACAGGGGTGATAACCCTTCCCTATGTTTTCCAAAAAGCTTAAAATAGATTTTTTGGCTGGAGCTAAACACGTTAAAAATGTACCAGTTCAAAATTACAAACAGATTCTACTTAACAACAAACCTACAGTCCCTGTCTTGTTTGCACCGCCTGTATACTGCTGTTCAGAGTACAGAGCCTGTATACTGCTGTTTCCTTTTTTAATTTGGGTGCGGGGTTCCCCTTAATATCCATACAAGACCCAAAGGGCCTGGTAATGGACTGGGGGGTACCCATGCTGTTTGTCTCACTGATTTTTATCCATATTGCCAGGACCCGACATTACATTAAAGCCGCAAGCAGTTTTAAAAGACTTTTTTTCCTTTAAAAATGGCAATTTGTGCAGGGACTGTTCTAAGCATGGGAAACACGCGCCACTTTACAGGCATACTATAGACACCCCCAGGTACGATATTTAAAGGAATATTTCACTTTTTTTTTTACTTTAACCACTTAACAACCGGCCCATAGCCAAATGACGGCTACAGGGCGGTTGTTTAACTCTGTGAGGGCGTCCAGGGACGTCCTCCCAGAATTCTGCTCTCCAGCGCCCCCTAGGGCGCGCACTCGAGAGCATCCATGACCGCCGGGTCCTCACAGATACCGGTAAATGGCCGCTGATCGCGGCCGTTTACCATGTGACCGCTCCGTCAAATGACGGAGCGATCACATGTAAACAAACCGGCGTCATCCTCCCCCTCTCCTCCCCTCCTGTGTACCGATCGGTACACAGTGACCGGAGAGGCGGATGGATGGATGGCTGCAGCGTTGTGGGCTGCATCTGTAGTGCCCACAGCGCTGCACAGAGACATCCAGCCATCCATCCATCCATGCTCAGCCATCCCCACTACTCTGCATGCCTTGCAATGCTGTGCAATACTCTGCAATTCCCTCTGCAATGCCCCACAATACTCTGCCATACCCCGCACTACCCCTGCAATACTCTGCCATACCCTGCAATACCCCGCAATACTCTGCCATACCCTGCAATACCCCGCAATACTCTGCCATACCCTGGAATACCCCGCAATACTCTGCCATACCCTGGAATACCCCGCAATACTCTGCCATACCCTGGAATACCCCGCAATACCCTGCAATACCCTGAAATACTCTGCCATACCACGCAATACTCTGCCATACCCTGGAATACCCCGCAATACTCTGCCATACCCTGCAATACCCTGAAATATCCCACAATACCCAGCCATACTCTGCAATACTCAGTGATACCCAGCCATACTCTGCAATACTCAGTGATACCCAGCCATACTCTGCCATACCCAGCCATGCTCTGCAATACCCTGCAAAAATCTGCAATACTCTGCCATAACCCGCAATACTCTGCCATAACCCGCAATACTCTGCCATACCCAGCCATACTCTGCAATACTCAGCCATACTCTGCAATACTCGGTGATACCCAGCCATACTCTGCAATACTCGGTGATACCCAGCCATACTCGGCGATACTCTGCAATACTCAGTGATACCCAGCCATACTCTGCCATACCCAGTCATACTCGGCGATACTCTGCAATACTTGGTGATACCCAGCCATACTCTGCCATACCCAGTCATACTCGGCGATACTCTGCAATACCCAGCCATGCTCAGCCATACCCGGCCATGCTCAGCCATACCCAGCCTCTGTATGTGGCCAGGCTGTGGAAGTCTCACACATGTGGTATCGCCGTACTCAGGAGGAGTAGGAGAATCTATTTTGGGGGGTCATTTTTGGTATATACATGCTATGTGTTAGAAATATTGTATAAATGGACAACTTTGTGTTAAAAAAAAAAAGCGTTTTAACCACTTCCCGCTTTCCATCATACGACGTCCTTGACTTTGTGCGGGGATATCTGAAAGATGGGTGCAGCTACAGGCATCATTCAGATATCATCTTTTTCAGCCGGCGATTCCCTACACCATAAGAATGATCATAGCGGCTGTTACACTGCTTGATCGTTCTTACGGGAGGCGAGAGGGGACACCCCCCCCTCCCGCCGCCCTCCGGTGCTTCTACCGACTCACTGCTACGATCGAAACCAGGATCTTTTTTTTTTTTATTTCAGGAACAGCCTAGAGGTAAGATGTGGGGTCTTATTGACCCCATATCTCACTGTAAAGAGGACCTGTCATGCCATATTCCTATTACAAGGGATGTTTACATTCCTTGTAATAGGAATAACAGTGATCAAAAACATTTTTTTTTTGGAAAAAAGTGTCAAACTAAAATAAATAAAGTAAAATGAACAATAAAAAAAAAAAAAAAAATTTTTTAAAGCGCCCCTGTCCGTGTGCTCGCATGCAGAAGTGAACGCATGTGTAAGTCCCGCCCACATATGAAAACAGTGTTCAAACCACACATGTGAGGTATTGCTGCGATCAGTAGAGCGAGAGCAATAATTTTGGCCCTAGACCTCCTCTGTAACTCAAAATTTGTAAGCAGTAAAAAATTTTAAAGCGTTGCCTATGGGGATTTTTAAGTGGCGAAGTTTGGCGCCATTCCACAAGCGTGTGCAATTTTGAAAGGTGACATGTTAGGTATCTATTAACTCGGCGTAACTCCATCTTTCATATTATGCAAAAACATTGGGCTAACTGTTTTGTTTTTTTTTTTAAAGCAAAAAACAGTTTTTTTTCCAAAAAAAACGCGTTCGAAAAATTTCTGCGCAAATATCGTGCGAGATAAAAAGTTGCAATGACCGCTATTGTATTCTCTAGGGTCTTTGCTAAAAAAACATATATAATGTTTTGGGGTTCTATGTAATTTTCTAGCAAATAAATGATGATTTTTACATGTAGGAGAGAAATGTCAGAATTGGCCTGGGTGCTCCAGAACGCCTGAAGGTGCTCCCCTGCATGTTGGGCCTCTGTATGTGGCCACGCTGTGTAAAAGTCTCACACATGTGGTATCGCCATACTCAGGAGTAATAGCAGAATGTGTTTTGGGGTGTAATTTGTGGTATGCATATGCTGTGAGTGAGAAATAACCTGCTAATATGACAATTTTGTGAAAAAAAAAAAAAAGAAAAAAAAAAACTTGATTTTGCAAAGAATTGTGGGAAAAAATGACAACTTCAAAAAACTCATCATGCATCGTTCTAAATACCTTGGAATGTCTTCTTTCCAAAAAGGGGTCATTTGGGGGGTATTTGTACTTTTCTGGCATGTTAGGGTCTCAAGAAATGAGATAGGCCGTCAGTACTTCAGGTGTGATCAATTTTCAGATATTGGTACCATAGCTTGTGGACGCTATAACTTTCACAAAGACCAAATAATATACACTAATTTGGGTTATTTTTACCAAAGATATGTAGTGGTATAAATTTTGGCCAAAATATATGAAGAAAAATTACTAATTTTCAAAATTTTATAACAAACGAAGAAAAATTTATTTTTTTACAGATTTTTCGGTCTTTTTTCTTTTATAGCGCAAAAAATAAAGAACCCAGCGGTTATTAAATACCACCAAAAGAAAGCTCTATTTGTGTGAAAAAAGGACAAAAAATTCATATAGATACAGTGTTGCATGACTGAGTAATTGTCATTCAAAATGTGAGAGCACCAAAAGCTGAAAATTGGTCTGGTTATTAAGGGGGTTTAAGTGCCCAGTGGTCAAGTGGTTAAGCATCATTAAAATCAGTGCTCCCGAAAAAACAGCCATTTTTAAAAGTTTTTTTTGCATTGATACATGTCCCCTGGGGCAGGAGCCGGGTCCCCAAACCCTTTTTAGGACAATACCATGCAAATAAGCCTTTAAAATGAGCACTTTTGATTTTAAACGTTCGAGTCCCATAGACATCAATGGGGTTCTAACGTTCGTGCAAATTTTCGGTCCGTTCGTAGGTTCTGGTGCGAACCGAACTGGGGGGGGTGTTTGGCTCATCCCTAGTAACCAACATGGGTTTATGAAAGATCGTTCTTGCCAGGCCAACCTGTTAACATTCTATGAGTAAGTGAGCTGTAATCTGAATAAAGGAAGACCTGTAGATGTAGTTTGTCTAGATTTTGCCAAATGTGTTTGACACGGTACCCCTTAAATGCTTAATTTACAAACTGAGGTTTGTTGGCAATGATTTATTTATATATTTAATTCTTTATAACTTGTTCATAAACGATATAGAGTTTTCTATAAATAGTACAATCTCAGTATTTGCTGATGATATTAGGCTAAGCAGGGTAACAACTGCACAACATGATATTGAAACTTTACAAGAAAACCTCAACAACATGATTTAATTTAAGTAGAAAGGAAGAGTTTGTTGGACTTCAAATGAGGGAACGCCATGTCAGGAGAAAACAACAACATAGAAGTGAAGTTATAGTACATGATTTATTACAATCTAGAATACATATCAAATATTTTGTATCAAATAGATAGGTAGTCACAAGACTTACACTAAATATGCTGCTCATAGCATGCAATGCAGATAGAAAATAAACATGGCAAATATACATGGTATAATAAATCGATTGGAAAACATATGTAATAGATACAAGTAACTGTTGACATTTAGTGGCACTCAACGCGTTTCCTGGCATTACAGCCATTCATCAGGAGTGTTGTGAAGTAATATACTAGGAAGGAAATGAACAGGGGTTAACGATAATGCCCTTAGAATAAGGGGAAACAGAAGGATTATATCCCAACAAGATGGAGATAGGTTGGGATACTTACTACACAGCCTCAAGACCAGGTCCGTTATCCGCCAAGGAAGACGGGGGTAACAGGCATGATGTCTCCCCCTGGGTTGAGACGGGGAAACCCTCCAAGTACGGAGAACAATGCCCGGAGCCCGACACAGTGGTCACAGCATGATCCAATAGACTACCGTATGTGTGCACAAAAGGTGCATAGTGTTCCTAGAAATTATTTAATTTAATGTTAGCTGTAAACAACAAGCATATACTGAAAAGATAAAACCACTTAACTAAGATTTCTTCCTGAAAGGCAATTTCATAATGTGCTAGAATGCACCGCATGATTGAGATGAACCAAGCACAAGTTTCACAAATTAACACATCTATTTGGTAACACCAGACTTTTTTTCAGAGCCTTCTAGCAGGAGATATAAGCAGTAGAACTCACCATAGTGTGTCCGGCAGAGGGCAGGGGTTGTTACTCACTAGTTTGTTGGCTTGTGGTTCTTCAGTGGTGATAGACTCTTTAGAACAATCTGCTCTTGAGTCACGCATTGATCCCATGGTGGGTCACATAACCTTTTACTCTCTGGGTCCCAACACTTCTCTGTGAAAATATCCCATTGTGATATCGGGAGGCTGTGAAAAGGCTGTCTCCCTTACTTCTAGTATCTTAATTTCTTCCTCAGGCTGGAAGGGTGACATTAATGAATTGCAAAACATTCTCTGTTGGGGCCTTCTGCTTTTGAACTAGATATTGGTACATCAGCCGCACAAGATGGACACTCTCTGGCAAAGAGTCACACTTAAAGGCAATGAGAGCTAGAAATCATCTCACCAGGTCCTTGTTATTTCTCACAATCCAAGAACCCTCTGTAGACTCAGAAGGTCAGGAATACATAATGACCAATGTATCAAAGGTGCCTGGATGGCAGAAAACCAAGGCGTCAAATGACAGCTTGATCTGTAGGTAACCTCACATGGATACCTCTCTGCTCCACTGACTTGAATCTCTAAGTCTTTAAAGTTGTTTTAAATATATATATTTTTTTTACCTAAAATAAAAATATGTTATACATGGTGTAACATATGGTGTTGCACAGAGTGGCCCCTCTGCTTCTGGTGTCCTACGCTGGCGCTTCCTGCTCCTCCTCTTCTGTGTCTGCCCCCATAGCAAGCCACTTGCTATATAGACAGACGTGTGCTCTCGCTTCTGAACCAGGCTGCTTGCGTCCATAGATGGCCCTGCCCCCACTTTCAGCTCACAGGATTTGATTGACAGCAGCAGGAGAAAATGGCTCCCACTGCCTGTTCTGTGTCCTGTGAATGCAGGCAGAGAGGAGAGAGCTGCTACAGACAGGCACAACACTGGATAGAGTGAAGACTGAGATAAGTATTTTGGGAGGGGGCCCATACTGCCACTGGGACATTCTTTTACCTTAATGCAGGAAATTCATTAAAGGAAAAATGTACTGACTTTAGAACCACTTTAAGCTCTCATTGGGACATGTACGTCACATGCTTTTGTAGAAACTTGATACAGCAGAGTCAATTGGGCACCTGAATTGAAATCTTTTGTATTATGACGGACTGTCCTTTTTTGAATGGCATAAATAAATACCGAAGTAGGCAAAGTAGGATATCTTTGAAGTATCACTTGAAGTTATACTTTAAGGCTCAGGTCACCCCTTCTTCTTTTTTGCACATTGTCTTGACTGGAACCTAGCTGCTCTGACACCCACCCGGCTCTTTCCCTAGGGCCCTCAAAATGTTATTGGCAACTTCTGAAAGCATTTAATCATCTATAGAATTGGACAAACTTGCTTGTAGTGGCCTACAACCCCACAATGGAAATCTGAACCAGCCGACTGTGTCAGCTGAGTAGCTTGAGATGTCTCTCCATGTTGTGTCATAAATCTTGTTACTGGTAGAGTTACCATCTCCATTATTTGAGACACCTCTCTTTTCAGTTTGGCCGTTTCTAAATGGATGTTAGCTGCACTTAATTGTTTTACTCCAACTAACAGTTCTTGTTCTTCACACAACCTGACAGTATTGACTGGGTCAATCTTACTGACTTGGCTTGCACTTCCTGATGCAGTCAGATAAGCCCTCACATGTAGTGCTACCCTATCAGGAATAGTTGGCTTTGTTTGGGTCCTCCTGCCCTGCCCAATGATAACCTGCCCTGCATCTGACAATCACTGATACCTGAAACTGTGGAATGGGCTTCATTGGGTCTATCTTACTGACTTGGCTTGTATTTCCTGGTGCAGTCAGATGAGCCCTCACATGTAGCACTACTCCATCAAAAATCGCTGGATTTGTTTGGGTCCTCCTGCCCTGCCCAATGATGACCTGCTCTGTACCTTGACCTGACAACCACTGACATACCTGAAACTGTGCAATGGGCTTCACTGAAACAGGAAAAGCCCTGCAAGGGAAGTTTAACCATTTCCCACCCTGCCTATAGCAGCATGATGGCCCGGCGGTGGTTCTGTTATCCTGACTTGACGTCATATGATGTCTTTCAGGATAACATGCTGGCGCGCACTCGAGGGGGCATGCAGCTAGGTGATCTGTGGTGTGGCGTGTTAGTCTGACACACCGCATCTCTGATCATGGTAAGGAGCCTCTGACGGAGGCTCCTTACCACGTGATCGGCTGTGACCAATCACAGCTGATTATCGCGTGAACAAGAAAGTGCTGGAAAATGGCTTTCCGGCGAAGGTCTACGCTGATAATCAGCACATTGATTATCAGCGCAGCCCCCATGAGAGGTGCCCATCACAGCTGCAAATCCGTGCCCATCAGCTGCCAGTCAGTCCCCATCAGTAACAACTGTCAGTACCTCATCATCAATGCCATCCATTAGTGTCCATCAGTGCCTCCTATCAGTGCCCATCAGTGCCACATATCAGTGCTGCATAGCAGTGCCACCTATTTTGCCCATCAGTGCCCATCGATTCTACATATTAGTGCCTCATCACCAGTGCCCATCAGTGCTGCCTCAGTGTCCGTCAGTGAAGGAGAAAACAAAATTTTATAACAGAAACAAAGAAAAACTCTTTTTTTTCCTCAAAAATTTCAGTCTTTTTTAGTTTTTTTAGCAAAAAATAAAAACTGCAGAGGTGATAAAATACCACCAAAGGAAAACTCTATTTGTGGAGAGAAAATGATAACAATTTAGTTTGGGTACAGTGTTGCATGAACCTGCAAATATCATTAACCCCCCTGGCGGTATTCCCGAGTCTGGCTCGGGGTGGATTTTTCATACCAAAAGCGGTATCCCCGAGCCAGACTCGGGTTAGCATTGCAGGATCCAGGAAGAGTTTACTTACCTTGTCTCCTGGATCCTGCGATGTCTCTCCGCTGTGATCGGCGAGCCGCTGTGTCTCGCTCGATTCACAGTGCCGAGCTCCGTTCCCTGCGAGCGTTGCGACGCACGGGGACGGAGTTCGGCGGCAAATTCAAAAAGTGAAACACACAGTACAGATACAGCATACTGTAATCTTACAGATTACAGTACTGTATCAAATAATTACACATCCCCTTTGTCCCTAGTGGTCTGCCCAGTGTCCTGCATGCAGTTTTATATATATAAAACTGTTCCTTCTGCCTGGAAACTGGAGATTGTCCATAGCAACCAAAAAGTGTCCCTTTACGTCAAAAGTGGCTTTAGACCAGCTAGAAAACAGCGATAGTAAATTAGAACACTTGCAGAATTGAGCGATAGTGAATTGTGGGGAAATTTATTTTATTACTATTTTTTTTTTATTTTTTTTTATTATTTATTTTTATTTATTATATTATAATTTATGTTTTTGTGTTTCAAACTTTATCATACCCGGGATATCTACTAGACTCTGGTTTGGGCAGATTTAAGTGTATTATTGTTAATATTTACAGACCTACAATATAAAACGCCAAATTTCCATGCAAAATAATGGTACCGCTTTCAGCACCTAAAATCCTAAATAATCATACCGCCAGGGAGGTTAAAAGCGCTGAAAGCTGAAAATTGTTCTGGGCAGGAAGGGGTGAAAGTGCCCGGTATTGAAGTGGTTAAATAAATGCAGTACAATTTTAAAATGGTCATTATTACTTCCATACGCATTCAGAAGGCAACAGCATGGTATTCAAATGACTACACAGGAGAATGCTCTAACTATGAGTCCCATGGGTTGATTTACTAAAGGCAAATAGACTGTGCAATTTGCAATGTGCATTTGCACTCTGCAAAGTGCAGTTGCTCCAGAGCTTAGTAAATGAGGTAAAGTTTCACTTTGCAAAGAATATCCAATCACATGCAAGGTAAATTTTTTTAAAAAAAGCATTTTTGCTAGCACGTGATTGGATGATGGAAGTCAGTAGAGCTTCTGCTCATTTACTAAGCTCTGGAGCAACTGCACTTGCAGAATACAACTGCGCTTTGCAAAGTGCACTGTCAATTTGTCTTTAGTAAATCAACCCCTCAGTCCCTGACTAAGACACTGATCAGATAAGAATCTGGCTACAGTCCTGATGGCATTTTGGCCTATTTAACTCTCAGAGGCGGCTCTAGGCTTTGTGAGGCCCTAGGCAAATCTAAGACATGAGGCCCCATTCACATCCATAATGGGAAAAATAATTCAAGCGATAAAAATTAACTGTATAAATTGCATATATTAAGAGTTTTAAATTCTATGAACTATGAATTCACCGTTTATAGAATTTTCTCTTAACAATTCTTCTTTAATCAAATATATATTACATATATATTATATATTACACGCATATTTATCCATGGGGCTTGTCGTTTTAAAACAGCTGGAGGGCCGTCTGTTTAACCACTTGCCGACCGCCTACCGCATATATACTGCGGCAGAATGGCACGGGCAGGCAGAATCACGTACCCGTACGTGATCTGCCTCCCGCGGGCGGGGGGGTCCGATCGGACCCCCCCCCGGTGCCAGCGGCGGTTGGCATTTGACTGGGAGCGTCGGGAGGCGAGGGGGAGACCATCCGATCGTGGCCCCCCCCTCGCGATTGCTCCCAGCCAATGGGAATCCTCCTCTGCCTGTGTGTAGTTTCACACAGGCAGAGGATGTGATGTCATCTCTCCTCGGTCTGGCAGTTTCCGTTCCAGCGCCGAGGAGAGAAGACAACACACACACACACACACACAGTAGAACATGCAAGGCATACTTTACACCCCCGATCCCCCCCCGATCGCCCCCCGATCCCCCCCCAATCACCCCCCCCCTGTCACAAACTGACATTAGCAGTATTTTTTTTTTTTTTTTTCTGATTACTGCATAGTGTCAGTTTGTGACAGTTACAGTGTTAGGGCAGTGAGTATTACCCCCCTTTAGGTCTAGGGTACCCCCCTAACCCCCCCTAATAAAGTTTTAACCCCTTGATCACCCCCCCTCACCAGTGTCGCTAAGCGATCATTTTTCTGATCGCTGTATTAGTGTCGCTGGTGACGCTAGTTAGGGACGTAAATATTTAGGTTCGCCGTCAGTGTTTTATAGCGACAGGGACCCCCATATACTACCTAATAAATGTTTTAACCCCTTGATTGCCCCCTAGTTAACCCTTTCACCACTGATCACCGTATAACTGTTACGGGTGACGCTGGTTAGTTTGTATATTTTTTATAGTGTCAGGGCACCCGCCGTTTATTACCGAATAAAGGTTTAGCCCCCTGATCGCCCGGCGGTGATATGCGTCGCCCCAGGCAGCGTCAGATTAGCGCCAGTACCGCTAACACCCACGCACGCAGCATACGCCTCCCTTAGTGGTATAGTATCTGTACGGATCAATATCTGATCCGATCAGATCTATACTAGCGTCCCCAGCAGTTTAGGGTTCCCGAAAACGCAGTGTTAGCGGGATCAGCCCAGATACCCGCTAGCACCTGCGTTTTGCCCCTCCGCCCGGCCCAGCCCAGCCCACCCAAGTGCAGTATCGATCGATCACTGTCACTTACAAAACACTAAACGAATAACTGCAGCGTTCGCAGAGTCAGGCCTGATCCCTGCGATCGCTAACAGTTTTTTTGGTAGCGTTTTGGTGAACTGGCAAGCACCAGCCCCAGGCAGCGTCAGGTTAGCGCCAGTACCGCTAACACCCACGCACACAGCATACGCCTCCCTTAGTGGTATAGTATCTGATCGGATCAATATCTGATCCGATCAGATCTATACTAGCGTCCCCAGCAGTTTAGGGTTCCCAAACACGCAGTGTTAGCGGGATCAGCCCAGATACCTGCTAGCACCTGCGTTTTTCCCGTCCGCCCGGCCCAGCCCAGCCCACCCAAGTGCAGTATCGATCGATCACTGTCACTTACAAAACACTAAACGCATAACTGCAGCGTTCGCAGAGTCAGGCCTGATCCCTGCGATCGCTAACAGTTTTTTTGGTAGCGTTTTGGTGAACTGGCAAGCACCAGCCCCAGGCAGCATCAGGTTAGCGCCAGTACCGCTAACACCCACGCACGCAGCATATGCCTCCCTTAATGGTATAGTATCTGATCGGATCAATATCTGATCCGATCAGATCTATACTAGCGTCCCCAGCAGTTTAGGGTTCCCAAACACGCAGTGTTAGCGGGATCAGCCCAGATACCTGCTAGCACCTGCGTTTTGCCCCTCTGCCCGGCCCAGCCCAGCCCACCCAAGTGCAGTATCGATCGATCACTGTCACTTACAAAACACTAAACGCATAACTGCAGCGTTCGCAGAGTCAGGCCTGATCCCTGCGATCACTAACAGTTTTTTTGGTAGTGTTTTGGTGAACTGGCAAGCACCAGCGGCGTAGTACACCCCGGTCGTAGTCAAACTAGCACTGCAGTAACACTTGGTGACGTGGCGAGTCCCATAAGTGCAGTTCAAGCTGGTGAGGTGGCAAGCACAAGTAGTGTCCCGCTGCCACCAAAAAGACAAACACAGGCCCGTCATGCCCATAGTGCCCTTCCTGCTGCATTCGCCAATCCTAATTGGGAACCCACCGCTTCTGCAGCGCCCGTACTTCCTCCATTCACATCCCCAACCAAATGCAGTCGGCTGCATGAGAGGCATTTTCTTTATGTCCTCCCGAGTACCCCTACCCAGCGAACCCCCCCAAAAAAGATGTTGTGTCTGCAGCAAGCGCGGATATAGGCGAGACACCCGCTATTATTGTCCCTCCTGTCCTGACAATCCTGGTCTTTGCATTGGTGAATATTTTGAACGCTACCATTCACTAGTTGACTATTAGCGTAGGGTACAGCATTGCACAGACTAGGACACACTTTCACAGGGTCTCCCAAGATGCCAGTGCATTTTGAGAGACCCGAACCTGGAACCGGTTACAGTTATAAAAGTTACAGTTACAAAAAAAAAGTGTAAAAAAAAAAAAAAAACACATACAAACACATACAACACATACAAAAATATAAAATAAAAAAAAAATAGTTGTCGTTTTATTGTTCTCTCTCTCTATTCTCTCTCTCTATTGTTCTGATCTTTTTTACTGTATTCTATTCTGCAATGTTTTATTGTTATTATGTTTTATCATGCTTGCTTTTCAGGTATGCAATTTTTTATACCTTACCGTTTACTGTGCTTTATTGTTAACCATTTTTTTGTCTTCAGGTACGCCATTCACGACTTTGAGTGGTTATACCAGAATGATGCCTGCAGGTTTAGGTATCATCTTGGTATCATTCTTTTCAGCCAGCGGTCGGCTTTCATGTAAAAGCAATCCTAGTGGCTAATTAGCCTCTAGACTGCTTTTACAAGCAGTGGGAGGGAATGCCCCCCCCCCCAACGTCTTCCGTGTTTTTCTCTGGCTCTCCTGTCTCAACAGGGAACCTGAAAATGCAGCCGGTGATTCAGCCAGCTGACCATAGAGCTGATCAGAGACCAGAGTGGCTCCAAACATCTCTATGACCTAAGAAACCGGAAGCTACGAGCATTTCTTTGACTTAGATTTCGCCGGATGTAAACAGCGCCATTGGGAAATTGGGGAAGCATTTTATCACACCGATCTTGGTGTGGTCAGATGCTTTGAGGGCAGAGGAGAAATCTAGGGTCTAATAGACCCCAATTTTTGCAAAAAAGAGTACCTGTCACTACCTATTGCTATCATAGGGGATATTTACATTCCCTGAGATAACAATAAAAATGATTTAAAAAAAAAAAATGAAAGGAACAGTTTAAAAATAAGATAAAAAAATAATAATAATAAAGAAAAAAAAAAAAAAAAAAAAAAAAGCACCCCTGTCCCCCCTGCTCTCGCGCTAAGGGGAACGCAAGCGTCGGTCTGGCGTCAAATGTAAACAGCAATTGCACCATGCATGTGAGGTATCGCCGCGAAGGTCAGATCGAGGGCAGTAAGTTTAGCAGTAGACCTCCTCTGTAAATCTAAAGTGGTAACCTGTAAAGGCTTTTAAAGGCTTTTAAAAATGTATTTAGTTTGTCGCCACTGCACGTTTGTGCGCAATTTTAAAGCATGTCATGTTTGGTATCCATGTACTCGGCCTAAGATCATCTTTTTTATTTCATCAAACATTTGGGCAATATAGTGTGTTTTAGTGCATTAAAATGTAAAAAAGTGTGTTTTTTCCCCAAAAAATGCGTTTGAAAAATCGCTGCGCAAATACTGTGTGAAAAAAAAAATGAAACACCCACCATTTTAATCTGTAGGGCATTTGCTTTAAAAAAAATATATAATGTTTGGGGGTTCAAAGTAATTTTCTTGCAAAAAAAAATTATTTTTTTATGTAAACAATAAGTGTCAGAAAGGGCTTTGTCTTCAAGTGGTTAGAAGAGTGGGTGGTGTGTGACATAAGCTTCTAGATGTTGTGCATAAAATGCCAGGACAGTTCAAAACCCCCCCAAATGACCCCATTTTGGAAAGTAGACACCCCAAGCTATTTGCTGAAAGTCATGTTGAGTCCATGGAATAATTTATATTGTGACACAAGTTGCGGGAAAGAGACAATTTTTTATTTTTTTTATTTTTTTTTTGTGCAAAGTTGTCACTAAATGATATATTGCTCAAACGTGCCATGGGAATATGTGAAATTACACCCCAAAATACATTCTGTTGCTTCTCCTGAGTACGGGGATACCACATGTGTGAGACTTTTTGGGAGTCTAGCCGCGTACGGGACCCCGAAAACCAAGCACCGCCTTCAGGCTTTCTAAGGCCGTAAATTTTTGATTTCACTCTTCACTGCCTATCACAGTTTCGGAGGCCATGGAATGCCCAGGTGGCACAAAACCCCCCCAAATGACCCCATTTTGGAAAGTAGACACCCCAAGCTATTCGATGAGAGGTATAGTGAGTATTTTGCAGACCTCACTTTTTGTCACAAAGTTTTGAAAATTGAAAAAAGAAAAAAAAAATTTTTTCTCGTCTTTCTCTCAGCAAATAGCTTGGGGTGTCTACTTTCCAAAATGGGGTCATTTGGGGGGGTTTGTGCCACCTGGGCATTCCATGGCCTCCGAAACTGTGATAGGCAGTGAGGAGTAAAATCAAAAATGTACGCCCTTAGAAATCCTGAAGGCAGTGATTGGTTTTCGGGGTCCCGTACGCGGCTAGGCTCCCAAAAAGTCCCACACATGTGGTATCCCCATACTCAGGAGAAGCAGCTAAATGTATTTTGGGGTGCAATTCCACATATGCCCATGGCCTGTGTGAGCAATATATCATTTAGTGACAACTTTGTGCAAAAAAAAAAAAAAAAATTTGTCACTTTCCCGCAACTTGTGTCAAAATATAAAACATTCCATGGACTCAACATGCCTCAAAGCAAATAGCTTGGGGTGTCTACTTTCCAAAATGGGGTCATTTGGTGGGGTTTTATGTCATCTGGGCATTTTATGGCCTTCAAAACTGTGATAGGTAGTGAGGAGTAAAATCAAAAATGTACGCCCTTAGAAATCCTGAAGGCGGTGCTTGGTTTTCGGGGCCCCGTACGCGGCTAGGCTCCCAAAAAGTCCCACACATGTGGTATCCCCGTACTCAGGAGAAGCAGCTAAATGTATTTTGGGGTGCAATTCCACATATGCCCATGGCCTGTGTGAGCAATATATCATTTAGTGACAACTTTTTGTAATTTTTTTTTTTTTGTCATTATTCAATCACTTGGGACAAAAAAAATGAATATTCAATGGGCTCAACATGCCTCTCAGCAAATTCCTTGGGGTGTTTACTTTCCAAAATGGGGTCATTTGTGGGGGTTTTGTACTGCCCTGCCATTTTAGCACCTCAAGAAACGACATAGGCAGTCATAAATTAAAGGCTGTGTAAATTCCAGAAAATGTACCCTAGTTTGTAGACGCTATAACTTTTGCGCAAACCAATAAATATACACTTATTGACATTTTTTTTACCAAAGACATGTGGCCGAATACATTTTGGCCTAAATGTATGACTAAAATTGAGTTTATTGGATTTTTTTTAGAACAAAAAGTAGAAAATATCATTTTTTTTCAAAATTTTCGGTCTTTTTCCGTGTATAGCGCAAAAAATAAAAATGGCAGAGGTGATCAAATACCATCAAAAGAAAGCTCTATTTGTGGGAAGAAAAGGACGCAAATTTCGTTTGGGTACAGCATTGCATGACTGCGCAATTAGCAGTTAAAGCGACGCAGTGCCGAATTGTAAAAAGTGCTCTGGTCAGGAAGGGGGTAAAACCTTCCGGGGCTGAAGTGGTTAAGACCCCTGATTTACATGAAGGTCACATGATACAAGAGACGATCAGAGACTGCAGACATGATACAGGAGATGTTCATAGATTACAGACATGGTACAAGAGATGGTCAGAGAATGCAGACATGATACAAGAGATGGTCAGAGACTGCAGACATGATACAAGAGATGGTCAGAGACTACAGACATAGTACAGGAGATGGTCAGAGACTGCAGACATAGTACAGGAGATGATCAGAGACTGCAGACATGATACAAGAGATGATCAGAGACTGCAGACATGATACATGAGACGGTCAGAGACTGCAGACATGATACAAGAGATGGTCAGAGACTGCAGACATGGTACAAGAGATGGTCAGAGACTGTGCTGACATACTACAGGAGATGATCAGAGACTGCAGATGTGATACAGTAGATGGTCAGAGGCTGCAGACATGATACAAACATCAGTGGTGGCTGGTGCTCACAATTCTTTGGGGGGGGGGGGGCTAGCAAGCAAACTGAAAAATTCTAAAAAAAAAAATCAAATGCAGCCACTGTGACCATCAAATGCAGCCACTGTGACCATCAAATGCAGCCACTGTGACCATCAAATGCAGCCACTGTGACCATCAAATGCAGCCACTGTGACATCAATTGCAGGCACTGTGCCCATCAAGTGCAGCCACCGTGTCCATCAAGTGCAGCCACTGTGTCCATCAAATGCACCCACTGTGCCCATGAAGTGCACCCACTGTACCCATCAAATGCAGCCACTGTGCCCATCAAATGCAGCCACTGTTCCATCAAGTGCACCCACTGTGCCATCAAATGCAGCCACTGTCCCCATCAAATGCAGCCACAGTGCCCTCAAATGCAGCCACAGTGCCATCAATTGCAGCCACTGTGCCCATAAAATGCAGCCACTGTTCCTATCAAGTGCAGCCACTGTGTCCATCAAATGAAGCCACTGTGCACATCAAATGCAGCCACTGTGCCCATCAAATGCAGCCACTGTGCCCATTAAAAGCAGCCACTGTGCCCATCAAAAGCAGCCACTGTGCCCATCAAAAGCAGCCACTGTGCCCATCAAATGCAGCCACAGTGCCCATCAAATGCAGCCACTGTGCCCATGAAGTGCAGCCACTGTGCCATCAAATGCAGCCACTGTGCCCATCAAATGGATGCCACCCCCTTTGTGGCAGACAGCATCTGTTTGATTGGGGGGAGGATATGTGCTAGGGGGGCTTTGGGAGGGGAGAAGATATGTTCTGGGGGGGATAGAGCCGGAATGGGATTGGGGGAATGGATGGAGCCAGAATGGGATCGGGGATGGATAGAGCTGGGATGGGATCGGGGTGGTAGATGGAGCCAGGAAAGGATTGGGGGGATGGAGGGAGACAGGATGGAATCGAGAGGATGGAGAGAGCCGGGATGGAATGGGGGGGATGGAGGGAGCCGGGATGGGATCGGGGGGTAGATGGAGCCGGGATGGTTTGGGGGGATGGATGGAGCCAGGATGGGTTGAGGGGAATGGATGGGATCGGGGGAATGGATGGAGCCAGGATGAGATCGGGGGGAATGGATGGAGCTAGGATTGGATTGGGGGGGTGAATGGAGCCAGGATGGGATCAGGGGGGAATGGATGGAGCCGGGATGGGATTGAGGGAATAGATGGAGCCGGGATGGGATCGGGAGGATGGATGGAGCCAGGATTGGATTGGGGTGGATGGAGCTGGGATGGTATGGGGGGGGGGGATGGAGTTGGGATGGTGTGGTGGGATGGGATGGGAATCGTATTGGATCAGGGGGGATGGATGGAGCCAGGATGGGATTGGGGTGAATGGAGCTGGGATGGTATGGGGAATGGATGGAGCTGGGATTGGATCGGGGGATGATGGAGCCGGGATGGGATGGATGGAGCCGGGATGGGATTGGCGTGGATGGAGCTGGGATGATATGGGGGGATGGATGGAGCTGGTATGGGATCGGGGGGATGGATGGAGCCGGGATGGTATGGGGGGATGGATGGAGCTGGGATTGGATCGGGGGATGGATGGACCCGGGATGGGATTGGGGTGGATCGAGCCGGGATGGTATGGGGGGATGGATGGAGCTGGGATTGGATCGGGGGATGGATGGACCCGGGATGGGATTGGGGTGGGATGGATGGAGCCGGGATGGGATTGGGGTGGGGTGGATGGAGCCAGGATGGGATTGGGGTGGGATGGATGGAGCTGGGATTGGATCAGGGGATAGATGGAGCCGGGATTGGCGTGGGGTGGATGGAGCCAGGATGGTATGGGGGATTGATGGATATCCTCTCCCCAAAATCACTCCAAGTGAACTCTTTGCTTGTTCCCCCTCCCTCGCCCTCCTCTTCATGCCCTCCTCCCCTCCAAGACTCACTTTTAGATGACACAGACCTCAGACCAGTGCGCCTCTCAGTATAGTGGTGTGACTCCTTCCCTCCTCCTCCTCCGTGCACAGGAAAACATCACAGCACTGCTCTAGGCTTTGAATGGGGCTAATATGTTCCCTACCAAAATGCCTACAGATATCATGCAATCCTTAATGCAGCTTGGTAAACACCTAAATTTAATGCTGTGCTTCAAATTTTTGTACATCTTCTGATGAAAATTTACATTACAACCAATGTTTAAAGTCAGAAGTTTTCTTTTTTATCTTAATGCATTCTATGGAGCTGGTGTTGTGTCGAGAAGTGCCCGCTATCGAGAAGTGCCTGGGACGAACGGCGCATGCGTCGTACACAACAGCACAACAGCTGATTTTACGATCAGCTGTTGTGACGGCGAGACATCGCTTGTGCACATTAGCTGACAGATTACACTTTTCTGTCAAATTCTTTCTCATTGACATCATCATATGCAATGCACGTTTTTGATGGGATTTGTTATAACAGGTGCAGTCTTGGTGTGTTCCATTCCTTATTTGAAAAGGGTCCGAATAGAGTCCATTAATTTTAATTTTATCGCTTGGTTGGCATTATACTATAAGGCCACCATTTTTATCTATGAATTCAGTAGGGAATTTAAAAAAAATTTGAAATCTTCCTGATGTATATCAGCAAAGCAGAAGCAATGAGAATTATCCATATCCATATAACTAAAAATAAACAAAATGTATGTTAATGTTCTGAACATAATATAGTTTTTTTATATATCACTCTACAGTCTCTGTAAAATAAATGCACTGTGTTTCTCTTTTGCAGATACAGTGTGTGAATAGCAACTTTGGAGCCGCTTTCATGTCCACATGTGACACTCTGCCTTACCTCTACAGCCCGAAACCAAGCTGCTGGCACATAACATTAGCATTACTCTATCCTTCTTATCAAAGCAAGCCATTCATCTCAGTGTGCCTCATCCAATTGGGGGAAGCACACAATCTTGTTTTTTTAAATTAAATAGTCTGCTTTTGCCAGTTAATAAATTCTTTAGAACCCGTGTGCTTCTGATGTACATATGTCTACTTGAGATGTTATATGACTAATGGATATACTTAAAGTTTAAGTTTAGGTATGTTCTCTGTTTGGAAGAGGTGGAGAAGTAGGGCTGTAATGTAAAGATCTCCACCTTATTCAGTCAGAGAATGCCTTGTATTCCCTGAAGCTAATACTGAAAACCGAATGGCTGCCATCCTTATTGCTGTCACGTGTGATAAATGTGTATTCTGGCGGTTGGGACATCTAATATTCGAACCCTTGCTACCAAACTGTATTCTTTTTTATGAGACTTTTTAAGACTCACTCTAATAAGCAAGACTTAAAGCAGACCTTGCCGTAAAATACAAGGTCTGCTTATTAGGCTGGGGCCCTCTCCCCCTGTAAAAATTGCTGCATAATAGTATGGATAAATCATGGCTGTAAAGGAAAATAAAGAAAAATAAAAAAATATATACTTACTCCCATCTTCTGCCTGCAGCACCTAGGCAAGGGTATTGTCACACCAGATCATAAGAGAATGCATATCATTCCAAATCCCAAGAGAAGATGCTCTTGCAGGGTTTGGGCTGCTGTGCATTGCCCAAGAGTCTCATCAGAAGGATAATGATATTACACCCTGCAATGCAGAAGATGGGGAAAAGGTAAGTATATAATCTATTTTTTCTTCTTTAAAGGCTAGGGGAGAGGACTTGGACCTAATAAACCAAGGTTACATTGTAATGATGGTCCACTTTAAAACTGATACATATAAACAACAGTATCATGTTATTCTATTATTTTCAAAGGGTTATAAAAAGTCTTTTTTTAAATACTTTTTTTTTGGCAGAATTTCACTGCTGGTGTACTCCCCACACTTATTATACATACCTGTGTAAGACAGTAAGGCCGGTTTCACATTGGGGCGGTGGGTGCGTCGGCGGTAAAATGCAGCTATTTTTAGCAGCACTTTACCGTCATTTTAGCAGCCCTATTCAGGCGCCAGCGGGGTGGTTTTATCCCCGCTATCGGGCGAAAAATGGTCAAAACCGCCTGCAAAGTGCCGCTGCAGCGGCGCTATGCCGGCGGTGTACCTGCGCTGCCCCATTGACTTCAATGGGCAGGAGTGGTGAAGGAGCGGTGTACGCCGCTCCTTCACCGCTCCAAAGATGCTAGATGCTAGCAGGACTTTTTTTTTGGCGTCCTGCCAGTGCACCGGCACAGCAGCGGCTGTTTCAGGTCGTTTTGCAGGCGCTAGTTTTAGCGCAATAGCGCCTGCAAAACGACCCAGTGTGAAAGGGGTCTTAAAGGCTAACAAGGCTCAAAATTCTGAAGCATTGTTCTGTATTGAACTATATATTCACATATGGTAATTAATTTCCTCATGATTTAGTCGAGCAGAGACTCACACAATCTTCAGCTAGAACTAGGTGACAAACAATAAGTAAAGCTGGGTACACACTATAAGTTTTTCTTTTTCGTTCAACCCAGTGGGCTGACTGAAAAAACAAAATGTACAGATCGCTGTACTAATACAACTGTTGCGATCTCCCTGCTGAGCTATTGTGATCAGCGAGCGCAGTCATTGGCTGTGAGCACTGATCAGATGCTCGATCACCCTATGTAAATACAGTTCATTCTCAGCTCAGACTCATTTAATTCTAAAGCAAGGTTAAGGATGGAAGCACTGAAACCTGTACCTCCAGCAAGCAAAGGCATCTCTCATACTTCTGCCCTAGCAGGTTTTCTTTAAGCACCCATTCAAATTAGTGCGCATTCTGCTGCATCTGCCGTTGCAGCAATACACAACAATGGAAATCACATTTTTCTCTAAGATGCCCTTTTGCATCAATGCAACATGGTGCAGGTGAGTTTTGAAAAGGTGCAGGTGCTTCTTTTGGTACAGCATAGTGTGTTTTTAGCTTCAGAGTCTTCAATAGGAGCTGGAGTTGTCCTCTGTCCCCTCTTATTTTCACTCTCACATTGGAACCTTTCAAAGGACATGTTCGGGCTAACCAGAAAATTACCTGACTCTGCATCCCTCATGGGGAACATAAATTCACAGTATATGAGGATGATCTCCTGTTTTTCATCACTCAACCATTGACCTCCCTTCCTAGTCTGATGGAGGAATTTCAGCAACACAGTGTCCTTTCGAACTTCAAAATCAGTTTTCATAAATCAGAAGCATTGAACATAAAACTACCACAGTCCACATTAAACACGGTCAAGCCTCATTTCTTTTTTAAATGAGCCGCTCACCACATCCATTATTTTGGAATGAACCTAACTCCTACCATCATGGGTATCTTTCCTGCTAATTTTCCACAGATGTTGACCAAAATACATCAAGACCTGTGGCAATGGTCCATTAAATACTTCTTCTGGTTTGGCCGGAATACAGTTCTGAATGTTATTCTGCACCTACTGTATTTACTGCAAACCCTACCAGTAAGGATTCCTAAAACCTTCCTAGAACAACTCCAGGGGAAGTTTTCAATGTTCCTTTGGGCCCACAAGGCCCATTAGCTTTTGCACACACTACTGTCTCTACCCAAAACATCGCTTGTCTGCCTCTAAAGTCCCAATTGGGGTATCATTGTTTATCCTACCCAAATGTAGTGGAGAACTGGGATTCCTGGACCTGATGAACTATCACAGGGCTGTGCACCTATCACAAGCATTGGACTGGTGTACACACGCTAGTGAGAAACGTTGCATCCAGCTCAAGGAAGTTTCTTTGGGCATACCCCTGTGGGACACCCCTTGACTTAGGTCTGCTCTCCCCTCCTCAGTTACTGTCAACCTTCTAGTGGTCTATACAGCCAGGATGAGCAGCAGGAGATCTTAGAGATGGTTACCAATCCCACATGACACCAGCGATTGGACACACAGGTTTTCCCCCAGCCTTGACAAACCCTTCCACTCTGTCATTGCAGCAAACCTTACCCACTTAGAGGTCTTCCTCACTGCTACAGGGTACAAAACTTTATCTCAGCTTCAAAATATGACAGAAGAACCTCTTCCCCGTCTGGAGTGCATTGCAACTGTCAGGAGCGTCTAGCTCTTCTGCTCCTCATTCCAACATCCTGGTTTTGTTTCAATCTCATTTTATTAAGTTTTCCATTTCATATAAAACAATCATAAATATCATGACATCCCAATTAAACAAAACATTTTACAGCATGTTCTTCTTTCTCCTAATACATAAAAGATTTTTTCTTTTAACCGACTGTAAACATCTGCATCATTCGACGTTAACCCACCTCTTCCTACTCGCCCTTGCCCTCCCCCCCTACCTATCTTCCCATACATACCACATTCATAAAGAAAGAAAAAAAAAAAAAATTTACCCCCTTCCTTATATAAATTCTAGTATTTTTGGCGATGACCGAAACTCATCCCATTTTTGCCAGATTTCAGGTAATTGATTTCTTATATGCCCTTCCACTCTAATCTGTTCTTCCATGTATTGTATTTCATTCATTTCGCATATCCAATCTGCTATAGCTGGACTTTTTGTTTTTTTCCAGTTTTTTGCTATTACTGTTCTCACTGCTGATGTCATATGATGAATGATGTCTTTTTTAATTGTCTTTATTGACTTTGGTATCAGAGATAGTAATGAAATTTCAATACTCGGGGTCATCTCCATTCCCGATACCTTATAATAGATCTCGTATATCTTGTTCCAGAATTCTTTCACCCGATGACATCCATACCATATATGTTCCATTGTTCCCTTTTCTACTTTACATCTCCAGCATAGATCTGTGTTCCCTTTGCTTATTAGATTTAAGGTGACAGGGCTCCTATACCACCTCATTATAATTTTATAATTTCTCTCTTGATATTTATTTGATATGGTTGTTCTATGTATAATTTTGAAAACCTTTTCCCATTCTTCTTCCAATAAGGGTCTTCCCAATACTGCTTCTCATTTCCTTATGCTCGCTAATTCTTTAAGGGGACTGCTCGGAATTAGTTCCTCATATATCTTCGATAATTTCTTAGTTGGGGCCTTTTCTCCCAGCAATAATTTTTCAAATCTAGTCATTGGTCTATTTAACCTAGCTATTTTAGGTTCTATAAACACCTGTAATTGATGGTACTGCAGCCATTTTTTTTTATTCCCCTCTCCCATTTCCCTCAGTGTGGGTATTTTCCCATTCTCAAGAACTTGAACCAATCTTGTATCCTCCGATCTGTTCCATTTTAAGAAATTTTTACTCATCATTGCTATAGGGAATTCAGGGTTATAAAACATTGGGGTCATAGGTCCCAATATTGTAGAGAGCTTCCCCCCTTTCATTATACCATCCCATACCTTTAGCGTAGCACTTACAAAAAGTGTCAACTCGCTTCTTTTAGGTCTTAAGTGGGGTTCTACCCATGGGAGGACTTTTAATTGGGGCCCTATTATTTCCTCTTCTATACTGACCCATTGCTTATTTTCTCTGTTATGGTACCAGTCTACTATGCTGGTCAGTGATGCTGCCTGCAGATATTTCATGCAGTCTGGTAACGCAAGCCCCCCGTTACTTTTTTTCCTAATTAGATTTTCTCTTTTTATCCGGGGAGATTTATGCGCCCTTATAAATTCAACTATCGCTTTTCTTAACTCCTTCATCAATTTTCTTGGGGGTTCCAGTGGTATCGTTTGGAAAGTATACAAGAGTTTTGGTAAAATATCCATTTTTACAATATTAACTCTTCCCGTCCATGAATATAACAATTTATCATATTTCTGTAATAATTTAATGGCCTTTCGGATTGCTTTCTCATAATTCATCCCCTGTAGTTGTTTCAAATCTTTTGTTATAGGGACTCCCAGATATTTTATTACGTTTTGCTTCCATTTAAATGGGAAGTCGTTTTGCATCCGTAAAAGACCTTCTTCACTTACTGATATATTCAATATCTCTGATTTATCATAATTTATTTTGAAATTGCTTAATTCCCCAAATCTTCTAAATTCTTTCATTAGATTTGGGATAGTTATGATGGGGTTGGTTATATATATTAATAGATCATCTGCATACGCCGCAATCTTATATTCTTTCTCTCCCACCTTTATCCCGCTAATATCCTTATTATTTCTAATTGCAGTGATTAGATGTTCCATTATAAGTACAAACAACAAGGGAGAAAGAGGACACCCCTGGCGGGTGCCGTTTGATATTTTTATATCCTTTGACAACATACCATTTACTCTCACTTTTGCTTTTGAGTTGGAGTACAAGGCCGCTATCCTGTTACGCATTTTCGGGCCCATACCAAGTTGTTTTAGTGTTTCTTCAAGAAAACACCACCCTATCCTATCAAATGCTTTTTCTGCATCTACGGCCAGCATACACGTTTCGATAGCTGTTCTTTGAGCAAATTCCATCAATGTACAAGTTTTTATAATATTGTCCTTAGTTTCTCTCCCAACATCCTGGTTTTGGCTATGGCATTCTCCTTGTCTGTCTGTCCATCTGCAAGGTAATTGATGTGGCCAGACTGGGTGGAGAATTTTTTTTTCTCTATGTATGTTGAAACCTAAATAAAAATAAATAAAAAACACATACAAAAATGCACATACAAGCATTTCTGAAGGGTTTTGTATCTCCTCCTACAAAGCATGAAAATGCATCAAACACTCACTACAAAAACACACTTAAAAATGCATGATTATGCAGCAGCACTAGGGGGAACCTAGGTTAAAGGTTAAAACCTTACCATACCATACATGGCAAATGAAGTTCAATGTAGAAAAATGTAAAATAATGCATTTGGGTGGCAAAAATATGAATGCAATCTATACACTGGAGGGAGAACCTCTGGGGGAATCTAGGATAGAAAAGGACCTGGGGGTCTTAGTTGATGATAGGCTCAGCAATGGCATGCAATGCCAAGCTGCTGCTAATAAAGCAAACAGAATATTGGCATGCATTAAAAGGGGGATCAACGCAAGAGATAAAATGATAATTCTCCCACTCTACAAGGCTCTGGTCCGGCCGCACCTGGAGTATGCTGTCCAGTTCTGGGCACCAGTCCTCAGGAAGGATGTACTGGAAATGGAGCGAGTACAAAGAAGGGCAACAAAGCTAATAAAGGGACGGGAGGATCTTAGTTATGAGGAAAGGTTGCAAGCACTGAACTTATTCTCTCTGGAGAAGAGATGCTTGAGAGGGGATAGGATTTCAATTTACAAATACTGTACTGGTGACCCCACAATAGGGATAAAACTTTTTCGCAGAAGAGAGTTTAATAAGACTTGTGGCCACTCATTACAATTAGAAGAAAAGAGGTTTAACCTTAAACTACATAGAGGGTTCTTTACTGTAAGAGCAGCAAGGATGTGGAATTCCCTTCCACAGGCGGTGGTCTCAGCGGGGAGCATTGATAGCTTCAAGAAACTATTAGATAATCACCTGAATGACCGCAACATACAGGGATATATAATGTAATACAGACACATAATCACACACATAGGTTGGACTTGATGGACTTGTGTCTTTTTTCAACCTCACCTACTATGTAACTATATAAAACCCCACTGGAACCTTGTGTACTTTACAATAAAGAAACACTGGTAATTAACATGGCCATAGTTTGGCAGATATTTCCCCAAGATTGCTGGTCATGTTTAACATGGGTGTTGAGACCGGTTGCAATTCTTGTCCAGTGGTTACAGGAACACACAGGTGGTAGTACACCTTATTTGTGAATACACCACCAGAGGGGTGGCTGTGGACGTGGTTTACTTGGATTTTGCAAAAGTGTTTGATACAGTTCCGCACACACGGCTCATGTGTAAGTTAAAGTCTACAGGCTTGGAAATATCAGTTTGTAAATGGATAGAAAACTGGCTAAAAGACAGAATTCAGAGAGTAGTGGTTAATGATTCTTACTCTGAATGGTCTAAGGTTATCAGTGGTGTACCCCAAGGTTCAGTGCTGGGACCCTTACTCTTTAATATCTTTATAAATGATATTGGGTCTGGGATCAAAAGTAACATTTCTGTCTTTGCAGATGACACCAAGCTATGCAGTGGAATAACATCCTTACAGGATGTCTCCAATTTACAAGCCAACCTCAATGCACAGTCTAATTGGGCGACTATGTGGCAGATGAGGTTTAATGTTGAGAAATGTAAAGTTATGCACTTGGAGGCTAAGAATATGCATGCATCATACATACTAGGGGGAGTACAACTGGGGGAATCCATAGTGGAGAAGGATCTGGGGGTTTTGGTAGATCATAAGCTCAATTAAAGCATGCAATGCCAAGCTGCGGTTTCCAAAGCGAGCAAAGTCCTTTTTTGTATTAAGAGAGGTATGGACTCCAGAGAGAGAGAGAGATATCATTTTGCCCCTGTTCAAATCATTAGTAAGACCTCATCTGGAATATGCAGTTCAGTTTTGGGCACCAGTTCTCAAAAAGGATATCGGGGAACTGGAGAAAGTGCAGAGAAGGGCAACCAAACTGATAAGAGGCATGGGGGAGCTCAGCTATGAGGAAAGATTAGAGGAACTGAATTTGTTCACTCTTGAGAAGAGGAGAATAAGGGGGATATGATCAACATGTTCAAATATATATGGGGTCCATATAGTGAACTTTGGTGTTGAGTTATTCACTTTACGGTCAACACAGAGGACAAGGGGGCACTCTTTACGACTGGAGGAAAAGAGATTTCATCTCCAAATATGGAAAGGTTTCTTCACAGTAAGAGCTGTGAAAATGTGGAATAGACTCCCTCCAGAGGTGGTTCTGGCCAGCTCAGTAGATTGCTTTAAGAAAGGCCTGGATACTTTCCTAAATGTACATAATATAACTGGGTACTGACATTTATAGGTAAAGTTGATCCAGGGAAAATCTGATTGCCTCTCTGGGATCAGGAAGGAATTTTTTCCCCTGCTGTAGCAAATTGGAGCATGCTCTGCAGGGGTTTTTTTGCCTTACTCTGGATCAACTGTGGGTATAGTATTGGGTATATTGGATTGTACGATTTTTTTTTTGATTTTTTTTTATGGTTGAACTGGATGGACTTGTGTCTTTTTTCAACCTGACTAACTATGTAACTATGTAACTATGTAACATACCTAATTGACACTGAAAGTATCCCATTCCAAGTCTTTACAATTATGGCACCAAGATCTCACAGTGATATATAAAATGATTTGTCCACAATCCTTTCACCTACATAGACTGGAATATACAGTACATAATTATTTAAAAGAGGCTGAAGTTCCGCTAAGGTGTGACATTTTGCTGAATCTGGTTGTAATAGATTATACAGTGTAAAAGTCAGAGTAAAATAAAATTAGGATTTTCTGATTATTACAAATGTAAAGTTTCTTGCATAGCATTAGACTGATCTTACTTGTTGCCCAGACAAAATCTTTAAAATATCAAGGGATTCCAGAGAAGCAACATCCCCTAAAATGTAGTTTCACAATATACCTGTACATGAACTATGTAACCATGCCAACATGTGACCTGGCATTTCATATACTAATAATCTGGCACTGGTATGCAGCAAGGGCATCCTAACTGGATGTGTCTCTTTCTCAATGTTTGCTCTGGCATGTGCCTCCTGTTCTGAATTTATGAAGTACACAATGATTGTTATATTACCATGCTCTTTATTGAGAGCTAAAAGGAGACTGGAACACCAAAAACATGTAAAAAAATACTTTTACATCTCCAACACACATTATTGTGATGCAAAATTGCAGATTTTACACTTGCAAAGCCTGCCAAAAAGAATTCTCTTTACTGGGGTAAATTAGGATTATTAGACTAGCAAAAACAACTTGCTCCAATTTGAAAGCAGGATTTTGAAGTAAAATGAAGAGCTGCTGGAATAACTAAAGTCAACTAACCAACACATTTTGGGGAAATGTTGTAAATATATAAATAATTGGACAGTTTCCAGTAACAGAGACAAGACTCCCAATCCCTGTGGTGAATAGGAGAATATACAGAGGGAGAAAGAGCGCACTCCAAAGAGTAGTGGGATTTTAAAGGGAGATGATGTGTCTGTTTAAAGGTGAGCAATACCACAACGGTTGATATAAAAATATACATTTTATTGAACAAACAAGTTTAAAAACTACAGTAAAAGATCAATCAAGTTACATGATACGACTGTAGAGAGACTTTCTCTATGAAATCAGTTGTAAGCAGCCAACATGTTTCACATTTTGCTTCATCAGGGCAATACAAGCATTACATATTTCATCTAGATTGTATAAAAATATAAATCATTAAAATGATCATACATATCAGATAAATTTAAGAGACAACACTTCATTATGTAGATGAAGAATGACTAGGTGCAAAGAGTGTCATACACATAGGCGTGCGCACAGGGTGTGCCGGGTGTGCCTGGGCACACCCTAATCACCCCATATGCATTAGCATTATCCAGGAGCAGCACAGAGGTGGGTGGTTGGGGGTGCCGGTGGCCAGTGTAAATGCCCCCATTATATTACAGTCTAGGTTCAATTGTAGGAACACGTTACACCCGTATTTAGGGTGTACCGTAATATGCTCCCAATCAACTGTCTCCCACCAGCAGAGCCTCCTTCCTGTGACAGCAGGTGACGTTCATGGGTGTATGAATTTTTTGTAGTGCACACCCTAATGCAATAGGCTGTGCACACCTATGGTCATACACAAGCTCACCTGGTCTATTACAGACAAGAGGACCAGTGAGAGCACATCATTAACAGCCAGATACCCCTGTATGAACCACCTGGTGCTAATTAACCCATGGATGCCAGGTCCATATGGATCACGCTGGTAGAAGAACTGGACCGTGTTAGAGGAAAATGATGATCTGACAATGTTAAAAGAAAATAATAATAGTAATAATAATAGTAAATAAATGATGAAAAAATGAAAAAATAGTTTTACCATAATAATATAGCTGATATTGACCTATATATAGGTCAACATCAGGTATCCATGAAAACAGCAACGATAACATGTAGTGTCTAGTGCCGGATATCATGACCATATTTAAGTAAAATTGAAGATTTTTTAGATCTATAGATAATGCATGTATTGATAATATTACTTCCAGTTCTATATATGTTCATTTATTTTCATCATTCAACATTATGTATTGTATTATATAGATAATAAATTACCTAATGTTTTTTTGTTCGCCTCCAAAAAATACTTAAATAAATAAATAAATCAAACTGAATTAATAAATGCAATTTGTTTAATAAACTAAATCAACAAGTTGGATTAGATTAGGTGGAGTGAAGGATATATATGGTATAGGGCGGTTACATGAATAATACCAAACAGCTAATTGCCAATAAGTACTACCATGCAGGAAACAACCAGCCATAAAAAAACAGCCATAAAAATATGCCCATAATAGGCACAGCGGGTCTTACCTTATAGTTAGTATGAATGAATGTATCAAAGTCTTCTGGAGTGAGGCAGAGGTCTGGGAGTGATAGCCTCGCTGTGGAGTTAAAGATGCGTCTGTCGGGCATGAAGCCGGCACTGCCATCTTTTATGTACACGGTCCCACCGGAAGTGAAGGGTTGGGAACAACCTCTGGCATCTCTTCCGGTCCGGACGTCCCTGCTCAGGTGCACTATCCATTCCACGCCAGAGCGTGGATGGCATGTGAGGGCGCAAAGGGTCGCCGGAACGTCCGGACCGGAAGTGATGCCAGAGGTTGCTCTCCACCCTTCACTTCCGGTGGGACCGTGTACATAGAAGCTGTTTGGTAATATTCATGTAACCGCACTATACCATATATATCCTTCACTCCACTACTCCACCTAATCTAATCCAACTTGTTGATTTAGTTTATTAAACAAATTGCATTTATTAATTCAGTTTTATTTATTTAATTATTTAAGTTATTTTTTTTGGAGGCGAACAAAATACATTAGTTAATCTATTATTTATATAATACAATACATAATGTTGAATGATGAAAATAAATATACATATATAGAACTGGAAGTAATATTATCTATACATGCATTATCTATAGATCTAAAAAATCTTCAATTTTACCTAAATATGGTTATGATATCTGGCACTAGACACTACATGTTATCGTTGCTGTTTTCATGAATACCTGATGTTGACCTATATATAGGTCAATATCAGCTATATTATTATGGTAAAACAATTTTTTCATTTTTTCATCATTTATTTACTATTATTATTATTATTATTTTCTTTTAACATTGTCAGATCATCATTTTCCTCTAACACGGTCCAGTTCTCCTACCGGCGTGACCCATATGGACTTGGCATCCATGGGTTAATTAGCACCAGGTGGTTCATACAGGGGTATTTGGCTGTTAATGATGTGCTCTCAGTGGTCCTCTTGTCTGTAATAGACCAGGTGAGCTTGTGTATGACACTCTTTGTACCTAGTCATTCTTCATCTACATAATGAAGCGTTGTCTCTTAAATTTATCTGATATGTATGATCATATTTTTGATTTATATTTTTATACAATCTAGATGAAATCTGTAATGCTTGTAATGCCCTGATGTAGCAAAATGCTAAACATGTTGGCTGCTTACAACTGATTTCATAGAGAAAGTCTCTCTACGGTCATATCATGTAACTTGATTGATCTTTTACTGTATTTTTTAAACTTGTTTGTTCAATAAAATTTATATTTTTATATCAACTGTTGTGGTATTGCTCACTTTTAAACAGACACATCATCTCCCTTTAAAATCCCACTACTCTTTGGAGCGAGCTCTGTCTCCCTCTTTATATTCTCACATTTTGGGTAAATATCAGAGTGGCTAAAATGCAGGCTTGTTGTCTACACATTCAAAATTAATATATCTGATCTCAATATATCATACTGACTGGCAGCAGAGCTTACACAGAACAATATGAAGTATATAATGCTTTGTGATGCTTTTTTTATTCCCAGCCCAGACATACTCAGCCATAATGTACTTAAGATTCAGGTCCAAAATGTTTCTGCATAGTTTTGGCAGTTGTGGAGATGTCACAAAATGTAAGTACCGTATATACTCGAGTATAAGTCGTTCCGAGTATAAGTCGAGGCCCTAATTTACTACAAAAAAAATGGGAAAAACTTATTGACCCGAGTATAAGACGAGGGTGAGAAATGCACAGCTACTGTAAGTGGAAAAGAGGGTCAACAATGCCCATTTGCAGCATCACTGTGCCCATTTGCATGCCTCACTGTGCCCATTTGCAACCATAGGTCCCCTGAACTTCAAACTCGGTAGTTAAGGGTTCCTAGATGCCCCCTAGCTGCAGCCAAAATTTGGGGTCTCTGAACCCAAAGGGTCCTGAAATGACATTGCTGCAGATGGACACAGTTGACCAAATTTGGGGCCCTGTATCTCGGGGCCACTTAGTGCTAGGAACCCCAAATTTGGTGTGCAAACCCAGTGGAACTAGCACCATAAAATTTCCAAAGCTGGGGTTTCTAGCACCAAGTGGCCCCGAGATACAGGGCCCCAAAAATCAGTTCAGAAAATGTCAAGCATGTTTCTGCAGCAGAAAATGACATTTTCCGAATCGGTTTTGGGGCCCCGTATCTCAGGGCCACTTAGCGCTAGGAACCCCAGCTTTGGATATGTTATGGAACCACTTCCAGTGGGTTTGCACACCAAATTTGGGGTTCCTAGCACCAAGTGGCCCTGAGATATGGGGCCCCAAAGTCGGTTCAGAAAATGTCAAGCACTTTTCTTCAGCAGAGAATGACATTTTCCGAACCGATTTTGGGGCCCCGTATCTCGGGGCCACTTAGAGCTAGGAACTTCATCTTTGGATATGTTGTGTTACCAGTTCCCCTGTGTTTGCATACCAAATTTGGGGTTCCTAGCCCTAAGTGGCCCTGAGATATGGGGCCCCAAAGTCGGTTCGGAAAATGAAATTTTTTGCTGCAGAAAAGTGCTTGACTCGAGTATAAGTCGAGGGGGGCACTTTCAGCACAAAAAAATGTGCTGAAAAATTCGACTTATACTCGAGTATATACGGTAGGTATAACTGCAGTGTGGCGGACTACATAATCTGCAACATCTCCCCCTACTCCCACTGTTGCCCTGCAAACTGGCAAGAGGCAGGCAGCAACCTCTACCTGCAGTGTTTCAAGCTAGGTAAATGTACAAATTATTTGGGTACACATGCATGGGGAGACACTTGATTCCTCACCACAAAGCTTGGTGAGACCAGTACATTAATGATACTGGGGGACAGCAAAATGCCTCCTCATGCCTTCCTTTCCACCTCTCCCCTTCTCCACAAGAATCTGCATCTGCAGCTTAAAGCAACAGAAGAATGGAAGTCTAACATGGTCTTTGAGAAGCTTATATTACAGGACATCAAGCAAGAAAAGGGGTCAGCTTGGAGCCACACAGAGAAGGGCCAAGTATAGACTTTAACCTCACAGTAAGTCTACTGACCGTGTCCTGCTGTCTCCAGCAAAATCCTTGACCAGGCAGCTATCACTTCCCTGCTGCTGGAGAGAAAGAAAGAATTGTTACTCAATCACCACCATGCTCAGTGTCCCAATGCCAGTTTTCTATACAGGGCTAGCTTTACATCTGCTCCCACTTCAGTTGGTAGACTCTGCCTCTTTCTGCAACTTTGTGGCCTCCAGTACCCAGCTGACATTTTTTTGCTCAGGAGGACACCCCTTACTCTCTTCTAGCATGTGGAAGGTAATGTCCCCAGGTTGCTGAACCATCAATAGCAGGGTCCACATGACCACAGACATGTAATAAGCAAGCATGGGCATCACCTCTCTTTTGCAGTGCACAGGGTAAATTTGCTGGCAGCTGGGAAGGATGCAGGGCAGGGCACTCCACTGGAGGTGATGGTGCTGACACTTGTCCTGCTGCCCATTGGTGATGGTGACAGCTCAGTCATCTTTACTCCTCCCTCTCAATGCCTCATTATGTGACTCTTCAGAAACCCCCCCCTTAAGTGGCGGAGAGCCTATATAATGGCCCAGGACAAGGCTGTTTTGCAGATGGGGAACCAGAAATTCTGTAAGTTATTCAGGACCAGGAAAAGAGGTGGCTTATCCCACACCATCTTGTGATAGGCAAGGTTATGTGAGACAATATCAAAAACCTGCTGCGTGTACCAACTTGTCACCATTAGAAGAAGTGCCCAGAATGGTGAACTGTGACACAATCCCTCTGGTATTTCTGCCGGAGCCCACACTGCATGGTGTAATGCACTCCACACTGGAGGCACAGTGGTATGACGAAGAGTAATGCCCCGTACACATGGTCGGATTTTCTGATGGAAAATGTCCGATCGGAGCGTGTTGTCGGAAATTCCGACCGTGTGTGGGCTCCATTGGACATTTTCCATCGGATTTTCCGACACACAAAATTGGAGAGCAGGAGATAAAATTTTCCAACAACAAAATCCGATCGCGTCAATTCCGACCGTGTGTGGCCTGTTCCGACGCACAAAGTGCCACGCATGCTCAGAAGAAATTCCGACACGGAACAGCTCGGTCTGGTAAACTTAGCGTTCGCAATGGATACAGCACTTTCGTCACGCTGCAATGTTAAAAATGGTTTAATACAGCGCACTCTCTTCTTCTTTATCCACTTCAGCCCCGGAAGGTTTTACCCCCTTCCTGACCAGAGCACTTTTTACAATTCGGCACTGCGTCGCTTTAACTGCTAATTGCGCGGTCATGCAATGCTGTACCCAAACGAAATTTGCGTCCTTTTCTTCCCACAAATAGAGCTTTCTTTTGATGGTATTTGATCACCTCTGCCGTTTTTATTTTTTGCGCTATACACGGAAAAAGACCGAAAATTTTGAAAAAAAATGATATTTTCTACTTTTTGTTCTAAAAAAAATCCAATAAACTCAATTTTAGTCATACATTTAGGCCAAAATGTATTCGGCCACATGTCTTTGGTAAAAAAAATGTCAATAAGTGTATATTTATTGGTTTGCGCAAAAGTTATAGCGTCTACAAACTAGGGTACATTTTCTGGAATTTACACAGCCTTTAATTTATGACTGCCTATGTCGTTTCTTGAGGTGCTAAAATGGCAGGGCAGTACAAAACCCCCACAAATGACCCCATTTTGGAAAGTAGACACCCCAAGGAATTTGCTGAGAGGCATGTTGAGCCCATTGAATATTCATTTTTTTTGTCCCAAGTGATTGAATAATGACAAAAAAAAAAAAAATTACAAAAAGTTGTCACTAAATGATATATTGCTCACACAGGCCATGGGCATATGTGAAATTGCACCCCAAAATACATTTAGCTGCTTCTCCTGAGTATGGGGATACCACATGTGTGGGACTTTTTGGGAGCCTAGCCGCGTACGGGGCCCCGAAAACCAAGCACCGCCTTCAGGATTTCTAAGGGCGTACATTTTTGATTTTACTCCTCACTACTAGGGATGAGCTTCGAGTTCGAGTCGAACTCATGTTCTACTCGAACATTGGCTGTTCGCAAGTTCGCCGAACAGCGAACAATTTGGGGTGTTCGCGGCAAATTCGAATGCCGCGGAACACCCTTTAAAAGTCTATGGGAGAAATCAAAAGTGCTAATTTTAAAGGCTTATATGCAAGTTATTGTCATAAAAAGTGTTTGGGGACCCGGGTCCTGCCCCAGGGGACATGGATCAATGCAAAAAAAAGTTTTAAAAACGGACGTTTTTTCAGGAGCAGTGATTTTATTAATGCTTAAAGTCAAACAATAAAAGTGTAATATCCCTTTAAATTTCGTACCTGGGGGGTGTCTATAGTATGCCTGTAAAGGGGCGCATGTTTCCTGTGTTTAGAACAGTCTGACAGCAAAATGACATTTGGAAGGAAAAAACTCATTTAAAACTACCCACAGCTATTGCATTGCCGACAATACACATAGAAGTTCATTGATAAAAACGGCATGGGAATTCCCCACAGGGCAACCCCGAACCAGAATAAAAAAAAAAAATGATGTGGGGGTCCCCCTAAATTCCATACAAGGCCCTTCAAGTCTGGTATGGATATTAAGGGGAACCCCAGCCAAAATTAAAAAAAAAATTGACGTGGGGTTCCCCCTAAATTCCATACCAGACCCTTCAGGTCTGGTATGGATTTTAAGGGGAACCCCGCGCCAAAAAAAAAAAAAAAAAACGGCGTGGGGTCCCCCCAAAAATCCATACCAGACCCTTATCCGAGCACGCAACCTGGCAGGCCGCAAGAAAAGAGGGGGGGGACGAGAGTGCGGCCCCCCCTCCTGAACCGTACCAGGCCACATGCCCTCAACATTGGGAGGGTGCTTTGGGGTAGCCCCCCAAAACACCTTGTCCCCATGTTGATGAAGACAAGGGCCTCATCCCCACAACCCTGGCCGGTGGTTGTGGGGGTCTGCGGGCGGGGGACTTATCGGAATCTGGAAGCCCCCTTTAACAAGGGGACCCCCAGATCCCGGCCCCCCCCCTGTGTGAAATGGTAAGGGGGTACTTATCCCTACCATTTCACTAAAAAACTGTCAAAAATGTTAAAAATGACAAGAGACAGTTTTTGACAATTCCTTTATTTAAATGCTTCTTCTTTCTCCTTCATCTTCTTCTGGTTCTTCTGGCTCTTTTGGTTCTTCCTCCGGCGTTCTCGTCCAGCATCTCCTCCGCGGCGTCTTCTATCTTCTTCTCCTCGGGCCGCTCCGCACCCATGGCATGGGGGGGGAGGCTCCCGCTCTTCTCTTCATCTTCTTCTCTTCTTCATCTTCTTCTTCATGTTCTTCTTCTTCTTCTTCTCTTCTTCCTTCTTCTCTTCTTCATTTCTTCTCCGGGCCGCTCCGCAGCCATGCTGGCATGGAGGGAGGCTCCCGCTGTGTGACGGCGTCTCTTCGTCTGACGGTTCTTAAATAACGGGGGGCGGGGCCATCCGGTGACCCCGCCCCCCTCTGACGCACGTTGACTTGACGGGACTTCCCTGTGACGTCACGGGGAATGCCACAGGGAAGTCCCGTCATGTCACAGTGCGTCAGAGGGGGGCGGGGTCACCGGGTGGCCCCGCCCCCCGTTATTTAAGAACCGTCAGACGAAGAGACGCCGTCACACAGCGGGAGCCTCCCTCCATGCCACAGCATGGCTGCGGAGCGACCCGGAGAAGAAATGAAGAAGAGAAGAAGGAAGAAGAGAAGAAGAAGAAGAAAATGAAGAAGAAGATGAAGAAGAGAAGAAGATGAAGAGAAGAGCGGGAGCCTCCCCCCCCCATGCCATGGGTGCGGAGCGGCCCGAGGAGAAGAAGATAGAAGACGCCGCGGAGAAGATGCTGGACGAGAACGCCGGAGGAAGAACCAGAAGAGCCAGAAGAACCAAAAGAAGAAGAAGATGAAGGAAGAAAGAAGAAGCATTTAAATAAAGGAATTGTCAAAAACTGTCTCTTGTCATTTTTAACATTTTTGACAGTTTTTTAGTGAAATGGTAGGGGTAAGTACCCCCTTACCATTTCACACAGGGGGGGGGCCGGGATCTGGGGGTCCCCTTGTTAAAGGGGGCTTCCAGATTCCGATAAGCCCCCCGCCCGCAGACCCCCACAACCACCGGCCAGGGTTGTGGGGATGAGGCCCTTGTCTTCATCAACATGGGGACAAGGTGTTTTGGGGGGCTACCCCAAAGCACCCTCCCAATGATGAGGGCATGTGGCCTGGTACGGTTCAGGAAGGGGGGGGCCGCACTCTCGTCCCCCCTCTTTTCCTGCGGCCTGCCAGGTTGCGTGCTCGGATAAGGGTCTGGTATGGATTTTTGGGGGGACCCCACGCCGTTTTTTTTTTTTTTTTTGGCGCGGGGTTCCCCTTAAAATCCATACCAGACCTGAAGGGTCTGGAATGGAATTTAGGGGGAACCCCACGTCAATTTTTTTTTTAAATTTTGGCTGGGGTTCCCCTTAATATCCATACCAGACCTGAAGGGCCTTGTATGGAATTTAGGGGGACTCCCACATCATTTTTTTTTTTTAATTTTGGTTCGGGGTTGCCCTGTGGGGAATTCCCATGCCGTTTTTATCAATGAACTTCTATGTGTATTGTCGGCAATGCAATAGCCGCGGTAGTTTTAAATGTGTTTTTTCCTTCAAAATGTCATTTTGCTGTCAGACTGTTCTAAACAAGGGAAACATGCGCCCCTTTACAGGCATACTATAGACACCCCCCAGGTATGAAATTTAAAGGGATATTACACTTTTATTGTTTGACTTTAAGCATTATTAAAATCACTGCTCCTGAAAAAACGGCCGTTTTTAAAACTTTTATTTGCATTGATTCATGTCCCCTGGGGGAGGACCCGGGTCCCCAAACACTTTTATTGACAATAACTTGCATATTAGCCTTTAAAATTAGCACTTTTGATTATTCATGTTCGTGTCCCATAGACTTTAACGGCGTTCGCGTGTTCGAACGAATTTTTTTCCTGTTCGCATGTTCTGGTGCGAACCGAACAGGGGGGTGTTCGGCTCATCCCTACTCACTACCTATCACAGTTTTGAAGGCCATAAAATGCCCAGATGACATAACCCCCCCCCAAATGACCCCATTTTGGAAAGTAGACACCCCAAGCTATTTGCTTTGAGGCATGTTGAGTCCAAGGAATGTTTTATATTTTGACACAAGTTGCGGGAAAGTGACACATTTTTTTTTTTTTTTTCACAAAGTTGTCACTAAATGATATATTGCTCACACAGGCCATGGGCATATGTGGAATTGCACCCCAAAATACATTTAGCTGCTTCTCCTGAGTATGGGGATACCACATGTGTGGGACTTTTTGGGAGCCTAGCCACGTACGGGACCCCGAAAACCAATCACTGCCTTCAGGATTTCTAAGGGCGTACATTTTTGATTTTACTCCTCACTGCCTATCACAGTTTCGGAGGCCATGGAATGTCCAGGTGGCACAAACCCCCCCCAAATGACCCCATTTTGGAAAGTAGACACCCCAAGCTATTTGCTGAGAAGCATGGTGAGTATTTTGCAGCTCTCATTTGTTTTTGAAAATAAAGAAAGACGAGAAAAAAATTTTTTTTTTCTTTTTTCAATTTTTAAAACTTTGTGACAAAAAGTGAGGTCTGCAAAATACTCACTATACCTCTCATCAAATAGCTTGGGGTGTCTACTTTCCAAAATGGGGTCATTTGGGGGGGTTTTGTGCCACCTGGGCATTCCATGGCCTCCGAAACTGTGATAGGCAGTGAAGAGTGAAATCAAAAATTTACGGCCTTAGAAAGCCTGAAGGCGGTGCTTGGTTTTCGGGGTCCCGTACGCGGCTAGGCTCCCAAAAAGTCTCACACATGTGGTATCCCCGTACTCAGGAGAAGCAACAGAATGTATTTTGGGGTGTAATTTCACATATTCCCATGGCACGTTTGAGCAATATATCATTTAGTGACAACTTTGCACAAAAAAAAAATAAAAAAAATAAAAAATTGTCTCTTTCCCGCAACTTGTGTCACAATATAAATTATTCCATGGACTCAACATGACTCTCAGCAAATAGCTTGGGGTGTCTACTTTCCAAAATGGGGTCATTTGGGGGGGTTTTGAACTGTCCTGGCATTTTATGCACAACATCTAGAAGCTTATGTCACACACCACCCACTCTTCTAACCACTTGAAGACAAAGCCCTTTCTGACACTTATTGTTTACATAAAAAAATAATTTTTTTTTGCAAGAAAATTACTTTGAACCCCCAAACATTATATATTTTTTTTAAAGCAAATGCCCTACAGATTAAAATGGTGGGTGTTTCATTTTTTTTTTTCACACAGTATTTGCGCAGCGATTTTTCAAACGCATTTTTTGGGGAAAAAACACACTTTTTTACATTTTAATGCACTAAAACACACTATATTGCCCAAATGTTTGATGAAATAAAAAAGATGATCTTAGGCCGAGTACATGGATACCAAACATGACATGCTTTAAAATTGCGCACAAACGTGCAGTGGCGACAAACTAAATACATTTTTAAAAGCCTTTAAAAGCCTTTACAGGTTACCACTTTAGATTTACAGAGGAGGTCTACTGCTAAACTTACTGCCCTCGATCTGACCTTCGCGGTGATACCTCACATGCATGGTGCAATTGCTGTTTACATTTGATGCCAGACCGACGCTTGCTTGCGCGAGAGCAGGGGGTACAGGGGTGCTTTTTTTTTTTTTTTTTTTTTTTTTCTTTATTATTATTATTTTTTTATCTTATTTTTAAACTGTTCCTTTCATTTTTTTTTTTAAATCATTTTTATTGTTATCTCGGGGAATGTAAATATCCCCTATGATAGCAATAGGTAGTGACAGGTACTCTTTTTTGCAAAAATTGGGGTCTATTAGACCCTAGATTTCTCCTCTGCCCTCAAAGCATCTGACCACACCAAGATCGGTGTAATAAAATGCTTTCCCAATTTCCCAATGGCGCTGTTTACATCCGGCGAAATCTAAGTCATAAAATGCTCGTAGCTTCCGGTTTCTTAGGCCATAGAGATGTTTGGAGCCACTCTGGTCTCTGATCAGCTCTATGGTCAGCTGGCTGAATCACCGGCTGCATTTTCAGGTTCCCTGTTGAGACAGGAGAGCCAGAGAAAAACACGGAAGACGTTGGGGGGGGGCATTCCCTCCCACTGCTTGTAAAAGCAGTCTAGAGGCTAATTAGCCACTAGGATTGCTTTTACATGAAAGTCGACCGCTGGCTGAAAAGAATGATACTAAGATGATACCTAAACCTGCAGGCATCATTCTGGTATAACCACTCAAAGTCGTGAATGGCGTACCTGAAGACAAAAAAATGGTTAACAATAAAGCACAGTAAACAGTAAAGTATAAAAAATTGCATACCTGAAAAGCAAACATGATAAAACATAATAACAATAAAACATTGCAGAATAGAATACAGTAAAAAAGAGCAGTACAATAGAGAGAGAGAATAGAGAGAGAGAACAATAAAACGACAACTATTTTTTTTTTATTTTATATTTTTGTATGTGTTTTTTTTTTTTTTTTTACACTTTTTTTTTGTAACTAACTTTTATAACTGTAACCGGTTCCGGGTTCGGGTCTCTCAAAATGCGATGGCATCTTGGGAGACCCTGTGAAAGTGTGCCTAGTCTGTGCAGTGCTGTACCCTACGCTAATAGTCAACTAGTGAATGGTAGCGTTCAAAATATTCACCAATGCAAAGACCAGGATTGTCAGAACAGGAGGGACAATAATAGCGGGTGTCACGCCTATATCCGCGCTTGCTGCAGACACGACATCTTTTTTGGGGGGGTTCGCTGGGTAGGGGTACTCGGGAGGACATAAAGAAAATGCCTCTCATGCAGCCGACTGCATTTGGTTGGGGATGTGAATGGGGGAAGTACGGGCGCTGCAGAAGCGGTGGGTTCCCAATTAGGATTGGCGAATGCAGCAGGAAGGGCATTATGGGCACGACGGGCCTGTGTTTGTATTTTTGGTGGCAGCGGGACACTACTTGTGCTTGCCACCTCACCAGCTTGAACTGCACTTATGGGACTCGCCACGTCACCACGTGTTACTGCAGTGCTGGTTTGACTACGACCGGGGCGTACTAGGCCGCTGGTGCTTGCCAGTTCACCAAAACACTACCAAAAAAACTGTTAGCGATCGCAGGGATCAGGCCTGACTCTGCGAACGCTGCAGTTATGCGTTTAGTGTTTTGTAAGTGTCAGTGATCGATCGATACTGCACTTGGGTGGGCTGGGCCGGGCGGAGGGGCAAAACGCAGGTGCTAGCAGGTATCTGGGCTGATCCCGCTAACACTGCGTTTGTGGGAACCCTAAACTGCTGGGGACGCCAGTATAGATCTGATCGGATCAGATATTGATCCAATCAGATACTATACCACTAAGGGAGGTGTATGCTGCGTGCGTGGGTGTTAGCGGTACTGGCGCTAACCTGACGCTGCTTGGGGCTGGTGCTTGCCAGTTCACCAAAACGCTACCAAAAAAACTGTTAGCGATTGCAGGGATCAGGCCTGACTCTGCGAACGCTGCAGTTATGCGTTTAGTGTTTTGTAAGTGACAGTGATCGATTGATACTGCACTTGGGTGGGCTGGGCTGGGCCGGGCGGAGGGGCAAAACGCAGGTGCTAGCAGGTATCTGGGCTGATCCCGCTAACACTGCGTGTTTGGGAACCCTAAACTGCTGGGGACGCTAGTATAGATCTGATTGGATCAGATATTGATCCGTTCAGATACTATACCACTAAGGGAGGCGTATGCTGCGTGCGTGGGTGTTAGCGGTACTGGCGCTAACCTGACGCTGCCTGGGGCTGGTGCTTGCCAGTTCACCAAAACGCTACCAAAAAAAACTGTTAGCGATCGCAGGGATCAGGCCTGACTATGCGAACGCTGCAGTTATGCGTTTAGTGTTTTGTAAGTGACAGTGATCGATCGATACTGCACTTAGGTGGGCTGGGCCGGGCCGAGGGGCAAAACGCAGGTGCTAGCGGGTATCTGGGCTGATCCTGCTAACACTGCGTTTTCGAGAACCCTAAACTGCTGGGGACGCTAGTATAGATCTGATTGGATCAGATATTGATCCGTACAGATACTATACCACTAAGGGAGGCGTATGCTGCGTGCATGGGTGTTAGCAGTACTGGCACTAATCTGACGCTGCCTGGGGCGACGCATATCACCGTCGGGCGATCGGGGGGCTAAACCTTTATTCCGTAATAAACGGCGGGTGCCCTGACACTATAAAAAATAAACGAACTAACCAGCGTCACCCGTAACGGTTATATGGTGATCAGTGGTGAAAGGGTTAACTAGGGGGCAATCAAGGGGTTAAAACATTTATTAGGTAGTATATGGGGGTCCCTGTCGCTATAAAACGCTGACGGTGAACCTAAATATTTACGTCCCTAACTAGCATCACCAGCGACACTAATACAGCGATCAGAAAAATGATCGCTTAGCGACACTTGTGACGGGAGGTGATCAAGGGGTTAAAACTTTATTAGGGGGGGTTAGGGGGGTACCTTAGACCTAAAGGGGGGTAATACTCACTGCCCTAACACTGTAACTGTCACAAACTGACACTATGCAGTAATCAGAAAAAAAAAAAAAAATACTGCTAATGTCAGTTTGTGACAGGGGGGGGGGTGATTGGGGGGGGATCGGGGGGCGATCGGGGGTGTAAGGTATGCCTGGCATGTTCTACTGTGTGTGTGTGTGTTGTGTGCACTCACTTGTCTTCTCTCCTCGGCGCTGGGACGGAAACTGCCAGACCGAGGAGAGGTGTCATCACTTCCTCTGCCTGTGTGAAATTACACACAGGCAGAGGAGGATTCCCATTGGCTGGGAGCGATCGCGAGGGGGGGGCCACGATCGGATGGTCTCCCCCTCGCCTCCCGACACTCCCAGTCAAATGCCGACCGCCGCTGGCACCGGGGGGGGGTCCGATCGGACCCCCCGCCCGCGGGAGGCAGATCACGTATGGGTACGTGATTCTGCCTGCCCATGCCATTCTGCCGCAGTATATCTGCGTTAGGCGGTCGGCAAGTGGTTAAAATGTGAAAAGAATTAAGTAGTTTTGCTGCTCATATTCACACACATTTCTCACAAACTTATTTCGTTACTATTTATCGTGATTCAGTCAATATATTTTGATTTCTCACATCTGACCACATTATTTTGGCGGTTTTTTTTTTTTTTTTTTTGGGTTTAATGTAGATGATTTTTTTTTGTGTTTGTATTTTTTGGAAGGGTTTTTTTTTTTTAGGATTTTTATTTGTACTCCCTAAAATTTTTGAGTGTGTTCTTTGTGTCAAGTTACCACAACACCATTGATATGTTGTTATATTTAATCTGTAGGAGATTGTTTGGTGTTGTTGTCCCTTGTTAATTTCACATTTTATGTTAGAAATGTACCTGAATCCTCACCAACAAACTGTCTTTTTTGGATGAAAACACACACAGGAGAGTAGAATTTCACAACAAAAAACTTTTATTAAGGGCTCACAACTAAACAAAGAGGGAGGCAATGCTGGAGAAACTGCAGAAATTGGCGAAGCCTTGGGCCCCCAGGGCAGACATCAATTATTTTAAAGCAAAATTGGTGGCCTGAGGAGTCCTTATCTAAGGGAGTGCAGTCTGATCCAGAAGTCCCAGAGATCCGGAAAGCAGCAGATGACATCTGTGTCCCCAGGCTGTGGTCATACGAGAGACTGCAGCTTCTGTCAGACCAGACTAAACCCAGGGCAATCACTCTCAGGTCTTCTTTCCACGCTTCCTTCCACGCGGTGGCTGTGGTGGTGGAGTTGTGGCAGCAGGAGGAGGATGGTCCAACTCAACCATGTCGGTCTTGGGTGTTAGTTCCCCACTCACCCCCTTTCTTAGGACTTTATAAAGCAGGTCCTCACATAGCTTGCGTTGACCCTCCTGCATGCCCTGCAGTTTGGTGGCAGCCATGCAGGCAAAGGCCTCTTCAGGAGTGGGTAAGGTTCGTAGGGACGCCGAAGCCTCCTGAATTAGCCTGAATGCTGAATACTGCATGGGAGTCGTCTTCCTGGCTCTTTTATATGGAAGGCGGTGGGGAGGAACCTGAGATTCAGTCAGGCTTCGACTTGTCCCAGGCTTCTCTTGGCTGACACTTAGCCCCGCCTCCTCCTGGCTGCAACTAATCCCCGCCTCCTCCTGGCTGCCACATTCCACAGCCTCCTCCTGACTGAGGTCTTCCTGTGTATGAAAAAGGGACATAGTTTTAGTATTTTCTTCATCAATCACACACAATTGTCACCTCCTGACTGTTGCAAATTGAATGTTAACAAATATAACAGACTATCATTCTGAGCCCAGCATTTTTGTTTCTTTTTTACCGATTTTACCAATTTTTACCAATTTTACCAATACCTACTAATAAGTAATACCTACCAATACCTATTAATAAGTAAAACACTTTTTTTCAATCAGCAATTAGTGATTAATAATAACATCTATAGTAAACAGCATTTCTTTATTGACCAGAAATCTGTAGAAGAATGCTATACCTGACTCCAGCTGGGCTCCTCCACTTCTTCCTGGCTGGAAGGCCCAGGTTGGACATCGGAAGCCTCAGCTGGGGTGGAAGGAAGCGTGGAAGGAAGAGTGGAGAGGGATTCCCTGACTTCAGTGTGGTCTGACAAAAATCGCAGTCTCTCATAGTACCACAGCCTGGGGACATAAACGTCATCTGCTGCAGCTCCGGACCTCTGGGAATCTGTGACCTTCTTGCGCTCCCTAAGATAAGTGCTCCTCAGGCCAACTCCAGCAGTTTCTCCAGCGCTGCCTGCCTCTTTTGTTTATTATTGTAATGGGGATGTCTCACCTGCCACAGACAGGGCAGCTCCCTGTATTTGTCAATGAACAGGGGGAGGAAATTGTGGTCATTGAACCCATCCATTTTCTCTGCAAGACACAACACAAGACAAACCCTAAGGTCAGGCCAAAAACAGAGAGGTGATAAGGGCGCTCTGGTGGAGGTGGGTAGCTGGTCAGAGGGATGATAGTGATGAGATGGCACTTCTGGCAGCACTTTGGTTAGAGGAGAAGCAACTCTGAAGATATAAAAAAGGAAAAGAAAGGCGCCTCTAAGTGCAGTATGTAAAATTTAATAAAGTGCACAAAGGGTTAAAAGCACTTACAAGATTGTTGAGTGTTAAAAGACATGATAAAATCAGGAGTCCTCATCTGTGGCATGTGTCCATCCTCAGCACGGTGGTAGAGAGCAGTGTAGAGCCGTCCAGCAGCTGTAAAGCGTTCTCATGCGTGTTGGAAAGAGGAGGCAGCAGGGAAGCCGGTATTTCTCTACACTGACACCATCAGCCTTGTGTGTCCCGCAGTGAATACTGGCTTCCCTGTTGCCTCCTCTTTCCAACACGCATGAGAACGCTTTACAGCTGCTGGACGGCTCTACACTGCTCTCTACCACCGTGCTGAGGATGGACACATGCCACAGATGAGGACTCCTGATTTTATCATGTCTTTTAACACTCAACAATCTTGTAAGTGCTTTTAACCCTTTGTGCACTTTATTAAATTTTACATACTGCACTTAGAGGCGCCTTTCTTTTCCTTTTTTATACCTAAGGTCAGGCCAAACTCCCCTAATCTTGTTAAAATATAGGCTTCCATTTTGAAGCAGTATAGGCGCAAGTTTAGATCTTACCTTCGTTATCACGATCGGCGCCTCCGATGCTCCTTCCTCCGCTCACAGATCGTATGTAATACGCACGCGTGTTACGCTTTATACACACTGCGCATGTGTGTAACTCAGCCCGCCCCTGACGTTCTTTCTAGTCTATTCCCCGCCCCTTTTCAATCAGCGCAGTGGGGGAAGAGCACATGACAGAGACACAGCAGGATCGTGCTAATTGTAGTAACGAGGAGGAGTAGGAGGAAAGGCCGGATCCGGAAATGTCCCAATCCAGAAGGAGTAGATTTAAGGCCTCAAATATGTCCTTTGGGGAGATGTTGGAGATGGCGGACATCCTGAAGAGGGCCGACTATGATGGGAAGTATGGACCTTACCCCAACCCCAATGTCAGAAAGGCCAAGATCATTGCGAAAGTGGTCAAGAGTCTGCACCGGAAATTCGGGGTACGTTGATCGAAAGATCAGCTCAGGAAGCGGTGGTCGGACCTCAAATTACGAGAACATGAGCAGTACAGAAAGATCCGGAGAGTGCTGCAAAAAAGTAATTAGTTGTGCTGTGTTCCTATTCTTTTTGTGTTTATTACGTTCGTGCTGCTCCATGTGCTTTTATTACAAGTGTACATTTTAAAATGGCAACTTTCTGGTTCATGAGCACATTATTCGTTCGTATCAAACATTTTTCTTTCGGCCTATAAAACACCATTGTTTAGGCCATATGCATTTGGCCACCATTTTTACGCCCTATACTTGTCTGAAACGAATTTGGTTGTGTAGATGGCTTTGTTACTAGAATGAAATGCAAACTAGATTCTGTTTAAGGAGAGGACACTGAGCAGCTGTTTTCACATCTGGACACTGGAGCACTAGTGTGGGACAAAAGAACACCATTTTTATTAGGGGGCCACACAGGTGCTCCAGTGTATACTATAGGGGGGGGGGGGGCTACATCTGTGAAGCTTGTACCAAACAGGTAAAGTATTGAAGCTTGACAAAGGACACTGAAAATGCTACTTTTTTTAACTCTGCTAAAATTGACAATTGTACCCCACTTCCAAGTAATGTTTCCTATTTATAGTTCTGCCATCAAATATCTGTGTGCTAATTATACCATTTTGTTTTACATAGGGGAGAAAAGACTCGGAGGACACCCCTCATCCAAGGAGACCAGAGCCCACCCCCCTCTGGAAGAAGGGGAAATCCCCCCAACACAAGCTGAGCAGGAGGAAGAAGATGTGGTGGAACTAGTCACCACAACAGGTGAGTGTCTGTGACCACAGGCTCAGGTAAGAGATGTATGGCGGCAAATTTTTGATACCTATTTTTTTGTGGGTTCCTCTCTTTTTAGGTGATCGTGAGGTTGTGGATCCAGATCCTTTCACATCCGAAAGTGCCTAGATCCTGATCGGGGAGATCATGGGGTGTAATTTACAATTGGAAAACCTCAAGAAAAGTATCAATGATGTTATTCAAATAAATAAAAACATCATTGATGTTTTGGGGCGAGTTTAAAGCCCCTCCAAATCCCTTTGTTTTTTGGTGTGCTACAATGTGAAAAATGTTTTTGTGATTTTTCCAAAAGCCAAATTTGGAGGATACACACAGTGTGTCAACATGTGCTATCTGCCATCACGGGAGATCAATGGAGGCGTTTTGGGGGTGCAAACCCTTCCTCAATAATAAAGTAGCTGAGAGGAAGGGGTTTCTCCTCCAAAACACGTCCCTTGATCCCCCGTGATGGCAGCTAGCACATGTTGACATTCGTAAATTGGTGTGCATCTTCCAAATTTGGCTTTTCCTGGGGTGACTTCACCACATCTGAACGCAATATCAAACACAGTTCCTAAATACTCATGTGTGATATTGCCTTCAAATTCTACCAAATGTGAACGTTGTAAGTTCAAGATTTGTGTATTTCTTGTTGGTTTTACACAGGCCTGTTTTATCTTAAATGGACATTTCTATTTGTGATAATACCACCCCAAAAATTGTTATACAACAAACATGTTGGTTTGTTAGAAAAACCTTTGGTAAATGCACATGTGATTGTGCAGGTATTAAAAAGTGTGTTAATCAAGAATGTGTGGATTATTGTGTCAACGCTAAAACACTTTGGTGGTGATGTAATTGTTTTTTTCGGTGAAAATGGGGGTTATTTCCTAAGGGCAAATCCTCTTGGCACTACAAGTGCAGTTTCAGTTGCAACTGCACTTGTAGTGAAAAGTGTCTTTGCATTTAGTAAATAACAGCCAACAGTGCTTTGTATAAGGTTACACAATCACGCCATTTTCTCGACTCAACACATTTCTGTCAGGGTCAGCTAAAACAAACACAAGCAGTAAATGTCCACAAATATTTTCTTTTTTTTGCTTTTTTTATTTGAAAAAGGCTTCACATATTTGCTGGCATATTGATGGCCCCCCTACCCGCAAAGAACTCCAGGTATCGTAACCGGACATCACGGGCACTCAGGGAGGGCAAGCCAGGACGGCCGCTTTCAAGCGCCGTCAGTGTTGTTTCAAGGTATCACTCTGGCCTCAGGCCCAACAGAGCCAGCATAGTTGGCCGAATGTTTCCTTAAAAAGTTATGGAGAATACAGCACGCCATGATGATATGATTAAGTTTATACTCCGCCATATGGATAGGTGTCAGGAATAGGCGGAACCGGCTGGCCAGGATTCCAAATGTGTTCTCCACCACTCTTCGGGCTCTGGCCAGCCAGTAATTAAAAACCCTCTGTTCCGGGGTGAGGGTCCTCATAGGGAATGGCCGCATAAGATGGTCCCCCAGCGCAAAAGCTTCATAAGCAATGAACACAAATGGGAGTCCTTCCACATTGTCCTCTGGAGCTGGCAAGTCCAATCTGCCATTCTGGAGACGCCTGTAGAACTCCATCTGGGCGATGACTCCACCATCGGACATCCGGCCATTCTTCCCCACGTCCACATACAAGAAGTCGTAATTAGCCGACACCACCGCCAACATCACTATACTATTGAACCCCTTATAGTTGAAATAGTACGACCCCGAGTTGGGTGGTGGGACGATGTGGACATGTTTCCCATCAATTGCCCCTCCGCAGTTAGGAAAGTCCCACCGCTGGGCAAAGTGGGAGGCCACAGTCTGCCATTCCTGTGGCGTGGAAGGAAACTGTTTAGGAAAAAATAAAAAAATTTGTATTTTTGCACATAAACATGGCAAGCAGATTAGACACAAACATTCTTGGCCAACCTCCAGATAGCATTTAGTAAGGGGAATTTAACAACGCCAAAGTATAAGGTACACCTATCATATTCCCCCTCCCCCCCTCTCATGGGCCATTTCTAACATTATAGGGGGGGGGATCTTGGACAGGTAACCCTCTTCACTTCATTGAGAGATGAATGCCTAAATACAGGGTATTACTTGGAACAGCCCCTCCTTAGTTACGCTATTGGCAGCCCACTCGACAGGTAAGAAGTGTCATAATACAAAGATATAAATACACACTGTACACATTTGAGGACATTTGGACATTCTGCTATTACCTGTCAAGATAATAATAGGATACAAAAACTTTAAACAGTACCATTTGAAAGTATACAGGCAGGCCCTTGCACTACATGCTTTGGGGAATTCATCCCTAAATCTGACCACAAAAGAGGTGGGTATAGTGTGTATGTGTTTGGCAAAGTCAGCAGATAGATGATTGAGGATAGATAGAGAATTGGGATCAGCTGACTTAGCAGTTGGGGGAGGGAGGGTTACTAAAAATGATTTGGGGACACCACAAAAAATAAGCCTCTGCCACTCTGCCAGAATTTAAAGCTAAAATAACATTTCTAAACATTTTAGGGGGTGTTTGGGGTAAAGCACTACTATGGAGTTGATAAAATACATTGTTAAGTGACTACATGCGGTGAATATAGGGCCCGTAGAGCATGCTGGGGAGGTTAGTGAAGGACAATCTGTATGAAGGACCTAAAAAATTAATTACATAAAAATCCAGCATGCATGAGGACAAAGGGGACATTCACAGCATATTCCAATCATGGTAATTAGGGAATGAGGAAAGAAATACAATATATTATCAAACATTAAATACAATAAAATGTGATATTAAAGGATAAAAATCTTACCTTCATATACTCCTTCTGCAGGACCTGTATGATGGCAGAACAGGTCTCTGGGATAATGATCCCCAGTGCCTGGGGGGAGATGCCTGTCGAGAACTTCAAGTCCTGCAGACTTCTCCCTGTCGCCAAATACCGCAGGGTAGCGACCAACCTCTGCTCCGGAGTGATGGCTGGCCTCATGCAGGTATCCTGCCTGCTAATATAAGGGGTCAGCGAAGCCAACAGACGGTGAAACACAGGGTCCTGAAATCATCAGGATTATTCTCGCGGATCTCACGGAGCAAAGGCATATGAGAGAACTGGTCACGCTGAAGCAACCAATTCTTGGTCCATGAACTCCTCCCCACCCTGTTCATGGACTGGACTTGTGTCAAGGTCAGGACCCCAACATCAAGCCCCCGCACAGCACGAACTCTACGAGGAGTACGCATACGCAACATGGCTAGAAAACGGTCGGCTGCTCAGAACGAAGTAACAGAACGCACTGAAGAACAGCAAGGCCTGTGAAGAGCGACCTGAACAGTAACGAACTAACAAGAATACAATGACTAAGTCATGCGGAACTTGCTTGCACGCACTGAAGAGCAGATACAAACCCACAAGCACAAACTGAACGGCAGAAAACGATCTGAAAACCACGAGTCTTAAAAAGCGTGAATCGTCTCTCACCAAACTTTTACTAACACGAGATTAGCAAAAGGAGCCCAAAGGGTGCTTCGCTTGGTTCTGAACTGGCCTTTTCTAGTCTCGTCGTACGTGCTTGACGTCACCGCGTTCTTAGCGATCGGAAATTCCGACAACTTTGTGCGACCGTGTGTACGCAAAACAAGTTTGAGCCAACATCCGTCGGAAAAAATCCTAGGATTTTGTTGTCGGAATGTCCGAGCAATGTCCGACCGTGTGTACGGGGCATAAGACTTCCTGGTGTCTCTGGGCTATGAACATCGTTTTATTACTGACTCCATCCCTGTAAGGAATAAGCAGACAGGGGAGGAGGGTTGGGTTGCTAGTGGAGAGGAAGAGCCAATTAGGCAGTCATCAAAGGATGTGTTTCACCCCTTTAAAACCCAGGGAGCTGTAGGTGGATAGGGATAGACACAGGCGATTTGTTGAAAAAGGGCTCATTCATGCTGTAGTGCCTGCTCAATGATCTCAGGATTCAGGCCATGAAGGAGAGAGACCACTATTTGTAAGCCACCAATTTGGATCCCCAATACAAGGTGAAAATGGTAAATCTCACACTGCTGCCTCTGAAAGAACAAAAAATGTACCATTTGGAAGTGGTGCTATGGAATAACCTTTGAGACTAAATCATAGGATCTCAGATTACCTGGGTTCCAGGGTAAGTGCAAACAACCTTCAAACCAAGGATCTGATGGATTTTTGGGTGTCCAGGATGGACCAATGTGTGACCAATTCCTAGAACATGAACAAGTTGCAGGTTTGCAATGTGGCCAATGTTGTGTCAGAGAAGGCATTCAGCATAGCATCCAGTGTCCAGGATGGACCACTGTGTGAGTTGCCTAGAACGTGAAAAAGTTGCAGGTTTGCAATGTGGCCAATGTCATGTTAAAAGGCATTCAGCATAGCAGGCAGTTTTGTGACAGAGACAGATCCGCCTATTCACTGACACAGTTGACCAGCTCACTTTTAAATAAAGGGGACCAGTCCGAAATTGGCAATGAATACAAAACCTCTTCAGCTGATGCTAACAAGTACCCTTTTGCATGAAATTTCCCAAAAATGATTATACCTGTATATTACACCATTAGGTAATAAATTATATCCATCTGCAGCGCTAAAAACAATGAACCATACTGTCCACTATAGAGTTCATATGCAGTATAATGATGATCCACCTCCAGAGGAAATCCCAGTACCATCTCCAGTGTCAGAAAAGGTTCCACACAGCAGCACAGTGATACAGCCAAACTGCCTACCAAACAGCAATGACTCTCAGATTTTAGAGTGGTCATTCATGCTCAACCGTTATTATTCCACGATAAGGCTGCTCTTGGGGGCTTCTCTCAGTGGAGGCACCAGAATCCAGGTTTAACCAGCCAGGTCTTAAGCAATAATACTCCAAGGTATCCTCAACACCCAGTCTTCACACATGCACAAATCACTTGTCTCACCATAAATGGAATTGTACTGAAATCAATTAACAGGAACCAGCAGGAATTGAAGAGCCCTCCTAAGCCTCCTGACATCATCCAACAAAGATAGCAGCCAGGACCCCACCACCAGTGTTAATTTTGACATCAAATTTTTATTTAGTTTTAGTCATATAGTTACATAGTATGTGAGGTTGAAAAAAGACACGTCCATCAAGTCCAACCTATGTGTGTGGTTATGTGTCAGTATTACATTACATATCCCTGTATGTTGTGGTCATTCAGGTGATTATCTAATAGTTTCTTGAAGCTATCAATGCTCCCCGCTGAGACCACCGCCTGTGGAAGGGAATTCCACATTCTTGCCGCTCTTACAGTAAAGAACCCTCTACGTAGTTTAAGGTTAAACCTCTTTTCTTCTAATTGTAATGAGTGGCCACGAGTCTTATTAAACTCTCTTCTGCGAAAAAGTTTTATCCCTATTGTGGGGTCACCAGTACAGTATTTGTAAATTGAAATCATATCCCCTCTCAAGCGTCTCTTCTCCAGAGAGAATAAGTTCAGCGCTCGCAACCTTTCCTCATAACTAAGATCCTCCAGACCCTTTATTAGCTTTGTTGCCCTTCTTTGTACTCGCTCCATTTCCAGTACATCCTTCCTGAGGACTGGTGCCCAGAACTGGTGCGGCCGGACCAGAGTCTTGTAGAGCAGGAGAATTATCGTTTTATCTCTGGAGTTAATCCCCTTTTAATGCATGCCAATATTCTGTTTGCTTTATTAGCAGCAGCTTGGCATTGCATGCCATTGCTGAGCCTATCATCTACTACGACCCCCAGGTCCTTTTCCATCCTAGATTCCCCCAGAGGTTCTCCCCCCAGTGTATAGATTGCATTCATATTTTTGCCACCCAAATGCATTATTTTACATTTTTCTACATTGAACCTCATTTGCCATGTAGTCGCCCACCCCATTAATTTGTTCAGGTCTTTTTGCAAGGTTTCCACATCCTGCGGAAAAGGTATTGCCCTGCTTAGCTTAGTATCGTCTGCAAATACAGAGACTGAACTGTTTATCCCATCCTCCAGGTCATTTATAAACAAATTAAATAGGATTGGTCCCAGCACAGAACCCTGGGGAACCCCATTACCCACCCCTGACCATTCTGAGTACTCCCCATTTATCACCACCCTCTGAACACGCCCTTGTAGCCAGATTTTTAATCCATGTACTCACCCTATGATCCATGCCAACGGACCTTATTTTGTACAGTAAACGTTTATGGGGAACTGTGTCAAATGCTTTTGCAAAATCCAGATACACCACGTCTACGGGCCTTCCTTTATCTAGATGGCAACTCACCTCTTCATAGAAGGTAAATAGATTGGTTTGGCAAGAACGATTCTTCATGAATCCATGCTGATTACTGCTAATGATATCGTTCTTATTACTAAAATCTTGTATATAGTCCCTTATCATCCCCTCCAAGAGTTTACATACTATTGATGTTAGGCTAACTGGTCTGTAATTCCCAGGGATGTTTTTTGGGCCCTATTTAAATATTGGTGCTACATTGGCTTTTCTTCAATCAGCTGGTACCATTCCAGCCAATAGACTGTCTGTAAAAATTAGGAACAACGGTCTGGCAATCACCTGACTGAGTTCCCTAAGTACCCTCGGATGCAAGCCATCTGGTCCCGGTGATTTATTAATGTTAAGTTTCTCAAGTCTAATTTTAATTCCGTCCTCTGTTAACCATGGAGGTGCTTCCTGTGTTGTGTCATGAGGATAAACACTGCAGTTTTGGTTACTGAAGCCCCCCGATTCACTCGTGAAGACTGAGGAGAAGAATAAATACTGTGTACAGAACACCTCCAGGTAACCATATTGCAATGAATTTTCAGAAAATTACAGCGGTGGCAGATTGAAATGGAAAGTTAATTTTTAATAACATTCCATTACAATATGATTTGTGTAGGAATTGTATACGATATATTTATTTTTCTTTATTTGCTATTTTTTTCCCCCATGAAAGTACAGTTACCCTTTAAGCATTTCTATAGATTTGGCAAATCCATTATATACTCCTGGTGTGAAAATCGAATAACGTTTCAATTAACAAAGATTATTAAAAAAAAAATAGAATAATGTGTTATTATTTATGGTATCAGGCTGCATTCACATTTCAGCGCTTTGAATCGCACTTCTGTCCGTGATTCTGTGTGAATGACAAATCGTTGGACTCGCATTAGAGATGTAATTCATCTGAATGACACCTATAATTGCAGTGTGAATTGCCGCGGCAACCCGTATCGCGTAAAGCTTGACGCCCCAAAAAAGTTCAGGAGCTACTTTTTGGGCAACATGCTTCAAGCGATGCGAGTTGCCGCGATTGCAGCGTGATTTATCTCACGAAAAATGGGGAGTACTCTGCATTGTCCGGTGTGGAAAGCGGGGTCCCCCAGGGTTCTGTCCTGGGACCAATCCTATTTAATTTATTCATAAATGACCTGGAGGATGGGATAACCAGCTCAGTCTCAGTATTTGCGGACGATACTAAGCTAAGCAGGGCAATAATTTCTCATCAGGATGTGGAAACCTTGCAAAGAGGATCTGAACAAATTAATGTGGTGGGCAACTACATGGCAAATGAGGTTTAATGTAGAAAAATGTCCCCTAGTGTTAACCCCTTCCCTGCCAGTGTCATTTTTACATTAACCCCTTCAGCCCCGGAAGATTTGGCTGCTGAATGACTGGGCCATTTTTTGCGATTCAGCACTGCGTTACTTTAACTGACAATTGCGCAGTCGTGCAACGCTGCACCCAAAAAAAATTGACGTCCTTTTTTTTCCACAAACAGAGCTTTCTTTTAGTGGTATTTGATCGTCTCTGCGGTTTTTATTTTTTGAGCTATAAACAATAAAAGAGCGAAATTTTGAAAAAAACTCAATATTTTGTACTTTTTGCTATAATAAATATTCACATTTTTTTTAAAAAAGCTATTTTTTTCTCAGTTTAGGCCAATATGTAGTCTTCTACATATTTTTGGTAAAAAAAAACAAAAACGCAATAGGCGTATATTGATTGGTTTGCGCAAAAGTTATAGCGTTTACAAAATAGGGGATAGATTTATAGCATTTTTTAAAATTTTTTGTTACTAGTAATGGCAGCGATCTGCAATTATTATCGGGACTGCAACATTATGGCGGACACATCGGACACTTTTGACACATTTTTGGGACCATTGACATTTATACAGTGATCAGTGCTATAAAAATGCACTGATTACTGTAAAAATGTCACTGGCAGGGAAGGGGTTAACACTAGGGGGCGATCAAGGGGTTAACTGTGTTCACTGCTACATGTTTCTAACTGAAGGGGAGGGGACTGACTAGAGGAAGTAACAGATCATGGTTCCTATCTAATAGGAACACACAATCTGTCACTCCTCTCAGAACAGAACAGGGATTTGTGTGTTCACACACACTTCCCAGTTCTGCCTCTCGTGCTTGAGTCATCGCGACCGTCGGCCATTAGCATCAGCACCCCCGCTGTGAAGTGATCCCGCCAGCTGATGTATAGCTACGACGGTTCGCGGGATCGTGCCGACCTGCAGCAGTAAAATCACAGCAGCTGGTCGGCAAGGGGTGAGGAGAGGCAGAACGGGGAACTGCCTATATAAACAAGGCATTTCCCCATTTCTGCCTAGTGAGATGACAGGTATCTACTGCTCCCAGTGGGAGCAGTGATCTCTGTCATGTTTCAGTAAGCCCATCCCCCCTACAGTTAGAACACACTTAGGACACACACTTAACCCCTTCATCGCCCCCTAGTGTTAACCCCTTCCCTGCCAGTGTCATTTTTACATTAGTCAGTGCATTTTTTATAGCACTATAGCATCAATGTAATAATGTGCCTGGTCCCCAAAAAGAGTAATTTGGGGTCAGAATTGTCTACTGTAATGTCACAGTCCTGCTAAAAATCACAGATCGCCGCCATTACCAGTAAAAACCATAAGAAAAAAATAAAAGTCCCCAAATCTATCCTGTAGTTTGTAGACACAATAACTTTTTCACAAACCAATCAATATACGCATTTTGTGATTTTTTTTTTTTTACCAAAAATATGAAGAAGAATATATATCAGCTTAAACTAATGAATAAATTATTTTTTTTATATTTTTTTGGAGATATGTATTATAGCAAAAAGTAAGAAAAAAGTATTTTTTTTAAAAATTGTTGGTCTTTTTTTGTTTATAGCGCAAAAAATAAAAACCGCAGAGGTGATCAAATACCAGTAAAAGAAAGCACTATTTGTGGAAAACAAAGGACATCAATTTTGTTTGGGTACAACGTCGCACGTCCACGCAATTGTCAGTTAAAGCGAAGCAGTGCCGCATCACAAAAAAAGATCTGGTCATTAAGGGGGCAATTCCTTCCGGGGCTGAAGTGGTTAAGCTGCGTAGAGGGTTCTTTACTGTAAGAGCGGTAAGGATGTGGAATTCTCTTCCACAGGCAGTGGTTTCAGCAGGGAACATCGATAATTTAAAAAAACTATTAGATAGGCACCTGAATGACCACAACATACAAGGATATACAATGTAATACTGACATAAAAGCACACACACAGGTTGGACTTGATGGACTTGTGTCTTTTTTCAACCTCGCCAACTATGTAACCAACTATGTAACTATGTAAGCAATGGATCAACTTGCCAATTAGCCCCGCTAGTTACCACCTAGCATAACTAGATTTATTAGCAGCCCTGTTTAGGACCAGGGTGCTACAATCTCCCCCTGCCAAGGAAACTAAGTCCCAGAGTGTGCAACAACAAAAAAACAAGTGCTCTCAATCCTGAGAGTGGATGTCCTGGCAAAAAGTGGATAGGGAGGGGTAACAGGGAAAGATAATCAGTAGTAACAAATACATGTGTATTTAATACATAACTTATGTACATAACTTATGTACAAAAACAAGTGGCATTTCACACAAGGATAGATAAATATACATGCAAATATTTGAACATAACTTATGTACAAAAACAAGTGGCATTTCACACAAGGATAGATAAATATAAGACATTATGTACAATTAACGTGTGACGTACCACATGCAAATAGGAGAGGGGATTGCAATGAACAATAACCTTACGGCCTAACTATCTATCTAATATTCACACAATAAGAGATAAAAAGATTAGCATTATTATATAAGTTGAAGATATTGTCTCTCCTTAGCCAAGGAAGATGCAAGAGTGGTGCAGGAACACCTGAAAGAGAAGAAAGCAGGCAATATAGAAAATACAACCTACTACTCTTTAATCACCAGTGCAGTATGTACATGAGTGAACTTTTGCTTACTGTCAGCCGAGAGCAACAAAAATGGTGCAAAATAAATACAGAAATATATCTTACTTTACATATATACTTCTATCATCTACTACACCTAGACATATGTACAGTTAAAAACGGGCCTTACTCCCTCGAGAATGACACCTGTTTTCCGTAGCAATTCTAACAATTCTAAAAATGAAACCTCTCTTAGCAACCTATATTGAACCATGTGGAAGTAGAACTTATGACTCAGTCAGAATGGCACGCTCACGCTATCTAGTGGTCGGTAAAAGGAGAGAACAGTCCATGTATAACATATCAGTCCATGAAATCCAAGGGGAAGGTAAAGACTTGCCCTTTTGCCACAGCACAGCCTACCTAACTAAATATCCCATTGTCCTTGGAGCCCCAAGTTCAATAGGCATTTTCTTTCCAGTCCACCAAGACGCTTAATACCTTTCTAGAAAATTCCCTTCTTCACAGGGTTAACTTCTGGAATGGTATGCATGTTTCCCTGAAGACCCAGATGTTCAATTTTGCCTTAGTAAATGAGCATAGGATAGAGCCAGGGTTCTCCACAGCTGTTTTTTTCATAACATACCACTTCTTGTTTTACCTGTTACCAAAGGTGTTACCAAAAGCTGAATATCCCTTCCAGAGATCACAAAAAGATATATCCAGATGCCCAAGTCAGGATATTACGAGTTTGTATTTTGTCTGTATGGACATGTTTTCGGGATGCCCAGTGGCAAATGCTACTGCAATGGCCACCGTAAAAAGTGTTATCAGAAATAGTTTGTAAGTACAGAGTGCCACAATCTACAGAGAGTAACAGAGGAAATCATTTTTATAGGAGAGTTCTTACTAGAAGTTTTGAGGTTTTATTTTTACACCCCCTACTGTCTACAATGAAAAAAGTAGAGTAAGAAACTAGAAAACTATTGCCTGAATGTTTTCTTATATTTTTTTCAAGCCCCTAAGGAGATGTTGGACTCTCTCCCTGTGAGATTTTGTTTGGGAGTGTGTTACACATTTGCTTATTTTTTGTCTCAGCAGCTGAAGTCCTCCATTCTGATCTCACAGAGAATGTTGCTGATTTTTTTAAGGTTTTTGACAAATTCATTTATATGTTTTCTTCCCAATTCCAGATCCTAACAGTTTGGAAGGATCTAAAACTAAAGCCAAGTGACTTGTGGATTAAGGGACATTTATATATATATATATAAGGAAATGTTTGGAGACTCAATACAGCGTCAATTTCATTTAAAGTTTTGCAAAACTTAAAGGAAAAAGTTACCTGGTTCCACACCAGACACTTCAATAATGACTAAATTAAAGAAACCTGTTTGATTTGTTTCCCTCTTGGAATCACAGTCTAGGGTACTATTTATTCAATGCTTTAATTGTAAGGGATATATATGTGTATATCTATCTATCTATCTATCTATCTATCTATCTATCTATCTATCTATCTATCTATCTATCTATCTATCTATCTATCTATCTATCTATCTATCTATCTATCTATCTATCTATCTATCTATCTATCTATACATATATACATATATATAGATAGATATATATCTATCTATATATATATATATATATAGAGAGAGAGAGAGAGAGATAGATATATATATCTATATATATATAGAGAGAGAGAGATAGATATATATATCTATATATATATATAGATATATATATATGTGATTTGAAAAGTAGTTTAGCCATTTTGAAGTCATATTTGTCTTTTGTACTTATTCCATTTTATGTAGAATTGTCTGTGTTTACATATGCTGATAAGCCAGCATGCCAACAATTAGGCTAGAAGGGCATTCTGGCCACAGGAGTGTACAGCCGATACTCTGTAAATATGTCTTATCAATCATTTGTTTTTCACAATGAAAAGTCATTTTGTAATGAAAAATCTGCTCAGCTATTATATTCTCCATTTTGCCTCTTTGGCTAGGACTACCTCCACTAGGGATGAGCCGAACACCGCTCGGTTCGGTTCGCACCAGAACCCCATTGACGTCTATGGGACTCGAACGTTCAAAATCAAAAGTGCTCATTTTAAAGGATAATTTGCATGGTATTGTCCTAAAAAGGGTTTGGAGACCCGGGTCCTACCCCAGGGGACATGTATCAATGCAAAAAAAACTTTTAAAAACTGACGTTTTTTCAGGAGCACTGATTTTAATGATGCTTAAAGTAAAAAAAAAAGTGAAATATTCCTTTAAATATCGTACCTGGGGGTGTCTATAGTATGCCTGTAAAGTGGTGCGTGTTTCCCGTGCTTAGAACAGTCCCTGCACAAAATGTCATTTTTAAAGGAAAAAAAGTCATTTAAAACTGCTTGAGGCTTTAATGTAATGTCGGGTCCTGGCAATATGGATTAAAATCAGTGAGACAAACGGTGGAAAGGAGAAATGTTTTTTCCCATATTAACTCTTACAAGAGAGAATTTCCCTTCCTAGGGGTAGATTTCATCTCACATCCTGTTGTCTCCTTCTGTTTGCAAGTAGGAGTCGTTTGTAAGTTGGATGTTTGAAAGTAGGGGCCTTCCCTATATACTCAGCAGAAATTTGGGCCTTAGGTGTTGTTGTGGCCACAACACTGTAAGCTCTCACAGGGCCCTGCTATGAAATATTAGATCAAGAATTGTAATTACATGCCCCTGTTGAACAGGGGCAGAAAAATTGGGCCTTTGGTGGTGGTGGTGCCACAACACTGTAAGTCCTCACTCGCTCTTGGTGGGCGCAGAAACGGGCCCTGCTGTGAAATATTAGATCAAGAATTGTAATTACATGCCCCTGTTGAACAGGGGCTGAAAATTGGGCCTTAGGCCCTGGTGCTGGTGCCACAACACTGCAACCCCTTACAGATACTCTAGTTGGAACGCAGGAAAGAGCACTGCTGCAAAGTATTGCATCAAAAATTGTAATTACACACCCCTGTTAAACAGGGGCTGAAAAATTGGGCCTTAGGCACTGGTGCTGGTGCCACAACACTGCAACCCCTCACAGATACTCTAGGTGGAATGCAGGAACGAGCCATGCTGCAAAGTATTGCATCAAAAATTGTATTTACACGCCCCTGTTAAACAGGGGCTGAAAAATTGGGCCTTAGGCACTGGTGCTGGTGCCACAACACTGCAACCCCTCACAGATACTCTAGTTGGAACGCAGAAACGTGCCCTGCTGCAAAGTATTGCATCAAAAATTGTAATCACACACTCCTGTTAAACAGGGGCTGAAAAATTGGGCCTTAGGCACTGGTGGCGGTGCCCAGAACCAAAAATGTTCTTACAAGCTATCAGCGTGATCATTGAGGAGGAAGAGGATAATTACTCAGGATAGTCACTCAGCATCAGCATAGGCAGTCTTTGAAGGGATCTGAGATTTCAAAAAAAATTATTCAGTTACATCAGCATCAGGTGCTTGGTAGCTGGTGGTGATCCAAGACTGATTCTTTTTTATGAAGGTCAGTCGATCGACCGAGTCGGTGGACAGACGCACCCTGTGATCGGTTACAAAGCCTCCAGCAGCACTGAATGTGTTCCGAAAGAACGCTGGATGCAGGACAGGCCAGTAGCTCAATTGCATACTGTGCAAGCTCTGGCCAGTGATCTATCCTCAAGACCCAGTAACCCAGAGGATTTTCGTGGGAAAGGTGTCCAAGTCAGATCTTGCCCCTAGGTATTCCTGCACCATGTAAAACAGACACTGGCGATGGTTGCTGGAACCGATCATACCTTGGGGCTGCAGACTAAAAAATTGTCTGAATGCATCAGTCAGATGGCCACCTTCTCCACCGCTCCTTCTTTGACTGACCGAAGCCTCAGCAACACGATGTCCAGAAACAGGAGTGTGTAACCTCCCAGTCTCTGGCAATGCGTTGCACAGACCTTTCTGCAAGGCCTCCCGAAGATGTTTCATCCTCTGCTCCCTCTGCGACGGCAAGATAAGGTCCGCAACCTTACCCTTGTAACGTGGATCAAGGAGGGTTGCCAGCCAGCATTGGTCCTTCTCCTTGATACCACGAATACGAGGATCCTTATGCAGGCTTTGCAGGATCAGGGAGGCCATGCAGCGTAGGTTTGCTGAGGCATTCGGTCCGGAGTCCTCTGGGTCACTAAGAACAACATGGTCCGCAGCCACCTCCTCCCAGCCACGTACAAGTCCATGTGTTTCTTGGGACTGATCCCTTAAAGACTGCTGCTGATGCTGAGTGCCAGGCTCCACCTCCATACTGACACAATCCTCCTCCTCCTCCACCTTCTCCTCCTCCTCCACGTCCTCTTCCTGTGTGATCGGCAGGCGTGCAGGAACACTGTCTGGATAAAGGGGGCCTTGAGAGCTAAGGAAGTCCTCCTCTTCCTGCCTCTGTTCTGCCTCAAGTGCCCTGTCCATTATTCCATGCAGCGTGTGCTCCAACAGGTGGACAAGGGGGACAGTGTCACTGATGCATGCACTGTCACTGCTCACCATCCTCGTGGCCTCCTCAAATGGTGACAGAACAGTGCACCCAATGCGCGTTGAAACTTAGGTAACGTCCCTGTCCATGCCTGCTGGACCATGAGTCTGCGGTAATATGCACCTTACCGCTGACCGCCCTGTCCAGCGAGGCATGGACATTGCCTTCCACATGCCGGTAGAGACCCGGAATCGCCTTCCGTGAGAAAAAGTGGCGTTTGAGTACCTGCCACTGAGGAACCGCACATTCCACAAACTCACGGAAGGGGGCAGCGTCTAACAACTGAAAAGGCAGAAGTTGAAGTGCTAGCAATTTTGCCAACTAGCATTCAACCGCTGGGCATGTGGATGGCTGGGAGCGAACTTCTTTCGGCGGTGCAGCAGCTGGGGCAGGGAAATTTGCCTGGTACAATCTGACGTCAGTGTACCGAAAGCAGATTGCCCACAAGTACTTGGCTGTGACACACCTAATTTTACACCTTCATTCCTCTCAGTGCAGGTCTCAGAGAGGACTGAAGGTATAGTGGGGTTGGAGATCTCAGCTGATGAGGAGCAAGGAGAGGTCCTCTTTGTTCTTTGTTGTGGGTCTTTTAGATACGCTTGCCAACGAACTGCATGGCAGGTCAACATTAGTCTGGTCAAGCATGTGGTACCCAAGCGGGAGATATTTTGGCCACGCGAGATACGCTTGAGACATATGTTGCAAATAGCAGTGGTGCAATCTGATGCACTCGTCTCAAAAAAAGCCCACACCAAAAGAACTTTTGGAATAACGCACAGAGACAGCAGCGCCCTGCACATGCGGAGCTTTGGGGTGTGATGCAGTCAGTGTGCTGCTCTTTGGCTGGCCCCTGGAGGGCATCCTGCCTCGTTGGTGATGTGCCTCCTCCTCCTCCTCATCCTCTCTCCTATCAGGCACCCACGTTGAGTCAGTGACCTCATCATCCCCTCCCTCCTCATCACTGGAGCAAACCTGGCAGTATGCTGCAGCAGGGGGAGCATGACTTCCAGATTGCTGTCCTTCTTGGGCACCCCCTCTGTCCCTGCTCACGTTATTGCCTTCATCTAGCTCAGTATAATCATTCACTGATGCCATTGAGTCGAGGGAAGAGGCAGCGACAAAGTACCCTGAGAATGGGTGAGAGAGGATGAGGAGGATGAGGACGGCTTGGTCATCCACTCGACCAAGTCTTCTGCATGTTGCGACTTTAACATGGCCAGCTGCCGAAAAAAAGGCCAAGCGTGTCCCACGGCCACGTGCTGATGAGGATGCACCATCTCCACGACCAGCACTGTTGCCTCTAGACACAGAGCCTGCTTGCCCTCTTTTATTGGCTTGTGACTGTCTGCCTCTCCTTGTTGGCCTTCCAGACATACTAATGGCCTGTAGCTGCACTAAGCTGGAATATATATATATATATATATATATATATATGATACTGCAGCTAGCAAAATCAACTTCCTGCCTGTAGTATGAGAACACCACCAACCTTCTACAGGTAGCTTTAGCTGAACACTGTGCAGAGCTCGCAAAAAACTAACTTGTAGCTTATTTAGCTGCCTGCGGTAGTGACAGGATCGGGAAAACACCACCAACCTTCTACAGGTAGCTTTAGCTGAACACTGTGCAGAGCTCGCACTACACTAACTTGTAGTTTTAGCTGAACAATGTGCAGAGCTCGCAAAAAACTAACTTGTAGCTTATTTAGCTGCCTGCGGTAGTGATAGGATCAGGAAAACACCACCAACCTTCTACAGGTAGCTTTAGGTGAACACTGTGCAGAACTCGCAAAAAAATAACTTGTAGCTTATTTAGCTGCCTGCGGTAGTGATAGGATCAGGAAAACACCACCAACCTTCTACAGGTAGCTTTAGGTGAACACTGTGCAGAGCTCGCACTACACTAACTTGTAGTTTTAGCTGAACACTGTGCAGAGCTCGCAAAAAACTAACTTGTAGCTTATTAGCTGCCTGCGGTAGTGATAGGATCAGGAAAACACCACCAACCTTCTACAGGTAGCTTTAGCTGAACACTGTGCAGAGCTCGCACTACACTAACTTGTAGTTTTAGCTGAACAATGTGCAGAGCTCGCAAAAAACTAACTTGTAGCTTATTTAGCTGCCTGCGGTAGTGATAGGATCAGGAAAACACCACCAACCTTCTACAGGTAGCTTTAGGTGAACACTGTGCAGAACTCGCAAAAAACTAACTTGTAGCTTATTTAGCTGCCTGCGGTAGTGATAGGATCAGGAAAACACCACCAACCTTCTACAGGTAGCTTTAGGTGAACACTGTGCAGAGCTCGTAAAAAACTAACTTGTAGCTTATTTAGCTGCCTGCGGTAGTGATAGGATCAGGAAAACACCACCAACCTTCTACAGGTAGCTTTAGGTGAACACTGTGCAGAGCTCGCAAAAAAATAACTTGTAGCTTACTTAGCTGCCTGCGGTAGTGATAGGATCAGGAAAACACCACCAACCTTCTACAGGTAGCTTTAGCTGAACACTGTGCAGAGCTTGCAAAAAACTAACTTGTAGTTTTAGCTAAACACTGTGAGGAGGACGCACTACACTAACTTGTAGCTTTAGCTGAACACTGTTCAGAGGACACACTACACTAACTTGTAGCTTTAGCTGAACACTGTACAGAGGTCGCACTACACTAACTTGTAGTTTTAGCTGAACACTGTTCAAAGGACGCACTACACTAACTTGTAGCTTTAGCTGAACACTGTGCAGAGGTCGCACTACACTAACTTGTAGTTTTAGCTGAACACTGTTCAGAGGACGCACTACACTAACTTGTAGCTTTAGCTGAACACTGTGAGGAGGACGCATTACCCTAACTTGTAGCTTTAGCTGAACACTGTGCAGACGTCACACTAAACTAACTTGTAGCTTTAGCTGAACACTGTGAGGAGGTCGCACTACACTAACTTGTAGTTTTAGCTGAACACTGTTCAGAGGACGTACTACACTAACTTGTAGCTTTAGCTAAACACTGTGCAGAGGTCGCACTACATTGACTTGTAGCTTTAGCTGAACACTGTGAGGAGGACGTACTACCCTAACTTGTAGCTTTAGCTGAACACTGTGCAGAGGTCACACTAAACTAACTTTTAGCTTTAGCTGAACACAGTGAGGAGGACGCACTACAAGAACTTGTAGCTTTAGCTGAACACCGTGCAGAGGTTACACTAAACTAACTTTTAGCTTTAGCTGAACACTGTGAGGAGGATGCACTACAAAAACTTGTAGTTTTAGCTGAACACTGTGCAGAGGTCACACTAAACTAACTTGTAGCTTTAGCTGAACACTGTGAGGAGGACGCACTACAAGAACTTGTAGTTTTAGCTGAAAACTGTGCAGAGGTCACACTAAACTAACTTGTAGCTTTAACTGAACACTGTGAGGAGGACGCACTACACTAACTGTAAATAGTCTAGCTGCCTGACTGTGGTACTAATAGGATCGAAAGAACACCAGCAATTTTCTTCAGGTAGCTGTAAATACTGTAACAAGACAAGCCTGCCTGTCAGTAGCAAGATAACAGCTAAACTGAATACAGTGTATATGTATAGCTATATATATATATATATATATATATATATATATATATATATATATATATATATATATATATATATATATATATATATATACACACACACACACACACACACACACATATACACAACACCTGGGATGCATATATACACACAATACACTGTAAGTGCAGCTAACTCACTGACTGTCCTGCCTAATCTAGCTAACTAAAATGAAATGACACTGTCTCTCTCTCTCTCTCTAAGCATGCCGGAACACACTACACAGGGCCCCCGTGCAGACGGCCTTATATAGTGTGGGGCGTGTTCTAAACCCCCTGAGCCATAATTGGCCAAAGCCACCCTGGCTTTGGCCAAATACAGCTCTCTCTACTGACGGCGCTGTGATTGGCCAAGCATGCGGGTCATAGTGCATGCTTGGCCAATCATCAGCCAGTAATGCACTGCGATGCCACAGTGAATTATGGGCCGTGACGCGCCACACGAATTTGGCGCGAACGGCCCATATCCTTCGCAATTTGGCGAACGGGCGAACAGACGATGTTCGAGTCGAACATGGGTTTGACTCGAACACGAAGCTCTTCCCTAACCTCCACCTAAGCGTGTGCAGGTTCCAGGTTAAAGGCGATAGCAGGTATGGTTAGTGATCCAAATATTGATCAAACGAGGGAAGGTTGTAAAGGAGCTTTGTAAGTTCTGTGTATAATTGTATTCTATTTTGTATGTATTGCACACTGCACTCAATGTGCACAAATCACTAATAATGTTTTCATTATATTTTTGCATGGGACTGTAGGCCTCAAACCCCCCCCACATACAAACACCAACATTACTAATAATAACGAAAAAACACTGCACACAGGAAATTGGCATGAAAAGGCTGCGGTATATTTATTGGTTTACCAAAATAACACAAATTTATTTCAAGCAGATTTAAATTCAAATCAAATAATACAATACAGATTCCACTTCATTGCCCGGTTATAAGAACTCGAGCATAAATATATACAGTATCTCACAAAAGTGAGTACACCCCTCACATTTTTGTAAATATTTTATTATATCTTTTAATTTGACAACACTGAAGAAATTACACTTTGCTACAATGTAAAGTAGTGAGTGTACAGCTTGTATAACAGTGGAAATTTGCTGTCCCCTCAAAATGTCTCAATACACAGCCATTAATGTCTAAACCGCTGGCAACAAAAGTGAGTACACCCCTAAGTGAAAATGTCCAAATTGGGCCCAAAGTGTCAATATTTTGGCCACTATTATTTTCCAGCACTGCCTTAACACTCTTGGGCATGGAGTTCACCAGAGCTTCACAGGTTGTCACTGGAGTCCTCTTCCACTCCTCCATGATGACATCACGGAGCTGGTGGATGTTAGAGACCTTGCGCTCCTTCATCTACTGTTTGAGGATGACCCAGAAATGATCAATAGGGTTTAGGTCTGGAGACATGCTTGGCAAGTCCATTACCTTTACCCTTAGCTTCTTTAGCAAGGCAGTGGTCGTCTTGGAGGTGTGTTTAGGTTCATTATTATGTTAGATTACTGCCCTGCAGCCCAGTCTCCGAAGGGAGGGTATCATGCTCTGCTTCAGTATGTCACAGTACATGTTAGCATTCATTCTTCCCTCAATGAACTGTAGCTCCCCAGTATCGGCAGCACTTATGCAGCCCCAGACCATGACACTCATACCACCATACTTGACTGTAGGCAAGACACACTTGCCTTTGTACTCCTCACCTGGTTGCCACCACACACTCTTGACACTATCTGAACCATATTAGTTTATCTTGGTCTCATCAGACCACAGGACATGGTTGCAGTATCCATATTCTTAGTCTGCTTGTCTTCAAAAAACTGTTTGCGGGCTTTCTTTTGCATCATCATCATTATTATTATTATTATACAGGAATTATATAGAGCCAACAGTTTACGCAGCGCTTTATAATATAAAAGGGAGACAATACAGTTATAATACAATAAAATACAAGAGGATAAAGAGGGCCCTGCTCAAAAGAGCTTACAATCGAATAGGGTGGGGCAGGTGGTACAAAAGGTTTGTAACTGTGGGGAATGAGCTGTTGGATGTGGTAGGAAATTCGTTGGAGACGTGATAGACGTTGGATCTCTCCTGAAGGGATGAGTTTTCAGGGATCGCCTGAAGGTAGCAAGAGTAGGGGATAGCCGGATAGATGGAGGTAGAGAGTTCCAGAGGATGGGAGAGGTGAATGATGAGGTGGTGAATTCTACAAACTTTTGACAACGATTGGATTTGAGGCTGAAATGACAAGTCAGAGTCTAGGATTACACTTAGTACCCTGGCGTGAGGGGAGGGACTGATGGTTGCATTGTTGATTTTGATGGAAAAGTCATGGAGGGGGGCACGGGCGGGGGGGAATATTAATAGCTCAGTTTTAGAGAGATTTAGTTTAAGGAAGAGGTGCGACATCGATGCTGATATAGAAGAAAATATTACAGCGCACACATGCAAAAAAGACATTTACCTCAAGCAAGGTTAGTTTAAAACACCTAAACATTTCCAATAAAAAAATATGGGGATTTGGTCACACCATATTGCTACATGGTGCTAAGCGCACTTACTGCGACAAAGTACCCCATAATCAGTGGGTACTACACTATCCATGGAGTGGGAGAACCTGCATCTCTGAACCATGAGAGCATTACACTCTTCTAAATGGGAGAATCATAAGGTCTCCACCCATGACACAAGTGGACACTAATTAAAGGTACTTATGTTATGTAGTGAGGTGCTCCGCACCCAAAGGGATTTGGTCAGAATCCATACAATATACAAACAAGATATTTGGGGGGCACACACTAAAAAATGCATTAAAGATGGTGCAGCCATAAGACCATACAATAGAAGAAAATATTACAGCGCACACATGCAAAAAAGACATTTACCTCAAGCAAGGTTAGTTTAAAACACCTAAACATTTCCAAAAAACATTATCAAAAAATATGGGGATTTGGTCACACCATATTGCTATATGGTGCTAAGCCCACTTACTGCGACAAAGTACCCCATAATCAGTGGGTCCTACACTATCCATGGAGTGGGAGAACCTGCATCTCTGAACCATGAGAGCATTACACTCTTCTAAATGGGAGAATCATAAGGTCTCCACCCATGACACAAGTAGACACTAATTAAAGGTACTTATGTTATGTAGTGAGGTGCTCCGCACCCAAAAGGGATTTGGTCAGAATCCATATAATATACAAACAAGATATTTGGGGGGCATACTCTAAAAATGCATTAAAGATGGTGCAGCCATAAGACCATACAATAGAAGAAAATATTACAGCGCACACATGCAAAAAAGACATTTACCTCAAGCAAGGCTAGTTTAAAACACCTAAACATTTCCCACTCCATGGATAGTGTAGGACCCACTGATTATGGGGTACTTTGTCGCAGTAAGTGGGCTTAGCACCATATAGCAATATGGTGTGACCAAATCCCCATATTTTTTGATAATGTTTTTTGGAAATGTTTAGGTGTTTTAAACTAACCTTGCTTGAGGTAAATGTCTTTTTTGCATGTGTGCGCTGTAATATTTTCTTCTATTGTATGGTCTTATGGCTGCACTATCTTTCATGCATTTTTTAGAGTGTGCCCCCCAAATATCTTGTTTGTATCGATGCTGATATGTCAGTTAGTACGTTAGTAATGCGAGAGGAGACTGAAGGAGTGAGGTGAGGAGTAGACAGATAGATTTGGGTGTCATCAGCGTATAAGGGGTATTGGAAGCCGTGGGCGGTTATCAAGTGACCAAGGGAGGAGGTGTAGATAGAGAAGAGAAGGGGTCCAAAAACAGAGCCTTGGGGGACCCCCACAGAAAGGGTCAATGGAGAGGAGGAGACAGAGTTGTAGGTGACACTGAAGGAGCGTTGTGATAAATGGGCAGAGAACCAGGATAGAGCAGAATCTCGGAGGCCAAGGGAATGTAGTTTATTGAGAAGGAGCGGGTGGTCAACAGTATCAAAGGCCGCAGAGAGGTCAAGTAGTAGGAGTATGGAGTACTGTCTGTTGGTTTTAGCAGTTAGTAAATCGTTGGTGAGTTTTAGTAAGGCAGTTTCGGTGGAATGCTGCGAGCAAAAGCCAGACTGTAAGGGGTCAAGAAAGTTATTTTTATTGAGGTAGGAGCTGAGACGGTTGTAGACTAAGTGTTCTAGAAGTTTAGAGGTGAATGGGAGCAATGAGATGGGTCTTAAGTTGTTCAGGTTGGTAGGGTCCAGTGAGGGCTTTTCAAGTATGGGAGTGATCTGCGCATGTTTTAGAGGGAAGGGGAAGATGCCACTAGAGAGGGAGAGATTGAAGATGTGAGTTAGAGAGCATAGGATAGAAGAAGAGGGTGACCGTAGTAGTTGTGAGGGAACAGGATCCAAGGGACAATTGGTTAGGTGGGCATCTGAGAAAAGTTTTGTAACCTCTTCAGTAGTAGCCAATTCAAAAGAGGAGAGTGTTGAATGTGCTGCTAGGCAAGGTATGTTGGGTGGGGAAGACGTACGCATAGTGGAGGTGTCGTCATGAATTGCATCGATCTTGTCTTTGAAGTGATTGGCAATCTCTTGGGTGAGTTAGTGGGTAGAGCGGGTGGGAGACGAAGCAGTTGAAGTAAAAGTTGAGAAGAGCAGACAGGGACTGGATGACAAGGAATTAATAAGAGAGACAAAGTATGCTTGTTTGGCAGCATGGAGGCAGGAATTGTATATTAGAAGGGCAGATTTATATAGGGTAAAGTCTTGCAGGCATTTGGTTTTAGGCCACAGTCGTTCAAGAGCACGGGAATGTCTCTTGAGATTTCTAGTGTTGTCAATTTGCCAGGGTTGTAACGGTCAGAGCCTGATTCTGCGTGTGGTTAGAGGAGCAAGTGCATCTAGTGATGCTGAGGGTAAACTGTTGTAGACAGAGGTGGCCAGGTCAGGACAGGACAGGGGAGAGATTATGTCATATAGGTGGTCAGTAGCAGAATAGAGAAGAGAAGGGTTAAAGTGGCGAAGGTTTCTACAAGTAATTGTTTGCTGCTTGGAGGGATGGGTGGTTGGAGGCAAGGATACAGTGAAAGTAATGAGGTTGTGATCAGAGAGGAAAGGGGGTGTTGGTGAGGTTACCAGGGTTGCAGAGATGGGAGAATACAAGGTCAAGGGTATTACCATTGGAGTGAGTGGAAGTATGTGTCCATTGGGTTAGGTCAAAAGATGAGGTTAAGTCGAGAAGTTTAGCTGTAGTTGGGCTGTTAACATTGACAGGAATGTTGAAGTCACTAAGAATAATGGTGGGTATTTCAGAGGAGAGAAAGTAGGGTAGCCAGGCAGCAAAGTCATCAAGAAAGCACGATACCGGTCCTGGAGGCCAATAAATTGCTGCAATCCTCAGCGAAATGGGAGAAAACAGACTAATACAGTGCATCTCGAAAGAAGAGAGGGATAGAGAGGGAGGGACAGGAAGGACTTGGAAGGTGTTTTGTGGGGATAGAAGGAAGCCAACTCCACCTCCTTTCTGTCTGTTGAATCCGGGGGAGTGAGTCCAATGGGGATCACCATTGGAGAGGGCAGCAGGAGAAGCTGAGTCAAAATTTTGAAGCCAGGTTTCTGTTATGGCGAGTATGTTCAAGCCATGAGAGATGAAGAGGTCATGTACAGATGTTAGCTTGTTACAGATGGAGCGGGCGTTCCAAAGGGCGCATGAGATTGGTGGGCTGCTTTGAGGAAGCAGGGGGATAGAAATTAAACTGAGTGGATTGCTTTGGTAGCCAGATGGGGAGGGGTATTGGATATGTGGCTTGCAGTTGGACAGTGGCGGACCAGGATTAGGAGAAATGTCACCTGAGACTAGGAGAAGGAGGAGGGTGAGGAAGGCAAGATGGGAGTGGGATGTGCATGAGCGTGTCTAGTGGCCCTGGTGTTTATGTCAGCATGTGGGTGCAGCAAATGCAGGAGATGATGGGTGCTAAAGTAGGGAGAGGGTAGGAGTGAGGGTGATATGTGCATGCTGCAGGGAAGAGAGGAGGGTTAGAGTAAAGATAATTTGAGGATAGAAGACACCAATGTGAGAAGGAAGAGAAAAAGGAGCATGTTAGTGGATAGAGAGTGAGAAACTAACTTTATATGAAATAAATGTCAAAAGCTGGTTTGCTTGTCGTCTTGCAGAGTGGAGCAAAATTCCTATTGTATATTCATCCAGCTTTAGTTATCCTGCTTTCGCTAAACTGCATCGGTGAAACTGCGCTTCACTCGTAACAGAGCCATGATGTCTGTGCCTTGCCCCTGTCTGCGCCACCCCATAAGCTGCTTTAAATTTATAAGGAGACTAAGCAGGCATGCATTTCTCAGATGGTTATTATTGGGTCTGATTTGAGACACCTGAATATGGGGAGGACATGGAAAATACCAGACACAGGCTAGGGTTGTAAAGCTAATTACCTCTCTTGATCACTCAAGGCAAATGGGGTTGAGAATCAATCACCAGTAATATTGCTATTTCAGTGTGTTTGTTATAGAGCTAGCATTAAATATAAAAGTTTAAAGATATGGCAGCAGAAGACATTTACCAAAAATGTTACAGCAAAGTGAGTTCAGTAGAGATGTACAAATGGATAGGAGACATTTACTGTACCAAAAAAGTTACAGCAAAGTGAGTTCAGTAGAGATGTACAGATGGATAGGAGACATTTACCAAAAATGTTACAGCAAAGTCAGTTCAGTAGAGATGTACAGATGGATAGGAGACATTTACCAAAAATGTTACAGCAAAGTCAGTTCAGTAGAGATGTATAGATGGATAGGAGACATTTACCTGTAAAAGAGCAGAGAAGACATGATCAGAATTAAAAACTGCGTCGGTGAAACTGCTCATCACTCATGACAGAGCCACTCAGGACAGAGCCATGATGTCTGCGCCTTGCCCCTGTCTGTGCCACCCTATAAGCTGCTTTAAATTGATAAGGAGACTAAGCAGGCATGCATCTCTCAGTTGGTCATTATTGGGTCTGATTTGAGACACCTAAATATGGGGAGCAGATGGCCAATACCAGACCAGCTACAGACACAGGCTAGGGTCGTAAAGCTAATTACCTCTCTTGATCACTCAAGGCAAATGGGGTTGAGAATCAATCACCAGTAATATTGCTATTGTAGTGCGTTTGTTATAGAGCTAGCGTTAAACATATATATAAAACACAAAGCGCTGTGATGCTAAATAGCTGATAATTACACATAAAACCAAGTGAGGCTGCTAACAAAAGAGAGTGTTTTCAGAGTCACTTAACCACTTCCCGACCGCCGCACGACGATGTACGTCCTAAGTTTGAAGGGGTATATCGTTGTTATGGCAGCAGCTAGCTGCCATAACCCCGGTATCCCCGTTTTCGTGCGGCGGCCGGCTTTCAGATAAAAGTGGTCCCTGCAGCGGATTCGCCGCGAGATCACTTTTATCGGTGGCGGGAGAGGGGCCCCCCCCTCCCGCCGCGATCCGGTGCCCTCCGCTGCTTACCGGAGCCGTCGGTAGCGGCGGAGGCGATCGCGTCCTGTGCCGTGGTGTGTATAGAGATGAGTGAGGCCAAGATGGCTCTCACTCGTCTCCATGACACTGCTGGGCGGAAGCGACGTCAAAACGTCACTTCCGTCCAAGCCTCTTAAAGGCATATTTTTTCAAATGTCATTTTTCTAAATTACTTTTTTTTTTTTTTTTTATTGCATTTTAGTGTAATTATGAGATCTGAGGTCTTTTTGACCCCAGATCTCATATTTAAGAGGTTCTGCCATGCTTTTTTCTATTACAAGGGATGTTTACATTCCTTGTAATAGAAATAAAAGTGACACAATTTTTTTTTAAAACAGTGTAAAAATAAATAAAATATTGTAAAATAAATAATAAAAATAAAAAAAAATTTTTTAAAACCCCCCTGTCCCGACGAGCTCGCGCGCAGAAACGAATGCATACGCGAGTAGCACCCGCATATGAAAACGGTGGTCAAACCACACATGTGAGGTATCGGCGCGACCGGTAGAGCGAGAGCAATAATTCTAGCCCTAGACCTCCTCTGTAGCGCAAAATATGCAACCTGTAGAATTTTTTAAACGTCGCCTATGGAGATTTTTGAGGGTAAAAGTTTGATGCCATTCCACGAGCGGGCGCAATTTTCAAGCATGACATGTTGGGTATCAATTTACTCGGCGTAACATTATATTTCACAATATAAAAAAAATTGGGATAACTTTACTGTTGTTTTATTTTTTTATTCAAAAAAGTGAATTTCTTCCAAAAAAAGTGCGCTTATAAGACCGCTGCGCAAATACGGTGCAAAAAAAAGTATTGCAATGACCACCATTTTATTCTCTAGGGTGTTAGAAGAAAAACCATATATAATGTTTGGGGGTTCTAAGTAATTTTCTAGCAGAAAAAACTGTTTTAAACATGTAAACACCTAACATCCAAAACGAGGCTGGTCTTAAAGTGGTTAAAAAGAATAAATAATGATATTTGAAGCGCTTCACAATGTGCATGAAAATGAACATATAAGAATAAATATAAATAGTCAAATAAATCCAGTGGTGAGTAAAAATTCCTAAAAAATCCAGCAATCAAAATAGTGTAAAATTATAAAAAATTAGTGACACCAAATGTGTAAAAAAATTCACATAAAAAATCCACATAAAAATAAATATATAGGGATGTATTCACAAGGTTCAATTATACAGGTGTAGAATCCTGATTGGTATAGAGCTTTTGATCACTAGCAAAGCTGTTTAAAAACACTTGCTTAATTAAGGTGCTCATTGACCTTCATAGTAAAAATGTGTTTTTTGCTTCTATTCACAACCAATGTGAGAATCATAAACAGGCAAATAAGAGAAAAAACCAATCATTGTGCAATAGTTAGGATACCAAGGTACACAGGCAAACTTCAATCCACTCACGTGTGCCTTATAATGATAAGGCATATGCAGGTTTTACTATAGCAGTCAGCCGCCTTAGACAGGAGCAGATTCAGTGCAGTACATTGTGTGATACTGCTGATCTGCACAGAGCGTCCTTGGCTCCTCCTCCTTAAAAAAGTCACGTGACTGTGATGTAACGCGTGGGAGGAGCCAAAGACGCTCTGTGCAGATCAGCAGTATCACACAGTGTACTGCACTGAATCTGCTCCTGTCTAAGGCGGCTGACTGCTATAGTAAAACCTGCATATGCCTTATCATTATAAGGCACACGTGAGTGGATTGAAGTTTGCCTGTGTACCTTGGTATTCTAACTATTGCACAATGATTGTTTTTTTTTTCTCTTATCTGCCTGTTTATGATTCTCACATTGGTTGTGAATAGAAGCAAAAAACACATTTTTACTATGAAGGTCAATGAGCACCTTAATTAAGCAAGTGTTTTTAAACAGCTTCGCTAGTGATCAAAAGCTCTATACCAATCAAGATTCTACACCTGTATAATTGAACCTTCTGAATACATCCCTATATATTTATTTTTATGTGGATTTTTTATGTGAATTTTTTTACACATTTGGTGTCACTAATTTTTTATAATTTTACACTATTTTGATTGCTGGATTTTTTAGGAATTTTTACTCACCGCTGGATTTATTTGACTATTTATATTAATTCTTATATATTCATTTTCATGCACATTGTGAAGCGCTTCAAATATCATTATTTATTCAGCGTTAAACATAGAAGTTTAAAAATATGACAGCAGAAGACATTTACCAAAAATGTTACAGCAAAGTCAGTTCAGTACAGAGGGATAGGGGACATTTACCAAAAATGTTACAGCAAGATCAGTTCAGCAGCGATGTACAGATGGATAGGAGACATATACCTGTAAAAGAGCAGACAAAACATGATGAGAATTGAAAACTGTGTTGGTAAAACTGTGCATCATGCGTGACAGAGCCACTCAGGACAGAGCAATGATGTCTGCGCCCTGCCCCTGTCTGCGCTACCCCATAAGCTGCTTTAAATTTATATGGAGACTAAGCAGGTATGCATTTCTCAGTTGGTCATTATTGGGTCTGATATGAGACACCTGAATATGGGGAGGAGATGGCCAATACCAGACCAGCTACGACCAGGTACAGACACAGGCTAGGGTCGTAAAGCTAATTGCCTATCTTGATCATTCAAGTCAAATGGGGTTGAGAAACAATCACCAGTAATATTGCTATTGCAGTGTGTTTGTTATAAAGGTAGCATTAAATATAGAAGTTTAAAGATATGGCAGCAGAAGACATTTACCAAAAATTGTACAGCAAAGTCAGTTCAGTAGAGATGTACAGATGGATATGAGACATTTACCAAAAATGTTACAGCAAAGTCAGTTCAGTAGAGATGGATAGGAGACATTTACCTGTAAAAGAGTAGAGAAGACATGATTAGAATTGAAAACTGCGTCGGTGAAACTGTGCATCACTCGTGACAGAGCCACTCAGGACAGAGCCATGATTTGTGCGCCTTGCCCCTGTCTGCGCCACCCGATAATCTTCTTTAAATTGATAAGGAGACTAAGCAGGCATGCATTTCTCAGTTGGTCATTATTGGGTCTGATATGAGACACCTGAATATGGGGGGGGGGTGGCTAATACCAGACCAGCTACAGACACAGGCTAAGGTCGTAAAGCTAATCACCACTCTTGATCACTCAAGGCAAATAGGGTTGAGAATCTATCACCAGTAATTTTGCTATTGCAGTGTGTTTGTTATAGAGCTAGCATTAAATATAGAAGTTTAAAGATATGGCAGCAGAAGACATTTACCAAAAATGTTACAGCAAAGTCAGTTCAGTAGAGATCTACAGATGGATAGGAGACATTTACCAAAAATGTTACAGCAAAGTCAGTTCAGTAGAGATGTACAGATGGATAGGAGACATTTACCAAAAATGTTACAGCAAAGTAAGTTCAGTAGAGATGTACAGATGGATAGGAGACATTTACCTGTAAAAGAGCAGAGAAGACATGATCAGAATTGAAAACTGCGTTGGTGAAACTGCGCATCACTCGTGACAGAGCCACTCAGGACAGAGCCATGATGTCTGCGCCTTGCCCCTGTCTGTGCCACCCCATAAGCTGCTTTAAATTGATAAGGAGACTAAGCAGGCATACATTTCTCAGTTGGTCATTATTGGGTGGGATTTTAGACACCTGAATATGGGGAGGAGATGGCCAATACCAGACCAGCTACAGACACAGGCTAGGGTCCTAAACCTAATTACCTCTCTTGATCACTCAAGGCAAATGGGATTGAGAATCAATCACCAGTAATATTGCTATTGCAGTGCGTTTGTTATAGAGCTAGCATTAAATATAGAAGTTTAAAGATATGGCAGCAGAAGACATTTACCAAAAATGTTACAGCAAAGTCAGTTCAGTAGAGATGGATAGGAGACATTTACCAAAAATGTTACAGCAAAGTCAGTTCAGTAGAGATGTACAGATGGATAGGAGACATTTACCAAAAATGTTACCGCAAAGTCAGTTCAGTAGAGATGTACAGATGGATAGGAGACATTTACCAAAAATATTACAGCAAAGTCAGTTCAGTAGAGATGTACAGATGGATAGGAGACATTTACCTGTAAAAGAGCAGAGAAGACGTGATCAGAATTGAAAACTGCGTCAGTGAAACTGCGCATCACTCGTGATAGAGCCACTCAGGACAGAGCCATGATGTCTGCACCTTGCCCCTGTCTGCGCCACCCGATAAGCTGCTTTAAATTCATAAGGAGACTAAGCAGGCATGCATTTCTCAGTTGGTCATTATTGGGTCTGATTTGAGACACCTGAATATGGGGAGGACATGGCTAATACCAGAACAGCTACAGACACAGACTAGGGTCGTAAAGCTAATTACCACTCTTGATCACTCAAGGCTAGGGATGAGCCGAACACCCCCCAGTTCGGTTTGCACCAGAACCTGCGAACGGACCGAAAATTTGCACGAACGTTAGAACCCCATTGACGTGTCCCATATGGGACTCGAACTTTCGAAATCAAAAGTGCTCATTTTAAAGGCTAATTTGCATTTTATTGTCCTAAAAAGGGTTTGGGGACCCGGGTCCTGCCCCAGGGGACATGTATCAATGCAAAAAAACTTTTAAAAACGGCCGTTTTTTCGGGAGCACTGAGTTTAATGATGCTTAAAGTAAAAAAAAAAAAAGTGAAATATTCCTTTAAATATCGTACCTGGGGGGTGTCTATAGTATGCCTGTAAAGTGGCGCGTGTTTCCCGTGCTTAGAATAGTCCTTGCACAAAATGTCATTTTTAAAGGAAAAAAAGTCCTTTAAAACTGCTTGTGGCTTTAATGTAATGTCGGGTCCTGGCAATATGGATGAAAATGCATATGCAGCATGCCTGTGTCCCATTAAATGCAGCCTCTGTTCCCATTAAATGCAGCCTCTGTTCTTCAAAATGCAGCCTCTGTCCCCCCCCAAATGCAGCATGCCTGTGTCCCATTAAATGCAGCCTCTGTTCCCCCAAATTCAGCCTCTGTCCCCCCAAATGCAGCCTCTGTCCCCCCCAAATGCAGCATGCTTGTGTCCCATTATATGCAGCCTCTGTCCCCCCAAATGCAGCATGCCTGTGTCCCCCCCCCAAATGAAGCCTCTGTCCCCCCCCAAATGCAGCCTCTGCCCCCCCCAGTGCAGCCTCTGTCCCCCCCAAATGCAGCATGCCTGTGTCCCATTAAATGCAGCCTCTGTTCCCCCAAATGCAGCCTCTGTCCCCCCCAAATGCAGCCTCTGCCCCCCCCCAAATGCAGCCTCTGCCCCCCCCAAATGCAGCCTCTGTCCCCCCCCAAAATGCAGCATCTGTCCCCCCCAAAATGCAGCCTTTGCCCCCCCAAATGCAGCCTCTGCCCCCCCCAATGCAGCCTCTGTCCCCCCCCCCTAAAATGCAGCCTCTGTCCCCCCAAAATGCAGCCTTTGCCCCCCCAAATGCAGCCTCTGCCCCCCCAAATGCAGCCTCTGTCCCCCCCTAAAATGCAGCCTCTGTCTCCCGCAAATGCAGCATGCCTATGTCCCATTAAATGCAGCCTCTGTTCCCCCAAATGCAGCCTCTGTCCCCCCCAAATGCAGCCTCTGCCCCCCCCAAATGCAGCCTCTGTCCCCCCCAAATGCAGCATGCCTGTGTCCCATTAAATGCAGCCTCTGTTCCCCCAAATGCAGCCTCTGTCCCCCCCAAATGCAGCCTCTGCCCCCCCCAAATGCAGCCTCTGTCCCCCCCAAAATGCAGCATCTGTCCCCCCCAAAATGCAGCCTCTGTCCCCCCTAAAATGCAGCCTCTGTCCCCCCCAAAATGCAGCCTCTGTCCCCCCCAAAATGCAGCCTTTGCCCCCCCAAATGCAGCCTCTGCCCCCCCCATGCAGCCTCTGTCCCCCCCTAAAATGCAGCCTCTGTCTCCCCCAAAATGCAGCCTCTGCCCCCCAAAATACAGCCTCTGCCCCCTAACATCAGAGTTGCCATCAGTGTCCCCCCACAGCAGGTGTCCCCCACAGCAGGGTGTCTCCATCAGAGTCCCCCCACAGCAGGTGTCCCCATTAGAGTCCCCCCACAGCAGGTGTCCCCATCAAATTCCCCCCACAGCAGGTGTCCCCCATCAGAGTCCCCATCAGAGCCCCCCAACAGAGAGCCCCACAGCATGTGTCCCCTATCAAAGCCCCCCCACAGCAGGTGTCCTCCATCAGAGCTGCCCACAGCAGTTGTCCCCCATCAGAGCCCCCCACAGCAGGTGTCCCCATCAGAGCCCCCCACAGCAGGTGTTCCCCATCAGAGCCCCCCACAGCAGGTGTCCCCTACAGCAGGTGTCTCAGAGTCCCCCCCACAGCAGGTGTCCCCATCAGAGTCCCCCCAAAACAGTAGTCGCCCATCAGAGCCCCCCACAGCAGGTGTCCCCCATCAGGGCCCCCCCACAGCAGGTGTCCCCATCAGAGCCCCCCCAACAGCAGGTGTCCCCATCAGAGTCCCCCCACAGCAGGTGTCCCCCATAGAAGGTGTCCCCCATCAGAGCCCCCCACAGAAGGTGTCCCCATCAGAGCCCCACACAGCAGGTGTCCCCATCAGAGCCCCCCCACAGCAGGTGTCCCGATCAGAGCCCCCCACAGCAGGTGTCCCGATCAGAGCCCCCTCCCCCTCACAGCAGGTGTCCCCCTACAGCAGTTGTCTCCATCAGAGTCCCCCCACAGCTGTTGTCTCCATCAGAGTCCCCCCACAGCAGGTGTCCCCCATCAGAGCCCCCCACAGCAGGTGTCCACCATCAGAGCCCCCCCACAGCAGGTGTCCACCATCAGAGCCCCCCCACAGCAGGTGTCCCCCATCAGAGCCCCCCCACAGCAAGTGTCCCCCATCAGAGCCCCCCACAGCAGGTGTCCACCATCAGAGCCCCCCCACAGCAGGTGTCCCCCATCAGAGCCCCCCCCACAGCAAGTGTCCCCCATCAGAGCCCCCCCACAGCAGGTGTCCCCCATCAGAGCCCCCCCCACAGCAAGTGTCCCCCATCAGAGCCCCCCCACAGCAGGTGTCCCCCATCAGAGCCCCCCCACAGCAGGTGTCCCCATCAGAGCCCCCCCACAGCAGGTGTCCCCATCCGAGCTTCCACACAGCAGGTGTCCCCATCAGAGCCCCCTCACAGCAGGTGTCCCCTACAGCAGTTGTCCTCATCAGAGTCCCCTATCAGAGCCCCCCACCAGAGCCCCCCACAGCAGGTGTCCCCTATCAAAGCCCCCCACTGCAGGTGTCCCCCATCAGAGTCCCCCACAGCAGATGTCCCCCATCAGAGTCCCCCCACAGCAGGTGTCCCCCATCAGAGCCCCCCACAGCAGGTGTTCCCCATCAGAGCCCCCCACAGCAGGTGTCCCCCAAAGCAGGTGTCTCAATCACTGTCCCCCCACAGCAGGTGTCCCCATCAGAGTCCCCCCAAAACAGGAGTCACCCATCAGAGCCCCCCACAGCAGGTGTCCCCCATCAGAGCCCCCCCCACAGCAGGTGTCCCCATCAGAGTCCCCCCACAGCAGGTGTCCCCCATCAGAGCCCCCCCACAGCATGTGTCCCCTATCAGAGCCCCCCACAGCAGGTGTCCCCATCAGAGCCCCCCACAGCAGGTGTCCCCATCAGAGCCCCCCCACAGCAGGTGTCCCCCCCAAATGCAGCCTCTGTCCCCCCCAAATGCAGCCTCTGTCCCCCCATTCTCCACACAGCGCCAGCGGTACTTACCTTGGGTCTCCTGTGGTGTCCTCCTCCTCACACTGGCACCAGCATTCTTCCTGTTTCCTCTCTCGGGTGCAATGAGAGAGAGAAGCAGGAAGTGACATCTGACTCAGGGCAGATGTCAATCATATGTGAAGTGCTTCCGCACGGCGCTTGTAGTATGTATTACTATGGCCGGGCGGAAGCTACTCGGCGCTTTAGAAAACGCCACAAGGCGGGCTAAACGCCCGCAAATGCAGCGTCACGTCTGCAATCTCGTGATTGCATAAACGTGGCGCTTCCTATAAGTGCACTGTGTCCGGCATCGCACTGTGTCCGGCGTCTGAACACAGTGCTTTTAAGGACCTTTTTTTTCCCTTTTTTTTTTTTTTAAAGGGCCAGTAATAAAAAAAAAATTTTTTTTTTGACTTTTTTTTTGCTGCCTGGAGGGGGGGGCGGTGCAGGTGTCCCCCATCAGAGCTCCCCCACAGCAGGTGTCCCCCCCAAATGTAGCCTCGGTCCCCCCCAAATGCAGCCTCTGTCCGCCCCATTCTCCACACAGCGCCAGCGGTACTTACCTTGGGTCTCCTGCGGTGTCCTCCTCCTCACACTGGCACCAGCATTCTTCCTGTTTCCTCTCTCGGGCGCAATGAGAGAGAGAAGCAGGAAGTGACATCTGACTCAGGGCAGATGTCAATCAAATGTGAAGTGCCGAGTAGCTTTCGCCCGGCGCCTGTAGTATGTATTACTATGGGCGGGAGGAAGCTACTCGGCGCTTCAGAAAACGCCACAAGGCGGGCTAAACGCCTGCAAATGTAGCGCCAAGTCTGCAATCTCGTAATTGCATAGACATGGCGCTTCCTATAAGTGCACTGTGTCCGGCGCCGCACTGTGTTCGGCGTCCGAACACAGTGCACTTGAGGACCTTTTTTTTCCTTTTTTTTTTTTTAAAGGGCCAGTAATAAAAATTTTTTTTTGACTTTTTTTTTTTTTTGCTGCCAGGAGGGGGGGTGGGGGGCGGCGCCCAGCCGCCCCCTATGGACGGGCCTCCACTGGTGGAAAGGAGAAATGTATTTCCCATATTAACTCTTACAGGAGAGAATTTCCCTTCCTAGGGGTAGATTTCATCTCACTTCCTGTTGTCTCCTTCCGTTTGCAAGTAGGAGTCGTTTGTAAGTTAGATGTTTGAAAGTAGGGGCCTGCCCTATATACTCAGCAGAAATTTGGGCCTTAGGTGTTGTTGTGGCCACAACACTGTAAGCCCTCACAGGGCCCTGCTGTGAAATATTAGATCAAGAAGTGTAATTACATGCCCCTGTTGAACAGGGGCAGAAAAATTGGGCCTTTGGTGGTGATAGTGGTGCTGGTGCCACAAAACTGTAAGTCCTCACTCGCTCTTGGTGGGTGCAGAAATGGGCTCTGCTGTGAAATATTAGATCAAGAATTGTAATTACATGCCCCTGTTGAACAAGGGCAGAAAGATTGGCCCTTTGGTGGTGGTGGTGCTGGTGCCACAGCACTGTAAGTCCTCACTCGCTCTTGGTGGGTGCAGAAATGGGCCCTGCTGTGAAATATTAGATCAAGAATTGTAATTACATGCCCCTGTTGAACAAGGGCAGAAAAATTGGGCCTTTGGTGGTGATGGTGGTGCTGGTGCCACAACACTGCAACCCCTCACAGACACTATAGTTGGAACGCAGGAACGAGCCCTGCTGCGAAGTATTGCATCAAAAATTGTAATTACACGCCCCTGTTAAACAGGGGCAGAAAAATTGGGCCTTAGGCACTGGTGCTGGTGCCACAACACTGCAACCCCTCACAGACACTCTAGTTGGAACGCAGGAACGAGCCTGCTGCGAAGTATTGCATCAAAAATTGTAATTACACGCCCCTGTTAAACAGGGGCAGAAAAATTGGGCCTTAGGCACTGGCGCTGGTGCCACAACACTGCAACCCCTCACAGACACTCTAGTTGGAACGCAGGAACGAGCCCTGCTGCAAAGTATTGTATCAAAAATTGTAATTCCTGTTAAACGGGCGGAAAAATTGGGCCTTAGGCACTGGTGGTGGCGCGCAGAACCAAAAATGTTCTTACAAGCTATCAGCGTGATCATTGAGGAGGAAGAGGATAATTACTCAGGGATAGTCACTCAGCATCAGCATAGGCAGTCTTTGAAGGGATCTGAGATTTCAAAAAAAATTATTCGGTTACATCAGCATCAGGTGCTTGGTAGCTGGTGGTGATCCAAGACCAATTCATTTTTATGAAGGTCAGTCGATCGACTGAGTCGGTGGACAGATGCACCCTGTGATCAGTTACAAAGCCTCCTGGAGCACTGAATGTGCGTTACGAAAGAACGCTGGATGCAGGACAGGCCAGTAGCTCAATTGCATACTGTGCAAGCTCTGGCCAGTGATCCATCCTCAAGACCCAGTAACCCAGAGGATTTTCGGTGGGAAAGGTGTCCAAGTCAGATCTTGTCCCTAGGTATTCCTGCACCATGTAAAACAGATGCTGGTGATGGTTGCTGGAACCAATCATACCTTGGGGCTGCGGACCAAAAAATTGTCTGAACGCATCGGTCAGACGGCCACCTTCTCCACCGCTCCTTCTTTGACTGACCGAAGTCTCAGCAACACATTGTCCAGAAACAGGAGTTTGTAACCTCCCAGTCTCTGGGAACACGTTGCACAGACCTTTCTGCAAGGCCTCCCGAAGATGTTTCATCCTCTGCTCCCTCTGCGATGGCAAGATAAGGTCCGCAACCTTACCCTTGTAACGTGGATCAAGGAGGGTTGCCAGCCAGTTTTGGTCCTTCTCCTTGATACCACGAATACGAGGATCCTTACGCAGGCTTTGCAGGATCAGGGAGGCCATGCAGCGTAGGTTTGCTGAGGCATTCGGTCCGGAGTCCTCTGGGTCACTAAGGACGTCATGGTCCGCAGTCACCTCCTCCCAGCCACGTACAAGTCCATGTGTTTCTTGGGACTGATCCCTTAAAGACTGCTGCTGATGCTGAGTGCCAGGCTCCACCTCCATACTGACACAATCTTCCTCCTCCTCCTCGTCCTCTTCCTGTGTGATCGGCGGGCACGCAGGAAACACTGTCTGGATAAAGGGGGCCTTGAGAGCTAAGGAAGTCCTCCTCTTCCTGCCTCTGTTCTGCCTCAAGTGCCCTGTCCATTATTCCACGCAGCGTGTGCTCCAACAGGTGGACAAGGGGGACAATGTCACTGATGCATGCACTGTCACTGCTCACCATAAAAAAAAAAACAAGCTCCCCTGACCCTGTCCTGGTGCCATAGTCGCACAGGTACTCATTGATGGCCCTCTGCTGTGTGTGCAGCCGCTGCAGCATGGCCAACGTTGAGTTCCACCTGGTGGGCATGTCACAGATTAGGCGGTTCTTGGGTAGGTTAAACTCCTTTTGGAGGTCCACCAGCCGAGCACTGGCATTATATGACCGGCGGAAATGCACACAGACTTTCCTGGCCTGCCTCAGGACATCCTGTAAGCCCGGGTACCTGCCCAAGAACCGCTGCACCATCAAGTTAAGGACGTGAGCCAAACAGGGCACATGGGTCATTTGTCCCTGCCGGAGGGCAGAGAGGAGGTTGGTGCCATTGTCGCAAACCACCATTCCTGCCTTAAGTTGGCGTGGCATCAACACCTCTGAACCTGCCCCTGCAGAGCTGACAGAACCTCTACCCCAGTGTGGCACCTGTCCCCCAAGCACACCAGCTCAAACACCGCAGGGCATCTTTTGGCCTGCGTACTTGCATAGCCCCTTGAACAGCTACGGAGCACCGCTGATTCCGAGGACAAAGCACAGGAAGAGGCCATGGAGGAAGAAGAAGAGGAGGGGGTGGAGGAGATCACAATCATTAGTAGTGGCATTTTGGAGGCGTGGTGGCGGAACAACCTCCAACACTACTGCACCTTGTCCTGCATCCTTCACAGCTGCCAGCAGATTTACCCAATGCGCCGTAAAACTTAGGTAACGTCCCTGTCCATGCCTGCTGGATGATGAGTCAGCGGTAATATGCACCTTACCGCTGACCGCCCTGTCCAGCGAGGCATGGACACTGCCTTCCACATGCCGGTAGAGAGCCGGAATCGCCTTCTGTGAGAAAAAGTGGCGTTTGGGTACCTGCCACTGAGGAACCGCACATTCCACAAACTCACGGAAGGGGGCGGAGTCTACCAACTGAAAAGGCAGCAGTTGAAGTGCTAGCAATTTTGCCAAGCTAGCATTCAACCGCTGGGCATGTGGATGGCTGGGAGCAAACTTCTTTCGGCGGTGCAGCAGTTGGGGCAGGGAAATTTGCCTGGTACAATCTGACGTCGGTGTACCGAAAGCAGATTGCCCACAAGTACTTGGCTGTGACACACCTAATTCTACACCTTCATTCCTCTCAGTGCAGGTCTCAGAGAGGACTGAAGGTATAGTGGGGTTGGAGATCTCAGCTGATGAGGAGCAAGGAGAGGTCCTCTTTGTTGTGGGTCTTTTAGATACGCTTGCCAACGAACTGCATGGCAGGTCAACATATGTCTGGTCAAGCATGTGGTACCCAAGCGGGAGATGTTTTGGTCACGCGAGATACGCTTGAGACATATGTTGCAAATAGCAGCGGTGCGATCTGATGCACTCGTCTCAAAAAAGGCCCACACCAAAGAACTTTTTGAATAACGCGCAGAGACTGCAGCGCCCTGCACATGTGGAGCTTTGGGGTGTGATGCAGTCAGTGTGCTGCCCTTAGGCTGGCCCCTGGAGGGCATCCTGCCTCGTTGGTGATGTGCCGCCTCTCCTCCTCCTCCTCTCTCCTATCAGGCACCCACATTGTGTCAGTGACCTCATCATCCCCTCCCTCCTCATCACTGGAGCAAACCTGGCAGTATGCTGCAGCAGGGGGAGCATGACTGCCAGATTGCTGTCCTTCTTGGGCACCCCCTCTGTCCGTGCTCATGTTAATGCCTTTATCGAGCTCAGTATCATCATCAGAGCCTTCCAAACGCTGGGCATCCTCCTGGAGCATGTACCCAACACTGCGGTCAAACAGTTCGAGGGACTCCTCAGAAGGACATGGTGGGGCTAGGGAAGGAGTCACTGATGACATTGAGCCGAGGGAAGAGACCGCTGCTTTGCCAGACAAAGTACCCTGAGCATGGGTGAGAGGATGAGGAGGATGAGGACGGCTTGGTCATCCACTCGACCAAGTCTTCCGCATGTTGCGGCTCAACGCGGCCAGGTGCTGAAAAAAAGGCCAAGCGTGTCCCACGGCCACGTGCTGATGAGGATGCACCGTCTCCACGACCAGCACTAGACACAGAGCCTGCTTGCCCTCTTTTGTTGGCTTGTGACTGTCTGCCTCTCCTTCTTGGCCTTCCAGACATACTAATGTCCTGTAGCTGCACTAAGCTGGGATAGATATATATATATATATATATATATATATATATATATATATATATATATATATATATATATATATATATATATATATGTAGTGATACTGAAGCTAGCAAAACTGCCTGCCTGTAGTATGAGAACACCACCAACCTTCTACAGGTAGCTTTAGCTGAACACTGTGCAGAGCTCTCAAAAAACGAACTTGTAGCTTTTTTAGCTGCCTTCGGTAGTGATAGGATCAGGAAAACCCCACCAACCTTCTACAGGTAGCTTTAGGTGAACACTGTGCAGAGCTCGCAAAAAACTAACTTGTAGCTTTTTTAGCTGCCTTCGGTAGTGATAGGATCAGGAAAACACCACCAACCTTCTACAGGTAGCTTTAGGTGAACACTGAGCAGAGCTCGCCAAAAAATAACTTGCAGCTTATTTAGCTGCCTGCGGTAGTGATAGGATCAGGAGAACACCACCAACCTTCTACAGGTAGCTTTAGCTGAACACTGTGCAGAGCTCGCAAAAAAATAACTTGTAGGTTTAGCTGAACACTGTGAGGAGGACGCACCACACTAACTTGTAGTTTTAGCTGAACACTGTGAGCAGGACGCACTACACTAACTTGTAGCTTTAGATGAACACTGTGCAGAGCTCGCAAAAAAATAACTTGTAGGTTTAGCTGAACACTGTGAGTAGGACGCACCACACTAACTTGTAGTTTTAGCTGAACACTGTGAGCAGGACACACTGCACTAACTTGTAGCTTTAGATGAACACTGTCCAGAGGTCTCACTACACTAACTTGTAGTTTTAGCTGAACACTGTGAGTAGGACGCACTACACTAACTGTAAATAGTCTAGCTGCCTGACTGTGGTACTAATAGGATCAAAAGAACACCAGCAATTTTCTTCAGGTAGCTGTAAATACTGTAACAAGACAAGCCTGCCTGTCAGTAGAAAGATAACAGGAACGGATTTAGCTAAACTGAATACAGTGTATATATATATATATATATATGCAACACCTGAGATGCATATATATACACAATACACTGTAAGTGCAGCTAACTCACGGATTGTCCTGCCTAATCTAGCTAACTCAAATGAAATGACACTGTCTCTCTGTCTATCTATGTATCTCAACGCCAGAACACACACTACACAGGGCCGCCGTGCAGGTGGCCTTATATAGTGTGGGGCGTGTTCTAAACCCCCTGAGCCATAATTGGCCAAAGCCACCTGGCTTTGGTCAATTACAGCTCTCTCTACCGACGGCGCTGTGATTGGCCAAGCATGCGGGTCATAGTGCATGCTTGGCCAATCATCAGCCAGCAATGCACTGCGATGCCGCAGTGAATTATGGGCCGTGACGCGCCACGTGAATTTAGCGCGAACGGCCCATAACGTTCGGAATTCGGCGAACGACCGAACAGCCAATGTTAGAGTCGAACATGGGTTCGACTTGAACACGAAGCTCATCCCTACTCAAGGCAAATAGGGTTGAGAATCTATCACCAGTAATATTTCTATTGCAGTGTGTTTGTTATAGAGCTAGCATTAAATATAGAAGTTTAAAGATATGGCAGCAGAAGACATTTACCAAAAATGTTACAGCAAAGTCAGTTCAGTAGAGATGTACAGATGGATAGGAGACATTTACCAAAAATGTTACAGCAAAGTCAGTTCAGTAGAGATGTACAGATGGATAGGAGACATTTACCTGTAAAAGAGCAGAGAAGACATGATCAGAATTGAAAACTGCATCGGTGAAACTGTGCATCACTTGTGACAGAGCCACTCAGGACAGAGCCATGATGTCTGCGCCTTGCCCCTGTCTGCGCTACCCCATAAGCTGCTTTAAATTTATAAGGAGATTAAGCAGGCATGCATTTCTCAGTTGGTCATTATTGGGTGGGATTTAAGACACCTGAATATGGGGAGGAGATGGCCAATACCAGACCAGCTACAGACACAGGCTAGGGTCGTAAAGCTAATTATCTCTCTTGATCACTCAAGGCAAATGGGGTTGAGAATCAATCACCAGTAATATTGCTATTGCAGTGTGTTTGTTATAGAGCTAGCATTAAATATAGAAGTTTAAAGATATGGAAGCGGGGGGAGTGGCCTAGCACGGCATGTGAACAGACCTGTTCACCGGAGCTCCCGCTGTTGATCCGCCTAACGATCCTTTCCTCGCTGTTACCGGCGCCCAAAAAACGAACTGCTCGGTATCTACAGCCTCCCTGTCACCCCAGGACACAGATACAGCTGCAGTGTGAGGGTATGATGACCCGTGGGAACCGCGGTGAAGCCGCGGCCTCGGCCGCTCCGGACTTCCAAGATGGCGCCTGGACATCTCAGCCGCAGAGAACGCCACGAGGCCAGGACAAGAAAGCAGACCAGGGGGGTAAGTCACAGAAACCCCCTAAAACCAAAGACCAACCCAGGGATATGCTATACTATGCACAGAAACTGGCAGGCTCTGCTGACTCCACACAGACCAGCACACAGATCCCAGCAGTGTCCCAGCAGTGTCCATGGAGCAGACAGGCAGGGGAGACACAGACAGGCCAGAGGACACAGACATTATGGAGTTCCAGATCCTATGCCAGGCCTGTTTGATTTACAAGTGGAAGACAGTCCCCAGCCTACGCTCAGTGAAATTTTACATGCAGTCCATAGATGCACTGCTTCAGTGGATGATCTTAAAGAAAAATTTGGAGGACTGAAGGAGACTGTATCTCTCCTCCGTCAAGACATTCAAAAAATCAGGGAGAGAACCATGGCAGTGGAGGGGAGAGTAAGTGACATAGAAGATCAGATGCCTCATTTAAACAGAGATGTGAGGGGGGCTGCACAACACGAACACCAGGCTTTTGAAAAGACTGACGACATCGAGAACCGCCTGAGACGCAATAACTTTTGCATAGTGGGGCTCCCGGAGAAGGTGGAGGGCAGGGACCCCACGGTATTCGTCGAAGAGTGGCTGCAAGAAATATTTGGTAAAGAGGCCCTCTCTCCCCTGTATGCAGTTGAAAGGGCACATCGAGTGCCGCCAAGGCCTCTCCCACCTGGGAATCCCCCTAGAGCGATGCTGGCCAGGCTCCCTAATTATCGTGACCGTGAAGTAGTGCTACGACTAGCCAGAGAAAAAGGGGCTGTGCAGTTTAATGGAACCAAAATCTCCTTTTACCCCGACTTCTCAGCCGAAGTGCAACGCAGAAGATCCAAATTTGTAGATGTTAAGAAACGGCTGCAACGCTTACAGCTTAAATACGCAATGCTATTCCCTGCCAAGTTGCGAATTACAGCTGGAGATCAGAATCACTTCTTTGAAAACGCGCAAGATGCTGCAGGATGGCTGGACCGAAACGAGCAAGACCTGCGTCGTCGCAGATGCGAAAATGAGGATGGATGACTTCACTTAATCTGCTCGCTGCAGGAATAATGGGCGCCCACATTATACCGTCGCTATTACTCCTTTTACAGAGGACTTTTCCTTATCACCTAGTACCAGCGAAGGAATTTCAATTTTATGAGCTCACTGCAAGTGTTGAATAACCACTTGGATGGATGGCGGATGTGCTCCGCACCTGAACTTTCCACGTTGCCACTGTTGTTATGGCTTGAGGTGTTGTGCCCTGTTGGCACGGTTAGGGCCTATCGAGCCCCACAAAATCTGATACCCCTCCGCGTGGCAAAATCAGCGGGGACTGTTTCACAGGTTCTCTTTTTTTCCTGGACCTATTACCTGGTTCACCTTACTCTACAAATGATTATACAGTATTTCTGTGACATTTTGTTGCTTCTCCACTGTTTGAACTGCATCACCGTCATACCCTGTGATCCAGGTGGCCGGCTGGCCACATCAGTTTATGTATGGATTGCTGACTGGAGATCCCCAGAAGTGCTGCAAGACAACACGGGACCTTGCTACACGGATAGGAACTGGACTGAATTTCTGCAATGTCTGATACACCCATAGTGACCTGGAACGTTCGGGGAGTTAACGATCCATTGAAAAGGTCTATGATCTCAGCCGGACTGCGGAAATTCCATCCGGCTGTAGTTGGCCTGCAGGAAACCCACCTGCGGGATGATACAGTTGGTTTCTTACAATATGCCTGGGTCGGCAAAGCCTATCACTCCACCTACTCCGCTTTTTTACGCGGAGTAAGTGTACTGATACACAAAGCCCTAGTGTACCAGGAGCTAGACTCCTTAATAGACATATCTGGTAGATTTGTGTTTTTGCACTGTAAATTGTATGCGATTACCTTGATATTAGCTTTTGTATATGTGCCCCCTCCATTCTCCAGAGAGGTATTACAATTGTTAATTTCCTATTTAGCTAACAAACCGGATATTCCAGTATAATTAATGGGTGATTTCAATTGCTACTTAGACCCTAAACTAGACAGACATCCACCTGTACAGCCCCCTGGGGGTGGACGGGGCACTGCTCTCAGTCGTCTACTTGCAGAAGTGGGATGGATAGATATTTGGCGCAATCGTAACCCAGTATGCAAGCAATTCTCCTGTTTTTCCAAGACCCATGGGTCGCTATCACGTATTGACTTATGTACCCCAAATCTGGTAGGCAATATATCCAAAAGTGGAATACTTTCCAAGAGAAGTGTCGGACCACTCCCCACTAATTTTATGGTTAATTACTAGACCCCCCAGTAACCTACCTAAAGCCCCGTGGAAGCTGAATGCTTTCTGGTTAAAACTCTTTGTTTCACAGGAGGGAATAGCAACTCAGATCGAGGTTTTCTTCAAAACACACAGACATTTACATGACGCCCATTTGAAATGGGAGACTTTTAAGGCACATCTGAGAGGGATTTTCATTCAGGAAGTTCAACAGGTTAAACACAACTCCTCGGTCCTGTTGGAACAGGCGGGGGACTTGGTGAAGCAACTAGAAATTACCTACATAACTGACCCTACTCACTCCACCAGGGAGGCATGGATGTCGGCCCAGGATTCCCTGGACCGGCTGAGATCCTCCACTGCAGAACGTAAAAGGTTCTTCACGAAATTAGCATTTTATGAGGAGGGGGAGAAGACGGGCCGCCTACTCGCAAAAATTGCACGATCACAACAGCAATCACCAGCCATTGGAGCCATTCGAGCTGCCAATGGGAAAGTGGTCAATTCCCCGGAACTTGTCATATCCGAGCTGGCATCCTTCTATGAAGACCTATATAGGCCGAGGGATGCCTACTCGGATGCAGAACTAGCTGAATATATGTCCAAGATTGATTTGCCTTCATTATCGGCAGCAGCACAAAAACAATTGGATGCCCCAATAACTTTGGAGGAGCTTCAGATGGCGGCCGGCTCTTTTCCCACGTGTAAGGCACCGGGTGGGGATGGCCTCCCTATGGAGGTATTTACTCAATATGGCGAACAAATACTCCCTGAACTATTAAAAGTATTTAACGCTTGCCTGGACGCAGGCAGACTTCCTGAATCTATGGCAAGGGCAAATGTGATTTTACTTCTTAAACAGGGGAAGGATCCGGTTGACCCCGGCTCCTATAGACCTATTTCATTGCTCCAGAGTGAAGTAAAGATCCTTGCAAAGGTCCTGGCGCTCCGGGTCAACGGGGTCATCTCCTCCATTATACACCAAGACCAGGCGGGCTTTATGCCCCAAAAGTCCACAGCCACAAATTTTAGGAGACTGTTCCTTAATATGCAACTGCAGGCAGATAATGTGGGTCAAAGAGCACTGTTGTCACTTGATGCCAACAAGGCCTTTGACAGCGTTAGCTGGAAATATCTCAGTATTAGACAAATTTAGATTTAGGGGAAGGTTTTATAGCATGGGTTAGGCTTCTGTATGCATCCCCTCAGGCCAATATTCGAATGACAGATAGAGTCTCGCATGCCTTTGCTCTGGGCAGGGGGACGAGGCAAGGTTGTCCTCTGTCCCCGCTGCTCTTTGCAATCGCGATAGAACCACTAGCAGCCCTCATAAGGGATAGCACCCAGATTCAAGGGTTTCAATATGGAACTCTGCATGAAAAAATAATGTTGTACGCAGACGACATGTTACTCTTTCTGGGGGACCCGTGCAATTCGCTGTCAGAGGCGATGTCTATAATAAAACTGTTTGGTCATTACTCCGGGTTAACCATAAACTGGTCCAAGTCAGCCCTGATGATGCTGGATGGAGATCAAGGGGTTGCGCTCCCCGACCACTGCCCCATCCCTCTGGTTACTAGTTTCAAATATCTGGGCATACAAATAGCGCCCAGGATTGGAGACTACTGCTCCCTAAACATATACCCCTTGCTTTCACGTTTTAGAGATAAAATAAACACATGGAATAACTTAAAAATGTCCCTGGCAGGTAAAGCCAACTTAATTAAAATGATCTTAATGCCCCAACTATTATACTTCCTGCACAATACACCGGTAGTAATTCCCCTAAAAATTTTCAGAATAGTAAATACCCTTTTTCGTAAATTATTATGGAATACCAAACATCCCAGAATTAAGCTAGAACAGTTGCAGCAGTCTAAGGACAACGGGGGGCTGGCGGTTCCCAACCCCTGGTTGTACTACATAGCGTCCCAATTGCAGCAGTTGGTTGGCTCTATGACTCCAGAACCACAGGGCTCAGCAGCAAGGATGATGCTGATTGCTTCTGGAGCGGAGACCATCCCTATGGGTCTTGAGGCCCAGCTGTTTGCGAAATCCAATAAAAAGGCCCCAACCCTGTCACTGGTACAGAAAATATGGAATAAGGTTAGACAAATACAGGGGGTGCAAGGGTTCACGGATTTCAGTCCAATATGGGACAACCGCTCCTATAGTGAACTGGGAAAACTTCAGCAAAGGTCTAGATGGTGTAAGCACGGGGTAAAACTACTTTCACATATATTTAGGGATGGTAAACTGCTTTCTTTCACAGATCTGCAAGCCAATATTAACCTACCGAATAGTATGTTTTACTCATACCTTCAACTGCGACATGCTGTCGCTGCGCAGGGGAATGCCGTGGAGTGGATATTGTCATCCACTCCGGTATTTCATGTGCTGCAGTCTAGTAGTGAAACCAAAGGAATTATATCCCAATGCTACCAGATGCTGCTAGTGAGACACTTGCGGGCTTATCCATGCAAGGCAGCCTCTGCCTGGGAGAGGGACCTTGGCCAGATTACAGATGAACAGTGGGAGGAGGCTCTTCAGTCTATATCTACCTGCTCCCTTAATGTTGCACAAAAGGTTTCCCAACTATTTATAGTATTGAGAGTGCATTACACCCCAAAAAAGTTGCACAAGATGGGCAGGGCGGCTGACCCTCTGTGTTCCTGCTGTCAACAGCATGACGGGGACCTTATTCACCTTCTATGGCGCTGCCTGAAGCTCCATCGGTACTGGAATGAGGTGATGGGCACGCTCAATGGAGTATTTCAGACAAAGGTTCCCACCGATCCTAAGTGTTGCTTGCTGGGAATCCTGGAGGAGAAGATCTCGGAGGAAATGGATAGGGTCGCTTTCTCCAGGGCTCTATTTCAGGCCAGGAAACTTATCCTAATGGGGTGGAAATCCACACTGCCACCCACCAGGGGCTCCTGGGTGGAACACATGGGACAAACCCTTATCAGGGAAAAATATATATACCAACATAGGGGATGTCCAAGTAGGTTTGAGCGTATCTGGTCAAAATGGCTAGACACACCGGGATTGAGCCCGAGAGAGCTGGTGATGTCTAGACTCCTGCAATCTCTTTAAAACAAGTTGAGGGGGGGCGAAACAGATTATATATAATAATAACAATGTGGGCGGTGATGGTCAAAACAGAGAGAGTTGTATTGTAGATGTCTGGAGAAATGCAACGGATTGACAGACTAACTGGAAAAATGACTGTATACATGTAAGTGAACCTAATTGGTTTTAATGTTGTAACTGTAACCTGAACATTGATTATTGTCGGAAAACATGTGAATGTTCAATAAAACCTTTTTGATTTAAAAAAAAAAAAGATATGGCAGCAGATATAGAGCCATGATGTCTGCGCTTATCCCCTGTCTGCGCCACCCCATAAGCTGCTTTAAATTTATGAGGAGACTAAGCAGGCATGCATTTCTCAGTTGGTCATTATTGGGTCTAGAAGAGGTTTCCTTCTGGGATGACAGCCATGCAGACCAATGTGATGCAGTGTCAGTGACAGGCTGACCCCCCACCCCTTCAACTTCTGCAGCGATGCTGGCAGCACTCGTATGTCTATTTCCCAAAGACAACATCTGACGCTGAGCATGTGCACTCAACTTCTTTGGTTGACTATGGCGAGGCCTGTTCTGAGTGGAACCTGTCCTGTTAAACCTCTGTATGGTCTTGGCCACCATGCTGCAGCTAAGTTTCAGGGTCTTGGCAATCTTCTTATAGTCTAGGCCATTTTTTTTTTTTTTTTTTACAAATGACCTTCTTTATTGAAAGGGTTGTACATAAATACAGGATAACAGGTTCATGATGCAAGTATTAGGTAAATACAGAACAATAGAGATAACAGGTGAAAGAGGCTTTCTATATATAATTAACATCTTGGATATGGTACGGATATATGTATATACGTATTCATTATTGGTTCACCTCTGTAACTGTGGTTATAACAATCTGTAAGTGACATTAGCTCTCTATCCCTATTTTAGTCAGGCGGAATGTCATCTAGTTCATCACAGGTGGAAGCCTCATTCAAGCAAGCATCCCAGATCTTTCCGTACTTTGCAGGGGATCCTCTGTGAGCATAGATTTCTTTTTTATAGGGTAGCACTGCGTTGGTTGATGCAACCCATTCCCTAATATTAGGTGGTGTCGCTCTGAGTCATTTCCTTGCGATAAGAAGTCTGGCAAGAAACAACGTTTCTTGTAGAAACATATAATGAAATTTGTTAGATTCAGGGTTTGGGAACACCCCTAATAAGCATTGTTTAGGGCATAATGTTAGGGGGGAGCCCATTTTGTCATGGATAAATTTAACTATCTGGGACCAATAATCCTGTATCACTGGGCAGGTCCATATGGGGTGAAAAAATGTTCCGTGAGATCCTGCGCATCTAGGGCAAAGTGGGCTATAGTTACTTCTGAATTTGGCTAAACACGAGGAGGTCATGTAGGACCTGTGCACGATAAATAATTGTGTAAGACGGTCTGAGGTCTTATGGGAAACTTTTTTGCAGGTGTCTAGAACTTCTTCCCACTCCTCTTCCTCAATCTCACCCATGTCTCCAACTCAGCGATCTTTCAATTGATATGCTAATGCCACCGCAGTAGGGCGCAGGAGGCAAGAGTAGAATATGGAAATCAGCTTTTGGTGTCCCAAGCCATTTATCACGGCCAGGATATTTACTTGCTCCAGGTTTGGAGGGAATTTGCGAAATTGGGTTTGGAGAGCGTGACGGAGCTGGAGGTATCGAAAATGCATACAGTTAGCAAGGCCAAAGTCGTCTTTCAGTTGGAATTAGGGATGAGCTTCGTGTTTGAGTCGAACCCATGTTCGACTCGAACATCGTCTGTTCTCCCTTTCGCCGAATTGCCAAATTCGTGTGGCGCGTCACGGCCCATAATTCACTGCGGCATCGCAGTGCATTGCTGGCTGATGATTGGCCAAGCATGCACTATGACCCGCATGCTTGGCCAATCACAGTGCTGTCTGAACAGAGAGCCGTAATTGGCCAAAGCCAAGGAGGCTTTGGCCAATTATGGCTCAGGGGATTTAGTACACGCCCCACACTATATAAGGCCGCCTGCGCGGCGGCCCTGTGTAGTGTGTGTTCCGGCGTTCATTGAGAGAGAGCAAGAGACAGACAGTGACATTTGATTTGAGTTAGATAGATTAGGCAGAACAGTCAGTCAGTTTAGCTGCACTTACAGTGTATTGTGTATATATATGCATCCCAGGTGTTGCATATATATATATATATATATATATATATACACTGTATTCAGTTTAGCTAGATCCGTTCCTGTTATCTTCCTACTAACAGGCAGGCTTGTCTTGTTACAGTATTTACAGCTACCTGAAGAAAATTGCTGGTGTTCTTTTGATCCTATTAGTACCACAGTCAGGCAGCTAGACTATTTACAGTTAGTGCAGTGCGTCCTGCTCACAGTGTTCAGCTAAAACTACAAGTTGGTGTAGTGAGACCTCTGCACAGTGTTCATCTCAAGCTACAAGTTAGTTCTGTGCGTCCTGCTCACAGTGTTCAGCTAAAACTACAAGTTGGTATAGTGAGACCTCTGCACAGTGTTCATCTCAAGTTACAAGTTAGTGCTGTGCGTCCTGCTCACAGTGTTCAGCTAAAAATACAAGTTAGTGCTGTGCGTCCTGCTCACAGTGTTCAGCTAAACCTACAAGTTGGTGCAGTGCGTCCTGCTCACAGTGTTCAGCTAAAACTACAAGTTAGTGCTGTGCGTCCTGCTCACAGTGTTCAGCTAAAACTACAAGTTGGTGTAGTGAGACCTCTGCACAGTGTTCATCTCAAGCTACAAGTTAGTGCAGTGCGTCCTGCTCACAGTGTTTAGCTACAACTATAAGTTAGTGCTGTGCGTCCTGCTCACAGTGTTCAGCTAAAACTACAAGTTAGTGCTGTGCGTCCTGCTCACAGTGTTCAGCTAAACCCACAAGTTGGTGTAGTGAGACCTCTGCACAGTGTTCATCTAAAGCTACAAGTTAGTGCAGTGTGTCCTGCTCACAGTGTTCAGCTAAAACTACAAGTTGGTGTAGTGAGACCTCTGCACAGTGTTCATCTCAAGCTACAAGTTAGTGCTGTGCGTCCTACTCACAGTGTTCAGCTAAAACTACAAGTTAGTGTAGTGAGACCTCTGCACAGTGTTCATCTCAAGCTACAAGTTAGTGCAGTGCGTCCTGCTCACAGTGTTCTGCTAAAACTACAAGTTAGTGCTGTGCGTCCTGCTCACAGTGTTCATCTCAAGCTACAAGTTAGTGCAGTGCGTCCTGCTCACAGTGTTCAGCTAAACCTACAAGTTGGTGTAGTGAGACCTCTGCACAGTGTTCATCTAAAGCTACAAGTTATTTTTTTGCGAGCTCTGCAAAGTGTTCACCTAAAGCTACCTGTAGAAGGTTGGTGGTATTTTCCTGATCCTATCACTACCGCAGGCAGCTAAAAAAGCTACAAGTTAGTTTTTTGCGAGCTCTGCACAGTGCTCAGCTAAAGCTACCTGTAGAAGGTTGGTGGTGTTCTCATACTACAGGCAGGCAGTTGATTTTGCTAGCTGCAGTATCAGTGGCCGTGGGACACGCTTGGCCTTTTTTTCAGCAGCTTTCCGTGTTGAGCCGCAACATGCGGAAGACTTGGTCGAGTGGATGACCAAGCCGTCCTTATCCTCCTCATCCTCTCTCACCCATGCCCAGGGTACAGCGGCCTCTTCCCTCAGCTCAATGTCATCAGTGACTCCTTCCCTAGCCCCACCATGTCCTTCTGAGGAGTCCCTTGAACTGTTTGACCACAGTGTTGGGTACATGCTCCAGGAGGATGCCCAGCGTTTGGAAGGCTCTGATGATGATACTGAGCTCGATGAAGGCAGTAACATGAGCACGGACAGAGGGGGTGCCCAAGAAGGACAGCAATCTGGCAGTCATGCTTCCCCTGCTGCAGCATACTGCCAGGTTTGCTCCAGTGATGAGGAGGGAGGGGATGATGAGGTCACTGACTTAACGTGGGTGCCTGATAGGAGAGAGGGGGAGGAGGAGGAGGCGGCACATCACCAACGAGGCAAAATGCCCTTCAGGGGCCAGCCTAAGGGCAGCACATTGACTGCATCACACCCCAAAGCTCCACATGTGCAGGGCGCTGCAGTCTCTGCACGTTATCCAAAAAGTTCTTTGGTGTGGGCCTTTTTTGAGACGAGTGCATCAGATCGCACCACTGCTATTTGCAACATATGTCTCAAGCATATCTCGCGTGGCCAAAACATCTCCCGCTTGGGTACCACATGCTTGACCAGACATATGTTGACCTGCCATGCAGTTAGTTGGCAAGCGTATCTAAAAGACCCACACCAAAGAACAAAGAGGACCTCTCCTTGCTCCTCATCAGCTGAGATCTCCAACCCCACTATACCTTCAGTCATCTCTGAGACCTGCACTGAGAGGAATGAAGGTGTAGAATTAGGTGTGTCACAGCCAAGTACTTGTGGGCAATCTGCTTTTGGTACACCGACGTCAGATTGTACCAGGCAAATTTCCCTGCCCCAGCTGCTGCACCGCCGAAAGAAGTTTGCTCCCAGCCATCCACATGCCCAGCGGTTGAATGCTAGCTTGGCAAAATTGCTAGCACTTCAACTGCTGCCTTTTCAGTTGGTAGACTCTGCCCCCTTCCGTGAGTTTGTGGAATGTGCGGTTCCTCAGTGGAAGGTACCCAAATGCCACTTTTTCTCATGGAAGGCGATTCCGGCTCTCTACCGGCATGTGGAAGGCAATGTCCATGCCTCGCTGGACAGGGCGGTCAGTGGTAAGGTGCATATTACCGCTGACTCATGGTCCAGCAGGCATGGACAGGGAGGTTACCTAAGTTTCACGGTGCATTGGGTGACTCTGCTGGCAGCTGGGAAGGATGCAGGACAAGGTGCAGTAGTGTTAGAGGTTGTTCCGCCACCACGCCTCCAAAATGCTAATGATTGTGACACACCTCTCTCCTCCACCCCCTCCTCTTCTTCTTCCTCCATGGCCTCTTCCTGTGCTTTGTCCTTGGAACCAGCGGTGCTCCGTAGCCGTTCAAGGGGCTACGCAAGTACGCAGGCCAAAAGATGCCATGCGGTGCTTGAGCTGGTGTGCTTGGGGGACAGGAGCCACACTGGGGCAGAGGTTCTGTCAGCTCTGCAGGGGCAGGTTCAGAGGTGGTTGACGCCACGCCAACTTAAGGCAGGAATGGTGGTTTGCGACAGTGGCACCAACCTCCTCTCTGCCCTCCAACAGGGACAAATGACCCATGTGCCCTGTTTGGCTCACATCCTTAACTTGGTGGTGCAGCGGTTCTTGGGCAGGCTTACAGGATGTCCTGAGGCAGGCCAGGAAAGTCTGTGTGCATTTCCGCCGGTCATATAATGCCAGTGCTCGGCTGACGGACCTCCAAAAGGAGTTTAACCTGCCCAAGAACCACCTAATCTGTGACATGCCCACCAGGTGGAACTCAACGTTGGCCATGCTGCAGCAGCTGCACACGCAGCAGAGGGCCATCAATGAGTACCTGTGCGACTACGGCACCAGGACAGGGTCAGGGGAGCTTGGTTTTTTTTCGCCACGCCAGGCCATGATCAGGGATGCATGCACTGTCCTGTCACCATTTGAGGAGGCCACGAGGATGGTGAGCAGTGACAGTGCATGCATCAGTGACACTGTCCCCCCTGTCCACCTGTTGGAGCACACGCTGCGTGCAATAATGGACAGGGCACTTGAGGCAGAACAGAGGCAGGAAGAGGAGGACTTCCTTAGCTCTCAAGGCCCCCTTTATCCAGACAGTGTTCCTGCGTGCCCGCCGATCACACAGGAAGAGGACGAGGAGGAGGAGGAGGAAGATTGTGTCAGTATGGAGGTGGAGCCTGGCACTCAGCATCAGCAGCAGTCTTTAAGGGATCAGTCCCAAGAAACACATGGACTTGTACGTGGCTGGGAAGAGGTAGCTGCGGACCATGTCGTCCTTAGTGACCCAGAGGACTCCGGACCGAATGTCTCAGCAAACCTACGCTGCATGGCCTCCCTGATTCTGCAAAGCCTATGTAAGGATCCTTGTATTCGTGGTATTAAGGAGAAGGACCAATACTGGCTGGCAACCCTCCTTGATCCACATTACAAGGGTAAGGTTGCGGACCTTATCTTGCCATCGCAGAGGGAGCAGAGGATGAAACATTTTCGGGAGGCCTTGCAGAAAGGTCTGTGCAACGCGTTCCCAGAGACTGGGAGGTTATAAACTCCTGTTTCTGGACAACGTGTTGCTGAGGCTTCGGTCAGTCAAAGAAGGAGCGGTGGAGAAGGTGGCCGTCTGACCGATGCGTTCAGACAATTTTTTGGTCCGCAGTCCCAAGGTATGATCAGTTCCAGCAACCATCGCCTGCGTCTGTTTTACATGGTGCAGAAATACCTAGGGGCAAGATCAGACTTGGACACCTTTCCCACCGAAAAATCCTCTTGGTTACTCGGTCTTGAGGATGGATCACTGGCCAGAGCTTGCACAGTATGCAATTCAGCTACTGGCCTGTCCTGCATCCAGCGTTCTTTCGGAACGCACATTCAGTGCTGCAGGAGGCGTGGTAACTGATCACAGGGTGCGTCTGTCCACCGACTCGGTCGATCGACTGACCTTCATAAGCATGAATCAGTCTTGGATCACCACCAGCTACCAAGCACCTGATGCTGATGTAACCGAATAATTTTTTTTGAAATCTCAGATTCCTTCAAAGACTGTCTATGCTGATGCTGAGTGATTATCCCTGAGTAATTATCCTCTTCCTCCTCAATCATCATGCTGATAGCTTGTAAGAACATTTTTGGTTCTGGGCGCCACCACCAGTGCCTAAGGCACAATTTTTCTGCCCCTGTTTAACAGGGGCGTGTAATTACAAGTTTTGATGCAATACTTTGCAGCAGGGCTCATTCCTGCGTTCCAACTAGAGTGTCTGTGAGGGGTTGCAGTGTTGTGGCACCAGCACCACCACCACCACCACCAAAGGCCCAATTTTTCTGCCCCTGTTCAACAGGGGCATGTAATTACAATTCTTGATCTAATATTTTACAGCAGGGCCCATTTCTGCACCCACCAAGAGCGAGTGAGGACTTACAGTGTTGTGGCACCACCACCACCACCAAAGGCCCAGTTTTTCTGCCCCTGTTCAACAGGGGCATGTAATTACAATTCTTGATCTAATATTTCGCAGCAGGGCCCTGTGAAGGCTTACAGTGTTGTGGCCACAACAACACCTAAGGCCTAAATTTCTGCTGAGTATATAGGGCAGGCCCCTATTTTCAAACATCTAACTTACAAACAACTCCTACTTGCAAACAGAAGGAGACAACAGGAAGTGAGATGAAATCTACCCCTAGGAAGGGAAATTCTCTCCTGTAAGAGTAAATATGGGAAAAACATTTCTCCTTTCCACTGATGCTTTCCAATCCTTGTTCCACAAAAAACCCAAATTCTCAAAAAGCATTTGTCATTGGGACAAAAAGTGAGGTGAAATCTTCTAAAGAGGAGGAAAGACAGCAAAACAAATGTCACAGGGGTGATAACCCTTCCCTATGTTTTCCAAAAAGCTTAAAAAAGATTTTTTGTCTGGAGCTAAACACGTTAAAAATGTACCCGTTCAAAATTACAAACAGATTCTACTTAACAACAAACCTACAGTCCCTGTCTTGTTTGCACCGCCTGTATACTGCTGTTCAGAGTATATAGGTCCTGGTGGCCCCACACCTTTCCTTATTTTAATTTGGGTGTGGGGTTCCCCTTAATATCCATACATGACACAAAGGGCCTGGTAAGGGACTGGGGGGTACCCATGGTATTTGTCTCACTGATTTTCATCCATATTGCCAGGACCGGACATTAAGTTTTAAATGAGATTTTTTCCTTTAAAAATGACATTTGGTGCAGGGACTGTTCTAAACACGGGAAACATGCGCCACTTTACAGGCATACTATAGACACCCCCCAGGTACGATATTTAAAGGAATATTTCACTTTTTTTTTTTTACTTTAAGCATCATTAAAATCACTGCTCCCGAAAAAACGGACGTTTTTAAAAGTTTTTTTTGCATTGATACATGTCCCCTGGGGTAGGACCCGGGTCCCCAAACCCTTTTTAGGACAATACCATGCAAATTGGCCCTTAAAATGAGCACTTTTGATTTTGAACGTTCGAGTCCCATAGACGTCAATGGGGTTCTAACGTTCGTGCAAACTTTCGGTCCGTTCGCAGGTTCTGGTGCGAACCGAACCGGGGGGTGTTCGGCTCATCCCTAGTTGGAATGATTTAAGAATGCCTCCATTATACATATCTGCTAGGTAAACCACCCAATTAGAGATCCACAGATCGTGGTCCGGTAGGTGTAATAGCTTGGGTAGGCCTGGATTATTCCATAGTGGCGTCTGTTTGTGTGTCGAGGGGAGTCTAAGTTTGCGTCTGACTACAGCCCATATCCTGCAATGGTTATATAACAGGCCCTTGCGGTCACCGGAGCTACTGGGCTCGTCAGGGTCTCTAAGAACGAGCTGAAAGGAATGGGTGTGTGTTCGCGGGACTTGAGAGCTTATTAAAGCCATGTACCATTCTTTATCTCCTTTGTCTAGGTGGAAAAAATGGGACAGTTGTGCTGCCAAATAGTACAGATTAAAGTCCGGCAATGCTGTGCCCCCTAAATCAGTGGGATTTTTCAGCACCTGTCAAGATAATTTGTGACGTGTCTTGCCCCACACAAATGTGTTTAGAATGGCTTCTAGGGATTTAAATAGCCTCAGGGGTATAGACAGGAGCGTGCCATAGGACATACAAAAATTTGGGAAGCAGGGTCATTTTTATCAAGTTTACACGACCCATGACTCCCACTGGTAATCTGGACCACATCTGTGTTTTATTCTTTAATACTTTAAACAACGGTTCCAAGTTTAGCCTAATAAAATCCTCTAAAGAGCGCGTAATTGTAATGCCTAGGTATTTGATTTCACTGACACGGATTAGAGGGGAAGAAGCCTGTGTCTCCGATGGGGCCCCAATATCTACAGGAAGAATCTGGGATTTCTCCCAATTAATCCGTAATCCGGAGTAATTCCCAAATTTTTTATAATTTCAAGGGCCGTTAGCAGAGAGTGTCCTGAATCTTCCAGGTACAGGAGCATATCATCCGCGTATAAACTGATTTTTTCGACCAGATGACCATGGCTTAAACCCCTAACCTCCGGATGTTCACGGAGTGATGCTGCCAGGGGCTCTACCCCCAAGGCGTAAAGTAAAGGGGAGAGGGGACAGCCTTGTCTTGTGCCCCTGGCTAGTGGGAAAGCCCCTGAAGTTTTTCCATTAACCAAGATCCTGGCGCTCGGAGACTAGTAGAGAAGCTGAATCCACCGAATATAGTTAGGCCCGAAACCAAACCTGGCCAGACATTCCCAGAGGTAGTCCCATTCTACTAAGTCGAACGCTTTAGCTGCGTCCAGGGACACCACCACTCCTGGTCATGGTCAACCTGCAAGTTCATGTACAGCCTGCGTAAATTAAACGCTGTGTTTAATTTATTTAATCGTAGCACCAGGACCTTGGCCAAAATTTTTATGTCCAATTGTAGTAGGGAGATGGGGCGATAGGATTCGGGAAGTGTCGGATCTTTGCCCAGTTTGGATATGAGTACGATGAATGCCTCGCTCATCGATTTTGGGAGGGAACCGGTCTTAAATATATGTGTAAAAAGCGCATGGAGCTTGGAAGTTAAGACCTCGCTATAGGTGGTGTAAAACTCCAGGGGGAGACCATCTGACCCAGGGGCTTTCAAAGGGGCAAGACGAGACATTACTTCTGTAATGTCGTCCTTGGTGATGGGTGCCTCCAACATCTCTATTTGAGTAGGGGGTCAATTGGGTGAAAGTTACATTGGATAGAAAATCTGCTATCTCCTGTCTAGAGTTGTTAGTGGTGGACGAGTATAGGGAAGTGTAAAAGGAGCTAAACACGTCGGCCACTTTGTCAGGATCTTGTATCATGACACCTGTATTATCTTGTAGGGCAACTACAGTGGGCGGCTTGTGCTCCATATGAGCCTGGTAAGCCAACAGGCGCCCTGCACGTTCCCCACACTCGTACACTTTTTGTTTAGCGTAAAATATTTTCCTTTCTGCCTTTTCAAAATGAAGTCCGTTCACTATGCGAGCTTGTAACTTTACCCGGTTCGCTGTCTCAGATGAGGGGTTATCTGAAAAAGACTTTTCTACTTCTGCCATCGCAAGTTCGGCCTGTTGAATAACTTGGTTGGAAGTTCTTTTATATCTTGCTATTCGTTGTGATAATAACATGCGGGCATGGGCCTTAAACGTATCCCAAACAATATCAAAAGGGGCTGAGGCTATATTTGTGTGAAAAAACAACTCCCACTCCTCTCCCATGTCGTCCAAACCTGGGACGACAGAGTCAAAGGGGGTTGAGTCTCCAGGCATAAGAGGAGGAGGGAGAGCTCAGTTTAAGTTCTATCCAGCATGGAGCATGATCCGATAGGATACGGAGGGAAAGACCTGCTCCTTTTAGGCTCGGCATTAGGGAGTGAGATATCAGGATTAGGTCAATGCGTGACATGGTGTTATATGTCGCAGAAAAACATATAAATGCCTTTACTAAGGGGTAGCAAGACCTCCAAGTATCCACCAACCCTATGTCATGTATGAGTTTCCCAAATCTTGTAGGGGAGGGTGTACAGTCAGTCGGGGATGTCTGGGAGATTCTGTCTAGGTTATTGTCCAGTACTGCATTAAAATCCCCCATCCACACAGCTGGGATCGTGGGAAATTGTGCCATAAACACCAGTCCCTCATTAATGACACTGAACTGGAATAGAGGGGGTATGTATATCGCTAGCAAAAGTATTTCCAGTCTGTTCAGTCTGCAGTGTGTCAACAGGAACTTGCCCTGAGGATCAGATCTCAATGACAGCACAGAGAATTGTGTAGTCTTGGCCACCAGGAGCGCAATACCTCTTGAGTAAACTGAGTATAGGGCTTGGTATACCCAACCCAACCATGGTTTTTTCAGAGAAAGCATTAATTGACCTGTTAAGTGGGTTTCTACTAATACCATAACATCTGCGTGTTGCGCTTTGAGATACGCCAAGACTGCATTTCTCTTGGGTTTAGCTCTAAGGCCACGGACATTCCATGTTAAACATTTTAAAGTTGACATGATATTATAAACAGTATATAGGCATATCTCTCAGCCTGCGTCCAACGGTCCCAAAACCGAACCAAGCGAGTACAACATAGCCGGGAGATATTAGCTGAGTAGCTACAGCGGACGTGGGCAAACCTTACTCTCATGTGCCTACAACCATTATCATTACCTGTATGCAGATTGAAATAGTTATGCATCAGAATAAAAAACATAAGAACAATTAACTTATAACTGAACTTTAAGCAACTTTGAACATGTGCGCTGGACTGGCTGGGTATATCACATCCCCGGTTCGATTTCACCCGAGAAGCGTGCTCCCAGATAGGCCAGGGAAACATAGCTTGTGTAACAGTAGCATTATGTTTCTGAATTGAAACAGCGGGGTCTAGTAGGACTTCCGCGGCTAGGGGGACGGACATCCGCTGAAGAGCCAGCAACAGTGTGGGGGGGTAACCCCCAGCATCGGGCGCACAGGAGGGCATTGTAAAAGAAGGTAGCAGGGAATAAAAATGTGTGCCTAACCACTTGGCATCTAAACATGGAATGGCTCGAGGTAGTCTGCGGGGTTCGGCGGTGTGTCTAAATAATAGCCGGGGGGATGAAAACGGTGTTCAAAGTTTGAGCAGGCAGAAGTACCAGTATTCCCAGTGCAGTGGTAAAGGGGGACAACAACACAGTACCTCCGTCTGGAGCTTTTGATGTTAACGTGCTCAGAAAAGACTTGCATCCTCAGCACGGCCGTGCTGAGGGGACCAACAATAGGTATCACTCTCCCTGTGGCGGGCGGTTGGGAGCAGCTCGGTCGTCCAACCACGCGAAGACCGCCTCCGGTGTGTCAAAAAAGTAGGTACGGTCGTCTCCCATCACACGGGGCCTGGCGGGGAACACACTGTATACTTGTAGTGTCAGATCCGGAGTTGGCACTTCACCTCCGTGAAGAGCGCCCTCTTCTTCTGCACCTCCGCTGAAAAATCCGGGAACACTTTAATTTTGGAATTCCCGAAGGGGATGTAAACCCTTCAATCTTGTGAGACAGAGGATGGCATCCCGGTCTCGGAAGTTCAAGAATTTTGCAATAAATGTTCGAGGAGGTGCACCTTGCGGAGGAGCTCTAGCCGCGAGGCGGTGTGCTCATTCCACCACGAACGACGTAGAGAATTTGGGTCTCCCATAGGTAGAAATAAGCAGATTTCCAAAAAAGCCAGAGGACCGGAGCCCTCCGCTCCCTCAGGCAATCCAATGAAGCGGAGATTACAGCGTCTTAGCGTCTTCTCCATGTCATCTTGCTTGGAAAGGATTGTATGGAGTTGCTGCTGTATGTGTTCGGTGGCATGCTGTAATGGCGGCACTTCATCCTCCACTCTGCTAATTCGGGTTTTTGTTTCAGTGACACGCTCCCGAAGCTTCTGTAGGTCCTGTCTTATCAAGGACATGTCAATCCTTACCTCCTCAATCTTGCACGTTAGGGAACTTTTACAGTCTGAGATCGCCTCCAGTACACGGGCCATGTCGTCCGTCGCTGGCTCAGAGGAGGAAGATGCATCGGCGCCTTTTTTTCCCGGGGTCCCCTTCTCTTTTAGCTGATATTTGTCAAGTTTAGCTATCGTGTCTGCCATCTTTTTTGGAGGCAACATAGTAGCAAAAGGTGTGGGAGTAGGTAGACTGTTTGTAGGCAAGAAAAGTCACCTGCAGTCATAGGATTTTGAGAAACGGAGTTTGTCTCGAGTGGAGCTCCCGTGTTGTACTCCTCACACCTTGCCGGTCCAGGCCACGCCCCAGCCTAGGCCATCTTTATGTTGAGCAACAATTCTTTTTTTTCAGATCCTCAGAGAGTTCTTTGCCATTAGGTGCTATGTTGAACTTCCAGTGACCAGTATGAGAGTGATAACACAAAAATTTAACACACCTGCTCCCCATGCACTCCTGAGACCTTGTAACATTAACAAGTCACATGACACCGGGAAGGGAAAATGGCTAATTGGGCCCAATTTGGACATTTTCACTTAGGGGTGTACTCATTTTTGTTGCCAGCGGTTTAGACATTAATGGTTGTGTTGAGTTATTTTGAGGGGACAGCAAATTTACACTGTTATACAAGCTGTACACTCACTACTTTACATTGTAGCAAAGTGTCATTTCTTCAGTGTTGTCGCATAAAAAGATATAATAAAATATTTACAAAAATGTGAGGGGTGTACTCACTCTTGTGAGATACTGTCGATATAAACAACACCCCCCCTGGATCCAGGGTGGCAGAAGCCACATAAAGTACTGCTACTACCTCCTTTTGCTTGAAGGTCCAAAGAGGACCAGAACTGGATCCAGTTGCCTTAAATACCTTTGGGCCAACATCCCAAAATAATCCCAGCTGTTCCCATTGGCTTTTATAGCCCACCTGGGATACCACTGAAATTCTTAAAGGACCATGCACTCACTGCAAATTAATGAGGGGGATAGCAGCTACATTCCCATGGAGGTGTGCCCAAAGATTTGTGCCCCCCTTAACCACTTAAGGACCGCCTCACGCCGATGTACGTCGGCAAGGCGGCACGGGCAGGCAAAATCACGTACATGTACGTGATTTGCCTCCCGCGGGTGGGGGGTCCAATCGGACCCCCCCCCGCCGCCCGAGGCGGTCCTGTTTTGTTCCCCGGCGATCGGAGACGAGGGGGAGGCCATCCGTTCATGGCCCCCCCTCGCGATCGCCGCCGGCCAATGGGAACACTCCTTTGCTGCTGTATGCTAAACAGCAGCAAAGGAAGTGATGTCATCTCCCCTCGGGTCGGTAGTTTCCGTTCCGGCCCGAGGAGAGACGACATCTGAGTGAGTGCACCAACACACACACACACACAGTAGAACATGCCAGGCACACATTACACCCCGATCCCCCCCCGATCCCCCCCCCCGTCACAAACTGACACCAGCAGTTTTTTTTTAATTTTTTTTTTCTGATTACTGCTAGGTGTCAGTTTGTGACAGTTACTGTGTTAGCACAGTTACTGTTACCCCCCTGTAGGTCTAGGGTACCCCCCTAATAAAGTTTTAACCCCTTGATCACCCCCCGTCACCAGTGTCGCTAAGCGATCATTTTTCTGATCGCTGTATTAGTGTCGCTGGTGACGCTAGTTAGTGAGGTAAATATTTAGGTCCGCCATCAGCGTTTTATAGCGTCAGGGACCCCCATATACTATCTAATAAATGTTTTAACCCCTTGATTGCCCCCTAGTTAACCCTTTCACCACTGATCACCGTATAACCGTTACGGTTGACGCTGGTTAGTTTGTTTATTTTTTATAGTGTCAGGGCACCCGCCGTTTATTACCGAATAAAGGTTTAGCCCCCTAATCGCCCGGCGGTGATATGCGTCGCCCCAGGCAGCGTCAGATTAGCGCCAGTACCGCTAATACCCACGCACGCAGCATGCGCCTCCCTTAGTGGTATAGTATCTGATCGGATCAATATCTGATCCGATCAGATCTATACTAGCGTCCCCAGCAGTTTAGGGTTCCCAAAAACGCAGTGTTAGCGGGATCAGCCCAGATACCTGCTAGCACCTGCGTTTTGCACCTCCGCCCGGCCCAGCCCACCCAAGTGCAGTATCGATCGATCACTGTCACTTACAAAACTCTAAACGCATAACTGCAGCGTTCGCAGATTCAGGCCTAATCCCTGCGATCGCTAATAGTTTTTTTGGTAGCGTTTTGGGGAACTGGCAAGCACCAGCGGTGTAGTACACCCCGGTCATAGTCAAACCAGCACTGCAGTAACACTTGGTGACGTGGCGAGTCCCATAAGTGCAGTTCAAGCTGGTGAGGTGGCAAGCACAAGTAGTGTCCCGCTGCCACCAAGAAGACAAACACAGGCCCATCGTGCCCATAATGCCCTTCCTGCTGCATTCGCCAATCCTAATTGGGAACCCACCGCTTCTGCAGCGCCCGTACTTCCCCCATTCACATCCCCAACCAAATGCAGTTGGCTGCATGAGAGGCATTTTTATGTCCTCCCGAGTACCCCTACCCAGCGAACCCCCCAAAAAAGATGTCGTGTCTGCAGCAAGTGCAGATATAGGCGTGACACCCGCTATTATTGTCCCTCCTGTCCTGACAATCCTGGTCTTTGCATTGGTAAATGTTTTAAACGCTACCATTCACTAGTTGAGTATTAGCGTAGGGTACAGCATTACACAGACTAGGCACACTTTCACAGGGTCTCCCAAGATGCCATCGCATTTTGAGAGACCCGAACCTGGAACCGGTTACAGTTATAAAAGTTAGTTACAAAAAAAGTGTAAAAAAAAAAAATATATAAAATAAAAAAAAATAGTTGTCGTTTTATTGTTCTCTCTCTCTCTATTCTCTCTCTCTATTGTTCTGCTCTTTTTTACTGTATTCTATTCTGCAATGTTTTATTGTTATTGTTATTATGTTTTATCATGTTTGTTTTTCAGGTTTGTAATTATTTATACTTTACTGTTTACTGTGCTTTATTGTTAACCATTGTTAACCATTTTTTTGTCTTCAGGTATGCCATTCACGACTTTGAGTGGTTATACCAGAATGATGCCTGCAGGTTTAGGTATCATCTTGGTATCATTCTTTTCAGCCAGCGGTCAGCTTTCATGTAAAAGCAATCCTAGTGGCTAATTAGCCTCTAGACTGCTTTTACAAGCCGTGGGAGGGAATGCCCCCCCCCACCGTCTTCCGTGTTTTTCTCTGGCTCTCCTGTCTCAACAGGGAACCTGAGAATGCAGCCGGTAATTCAGCCAGCTGACCATAGAGCTGATCAGAGACCAGAGTGGCTCCAAACATCTCTATGGCCTAAGAAACCGGAAGCTACGAGCATTTCATGATTTAGATTTCGCCGGATGTAAATAGCGCCATTGGGAAATTGGGGAAGCATTTTATAACACCGATCTTGGTGTGGTCAGATGCTTTGAGGGCAGAGGAGAGATCTAGGGTCTAATAGACCCCAATTTTTTCAAAAAAGAGTACCTGTCACTACCTATTGCTATCATAGGGGATATTTACATTCCCCGAGATAACAATAAAAATGATTAAAAAAAAAAAATATGAAAGGAACAGTTTAAAAGTAAGATTAAAAAAGCAAAAAAATAATAAAGAAAAAAAAAAAAAAAAAAAAAAAAAAAAAAAAAAAGCACCCCTGTCGCCCCCTGCTCTCGCGCTAAGGCGAACGCAAGCGGCGGTCTGTCGTCAAACATAAACAGCAATTGCACCATGTATGTGAGGTATCACCGCGAAGGCCAGATCAAGTGCAGTAATTTTTCCAGTAGACCACCTCTGTAAATCTAAAGTGGTAACCTGTAAAGGCTTTTAAACATGTATTTATTTTGTTGCCACTGCACGTTTGTGCGCAATTTTAAAGCATGTCATGTTTGGTATCCATGTACTCGGCCTAAGATCATCTTTTTTATTTCATCAAACATTTGGGCAATATAGTGTGTTTTAGTGCATTCAAATTTAAAAAAGTGTGTTTTTTCCCCAAAAATGCGTTTGAAAAATCGCTGCGCAATTACTGTGTGAAAAAAAAAAATGAAACACCCACCATTTTAATCTGTAGGGCATTTGCTTTAAAAAAATATATAATGTTTGGGGGTTCAAAGTAATTTTTTTGCAAAAAAAAACAACCTTTTCATGTAAACAATAAGTGTCAGAAAGTGCTTTGTCTTCAAATGGTTAGAAGAGTGGGTGATGTGTGACATAAGCTTCTAAATGTTGTGCATAAAATGCCAGGACAGTTCAAAACCCCCCCAAATGACCCCATTTTGGAAAGTAGACACCCCAAGCTATTTGCTGAGAGGCATGTCGAGTCCATGGAATATTTTATATTGCGACACAAGTTGCGGGAAAGAGACAAATTTTTTTTTTTTGCACAAAGTTGTCACTAAATGATATATTGCTCAAACATGCCATGGAAATATGTGAAGTTACACCCCAAAATACATTCTGCTGCTTCTCCTGAGTACGGGGATACCACATGTGTGAGACTTTTTGGGAGCCTAGCCGCGTACGGGACCCCGAAAACCAAGCACCGCCTTCAGGCTTTCTAAGGGCGTGAATTTTTGATTTCACTCTTCACTGCTTATCACAGTTTCGGAGGCCATGGAAAGCCCAGGTGGCACAAAACCCCCCCAAATGACCCCATTTTGGAAAGTAGACACCCCAAGCTATTTGCTGAGAGGTATAGTGAGTATTTTGCAGACCTCACTTTTTGTCACAAAGTTTTGAAAATTGAAAAAAAAAAATTTTTTCTTGTCTTTCTTCATTTTCAAAAACAAATGAGAGCTGCAAAATACTCACCATGCCTCTCAGCAAATAGCTTGGGGTGTCTACTTTCCAAAATGGGGTCATTTGGGGGGGTTTTGTGCCACCTGGGCATTCCATGGCCTCCGAAACTGTGATAGGCAGTGAAGAGTGAAATCAAAAATTTACGCCCTTAGAAATCCTGAAGGCGGTGATTGGTTTTCGGGGCCCCGTACGCGGCTAGGCTCCCAAAAAGTCCCACACATGTGGTATCCCCATACTCAGGAGAAGCAGCTAAATGTATTTTGGGGTGCAATTCCACATAGGCCCATGGCCTGTGTGAGCAATATATCATTTAGTGACAACTTTTTGTAAATATTTTTTTTTTTTTTGTCATTTTTTAATCACTTGGGACAAAAAAAATAAATATTCAATGGGTTCAACATGCCTCTCAGCAATTTCCTTGGGGTGTCTACTTTCCAAAATGGGGTCATTTGGGGGGGGGGGGGGTTTGTACTGCCCTGCCATTTTAGCATCTCAAGAAATGACATAGGCAGTCATAAACTAAAAGCTGTGTAAATTACAGAAAATGTACCCTAGTTTGTAGACGCTATAACTTTTGCGCAAACCAATAAATATACGCTTATTGACATTTTTTTTACCAAAGACATTTGGCCGAATACATTTTGGCCTAAATGTATGACTAAGATTTAGTTTATTGGATTTTTTTTATAACAAAAAGTAGAAAATATCATTTTTTTTCAAAATTTTCGGTCTTTTTCCGTTTATAGCGCAAAAAATAAAAACCGCAGAGGTGATCAAATACCATCAAAAGAAAGCTCTATTTGTGGGAAGAAAAGGACGCAAATTTCGTTTGGGTACAGCATTGCATGACCGCGCAATTAGCAGTTAAAGCGACGCAGTGCCAAATTAGAAAAAGACCTCTGGTCCTTAGGCAGCATAATGGTCCGGGGCTCAAGTGGTTAACATGGGACTGTAGGCCGCAAACCCCCCCAACATACAAACACCAACATTACTAATAATAAAGGAAAAACTGCACACAGGAAATTGGCATGAAAAGGCCGCTGTATATTTATTGGTTTACCAAAATAACAAATTTATTTCAAGCAGATTTAAATTTAAATCAAATAATACAATACAAATTCCACTTCATTGCCCAGTAATCAGAACTCGAGCATGTATGTGTATATATATATATATATACATATATACATATATACACACACACATACATACATACATACATACATATATATATATATATAAACAACACCCACTAGCCGATCCTCGTGCAACGAACCGGACTGGCCTACCCCATACCTGCAGCCATTTCAATGCATGTTTCCATTCCCACATTGATTATGTCCAAACCCACAATGAACTCCAGCGATAAAATCCATATCCATGTACAGCGTTGAAGGACAAAACCGCTTGGCCGCAGTGAGGGAAAGCCGAGGCTCCATCTGACAGCGGGCGGTGACGTCAGCCCAGCTGGGAGGCCGTTCCGAGGAGGGAAGGGCTCGGCTTCACTGATGAGAGTCGCTGAAGTGACTATGCCGCTCACGTACAGATCTGTGTCCCCTCAGAGATGAATCGTCTGTTTCCTAAATAGTGTCACTCAGGGGATGCAGCTGTGCGATGTGTGGTGCAGGAAAAAAGAAAAGGCCAGCAAAAAGGGATAATGAATGCCACCAATGCTTAGCAGTATGGAGGTCCCAAGGATGGATGGATGGTCACCGAGACACGTAGCTTAGTCAGACCACTTTAAAAGAGTTGCCTTGACGACGCATTTCGCGCATCAGCGCTTTGTCACAGTCAAGGGTAGAGGCAACTAAAAAACTAAAACAATAAAAACTGTTACCATGTCAAAAGTTATTTTAGAAAATTCATTAACGGCTAAAATGAAATAAAATTCAATAAAAACTGTTTTTTCAAATTAAAAAACAAACAGACACTACACAAAACTACACATCTCTAGTTCCTTATTTAACCCCTCAGGAGCAAGTGAGTCAAACATATATATCCAGAAGACTTCCCGTTTACACAACAGGGAGAATCTCTCATTACTGGTTAATGTTCCTTTGGGATGGTTTCTATCACAAAAACTTCTAGATGTTTAATATCCTTGTTGTGGAAGCGAAGAAATAAATTGACATGTAAGACATCCTCTTTTTTTGCACTGAAAAATGCCTTTCCTGTCATCAAAACATGACCTAATGTAAAGAGGGGATTTGGTTGATTTATTTGATATTTTACTAGGTGCTAGTAGATTTTTTATAGTACGAGCTTTGCGAAAAGTAACCCGTGGAACCTCTGGTAGTACCGGGGCTAAACGTTGATCTAATAATAGGATGTTATAATATTTTTTTATAATTTTACATATAGACTTAAAGCTATCATTGAAAGTAGAAACAAATCTGACCGTATGATTTTTTTCCTGATTCCTCTCTCGGAGTCTTATCCTTCAAGGAAGGATTCATATTGGACAAAAAGGCATCACTGATGAGTTCACATGGATATCCCATCTCTTCAAACTTTTTCATCATCGTAGCCCCTTGTTCAACATAATCCTCCACTTTTAGACAGTTTCGTCTAAGTCTATTAAATTGGCCACTCGGGATATTGTTTTTCCATGAAGGGTGATGGCAACTTCTAAAATGAAGATAAGAATTGCCACTAGTTGGCTTAACATGATTTTTTGTAATAATCCTATTCTGATCGTGAGCCAGTACTAGATCCAAGAATACAAGTTCATGGGGATCCAATACGTGCGTAAAGGACAAACCATGGTAGTTAGAATTGCAATGGGCCAAAAAGGAGAGAAACAGCTCAGGGCCTCCGCTCCATATGAGTTGTGTGCAATTGTGGCCAGCACTAATATCTTTAGCAATGGTCTCTCTAAATATATTGACTTCTGTCTACAGCCCTTGGTGTGTCAATTACCTTCGTATATTAAAGGACTCTAAGGAAGTGATTAAAGCCCTTCAAAACTACACATGGGAGGAGGGTTATTGGTGGGCATCCCTTGATGTCTCTTTCCTCTATAGTTCTATACCCCATGAAGTAGGCTTGAGAGCAGTACAACACTTTTTGATCAAAAGTGGAGATTTTAATTCATTGCAGTCACAATTTTTGGTTCAGGCCACGGATTTTTGTCTTAAACATAATTATTTTACCTTTTGTGATCAATTTTATTTCACAACGTAGGGGAACTTCTATTGGGGAAAACTTTGCCCCGGTTTACGCCAACCTCACCATGGGCATTTGGGAGGAGGACAGTATCTGGGCCAACAATCAATTCGCTGATCACATTGTCTATTTTGGCCGGTACATCGATGACATTGTGCTCATATGGAGCGGAGGCCCTGAACTGTTTCCCTCCTTTTTGGCCCATTGCAATTCTAACTCCCATGGTTTGTCCTTTACGCACATATTGGATCCCCATGAACTTGTATTCTTGGATCTAGTACTGGCTCATGATCAGAATAGGATTATTACAAAAAATCATGTTAAGCCAACTAGTGGCAATTCTTATCTTCATTTTTGAAGTTGCCATCACCCTTCATGGAAAAACAATATCCCGAGTGGCCAATTTAATAGACTTAGACGAAACTGTTCAAAAGTGGAGGATTATATTGAACAAGGGGCTACGATGATGAAAAAGTTTGAAGAGAAGTGATATCCATGTGAACTAATTTTGCCTTTTTATCCAATATGAATCCTCCGTCGAAGGATAAGGCCCCGAGAGAGGAATCAGGAAAAAATCATATGGTCAGATTTGTTTCTACTTTCAATGATAGCTTTAAGTCTATATCTAAAATTATAAAAAAACATTATAACATCCTATTATTAGATCAACGTTTAGCCCCAGTACTACCAAAGGTTCCACAGGTTACTTTTCACAAAGCTCATACTGTAAAAAATCCACTAGCACGTAGTAAAATATCAAATAAATCAACCAAATCCCCTCTTGACATTAGGTCATATTTTGATGATAGGAAAGGCATTTTTCAGTGCAAAAAAAGAGTATGTCTTACATGTCAATTTATTGCCCATGGCACTAAGATAATTACAACTAACTTAGGTAAAAATTATGAAATTAGGCAATTTATCACTTGTTCTACAGATTTCGTAATTTACGTTTTACGGTGTCCCTGTGGCCTCCTCTACGTAGGTCGGACCATTCGTGCATTACGTGCTAGAGTGGGCGACCACCGTAGACTTATTTCCAAGGGGAGCGATTAACACAGTGTTCCTTTGCATTTTCTTAGCTTCCACAACAAGGATATTAAACATCTAGAAGTTTTTGTGATAGAAACCATCCCCAAATTAACATTAACCAGTAATGAGAGATTCTCCCTGTTGTGTAAACGGGAAGTCTTCTGGATATATATGTTTGACTTATATCAAATCGTGAAGGGACCTCTGCGCTACTAGAAAAGTGACACATAAATAACGTGAAATATAAATGATCTACGGTGTAATGCTGCAAAATGCATAGTGTACACATATCCACCACAAAATAAATGTATAAATAAATAAATAATTTCGCGCACAACACATCAATGTACGTAGGACTTAATCCCATAAATAAATTGTGCCAAATGTGCACTAAGTGGCTGTGTGAAATGATCATCAAATAATCCCATCCGAGAAAAGGTGTGCAACAAGAGAAAATTGCCCAATGATGGGAAATGTTCAATGGTGAGATGAAAAAACATTAATAGATAAAAATAAATGAAAATAGTGGATACCCTATATGGGATAACAAATAAATAATAAGTGGTGATCACAATGTGATGAAAATGAAAATGTTGATAGTGACCAATAAAAGTTCATAGGCAAAGATTAATCAACAGTAAATATACATTAATAGTGTTGAAGATCCTGAATATTCTTCCATAGTTGTAGTGAGAAGTCTAAACATGGATACTCCTGGTGTATACGTGCTCACAGTGCCCTTACCTTAAAGGGCTTTGATAAAAGCCTTAATTGCAGGGAATCATAGATGACAATAAGGATGGTTATGTTGGATGCTGCTGGATGATGGATGATTAGATGGCTTAGATGTTGAGTATAAATAAATGTAATGTCAGACCGTTCTATTTACTGTACCGATGCATAATTAGTCATCCTTCCCAGACTATGCAAATATGGCGTCTGAGTCACTTCCTATTACCCACTATAAAAGAACTGTGATTCCAACCAGATTCCCTGAGGAAGTCACGAGGTCACGTGACGTAACGCGTAGGAACCTTTGCAGCTGTGTGTCAGTTACCTCTGACCCGGTTGTTTTTACAGCGGATCGGAAGTATTGTACTCGGTGACAGCAGCTCGCCGCGTACAGAGTGTCACTGTATGCACTGCATGTATAGTGCTTTTTACTCCAATAAACTATCGTTTTATACTACACCATTTGAGGCCCCCCTAGGTTTCCTTCTTTCTCTTTGGCATGATTCTTGGGATCGTGAGGCAAGTCTGATGGGCATCCATCAAGGACGTCTATTCATCTGAAGCCATCTAATCATCCACCATCCAGCAGCATCCAACATAACCATCCTTATTGTCATCTATGATTCCCTGCAATTAAGGCTTTTATCAAAGCCCTTTAAGGTAAGGGCACTGTGAGCACGTATACACCAGGAGTATCCATGTTTAGACTCCCTACAACTATGGAAGAATATTCATGATCTTCAACACTATTGATGTATATTTACTGTTGATTCATCTTTGCCTATGAACTTTTATTGGTCACTATCAACATTTTCATTTTCATCACATTGTGATCACCACTTATTATTTATTTGTTATCCCATATAGGGTATCCACTATTTTCATCTATTAATGTTTTTTCATCTCACCATTGAACATTTCCCATCATTGGGCAATTTTCTCTTGTTGCACACCTTTTCCCGGATGGGATTATTTGATGATCATTTCAAACAGCCACTTAGTGCACATTTGGCACAAGTCATTTATGGGATTAAGTCCTACGTACATTGATGTGTTGTGCGCAAAATTATTTGTTTATTTATACATATGTTTGACTCACTTGCTCCTAAGGGGTTAAATGAGGAACTAGAGACATGTAGTTTTGTGTAGAGTCTGTTTGTTTTTTATTTAAAAAAACAGTTTTTATTGAATTTTATTTCATTTTACCCGTTAATGAATTTTCTAGAATGACTTTTGACATGGTAACGGTTTTTATTGTGAATCCTCTGAGCAGCAAGGGGTTAATATCGGAGATATAACCTTTCCCACTATCGCAATGGGTTAATTGCTCCCGCCCTAAATTTTGTTTTTTCCCCTCCCCTTCACTTATTTTTTACTTAAACCCTCTTAGTTGCCTCTACCCTTGACTGTGACAAAACGCTGATGCGCGAAACGCGTAGTCAAGGCAACTCTTTTAAAGTGGTCCGACTAAGCTACGTGTCTTGGTGACCATCCATCCATCCTTGGGACCTCCATACTTCCAAGCATTAGCGGCATTCATTAGCCCTTTTTGCTGGCGGTTTCATTGCCCTCCTTTTTTCCTTCACCACACATCACACAGCTGCATCCCCTGAGTGACACTATTCAGGAAACAGACGATCTCTGAGGGGACACAGATCTGTACGTGAGTGGCATAGTGTCTCACCAGCTGACACTTCAGCGGCTCTCCTCAGTGAAGCCGAGCCCTACCCTCCTCGGAACGGCCTCCCAGCTGGGCTGACATCACTGCCTACTGTCAGGTGGAGCCTCGGCTTTCCCTCCTTGCGGCCAAGCGATTGTGTCCTTCAACGCTGTACATGTGGAGCGTCATTCCAGAGCCAGTGAGTTATCGCTTTAGGGCTCGTACCCCACGTCCAGCAGGGATTTTGCGGGTCTCCGGAGTGTCTCCCACACTTGAGTTCCCCCTCCCCCCTTCTCCTCCATCCTGTTACAGCTTGGGACTATGCAGGTGGATGGGTCTCCCGTTTTGACTCTTGTTGCTCGATGGACAGCTTGTCACTATACCACATGTTTTCAATGATTTTTTTCCAAGCACTGTGAATCCATGGGACAGTTTTTATGAACTGCCTTTATTAAATCATTTTTTTTTTACAAATCTTTTATTTAGTCAAAGGGGAGAGGTCCATGGACCCATGACACATTACAAACACATTGTCAACATGAACTAAACAATTGAGAATATTACACAAGTAAGGCAGCAATTTGTCAGACAACAGAAAAAATTACATGTCTAGTTTGGTAAACCCATGCAGTCATCCCTTATTTTATCTTTTAGAAAAGGTTGACTTTGCCACTGTGAATACAGAGAGCAAAGTTAGACAAGAAGGAAAATTATTATAGAAAGCTGAGAACAGAAATTAGAGTAGATAGAGTGGGGCGAAGATAAGGTTAAGGGGGGGGGGGAATGGAGGGGAATGTGACATCGCGAACTAAAACATCCAGGTTACACTTAGAAGTATATATAATACTGAGGGAGAACTGCATTTCCTCAGGGGCCTATCTTTTTCTCCCCTATTCTACATTCGGGCTTCCAAGTAAGGTCTGACCTTCCTCTGAATAGACAAACGTGTTCCAGGGTGACCACGTCTTGGAGTATCGCTCTTGTTGGTTTCGTGCTGTAAGGATAAGGTCTTTGTCACAGAACGTCCCACACTCCACTTGAGTGCTTCCGTCAGTATACCACTTCCTCCCAGTCTGGACTCAGATATCAGATATCCCAACCGCTCATAAGCACAAAACAAGGCGACACTTGTTTCACTGCTAACACGGACTAATTTTTATTAGAACCAGAATACAGTCTTATATACAGTAGAAGAGGAGGTTCCCCCTCCTGCTCATATTACTCTAACAATACACCTGTAACCTAATTAACCTAATTAACATGAGCTAGTTTACTAAATCATTTACCCAGACCAGATGACTCAGAGACATGACCTGTAGGACACAGACTTGTGGTCACCGAGCTTCACACAGTAGTATAAACACAATAGCAGGAGCTAATTACAATTAACAATACAAACAACAATCTCCCCCCTCCTCAGCCTAGTCATCAACAAACTATAGTAGGAGTAGACTGTTCATATCCTAGCCAGTCCTGGAGGCCAATGTGATCAGCTCACACAATTAACATATTGAGTTCAGAATCAAACAAACCAATAATAGTCTCTACATACATCCTGGGAGATATTGTGGACAAATATTACTATCCCATTTTAAGTAGTCCAAGATATATTTTCTCACTCACCCTGTGCCAGGATAGCACAGGGTGACTTAGACATAAGAGGTGTATGGGGAGCTGAAACAAGGGCATCCCCTACTTTCCAAGGGATTCTGAGTTCCACGGGCCCTCCCGTCACATCTCTCCCCTGTCGGCAGAAGACTAACACAGGAGGAGACCCCAGACGGGTTGACTCCGAAGTTAGTCAGTAGTTCCTGTCCTCTAATGCCTGTACCCACACAGTACCCCAAACAAATTGTTCCAAACAAATCTTTACTCACCCAGCCACCCTCTGCCTCTCTCAGAGAACATATCTGCCGCTGGGGAGAGGCCTGGACTGGCCCTTCTCCCTGGAGTCCTTTCTGCCGCTGGAGAGAAGACAGGGTTACTGGGCTCACTCTGTCATGCTGTTGGGGATCTGAGCCGACTGCCCAGCATCCCTGGGGTATACAGGTGGAGACTGAAGTCCCATCCACCTTCACAGGAAATCCATCCTCTGTTAGTTGAGGGCAGAGTCCAGCAGTACTCGGACCTGTTGCCAGCCCTTCTGCTGGAAACCCCACACCATCTGCTCCGGCTAACTGTTGGGGAGGGAGACTGACTGCCCTGCCTCCCTGGAACTCTGTAGTTGTTTCCGGTGCTGGGCAGAGGTTGGTAGCACTCTGCCCGGTTGCCAGTGCTTCAACTGGGGACGTTCCCTGTAACTCCACAGACACTGCTGTTGGTGCTGGGCAGAGCATAGTGAAGTTTGGCCCTAATACCAGCTCTTCTGCTGGAGGCTATTCAGATTGTTCTTCCTCAGCAGAAAAGTCTATTAAATCCCCTGTCTCTATAACTGGTGTCCAGGGATAGAGGTTCACCATCTCCTGTCCGTGGAACTCAGAAGATGCCATCGGTGCTGAGCAGAGCACAATGAAGTTTGGCCCTAATACCAGCTCTTTTGCTGGGGGCTCACCCGATGGTTCTTCCTCAGCAGAAAAGTCTATCAAATCCCCTGTCTCTGCAACTGGTGTCTGGGGATGGAGGTTCACCATCTCCTGTCCATGGAACCCAGAAGATACTATCAGTGCTGGGCAGAGGTTAGCAGAGCTCTGCCCTGTTGTCAGCACTTCAGGTTTGGGGATGGCAATCTTCAGATTTTCCACTGCCGATTCTCTGGCATGCTGCTGGACAGGCACATTCCTCCATCCAAGATCATCCCATGCAGAGACAGGATCATCAAGGTCAGTCAGCACTTGCTGCATCCGCCATAAGACCTCCGCCTCCATAGCTGTGGGGGCAGGTTGGCAAAGCACACTATTACTCTGCCACATTGCCGACTCTTCAGCCAGGATTTCAGAGTTGTCAGCTGGTATTTCCTGATAGTCCAAGGCAAAGGGAGTCCAGCCCTGGCACTGCGCAATGTCTAGCAGCCATCTGTAGGCGATCTCCAGCTCCCATTCCTGAATGGCCAGAAACTCCAAATCTTCCTGTGCCCAGTGCACTTCCGGAATGTTCAGTAGCCCTTCTCTGAAATCCATGATTTCATCCAACCGCCACTCCAAATCACTCCCAAAGTTAGGGTCCCCTGTCAGCTTCACATACAACAGTCCCAGGCCGCCGTAGCTTAAGCCTTCCATTGGGCTGTCATCCGCTATCCAGGAACATGCTTGGGATACATGCAACCGGAGGGCTCTGTAGCTCTCATCCAGCTTCATCTCTGCCCAGACCAGCTTGCTTAATTTAGCTGTCAGCTCCTTGTGCGGTTTTTCTCCCAAAAACTGCACCCGCAATCCGTACTGTGATCAGTACCTTTCCTGGATGGAGGGGAGAACTTTTCCCTGGTGTCGCTGCTCACGGGCCAGCACTTCTTTCCAGAGTTCACAGCGAATCGAATCACACCATCCCAGCAGGACCTGCTCTGATACTGGTTCTCTGTGCTGTATCTGCATCTCTCGCAACCTCCTTCTGAATTCCTCCTCCACGACGGCTGGTATCTGTACCTCTCCTCTCCTCTCCTGCTATCCGGACCTTGGATCCAGGTGGAAGTTTGGATGTCCCAGACTGCAGGAAGCGTCCCGCTGCTTGCCACCAATGTCACAGAACGTCCCACACTCCGCTTGAGTGCTTCCGTCAGTATACCACTTCCTCCCAGTCTGGACTCAGATATCAGATATTCCAACCGCTCATAAGCACAAAACAAGGCGACACTTGTTTCACTGCTAACATGGACTAATTTTTATTAGAACAAGAATACAGTCTTATATACAGTAGAAGAGGAGGTTCCCCCCTCCTGCTCATATTACTCAAACAATACACCTGTAACCTAATTAACCTAATTAACATGAGCTAGTTTACTCAATCATTTACCAAGACCAGATGACTCAGAGACATGACCTGTAGGACACAGACTTGTGGTCACCGAGCTTCACACAGTAGTATAAACACAATAGCAGGAGCTAATTACAATTAATACAAACAACAATCTCCCCCCTCCTCAGCCTAGTCATCAACAAACTATAGTAGGAGTAGACTGTTCATATCCTAGCCAGTCCTGGAGGCCAATGTGATCAGCTCACACAATTAACATGTTGAGTTCAGAATCAAACAAACCAATAATAGTCTCTATATACATCCTGGGAGATATTGTGGACAAATATTACTGTCCCATTTTAAGTAGTCCAAGATATATTTTCTCACTCACCCTGTGCCAGGATAGCACAGGGTGACTTAGACATAAGAGGTGTATGGGGAGCTTAAACAAGGGCATCCTCTACTTTCCAAGGGATTCTGAGTTCCACGGGCCCTCCCGTCACAGTCTTCAAATTTATTGATTTCCTTTACCTTTCTAAGCCACATCCCGACCATCGGGGGCTGTGGGGATTTCCACTTAAGCGGAATGCATGACTTGGCGGCGTCAAGAAGATAACAGATAATTGATTTTTTGTAGGCCTTCACCGGAGCGTCTGAATTGTGAAGAACAAAAAAAGCCGGGTCATCTGGTTTTTGCCTATCTGTGAATTTCTGTGCAATATTTTTGACCTCTGACCAGAATCGTGTTATTTTGGGGCAGGTCTAAAACACGTGGAGCAGTGTACCTCGTTCCTCCTGGCATCTCCAGCGTCTATCCGAGTATGCAGGGAATATTTTATTTAATTTTGCAGGTGTTCTGTACCACCTGGTCAAGACTTTAAAATTAGTTTCTTGCGTTTTCGTGCAGATGGAAGACTTGTATGTAAATTGAATAATGCGTTGTTTCTGTTGTGGGCTAAATGTACAGTTCAAGTCTCGTTCCCAGTCAGCGATGTATTTTAGTGAGTAAGAGTCTGGGGGAGTGATAAGGTTATACATGCACGAGAGTGTGTGTGGTAAAGTCCCTTCATTTGAGCAGATTTCCTCTAGGGTTGTGAGGGGTTGGTCAAAATTGCTCAGTGGAGGAAATGATCTAAAGAAATAAGTGATTTGGAGGGCATTCCAAAAAACTGTAGGCGGAATGGACCCGACGGGTTTATGAGTTCTTGTAACAAAGGCCATTTTTTCTGTATTAGGAAGTGTAAGGCCTGGAAACAACCCATAGATATTAGTTGTTTGAATGGATCATCTTGATAACCCGGAGTAAAACAGGGATTTTCCAGAATCGGAAAGAGTGGCGAATTTCTGGATGATATGGACCCCTTCTTGAACAAAAGAAAGCATACTTTCGTCGTTTGGCCAATAAGCGGGTGGGATTTCACTTCCTTGGGTAAGGATTCGTAGCACCAAGGCGCTCTATTCAAGGGGATATGGCTCTGACCTTGTTCAAGCTGATTCCACAGCTTGGGGGACCCATGTCTTTTCCAGTCAACCAATCTACCAAGGTGAACTGCCTGGTAGTACTTATGAACGTCCAGCACTGCCATTGTTTTGGTAGTATGATTTGTGATCTCTTCAATCGGGGATGCTTGTGGGCCCAAATAAATTGGAAAAACATCTGCCGTATGTGTCGGAAATAGGTGGAGGGGATATGTACAGGTAAAGCCTGTAGAAGATATATGAATTTAGGCAATATGCTCATTTTTAGGATATTGCAGCGACTGAACCACGAGTGTAGGCCGACAGACCATTTTTTTAGAAGTGACTGTACCTTGGAAAGTAGCGGGGGGAAAATCAGGTCAAACACCTTTGATATGTGGGCCGGGATAATTGTGCCTAGATATGTCAAAGCCGTGTTGTTCCATTTTAGCTTAAAGTTCGTCTGCAGTTGTACCTTAAGAGACTGTGGAAGATTAATGCCCATCACCTCTGATTTTTGAAAGTTTATTTTAAGATTGGAAAGGTCTCCGTATTTGTTGATTTCCTTAAAGAGAATGGGGAGGGATATCACAGGGTTGGTAAGGGAAAACAACATGTCGTCGTCATAAGCTGAAATTTTATGTTGAGTGTTCCCTATCTTTATGCCATTAATATCTAGGTTCTTACGCACGGTGCAAAGAAAGGGTTCCAGTGACAGGACGAAGAGGAGGGGAGACAATGGGCAACCCTGATGTGTCCCGTTGGTTATTGAAAAGGGATCTGATAAGACTCTATTTGCTCAGACTCGGGCTGTGGGTTTACAGTATATTGATGAGATCCATTGAGTGATATGATCTCCGAATCCTGCGTACTGAAGTATTGCGAGCATGAAGCTCCAATTCACCCTGTCAAAGGCCTTCCGTGCCCAGAAACACACAAGGGGTTTGGGATTTATTCACCATGTGTAGTAAGGTAAGCCTCTCTAGCGGGAACAAACATTACTTGATCTAGATGAATCAAATGTGGTAAATGTTGTTGGATTCTATTTGCAAGAACCTTGGTCGATATTGAGCAGGTAGATTGGCCTATAGTTCCCGCAAGAGGTTGGATCTTTCCCTTCCTTTGGAATAACCGCAATGTGGGCTTGCAGTGATTCCATAGCAAAAGGTGATGTGGGGCCTACCATGTTAAATAGTTTAACCATATATGGACTTAGAGACGGCGTAAAGGTTTTATAGTATAAGATGGTAAGTCCATCTGGGCCGGGGGCCTTCCCAGGTTTGGATGCCGCTATCGCTCCCTGTACTTCTTCAATCATGATAGGGTCTTCTAAAGCTTCCCTAGCTGATTCAGGCAATTTTGACATCTGGGAAGAAGTTAAATATGATTGTATGTTTTCTTGCCTGGGGGGTACCCTATCTATGTTATATAGGGCAGTATAAAATTTCTGAAATTCCTGGGCAATGTCGTGAGGTTTGGAGACTCTGGTTCCTTTTGGTGGTAATATGTGAGGTATGTATGTCGCCAGTCTCTGGTCTTGCAGGGATCTCGCTAGCATTTTACCGCATTTGTTACCCAATTCATATGAAATTTTTCTGCATATCTGCAGTGACGCTTTAGCTTTGAACTGTGGCAGGTCATTAATTTGAGATCGTCGGGTTAGGAGGTCGGTCTCTAAGGAAGGGGATGGTGCCTGTTTATGACGCGTTTCTAACCGTCTTAGGTCATCTAACAGAGAGTTCAGTTGTTGGGTATGTTGTTTTTTAAGTAAATCATTTAGTTTTATACCTATGGCTGTTGCAGTCTGATTCTCTGATATCCAGAGCGCTGGACTATTTTTGTTTTTATTTTTTATCTGTATCTATCAGTTATGGTTGCTCGAGCTGCACTGGTTTCACATTCCCCCTCCTAGCTATTATATGTTACAGTTTAGCTTCCCAGGTGTCCATATACTGGCGCTGGGACATTGTTGTTTTCTTAAGCACCCTATTTATCCACTTCCTGATCTTTTCCATAGAATGGCATTGAGGAGAGTGAAGCCAAGACAAACGGGGGACAATCTCTGAAAAAATTACCGTAGTGGTAGGAGAGGTTAATTTAAATCTATGTAGATTAGCTTTGATCTTAAAGAGCAAATCTAGAGTCCTCAGTTTTCCTAGATCATTTCCCCCCCCAGGTGTACAATCAGAATAGAATAGAATAGAATAGAAGGAGGAGGCCAATTCTGGTACAATCTAGAAAGAGCTAGGTACAGCTGACCCCATTGCAAACCCTGTATACCTTTCCATAACACCGTGAAGTGATCGGGGGGTAAAGAAAGATTCTCTGTATGCCTCCGCTGAGCCGCTCTCTTGTGCGCCCAAAAAAATGTAAGAGTACCCTATAATCCAGACACAGCATGCACCACCTGGAAAAGATCAAAGACACAGATTAGGAAGGACAAATACTTGGAAACACTTGGACTCCCACCTACCCAAAGACCTGATATCATCTTCAGTCCTGCCTCTCCGAGCATCTTCAGAGGCAGCTCCAATTCTAAACGAATGGGGCGTAAACTTAAAGTCTTGTAAACCCATGGAAGTTAAGCCTTTCTTAAAGACAAAATCAAATTGGTATTTGGTCAACGGAAGCCCATCCACATGAATCAACAAGTGACCCAAGTGTGAAGGGCAAACCAACAGGTATTGGTGAACCAACCCAACTGGACAAATGCTACCATCCTTGTCAGCTGGAATGAAGAGCCAATGACCTCTGCCTAATTGATCCTTTTTGGACCTTTTGATAAATATTTTGAGAACAGACTCCTCCAGGAGGATCTGATCAATCCAGACACCATTTGTACTGGATTTTTTCTGTAGGATCAACTCGGACATCCTGAATGCTCCAAAAAAAATGCAGTACAAAAGCCGTCTGAAATAACAAAGCCTCGAATGCAGAAAAGCAAATAACCGGCATCACCCTACATAATTGAGACAACATTACCCTGGATACCAGACACCTGGCATCCGGCACATAATGTGTGCGTCTATACCCTTTCAGGGCCTGCCTTACCGTAAAAAATTGCATACAGGCTGGGAGCCTCAATAGCAGAAAAAAGAATGAAAGTCCGGTCAGTGTTTTTGCTATGTGACCGTACAAAAAATGTAACTCCATTAGGGAAGTTAGAAAAGCCAGGATAGTAACCTGGCTTTACTACACACACAGAGCCACAGTAATTACTACATGAATTATAGACCACCTTCAGTTGATGGACACTGCACACCCAAGACAGGAAGTCCCCCTCCCTATATAACCTCTCCCATTATAGGGAGTACCTCAGTTTTTTTGCCAGTGTCTAAGGTGTTGGTCACAGTAAAGAAGTTCTAAAGAGAAAGCTCTGCTAGGATCCTCATGGGTGAAGGAGCTATGCACTGGATCCATTCAAAGTACCTTAAAAGAGGCAAAAGCATGGTACCCAGGCCTCGTGAAAGAAGACATGAGATTTTGCCTGTAACGCTTCTCCCTGGAGAGCTGGACCCTGGGACCCAGTACTTTGGTCTTTCTTCCGAATACCTAAAAGTTTTTCTGGCAGGGTGCTATACAGGTTCAGGAAAGAGGACCCCGTAAGTGGGGTCCTAGTCCCTGAAGGTCTATCATGACTTGGCCCGCCGTGATGGGTGAAGATTGGGTCTGTCTGGTCTTCAGCAGTATCCTGCAGTGAGGATAAGGTAAGTGAAGACAATCCTAAGGGAAACCTCTTCTATTTTTTTAAGTAAATGGTGTCATGCCTATATTTCATCACTAGAGGGTGTGAAGTCCAAATCACTTGTCTGATATGCTTACCTTGCCTCTCAGTGTAGATGCTCAGTACAGCTGCAGCTCTGGTCATGGTCAGCTGTCCCCCTCCGCTCTCTAAGCCATCAAGGGAATTAGGGAGGGGGATCGCCTATCGGGCAGGCAATCCCCCTATACGGATCACCTTCCTACTGTACTGCTCCCCCCACCCCCGCCAGCTCAGAGGCGTGTATGCACTCATATCTTAAATAGATACGATCAGACAGTGGGGGGAAAGGGGGCAGAGCCAAAGCGCAAGCCAACGTGCACGTGGATTCGGCATGCATGTTCGTAACGGCACAGGTGCAGAGTGGCTGAAAGTTTTAAAAAAGCCTCACTCTTTCTGGCTGAGCAGTCAGTGATACACAGGAGCATCAGGGGCTTGTAAGGTGGTGGAACCAGGCACTTTATAAAGGGACACATTTACTTAAAGCATCAGGCTGAGCAGATAATAGCAGCATATAGATATTGCTGAATTAATACTCAGCAGTTGACATATTTGGGCTAGTACCTCTGCATTTGTGCTTAGGATTATGCGTTCCCGTAGAGGGGGCTCGGTTGCAAAAAAAGGGGGTGCAAAGGCATCACCTTCAGGGTCTGAGGATCCTGGTCATGCTTCCGCAGTTCCTTCCTCTCCAGAAAGACCTAATGTAGTCAGTCAGGATGAGCCATTAGCGCTATCAGATATTGCTGCCTCTCCTAACATCTCAGCCCCTGCATACATCACTAAGGATGTTCTTGCTTCAGCTTTGGTTGGCTTAGAAGAGAGGTTAGCCTCATCAATTGCTAAATCTTCCCAAAAAGGGGGAAAAAAAACGTATCAAATCCCCTTCTCCCTCCCTGGACCCCCAGCTGGAGGGACAGTGGTAAGATGAGGTTGAATCACCATCTGAGGACCTAGAAGAGGAGCAGTCTAATGACTCCTCTTCAGAAGAGACAGTCTCAGAAGAGCCTCTCTCAGCCTTGCATTCTCTGCAGTAGCAGCAATTGACATTTGTCAGTCCTTGAAGGACCAAATGAAGCAGGTAATAAGGTCATAAGGTATGTGCCTGCTCAACAGGCCTGGGACATGGCTGACCTACCCAGGGCCTTATGTTTTGCTGTTGATGCAATTAAAGACTATTCATCAGGCATCTCATCTTGTTCTCTTGCTAGTGCAGATGCGTAGAAGCCTGTGGCTAAAACACTGTTCAGCTGAATCACCACGCAAAAGGCTGTTGACTAGTTTCCCTTTTCATGGGGAAAGGTTTTTTGGGGAAGATTTGGACAAATTCATCCAAAAAATTCCAGGTGGTAAAAGTACTCCTTTATCAGTGAAAAACGTCCTTCCTTTAAACATTCATCCTCTCCAGGTCCAGGGACAATTGCCTCCAGGCAGTCGCGACGGCCTCTGCTGTCAGGCTTTCAAGGTAAACCTCAAGGGCAAGCCCAGGGGCCGAAAAAACCCTGGGGACAAAAGCCTACAAAGCAGAGTCCCAAGGCCTCCCTGTGAAGGGGCGCCCCCGCTCGATCGGGTGGAGGGAAGGCTTCTACAGTTCTCCGAGATTTGTCAGGAAGAGATCCAGGACAAATGGGTCCTCTCCATAGTATCCCTACGCTACAAACTGGAATTTTGTTAGTGTCCACCATCCCATTTTCTAAGGTCAAAGGTGCCCAAAGATCTAACAAAAAGGGGATAATCATAGAGATTCCCACGGGGATCAGGGTATGTGATTTTATTCAAATCTCTTCACGGTGCCAAAAACAAATGGTGATGTCAGACCCATACTGGATGTCAAGAACCTAAACCAGTTCCTAAAAACCCGTTCCTTCAGGATGGAGTCAATCCGGTCAGTAGACTCCACCCTACAGGGGGAAGAATTTCTGGCGTCAGTGGACATCAGGGATGCATATCTACATGTGCCCATTTTCCCTGCTCACCAAAAGTTCTTACGATTCCTAGGTAGAGAGTCACCATTTTCAGTTTGTGGCCCTACACTTCGGGTTCGCTACTGTACCTCAGGTATTCACAAAGATGCTAGCCCCACTCCTGGCAAGGCTAAGGACCCGGGGTATAACGGTGATGGCATATCTAGACGATCTGCTGTTTGTAGATCAGTCGGTGGCTTGCTTAAATTAGTCCACCATGGTCAAGTATCTGGAACACTTAGGGTGGATCCTCAACTTCAAGAAATCAGCCTTACAGCCAGTAAGAAAGCTGGAGTACCTGGGCCTGGTCATAGACACAGTCCAGAGAAAGGTGTTTTTGCCCCAATCAAAGATCACTGCTATAAAGGAGCTGGTCCAGTTGATCAGGGCGAAGAAAAGTCCTTCCATTCACCTATGCATGAGATTATTGGGGAGGATGGTGGCTTTATTCGAAGTAGTCCCCTATGCCCAATTCCATTCAAGACTGTTGCAAAACAAGATCTTGTCAGCTTGGAACAAGAAGATCCAAGCCTTGGACTTACCAATCTGTCTGACCCCGGAAATCTGTCAGAACCTCAGTTGGTGGTTGGTAGCCAAGAATTTGCCGAAGGGAAAATCCTTCATGCCGGTTGCTTGGAAGATTGTGACAACGGATGTCAGTCTGTCAGGCTGGGGAGCAGTCCTAGAGGAGGCTACAGTCCAAGGGAAGTGGTCCAAAGTCGAGAAGACCTTGCCCATCAACATCCTAGAGATTGGGCAGTACGTCTGGCTCTATGGGCCTGGATGTCCAGGTTACAGAATTGGCCCGTCAGGATTCAATCCGACAATGCTACAGCAGAAGTCACGCAGCTCAGAGGGAAGCCATATTCTGGTTTGGGCAGAGAAGCGTGTACCTTGCCTATCTGCAGTTTTCATTCTGGGCATAGAGAATTGGCAGGCAGATTTCTTAAGCCGCCAGCAGCTGTTTCCAGGGGAATGGTCTCTACACCCTGATGTCTTTCAGGCAATTTTCCTGGAAATGGCGCACCCCAGATGTGGACCTATTGGCATCCAAGTTCAACAAGAAGTTAATCAACTTTGTATCAAGGTCAAGAGACCCACTCGCATGCGGAACAGATGCATTAGTGGTCCCGTAGGATCAGTTTTCACTGATTTATGCGTTCCCTCCAGTTCAGTTGATACAGCGACTTCTTTGCAGAATCAAGCAGGAGGGGTAGCCAGTAATTTTGGTAGCACCGGCATGGCCCAGAAGATCCTGGTCTACAGAGATCGTAAAGATGGTGGTAGGCGACCCATGGTCTCTTCCACTGCGCCCAGACCTGCTTTCACAAGGACCAGTATTCCATCCTACCTTATGAACGCTAAATTTAACGGTTTGGCTATTGAAGCCCATATTCTGAGAAATCGAGGGCTTTCAGGTTCAGCATTAATCAGGATTAATCAGGATTTCTACCCTGATTAATGCTAGGAAGCCAGCCTCCAGAGTCATTTATTCTAGAATCTGGAAATCTTATGTCTCTTGGTGTGAATCCAAGAGATGGCATCCCTGGACGTATGTCATAGGTAGGATTCTTGCCTTTTTACAGCTAGGGGTAGAAATGAAACTGGCATTGAGTACTATCATGGGTCAAATCTCTGCCTTGTTAGTGTTCTTTCAAAGACCGCTTGCCTCACTTTATCTAATCCGGGCCTTTATACAAGGGGTAATGCGTATAAATCCACCAGTTAGAGCCCCTTTGTGTCCATGGGATTTGAATCTAGTCTTATCTGTGTTACAAAATCAGCCTTTTGAACCAATGCATCATATTCCATTGGTCCTTTTGACAAGGAAATTGTTTTTTCTGGTAGCTATCTCTTCGACTAGAAGAGTATCAGAGTTGGCTGCCTTTTCCTGTAAGGAGCCATATTTGATTGTTCATAAGGACAGGGTGGTGTTGTGACCTCACCCGTCCTTTCTACCTAAGGTGGTATCAGGATTTCATCTGAATCAAGATGTTATTCTACCTTCGTTTTTTACAGAACCTAGTTCTGCGCAAGAGAAATCTTTGCACTCACTTTATGTAGTGAGACCAGTCAGAGAGTATCTGAAAGCGACAGCACAGATACGGAAAATTGAAGGGGTAGCAGCATCGAAGTCTACAGGCTTATAGTTTGAAAAGAAGGGTTCCACCCTTTCAAGTTAGAGCACACTCTACCAGGGCCGTGAGTGCTTCCTGGGCAGTGCATCACCAAGCATCCATGACTCAGATCTGCAAGGCTGCAACTTGGTCCTTGGTCCATACATTCAACAAATTCTATCAGGTGGATATAAAGGGACATGAGGACGCTGGCTTCGAGTGCAGCGTTCTGCGGGCAGCAGTATAGACCCTCATGTCTGATGACAGCCTGTTTTTTTCTGTGTCTCCCTCACCTCAGATGGCATTGCTTTGGGACATCCCATGTAGTAATTACTGTGGCTCTGTGTCCCGTGATGTACAATTAAGAAAATTGGATTTTTATAACAGCTTACCTGTAAAATCCTTTTCTTGGAGTACATCACAGACACAGAGGTCCCTCCCTTCTTTTTGGGATATATGTGTATTGCTACAAAACTGAGGTATTCCCTGTAATGGGAGTGGTTATATAGGGAGGGGGACTTCCTGTCTTGGGTGTGCCAGTGTCCATCACCTGAAGGTGGCCTATAACCCATGTAGTAATTACTGCGGCTCTGTGTCCCTTGATGTACTCCAAGAAAAGGATTTTACAGGTAAGCTGTTATAAAAATCCTATTATCCCTGGAGAAAACAACCCATTTTGCCCAGGAGGAATAGTAATCCGCCCACGTGTATGGCGCAACTGAGCTCCTAATAGCCCGAAATGCCACCGTCACATCAGGGCCACAGGTGTGCAGGGCATGGCTGTCCCTCTGGGTCCGCACTGGGAAGTAGCTGATGGAAAAGAGGGATCTGCAAATGAGAGAGATAAGCAAGGGCATTAGATTATCCAGGAACAAATTTTGCCTTTAGCCAAATGTCATTTTTCAAACATAAAAACACCTTATGCCTTAACACTTGAATGACAAATAAAGATTTGGAAGACAGACAGTTTACTGCAAATAATACACCCTTATTATCCATGTGTAGCAGGATGCGCTTGTTGGCCCATTGAGAACCCCACAATTCCACAGCGACCACCACTGGAAATAGTTCTAGTAGTCTTCTTGAGCACCCAGGATTCCGGCCACCTACCATAGGCCTAATGTGTGTCCCAAATGACTGCAAAACCACATGACCCTGCAGCATCAGTGAAAAGGTGTAAAGCATCGGAATTCACGAATGCCTCTTGGAAGAAGGACCTGTGATTAAAGGACTCCAAAAAATTTGCCCAAACTAACAAATCGCCCTTAAGCGACCGCGTAAGGCAAATGTGCAAGTAAGAGGATTTCATCCCAGAAGTAGCCAAATACAAGTGCCTAGAAAAAACTCTACCCATAGGCATGACTCTGCACGTGAAGGCTAAGAGACACAGCAAAGATTGCATCTCTCTGAGTGTGATCTTTTTCTGTCTCAAAAAGATCGCAATCATGGAACTGATTCTGTCCATTTTTGCTGGAGGTAGCCTAAACTCCAACAATACCATGTCAATCGTGATACCCAAGTATTCCAAAAAAACTGATAGAAAAAACATCTTTTCAGCTGCTAAAGGAACACCAAAAAACGTTGCCACTTTAACAAAGAGCTGAAGCAACTCCGCGCAAATACCAGAGTCCGGGGGGCCTATAAACTAAAAATCGTTCAAACAATGGCCTATTCCCTCCCAACCAGATTAAAAACATACCACCCAGTTCATGTAAGAAATGGAATGGTCGTGCTAAATAGAAAAAATATTGCTTTCTCTACAGAAATCACAAATAAATACATGTGCAAAAAGTTGTGCATAAAAACCTGAGTGCGTGTTAAATAAACAAAATTATCACTCTATATAAGACCACCATATAGTTGAAAAAGTGTCCATATAAATTCATATAGTACAAATAAAATAATCATTGATTGCAAAGTCCACATAGAATGTCTAAAATATTTAGACTAAATAAAACATTAAAGTGCAAAGTCCACATAAATGTATGTTGAATCTAATTGCTGAATAAGGGAAAAATGAGTAAAGAAAATAAGTTGAAAGATGGTTCCGCCACCGCCAAGAGGGTAAAGAATGGATCTATCCCTGAAGTGCACACCACAAAGAAGTATATAGGGACCCTTACCAGATGAGGTGGACCTCCTATTTATAGTGAAGTCGTCAACGCTGCAGAAATCTGCGGGGTCCTTGCATGGGTCCAGGGTGTCCATACTTCCAGATGTCTCCTCACCTACAATACCAAGCCAAGGCACTCACCTGACACCGGGACGGGCCACATAGAAGGATAAAAAAATGGAGGGAACTCCAATTATATAATATTCTTAACCACTGCTAGGTTTATTAGTAAAAAATTGCACATAAAAGGAAAATAAGGTCATAAAAACGGAAAAAATGCCGGCAATAAAAATACAGCTAACACCCGGGCTTCCGGGGTCACGTATAGCGTAGTGACATCAGTGCGGAGCTTAGCCTGACATGTTTCGTCATACGTAACGTTTTCAAAGGACACGGGCGACGCACTGAACGTCACCTTAAATACTCACAGGGAAGCAACCAAGCCTCTTTCCCGTCTGGTGGCCATATTAGTAAAAACAGAACCAGCCCTCGTTTTAGGTCATCACTAGTAGGGAGAGAGATAGGAAAACTGAAGCTCCTCCACATTATCCTCCCTCCTTCCACATTCGGCCTATAATATTGAACCCCATTCTAAGGAGCAGCCAGAACGGGAAGGGAGCCTGGGCATAACAGACTGTATTGGTTCAATAATTTATAAATAAAAGGCCATACTAACACATACATAAATCTCATTAGGTCTCAAGCTTAATAATCCCATGGGTACAGTAACTAAAGAAAGATGCTAGTACCACACAGATAAAGTTATAATAATAAAAAAGGGGGTAAAAAATAAAAATAAAACATTTCAATAAAGAGAAGGAAGGTAATTTGGCAGTGAATCCAATGGAATGCGAGTAATATATGATTGGATGCGTACAACGCATGAGATGAAAACCAACAGGTGTAAGTAGAATACACTCTAAGCTATAAACAGACCCATATTGATACAAAATTAATTTTTTTTTTTTACAAAATAAAAATTTATACAGCATGTTTCATATCTTAGGGCTAAGAATTGTCGATAAAAGCATTAATTTCGATGTCGACATTCAACCCCAGCAGTTTAAGACATTTAACCCGGTAGCTCCAGCTCATTTCAAGTTTGGATATGGCTCTCCTCTTGGGGCTGCCTCTCCAATGGGGCTCAAGCTCATCTATAGCCAAAAAGGAGGTGCCTCTAGGATCCTTATTGTGCACCTCTAAATAGTGCCTAGACACAGAGTGGCCCCTGAAATCCCTCTTAATATTGCCAATGTGTTTGTTTAATCTCACTTGAAGTGATCGTACATTACGCCCAATATACTGTAACCCACATGGGCAAATCAAAAGGTAGACGACATGAGTGGTGGAACATGTAATTAAAGATTTGATGTCAAATTCTTGAGAGGTACTGTTAGAGGCAAATTTGATGGTTTTTTAATCCCTGATATGGTTAATGCTACAAACAGCACATTTTTTACATTTATAAAATCCCACCAAATTCTGAAAAAACATTGGTTTCTGATTTGGGGGATCACAAGCACTGGGAGCCAAAGAGTCTTTTAAAGAACTCCCCTAAAAGCCACATGGGGTCGTTCTGGGAGAATAGGGCCCAAAACCGTATCATTCTTGATCAAATGCCAGTGCTTAAGTTTTAGCTTCTTGATCTTAAAATGCTGGTTAGAATAACCTGTAACGAATGGCGAAACAAAATTATGATTCTGTCCGTCTGCCAACACCTGCTTCTCAATCAGAAGTTGACTTCTGTCCAGCTGATCAACTTCCTGAATTCTCTGTTCAAGATCAATAGCAGAATATCCGGGAAAAATGGAAAAAAGTCCCCCAAGCGGGGTTTTTAGGCAGCTAGCTATAGATATGAGCAAGGCATTAAGTAAAATATTAAAATTCTTTTTTGAAGGGTAATGAATAAATGTAACAACATATAAATATAAATTGGGAGCTCAAGTGGGAAAATACCCATACCAAATACATATAATAGCAAACATAGGTTATACACAGCATGTGATAAGGCTATTGCATAACAATACTGACGCGTTTCGACCCATGAATTTTGGGGTCTCTTCAGAGGATGAGTTTGCTACAGAAAAAAGAAAAATTTATAATAGTATGTCCAGCTTATTTAAAAGAATTACAGCATAGGCAGGTTTGTTTAGCAACATGTTTAGTAACACTTTGCACATAATTACCACTGAGTTCGGATGTACCCCTCGATCAGAGCCTCCCCACATAGCAGCCAGACCATCCAGTGTGCCCGCACGTAGCAGCACCCCGGAAGAAGGGGGAACAGGAATCCACTTGATATGGCTTGCAAGGAGTCACACGTATAATTGCCCCCCCACCAACACGCCACGGGGGGGTGGGGCCGGAACCTACGAAAATTGTCAGAGCGTTAGCTCATGAATATACCCATATAGGTTAGTGGTTAGATTTAACTGTTGGGCGGTCAGAAAGTGTTGTAATAATCTATTACAGCTTGAATTGAACATGTGAAGGATAATAAAATGAGTAAAGTGACTATATTGGTATAACTAATATAAAATATGTCAGGGATGACCTTGTCTTTAAATGCTGACAATGGCAGTGATAGGAAGAGAAGTGAGGGATGTGCACAGTGAATAATGACATGTAAAATATATGTGAAAAAAGGAATGTGCATGAAAATGATGCGAGTAAGTGTTTAAACAGCAAAAAAAAAAAAAAAAAAAAAAAAAAACCAACACAAAACAAACGTGTATGTGTGATGTGTGAATTTAAGGAAAAAGTGCATGATATTGCCAAGTATCTAAGTCTATGTGAAAAAAAGAATGTGCATGAAAATGATGCGAGTGAGTGTTTAAACAGCAGAGAAACAAAAAAAAAAAAAACCAACACAAAACAAATGAGTGTATGTGTGATGTGTGAATTTGAGGAAAAAGTGCATGATATTGCCAAGTATCTAAGTCTACGGCATCCGGAGCTGGTGTGCGCATAAATCAAAATTAAATATAAGTCAAATATTATTCTATGGGGTCTGACAAAGCATTGATAATCAGATGTATCATAAGTTCTTACTCACTCCTACTGTTGAGGAAAAGAGTCTGGCCGTCCAAGGAGGAAGTGGAGGGATCACACCCAAATCCACCCTCATTAAATAGTGTCCTTAATTAGTACTAAAATTAACAACAGGTATCGTTTCTTCCGCCCCTTAACCCCGGAGTGTAGAGGGAGGCTGTGGCCGCCATTGGCAGGCCTCATGTGGCTCCCTCGGCGTCCATCAAGGCGAAGCCCCGACATCTGTCCCCACCTTCGCCGTAAAATACGTGACATCATGAGGCCGCACACACACGCGACCCGCACGTGTGCGCACACCGCACACACCGTCCGAAGGTGATGGGGGATGCCGCCGGCAGGGTAATCACGCCCTTGGGAGGCCGATCCGGGAATCCGGCCATCCAAGGGGAGAGACAATGCACAATTTCATGCACATTCCTTTTTTCACATATATTTTACATGTCATTATTCACTGTGCACATCCCTCACTTCTCTTCCTATCACTGCCATTGTCAGCATTTAAAGACAAGGTCATCCCTGACATATTTTATGTTAGTTATACCAATATAGTCACTTTACTCATTTTATTATCCTTCACATGATCAATTCAAGCTGTAATAGATTATTACAACACTTTCTGACCGCCCAACAGTTAAATCTAACCACTAACCTATATGGGTATATTCATGAGCTAACGCTCTGACAATTTTCGTAGGTTCCGGCCCCACCCCCCCATGGCGTGTTGGTGGGGGGGCAATTATACGTGTGACTCATTGCAAGCCATATCAAGTGGATTCCTGTTCCCCCTTCTTCCGGGGTGCTGCTACGTGCGGGCACACTGGATGGTCTGGCTGCTATGTGGGGAGGCTCTGATCGAGGGGTACATCCAAACTCAGTGGTAATTATGTGCAAAGTGTTACTAAACATGTTGCTAAACAAACCTGCCTATGCTGTAATTCTTTTAAATAAGCTGGACATACTATTATAAATTTTTCTTTTTTCTGTAGCAAACTCATCCTCTGAAGAGACCCCAAAATGCATGGGTCGAAACGCGTCAGTTTTGTTATGCAATAGCCTTATCACATGCTGTGTATAACCTATGTTTGCTATTATATGTATTTGGTATGGGTATTTTCCCACTTGAGCTCCCAATTTATATTTATATGTTGTTACATTTATTCATTACCCTTCAAAAAAGAATTTTAATATTTTACTTAATGCCTTGCTCATATCTATAGCTAGCTGCCTAAAAACCCCGCTTGGGGGACTTTTTTCCATTTTTCTTGTCCATATTGGGGTGAGCAGCATTGATATCTCTCCTTAATGTGTCTTCCCTCTTTGCTATACAAATTCGGGTGGTTAAACACCCCTTCCCCCATTTGACACATGGGAGTTAGACATGAGCTGTGCACTGTCTGTTCTCCTGTATATATCCCTCTGTGTTAATCCTAGATACCACATTAGATTGCATCCATATATTTTCCAAAAATGTGATAAATCGCATATTAGGATTATAAGTAGACTCTCAATAAGGGGACTAAATCGGAATTATATTTCTCCCCTTGAGCTCACTAAATCAGTTACGCTCTTGTATTGTGAGTCTGTATTATTATTATACTCAATCGAGTCTATAATTCATAGCCTCGTTCGTGGTTGCGAATAGAGTAAAATCGCATCGCGAGCAATGAGGGATCCATTGGATCCGATGCAAATTTCCTTATTTGGGTTGTTATACATTTACTATTTTGTGTATCTGGGAGTTATTTTCTATTAAATAAATCTATTTAAACGTTGAAATTATGTTGCAATCTCTGGGTTGTTTTGGTTTTTACATATTTTTTACATATTTTTAGGAATATTGTTAGAATTGTCAGTGCACAGTTTCCAATGTTTACTTTGTATGATCAAAAAGCAACTATGTAGAAAACTTTTGTCATTTGTTATTTTTCACAAATTGCATATGTGAGCTCGTTTGTGTGCTTCTCGATTGGCGCCTCCCCGCTTGCAGCTTGGACCATCGGATCCCTGTGATGCCTGCATGATCGCATGCTCCCCGGGTCGGGGATCATGTTCCCTGATTTGTCTTCCCGGCAGGGTGGGGAGCTCAGTTACCTGCGCTCCCCTTGTCTCTCCCCATGGATGGCCGGATTCCCGGATCGGCCACCCAAGGGCGTGATTACCCTGCCGGCGGCATCCCCCATCACCTTCGGACGATGCGTGCGGTGTGCGCACACGTGCGGGTCGCGTGTGCATGTGGCCTCATGATGTCACGTATTTTACGGCGAAGGTGGCGACAGATGTCGGGGCTTCGCCTTGATGGACGCCGAGGGAGCCACATGAGGCCTGCCAATGGCGGCCACAGCCTCCCTCTACACTCCGGGGTTAAGGGGCGGAAGAAACGATACCTGTTGTTAATTTCAGTACTAATTAAGGACACTATTTAATGAGGGTGGATTTGGGTGTGATCCCTCCACTTCCTCCTTGGACGGCCAGACTCTTTTCCTCAACAGTAGGAGTGAGTAAGAACTTATGATACATCTGATTATCAATGCTTTGTCAGACCCCATAGAATAATATTTGACTTATATTTAATTTTGATTTATGCGCACACCAGCTCTGGATGCCGTAGACTTAGATACTTGGCAATATCATGCACTTTTTCCTCAAATTCACACATCACACATACACTCATTTGTTTTGTGTTGGTTTTTTTTTTTTTTTTTTTTTTTTTTTTTGCTGTTTAAACACTCACTCGCATCATTTTCATGCACATTCCTTTTTTCACATATATTTTACATGTCATTATTCACTGTGCACATCCCTCACTTCTCTTCCTATCACTGCCATTGTCAGCATTTAACCACTTAACAACCGGCCCATAGCCAAATGACGGCTACAGGGCGGTTGTTTAACTCTGGGAGGGCATCCAGGGATGTCCTCCCAGAATTCTGCTCTCGCGCACTCGAGAGCATCCGTGACCGCCGGGTCCAGAGGACCCGGCGCATCACAGATCCCGGTAAATGGCCGCTTATCGCGGCCGTTTACCATGTGATCGCTCCGTCAAATGACGGAGCGATCACATGTAAACAAACCGGCGTCATCTGATGACGCCGGTTCCTCTCCTCCCCCTCTCCTCCCCTCCTGTGTACCGATCGGTACACAGTGACTGGAGAGGCGGATGGATGGATGGTAGCAGCGTTGTGGGCTGCATCTGTAGTGCCCACAGCGCTGCACAGAGACATCCAGCCATCCATCCATCCATGCTCAGCCATCCCTACTACTCTGCATGCCCTGCAATGCTGTGCAATACTCTGCAATTCCCTCTGCAATGCCCCACAATACTCTGCCATACCCTGGAATACCCCTGCAATACTCTGCCATACCCTGGAATACCCCTGCAATACTCTGCCATACCCTGGAATACCCCTGCAATACTCTGCCATACCCTGGAATACCCCTGCAATACTCTGCCATACCCTGGAATACCCCTGCAATACTCTGCCATACCCTGGAATACCCCTGCAATACTCTGCCATACCCTGGAATACCCCTGCAATACTCTGCCATACCCTGGAATACCCCTGCAATACTCTGCCATACCCTGGAATACCCCGCAATACTCTGCCATACCCTGGAATACCCCGCAATACTCTGCCATACCCTGGAATACCCCGCAATACTCTGCCATACCCTGGAATACCCTGCCATACCCTGCCATACCCTGCCATACCCTGCCATACCCTGCCATACCCTGCAATACCCTGCCATACCCTGCCATACCCTGCAATACCCCGCAATACTCTGCCATACCCTGAAATACCCTGCAATACTCTGCCATACCCTGCAATACCCCGCAATACTCTGCAATACCCCGCAATACTCTGCCATACCCCAAAATACCCCACAATACTCTGCCATACCCTGCGATACTCTGCCATACCCTGCAATACTCTGCCATACCATGCAATACTCTGCCATACCCTGCAATACCCCGCAATACTCTGCCATACCCTGGAATACTCTGCCATACCCTGGAATACTCTGCCATACCCTGGAATACCCCGCAATACTCTGCCATACCCTGGAATACCCTGCCATACCCTGCAATACCCCGCAATACTCTGCCATACTCTGCCATACCCTGCAATACTCTGCCATACCCTGCAATACTCTGCCATACTCTGCCATACCCCGCAATACTCTGCCATACCCTGAAATACCCTGCAATACTCTGCCATACCCTGCAATACTCTGCCATACCCTGCAATACTCTGCCATACCCTGCAATACCCCGCAATACTCTGCCATACCCTGCAATACCCCGCAATACTTTGCCATACCCCAAAATACCCCACAATACTCTGCCATACTCTGCCATACCCTGCCATACTCTGCCATACCCTGCAATACTCTGCCATACCCTGCCATACCCCGCAATACTCTGCCATACCCCGCAATACTCTGCCATACCCTGGAATACCCCGCAATACTCTGCAATACCCTGCAATACCCAGCCATACTCTGCAATACTCAGTGATACCCAGCCATACTTTGCCATACCCAGCCTTACTCTGCCATACCCAGCCATGCTCTGCAATAACCCGCAAAAATCTGCAATACTCTGCCATAACCCGCAATACTCTGCCATACCCTGCCATACCCTGCCATACCCTGCCATACCCTGCCATACCCTGCCATACCCTGCCATACCCTGCCATACTCTGCCATACCCTGCAATACCCCGCAATACTCTGCCATACCCTGAAATACCCTGCAATACTCTGCCATACCCTGCAATACCCCGCAATACTCTGCAATACCCCGCAATACTCTGCCATACCCCAAAATACCCCACAATACTCTGCCATACCCTGCGATACTCTGCCATACCCTGCGATACTCTGCCATACCCTGCGATACTCTGCCATACCCTGCAATACTCTGCCATACCCTGCAATACCCCGCAATACTCTGCCATACCCTGGAATACTCTGCCATACCCTGGAATACCCCGCAATACTCTGCCATACCCTGGAATACCCTGCCATACCCTGCAATACCCCGCAATACCCCGCAATACTCTGCCATACTCTGCCATACCCTGCAATACTCTGCCATACCCTGCAATACTCTGCCATACTCTGCCATACCCCGCAATACTCTGCCATACCCTGAAATACCCTGCAATACTCTACCATACCCTGCAATACTCTGCCATACCCTGCAATACCCCGCAATACTCTGCCATACCCTGCAATACCCCGCAATACTTTGCCATACCCCAAAATACCCCACAATACCCTGCCATACTCTGCCATACTCTGCCATACCCTGCAATACTCTGCCATACCCTGCCATACCCCGCAATACTCTGCCATACCCCGCAATACTCTGCCATACCCCGCAATACTCTGCCATACCCCGCAATACTCTGCCATACCCCGGAATACTCTGCCATACCCTGGAATACCCCGCAATACTCTGCAATACCCTGCAATACCCAGCCATACTCTGCAATACTCAGTGATACCCAGCCATACTTTGCCATACCCAGCCTTACTCTGCCATACCCAGCCATGCTCTGCAATAACCCGCAAAAATCTGCAATACTCTGCCATAACCCGCAATACTCTGCCATACTCTGCAATACCCAGCCATACTCTGCAATACTCGGTGATACCCGGCGATACTGTGCAATACCCGGCCATGCTCGGCCATGCTCGGCCATGCTCGGCCATGCTCGGCCTCTGTATGTGGCCAGGCTGTGGAAGTCTCACACATGTGGTATCGCCATACTCAGGAGTAGGAGAATCTATTTTGGGGGGTCATTTTTGGTATGTACATGCTTTGTGTTAGAAATATTGTATAAATGGACAACTTTGTGTTAAAAAAAAAAAAAAGCGTTTTAACCACTTCCCGCCTTCCGTCATACGACGTCCTTGACTTTGTGCGGGGATATCTGAATGATGGGTGCAGCTACAGGCATCATTCAGATATCATCTTTTTCAGCCGGCGATTCCCTACACCATAAGAACGATCATAGCGGCTGTTACACTGCTTGATCGTTCTTACGGGAGGCGAGAGGGGATGACCCCCCCCTCCCGCCGCCCTCCGTTGCTTCTACCAACTCACCGCTACGATCGAAGCCAGGATCTTTTTTTTTTTTTTTTTTATTTCAGGAACAGCCTAGAGGTGAGATGTGGGGTCTTTTTTGACCCCATATCTCACTGTAAAGAGGACCTGTAATGCCATATTCCTATTACAAGGGATGTTTACATTCTCTGATTGAGGGGTACATCCAAACTCAGTGGTAATTATGTGCAAAGTGTTACTAAACATGTTGCTAAACAAACCTGCCTATGCTGTAATTCTTTTAAATAAGCTGGACATACTATTATAAATTTTTCTTTTTTCTGTAGCAAACTCATCCTCTGAAGAGACCCCAAAATTCATGGGTCGAAACGCGTCAGTATTGTTATGCAATAGCCTTATCACATGCTGTGTATAACCTATGCTATTATATGTATTTGGTATGGGTATTTTCCCACTTGAGCTCCCAATTTATATTTATATGTTGTTACATTTATTCATTACCCTTCAAAAAAGAATTTTAATATTTTACTTAATGCCTTGCTCATATCTATAGCTAGCTGCCTAAAAACCCCGCTTGGGGGACTTTTTTCCATTTTTCTTGTCCATATTGGGGTGAGCAGCATTGATATCTCTCCTTAATGTGTCTTCCCTCTTTGCAATAGCAGAATATCCTTTCTCCAGAAATCTGCTGGTTAGAATATTAGCCTGCTCTCTGAAGTCCTCCACTTTAGTGCAGTTACACCATAGGCATATATACTGGCTCTTCGGCACTGAATTGAGCCACGAGACATGATGGCAACTGTTTCAGGGGATAAAGGCATTCCTGTCGGTGGACTTAAAATATGTTGAGGTTACAAACTGACCATTGTCCACATGTATCTGTAAGTCCAGAAAATTAATGGTATTCTGATCTGTCTCATATTTCAACTGTATACCCCTGTTATTATCATTTAAGGATTGCATAAACAGATCCAATGACTCTCTCCATAGGAGGTGAAGCCCTGATCCACTATATTTTCTAAAATTCTTCTATATCCTGGGCGTGGGTCAGCTGGAAGGGGGGTGTAAGTGTCAGTATCTCCCACTAGATTGTTCAATTCCTTCAGATAATCAGTTTTATTTAAAATCACAATGCCGCCCCCCCCTTATCAGCGGGGCAGATGATGATTTCTTTCCTTTCACAAAGTTGGTCTAGACCTGTTATTAGAGATTAATCAAGTTTAGTTTTTATTATCTTAATCTTTTCAAGATCCCTCAATAGAATGTCCCTGAAGACCTTCACTGATGAGGTTAGACCTCCAGGGGGGTTAAAGAGGGAGGCATTAGCTAAGTTGGAATGTTGTTCCTCTGTGTAAACATTCCTACTAGATTTAATCGGATTGGACATAATATACCTTTTGACACTCAGTTTTCTAGTATATTTATGAATATCCATGTAAGTCTGGAATTTGTTTATTCTTTGTGGTGGGGCAAACTTCAATCCTTTGTCAAGAAGCGAAATTTCATCATGGGAAAGGTCAGTGGTACTCAGTTTAAAGATTCCCTGGCCAACTACTCCCTTTTCCTTTTGGGCCTTTGATCTCCGCCCCACCCTCTAACTCCTTTCTTCGTTCTATAGGAAGGTGAATTAATACTGTGCAAATATGTAACTAAATACAACAGCTGCTACACAAATGTGACAAATTGAACAAGGAGCGTGAAAAAAATGTAGCGCTAACAGAATATATGCCCTGTGATTCAGTGCAAAAATAAACAGTGGAACAAATAACTATAAACCCAATAAATATGAAAAATGGGCAATAGTAAGACTATAATTCTCCAAGCAAAAGTCCCAGGTGAATAAAGTGGGTGAAAGTCCAAAAAAATACAAGGATCAAGTGTGGGTCTTCTATTTGTGCAAATGACCAAGTGAAACTTCAACAGTGATGGATCCAAAAAAGTGAGATAAGCTGGGGTACTCTTACCAGAGTTGATGGACCCGGATGTCAGCAACACCGGGTCATAAAGGCTTGGATAATCGCATCAGTGGTTCTCTCTGATGAAAGTGGAAGTCCGGGATCTCCACGGATGTCTCCAAACAACCTCATGGAACTCTACCAGACAATGTAAATGTGATGTATCCACAGTGGAACGCTGCAACAACTCTCCTCACAATCAATGTATGTGAAAAGAAGAGAGAGGAGGCTCCAATGGTGCAGGTCAAAAAGGGTAGGTTTATTAAAACCAATGGTACATAAAAAGTGATCACGGTGTTAAAAGCAATGTGGGGAGCATTAAGTAAAGCCTGATGCATTTCGTCCAAATAGGACATCTACAGGGGCATATAACAGTTCCCCCACATTGCACATATATCTAGCAATAACTCTCGGTGGAGCTGCTGGTTTAAAGCAGGCTGTTACCTTCACTTTCGCCACCTCTGTTTCACCGGCACCAGGTCTAGGGTCCCGTTGAGTTTACCTCTGGACGATGTAGGCACCAAACACTTGAGTATGTTTCCCAATGCTTTAATGAACACGTAATAAAGGAAGTAGCAGGAAAGAGGCAGAAGGAAAGTTGCAGGGAAGCTCAAATACCTTTCCTTAGTATTCTTAGAACATTATTAGGAATTGAACACTTGTAGTTGAATGCATGCTGAAGGAACACGCATGCTCCGAACGCGTGCACGCCCCCAGCGTCACTGATACCCGGGAAATACAACTTAACAGACGATCCACGCTGTGCCTGTCTCGACCCAGCCTGTGACACTGGTTACCACCTGCGCCGTCAGACGGGACAAGGAGACAAGTGTAACACACTCCAGCTTTCAGGATCGCCCCCTGTGGAGCCCTGCTGCCCACCACACAGCTTCCCGGATGGATTTTTTACTTGATGTGCCTGTATCTACCTTACTCTGAGTGAGTGCATTTCAACCTGTAATAAATGTTTATGCTACAGTACTGCACTTAGGTCGGCGCTGCTTTTCTTCCTTTTTATAGGGCTGGCAACTTTCCCTTACGGGACAATATCCCATACTATTGGGTTGAGGTGCCTATTTGTCCGTGGACACTATTCCCCCATTTATTCTAATTATCCGTATATTGTTCTCTTCCATTTCAATAATGTATTTTATTAATTTTTACCATTTTCACTTTTATTTTCAGCATCATTCCAGTACATGGGTACACTTCCGGTTTCAGAGTTACTTTCATTTGGGGTCATTTGGCTCCATACGCTTCACCGTACCGATGGTGTTACCTATTTTGTTCGGCCATGCATGTGGGTAGTACTATTTTAGACTTGACACAGCGCCGCCCATCTTTCTTGAGTCACGTTCCGTTGTCACATGCCGCGTGTCTCTGGTCTGGACGTGTCATTGACATCTTGTATGTGCGGATGATGTCACTGTCGGCGTGGCATTGTGTTGCGGACACCTTGATGGGTTGCTGAGAGATAGGATAGGCCACGTGACTCACGCACGCTGGGACATGGGTTCCAGTACTAGATGTCTAATCGCGTCTTTTTGGTGCGGTGATGTTCGTCGTGCATCTGAGACGATGCCACATTACATTGCAAATACATTTGTTTTGGCTTATCCTTATTGGTTAAGGTGAGAGTTGAACACTCTCACTTTCAGTCACATGAATGAAAGACTTATTTTGCAGGCTTTTTACACGTGGTGGATACTGTTTATGAGCCATTTCACTTCCTATTTGTTCCTATTATGAGTTTTGTTATTGGTTGCTGATATACTAGTGTGGGTTTATTGGCCAACTAAATCGAGGCTGGGTTAGAGAATGAACAGCTGACCATCCTCCTACCAATAGCATGCCATTATTTTCATATGTCTAGTTGATTGATGTTTATTGGATGTATATTTTTTTTAGATTCGTATGTATGTATGTATGTATGTATGTATGTATGTATGTATGTATGTATGTATGTATGTATGTATGTATGCAATGTGGGGGAGCTGTTATATGCCCCTGTAGATGTCCTATTTGGACGAAACGCGTTGGCCTATGCTTACCGCTCCCCACATTGCTTTTAACATCGTGATCACTTTTTATGTACCATTGGTTTTAATAAACCTACCCTTTTTGACCTGCACCATTGGAGCCTCCTCTCTCCTTTTCACATACATTGATTGTGAGGAGAGTTGTTGCAGCATTCCGCTGTGGATACATAGCATTTCCAATCTGGTAGAGTTCCATGAGGTCGTTTGGAGACATCCATGGAGATCCCAGACTTCCACTTTCATCAGAGAGAACCACTGATGCGATTATCCAAGCCTTTATGACCTGGTGTCGCTGACATCTGGGTCCATCAACTCTGGTAAGAGTACCCCATCTTATCTCACTTTTTTGGCTCCATCACTGTTGAAGTTTCACTTGGTCGTTTGCACAAATAGAAGACCCACACTTGATCCTTGTATTTTTTTGGACTTTCACCCACTTTATTCACCTTGGACTTTTGCTTGGTGAACTATAGTCTTACTATTGCCCATTTTTCATATTTATTGGGTTTGATTTGTTCCACTGTTTTTGCACTGAATCACAGGGCATATATTCTGTTAGCGCTACATTTTTTTTTACACTCTTCGTTCTATAGGCCTTTCCTGATTTTGGTCTGACCTGGGAAAACCTGCTGATTGTTGAATAGCTTCTGTTCTCCCATGGTTCCTGTTGATAGGAATGTTTGTACGATCCAACTCCCCTCAATAAGGGGGGAGGGGGTGGGGGAGGGTAATGGCGATGAGATCCATCGTTCCACTGCTCCCTACCTGGAGTGCGGCTATCTTGATACTGATTCCACTCTCTGAGAGTAGTCCCCATATGGATAATCACCTTCATATAATGGTTGGAAACAGTTATACATAGGAATATGGTAATCCCCATACTGCCCTCCCTCATAGAATCTTTTCTGGGGTCCGTAATATCCATAATCCTCCTGGCGGACGGATTGGGGTTTACGGCTTTTAGTCTTATTCTTCCAAGATGGAGATTTGGGGGGAGGTCCCCTTGGGAAAATATTAGGGGGCCTAGATCCCTGTGAAGGGGGTAAAGATCTATAATCCCTCTCTGGGGATCTATATGAGACTCATCTAGATGGATTGTTTGATCGATTGGGAGTTTGAGAATGAACATGGGGATCTGGTTGGCCTCTCGATGTCTGTCTTAATGGATGGACAGTAACCACCATTGAAGGTTCGCTCTCGTTCCCCAGAATTTTATTCTGTCATTTGAAAACTATTCCAGTTTTATAGTCATTAACATCCCTATTAAACTTCTTCTTTTTCTTATTCTTTTGTTCAATCTCCTCCTTTTCAAGGATTTTTTTGAGGTTAGTAGACCGTTCTTTGTTTTCCTTACTGTTAACGTGGGGTGAAAGTTTATCCTTAATTGATTTAATCTCTGTATCTAATTGTGTGAGTTTACATTTCTTTCTCTGAACCAAGAATTCTAAAAACTTCACACTCGCTTCATTGAAATATTGGAACCATTCTTGAAGTTCCGATTCGCCTTTTTGGGGACTAATTTCCCAACGCAGGCTCCTAGGTACCATGTTATCAGACAAATACTGTTCTAAGAAGGATATGTCCCATTGGGTATGAATTTCTGACACCATGATATTATTTTTTTATTTTTTTTATTTTTTAAGTATTTTTAATAATTTTCAAATGTATTACAGAAAATAAGCACAGATACAATCAAGAATAATGAATCATTAACAGCAAAATCCACTAAGTCATCAGGTGTCTCTGGCAAAAAGTAATATAAAAGAACAAAAAGAAAAGACAATCAATTATAACGCTGCTATGGGATGAGATTTTAGTTTGAGATACCAGTAAGGCACTCCCGGCAGCCCTGGGGGAGACAAACGCATGTAAATAATCCATCGCTATAGGAGGAATATTAATCCCAAAATTTCATCGAAAAGTACTGGACAAGGAAGTCACAGAAGAGAAGGAGGATAAACGTGGGAAAAGAGGGGAGAGGTATGGGAGGGGGGCGAAAGCATAGTTGGGTCAGGGAGTGGCAGAGTTGATAACATTTCCGGCAGACACTCCCGGAATGAGCGAAATGTTGTGGAGCGAGGCCCAAGGTTCCCAGACAAGCCTGAATCTTTCCACTTTGTCATTAATTTTTGCTACCAACTGCTCCTGGGACATGATCCAAGAAACTTTCCTAATACAGCTCTTAACTGAAACAGTGGGTTTTTTCCAACATTTAGCTATGGTACTTTTAGCTCCTAGAAGGATAAAATAAGATAGTGTCCGTTCATTTTTAGACAAACCAGGGATGGGTAGGTTAAGGAGGGCTATATGTAAATCGGGAGCCACCAGGGTGTGGAATAAATTGCTAATAATTCTAAAAATTTTCTGCCAAAATGTTTTAATGCGCGGGCAAGTCCACCATACGTGAATCATTGAACCCTCCAGCGAGCATCCTCTAAAGCAAAGAGGAGAAGTTCCTGGATAGATCAATGCCAGCCTAGAAGGGACATAGTACCATCTTGAAATAACCTTAATGCTTGCTTCTATAAGAGAGATATTGTAAATACCTTTTTTATATGAACGTATCCAGGAATTGGACCATTCTGTAGATGTCCGGGTTCGGCCTGTGTCCTCCTCCCAGGTCTTCGCGTAGGCTGGTATGTCCGACTTAGCCATGAGTTCCGTATAAATTAAAGATATGCCCCCTTTCTGGTCCTGAGTGTTGGAGCACCAGTGCTCATAAGGAGTTAAAAGTGGGGATTTGGAGTATTTGCCCCAGATAGATTGTAGAAAATGAGATAATTGGGAGAATCTAAATTTCTCGGAATCCGGCATTTCTAGTTTGGTCTTACAGTATGAGAATGATAGGGGACCCGCCGGGGTAAGGAAGTGGCCGATCCGGTACATGCCTTTGTCAGTCCACCATCTAAAGGCTTGAATGTTTGTTTCTGGGGGGAATTCAGAATTATTGAAAATATGTGATAGAGTTTTTAATGGTGAGGTCAGTGAGGCTTTTCTAAAAGTTTTGGTGCATAGTGAAACAGAGTGTGATAGAGTGGGGGCCAGAATTGCAGGTCTAATTTTTGGGTCACACCAGAAGAGATGATCCAGTGTGTTATGCAGAGTAGCCATCCTTTCCATAGAGAGCCAGTCGGGTTTTGGACCTCTGGAGAAGACCATTGAGATCTGAACTATTTGTGCGGCCTGATAGTATCCCCAGTACGGATGAGCCGAACGCCCCCCTGTTCGGTTCGCACCAGAACATGTGAACAGGAAAAAAGTTTGTTCGAACACCGTTTAAGTCTATGGGACACGAACATGAATAATCAAAAGTGCTAATTTTTAAGTCTTATATGCACGTTATTGTCATAAAAAGTGTTTGGGGACCTGGGTCCTGCCCCAGGGGACATGGATCAATGCAAAAAAAAGTTTTAAAAATGGCTGTTTTTTCAGGAGCAGTGATTTTAATAATGCTTAAAGTCAAACAATAGTGTAATATCCCTTTAAATTTCGTAGCTGGGGGGTGTCTATAGTATGCCTGTAAAGGGGCGCATGTTTAGCGTGTTTAGAACAGTCTGACAGCAAAATGCCATTTCGAAGGAAAAAACCCATTTAAAACTACTCGCGGCTATTGCATTGCCGACAATACACATAGAAGTTCATTGATAAAAACGACATGGGAATTCCCCACAGGGGAACCCCGAACCAAAATTTTAAAAAAAAATGACGTGGGAGTCCCCCTAAATTCCATACCAGGCCCTTCAGGTCTGGTATGGATATTAAGAGGAACCCCAGCCAAAATTTTTTTAAAAAATCACATGGGGTTCCCCCTAAATTCCATACCAGACCCTTATCCGAGCACACAACCTGGCAGGCCGCAGGAAAAGAGGGGGGGGACGAGAGTGCAGCCCCCCCCCCTCCTGAACCATACCAGGCCACATGCCCTCAACATTGAGAGGGTGCTTTGGGGTAGCCCCCCAAAACACCTTGTCCCCATGTTGATGAGGACAAGGGCCTCATCCCCACAACCCTGGCCGGTGGTTGTGGGGGTCTGCGGGCGGGGGGCTTATCGGAATCTGGAAGCCCCCTTTAACAAGGGAACCCCCAGATCCCGGCCCCCCCGTGTGAAATGGTAAGGGGGTAATTACCCCTACCATTTCACTAAAAAACTGTCAAAAATGTTAAAAATTACAAGAGACAGTTTTTGACAATTCCTTTATTTAAATGCTTCTTCTGGTTCTCTATATCAAAAACCGGGGGAGAAGGGACTTATGGACTTTTTAGGCACCACAAAAAATATAGATAAAAAATTCCTTATTTTATTTGATATCAAAAGACATACATAACAAAACAAAACAAAAATAATAATGGTTTAAAACACAACATGTGTCTGTACTAGAATCATTGCTATACAACACCGTCTACAGTAAGAAAATCTTCGGGCATTTAGGAGAAATGGCTTCCCATGTAGATAGGTCCGGAGAGATGGCTATATAGCAGTTTCATAGTCAGTTCACATGTTGGGATTGATCGATGCTCGACATGTTTCGCGTATGGATTACGCTTCCTCAAGAGCAATAGCCGTATATGATGTAGCTATCAAGGTATATAACATTACAGTTTATTATTAGTACATATACACATAGGCAAGAAACAGGCGTCTACAGGGGCGCCACATATCTAGTACCAGAAAGAACAATTGTGCGCTTGCTCATATAGGAGTGGTGGTGGGCGCCAGCGCCCCAGTGATACTAAAGGACTGCTATGGGGGCGTACACAACATAATTATAGGTGGTATATACAATGTGTTCAGGTTTATAACCCCGGTCAGGTGTTTAAAAAAAGGAAAAGGACAGAAAGGGGGGGGAGGGGGGGGAAGGAAAAAAGGGGGGGGGGGAGAAAGGAGGGAAAAAGGGAAAGAGGGGAAGAAAAAAGGGGGGGGGGGAACAGGGGGAAAAAGGGAGGGGGGGGGAGAAGAAGAAAAAGAGGGGCAATGAAAGGGAAAAAAGGGGGGGAAAGGGGAGAGATGGGAAAACGGGGAAAAAGGGGGAGAAAAAGGGGGGGAGGGGGAAGGGGGGAAGGGGGAAAAGGGGGGAGAACGGGAAAAGCAGGAGGAGAAGGGAGAGAGGGAAAGGGGGGAAAAAAGGGGAGGAAGGGAGAGGAAAAGGTAGAGGGGGTGTGTATATACATAGGTAGCACAGACAAATAATGAAAGTAAATATGGAAACAGTACTTACATTTAAAACCAATATGAAACATTAAAGGGGGGTAATAGTCCGCTAGCAAGGAAAGACCAGGTGACTTGACCATATAATAGAGCTATTCGTCTCCGAGTCAGTACCGGTATGTTTGCTCTTTTCTTATATACATGTATATGGGCCTGTTTTTGAAGTAGAGAAGGTAATGCACTTTTAAAGAAAGAAAAGGATACATATATGTATATATGTATATATATCAGACGTAAGCATTTATATATCCATATATGTGCCAATAGTAACCTATTTCCTTGCTGTGGTCTAGGACACTCACCACTATTAGTCTTATGGATCGAGAACTGTAGTCTATGTGCCTCTGAGTTTTACCATGGAGTGCAAGCAGGCATAGAGCGCAGCGTCACTGTTATGATACCCAATGTAAGCTAGGGTATAAATCCTAAAGTATAAATGGAACCAGGAACATAGAGAAGAAGAGAATACAGAGGAGGAGAAGAGAGGGGGAGAATGGAGCCTCAGTTAAAAGTATAAAGTCACCATCCAGCAGTATATGCTATAATCCAATTGATGCCTTAGTCAGACAGAATACCTGAATATAAAGAAGGGGAAGCCTATAGCGTGTGTAGTCCTCCTGATCCTGGAGCGGAACGCACACTGAGTCAGGACGCTGTCCTTTTTGTGTGCCCGTCCCGTCCGTCGACGTCCAATCGGCGGCCGCCGACGTGACGTCATCCGGACCGGCCAAGGGCTCTACGTGCGCATGCGCCCCCACCAGCCGGAAGGGCCGTCAATCTGAACGGCGCCTCCAGTAGGAGGGCGGCGTACACACATCGCGAGCTGCATCCGCCGGCTAGGATAGCCAGCCGATGCGCGCGCCGCATCGGAGGGGACCAATGCGGCGCTGGGCGGCCGCATAGCAGTAAAGAATGCACCACCAGGTGGCACCAGCGTACACCTCCATCCGTTGAGGCAAGCGCACAGAGAGAAATTATAAACATGTACCTTGAAACAAAGGGGGGTTATTTAAAACATATATTACAATACAAAGGAGCAATATAGAAATTTCTAATATTGCATATGGGTACCTCCATACTTATACTTGATATATCTGCTCACTAGCGAACTATGTATGTACCTTCAACATGACCTCTATATCTATAGGATGGATATTGGGCCCGTGTAAGTTGGTCCGGATTGACCAGAGGGGGCATATGCTTACAAAAAAAGCAACCAATGGAAATTACAAAAAGGGTTTATAGGACTGTGATTCATTAATGCCAGGGGCCCGAGTCGCATTTAAACGCTCTATCCACAATGTTTCCTGCCTTAAAATTTGTTTGTCCCAGTCACCGCCACGAGGGCTTCTGGGAATAACCGCAAGGGCAAAAAAGGAGACCACCGAGGTGTCAAATTTGTGGTAGAGGTCCAAGTGTCTACTGACAGATGTAATCATTTTTCCTCCTCCAGAATAGTATACATGATCTTTAATACGTGAGCGGAAGTGTCGGATAGTTTTTCCGACGTAGAAGGCTTGGCACTCACAGGTCATGAGGTAAACTAGGCCCTGAGTCTCACAGTTAGCATGAAAATGAGGAATAAATGTTTCTCCATTGGGGAGTTGGAATCTGGTCCCTGTGCGGATCCAGGGGCAAAATGAACATCTGCCACATCTGGTCATTCCTGTCGGATGGGATTGTGTTGTAGAGTCATTGCTAAAATGACTGGATGTGAGTTTGTCCCTAAGGGATCTGCTTCTTCGAAAGGTAATGGTGGGGGTGGGGGTGGTATACTTGGCCAGGATCGGGTCTTCGCGTAATAGCGACCAATGTTTGGATAAAATATTCCGTATTTCCACATGTTGTTGGGAGTATTTTGTGATGTATCTAACCATCGTGTTTGCTTTTGGAGCTTTTTGTTGATACAGTAAAGTGTTGCGAGATTGGCGCAATACTCTGTTGTACGCACGACGGAGTAATGATTTGCTATATCCCCTCGCTTTTAGACGCTCACGGAGTGCTTTAGCTTGTAATTTAAAGTCCTCTGTAAAGGTGCAATTTCTCCGGAGTCTGAGGTACTGGGCATATGGTATGCTGCGTATGAGAGTATATGGGTGGGCGCTTTCCGCATGTAGCAGAGTGTTCCCGGCTGTCTCTTTGCGGAACAAAGAGGTGGCCAATTTACCATCATTATCTTTACAGATTGTGAGGTCAAGGAAGGTGATGGTTGAATGGTCACTGCACACTGTAAATTTCAAGTTGAATGAGTTGCAGTTAAGTTTATTTACCAAAATGTTCAAATTTTCCATAGATCCTGACCAAACAATGAAGATGTCGTCAATAAAACGCATCCAACACATCACCTGACTAGTCAAGTGTGATATGCTGTCATCTGAAAAAATTGAGCGTTCCCACCCCCCCAGGTACAGGTTGGCGTAGGTAGGTGCACAACAAGTGCCCATGGCCACGCCCTGTACCTGGAGGAAGTGGGATCCGTCAAACGTAAAGCAATTGTGCGTCAAAATGAAATGTAACAATTTCAGGATGAATTCGCAATATTCCCAGCGGTGATGCGTTTGCTCACGAAGGAAGGAACGTGCTATCCCGACGCCCTGCTCGTGAGGGATGCTCGAGTAAAGGGCCTCGACATCCAGGGTCACGAGCAGGGCGTCAGGAGGCACGACCATCCCCTCAATTTGTTTTAATAGGTCCATTGTGTCTCTAATGTATGAGGGCAGGGCCAACACATGTGGCAAAAGAACTGAGTCCACCAGTCGACTAGCGTTTTCTGTCAGAGACCCTATACCTGACACTATTGGTCTACCCGGAGGTGTGGTCTGATTTTTGTGTACTTTGGGGAGTGCATAGAATGTGGCCATCCTAGGATGGCGCACATTCAAGAAGTTATAGAGATCCTGATCAATGAGGCCCTCCTGATGGGCAGAGCCGATGACGTCCAGAAATTCTGCTTTATATTGATCGATTACTCTCGACTCAATTTGTTTGTACCAGGTCTTATTACATAAAATGTTCATGGCCATCTGTTTGTAATCAGCTTTGGTCATGAGAACAATGTTACCGCCTTTATCGGCGGGTTTTATCACCAGATCAGGGTGATTTTGTAATTGCTTAATTGCTAATGCTTGAATTTTGGTTAAATTTTTTTGTTTAGATGTTACAATCATATTCTTGACGTCATTGACCGTGCCCATCAGGAAGGCCCAGATGCTGGGATTGGTCATCAGGTCAGGGAAACGTTGGGATTTAGGTCTGAATCGATTGACTGGAGGGATCTCTGTGGAAATAGAATTTGACAACACAGAGGTCTCTTCATGGTTTGTGGAGTCACTCTCGTCTAGCAGTAGCATTAAGTCTCGGAGGGCTCTAAAGTCTTCCATAGTAAAGTGTTTGACTTGTTCGGAAATCTGTTTGTCCTGTATAGACCGTACCCGATCTTTATCAAATAGAAATTTGTATGTGAGATTCCGGGAGAATAAGTATAAATCCTTAATGGTTTCGTATTTGTCTATTTCAGCAGATGGACAGAAGCTTAAACCCAGCTGAAGGACTTCTACTTGCTGAGTGTTCAAAGAGTAGGGGGTTAGATTACAGATATTCAAGTTGGTATTTACGTGAGTGGCAGTTTGTGCTCTGACACCTGAAAATTTTGTGAAGGATTCCTCATTTGTGAAATATGTGGGTCTAAAGTGCTCTGTCTGAGTTGTGTGTTCGGTATATTGTTACCAAAAGTGTTTAAAGGTGTGGGTGGTGTATTTTCCATAGTCTGGGTTCCCTGTGTAGGGGGTCTGCCCATGTCACTAATCATGGAAGATGGAGTCGCAATCGCCGACAAATTATGTGATTGTGGTTGTGAGTTTAGAAGCTGGATCGCCTGTAGGGCCGTGGCTCCCAGGTATTTACCAGATGGATGTGTGTTCGTGTCAGTGTTCAGAGAGGTGTCTAATGAAGATTTTTTGTGAACGGAAGAGTTGTCATACGGAGGGCGTCTTTTGAAATAAGGAGTAAAAGACCCACCACCAAGATCCCGCTTACGTGCTCCAAGATGTGAGTGATGAATCGTGGGGTTGGTTTTCTTGGAAGAAGGCTGTGAAGAAAAAATAGAGGAATCAGATTCAGTATCATCATCTGTTGTGTATAATGTATTATCTTGATGTTTCGCAGTACGGTTTCTGGTTCTAGACCCTCTTTTTTGGGCAGATGACTGCCAATGATATGCGAAACCATCCATGAAGGCTAATCTATCTTTGGAAAGTTTGTTTTGTTTTTTGTAAATGATATCTTTAGTGATTTTGGTGACAAAATCTTTGATATCCTGCCAGCGTTTGATGTATGACGCATGTGTTTTTATGCTTTCATTGGAGGATTGTAATGTTACAATTTCTTGGTCAAGTGTGACCAATTCAGATTGATAATGAGAAATGAGTATTTTCATTAAATTAATGCTACATGTGGTGAGTATTCCCTCCCATGCTACCCTAAACTCAGGAGTTGTGGTCTGAAATGAAGGATAAACTTGTACTCTTAGTCCCAATGGACTGATGTTTTCCCTAACATACTTATTGAGGAACTCTATGTGCCAGTACAGATTGGCCTTCTTTTTTAGGAGGCGTTTCATTTTTGCCATAAACTGGTTAATCCCAATTTCTTGTTCCGTATCGACATTGCAATTGGTCTGGATTTCCGACATATAGCCCGTCCATGCCGTGCCTACAAAGTCCATGAGTCAGCTCTCCTTAGATAGTAGGTCTAAACAACTTAGGAGGAAAACAAGATTGCAAATATAAGTTAATGGAGGTAAATAAAAAACCATTTACTAGTAAAGATACAAAAATCTATGGTACAAGCCACTGATTGGTTCCCAGTTAAGGTCACCAAAAGGAGAGCCCGGGTGCTTCCACCCAAATTCAATACGGAAAGATGTATAGAAAAAGTGTATCGTCACACGGAGTGGTGCCGTGGATACACTAAAGATAGTACCGTGCCGCGTCCTATTAATTACATATATCAAAAACCGGGGGAGAAGGGACTTATGGACTTTTTAGGCACCACAAAAAATATAGATAAAAAATTCCTTATTTTATTTGATATCAAAAGACATACATAACAAAACAAAACAAAAATAATAATGGTTTAAAACACAACATGTGTCTGTACTAGAATCATTGCTATACAACACCGTCTACAGTAAGAAAATCTTCGGGCATTTAGGAGAAATGGCTTCCCATGTAGATAGGTCCGGAGAGATGGCTATATAGCAGTTTCATAGTCAGTTCACATGTTGGGATTGATCGATGCTCGACATGTTTCGCGTATGGATTACGCTTCCTCAAGAGCAATAGCCGTATATGATGTAGCTATCAAGGTATATAACATTACAGTTTATTATTAGTACATATACACATAGGCAAGAAACAGGCGTCTACAGGGGCGCCACATATCTAGTACCAGAAAGAACAATTGTGCGCTTGCTCATATAGGAGTGGTGGTGGGCGCCAGCGCCCCAGTGATACTAAAGGACTGCTATGGGGGCGTACACAACATAATTATAGGTGGTATATACAATGTGTTCAGGTTTATAACCCCGGTCAGGTGTTTAAAAAAAGGAAAAGGACAGAAAGGGGGGGGAGGGGGGGGAAGGAAATAAGGGGGGGGGGGAGAAAGGAGGGAAAAAGGGAAAGAGGGGAAGAAAAAAGGGGGGGGGGGAACAGGGGGAAAAAGGGAGGGGGGGGGAGAAGAAGAAAAAGAGGGGCAATGAAAGGGAAAAAAGGGGGGGAAAGGGGAGAGATGGGAAAACGGGGAAAAAGGGGGAGAAAAAGGGGGGGAGGGGGAAGGGGGGAAGGGGGAAAAGGGGGGAGAACGGGAAAAGCAGGAGGAGAAGGGAGAGAGGGAAAGGGGGGAAAAAAGGGGAGGAAGGGAGAGGAAAAGGTAGAGGGGGTGTGTATATACATAGGTAGCACAGACAAATAATGAAAGTAAATATGGAAACAGTACTTACATTTAAAACCAATATGAAACATTAAAGGGGGGTAATAGTCCGCTAGCAAGGAAAGACCAGGTGACTTGACCATATAATAGAGCTATTCGTCTCCGAGTCAGTACCGGTATGTTTGCTCTTTTCTTATATACATGTATATGGGCCTGTTTTTGAAGTAGAGAAGGTAATGCACTTTTAAAGAAAGAAAAGGATACATATATGTATATATGTATATATATCAGACGTAAGCATTTATATATCCATATATGTGCCAATAGTAACCTATTTCCTTGCTGTGGTCTAGGACACTCACCACTATTAGTCTTATGGATCGAGAACTGTAGTCTATGTGCCTCTGAGTTTTACCATGGAGTGCAAGCAGGCATAGAGCGCAGCGTCACTGTTATGATACCCAATGTAAGCTAGGGTATAAATCCTAAAGTATAAATGGAACCAGGAACATAGAGAAGAAGAGAATACAGAGGAGGAGAAGAGAGGGGGAGAATGGAGCCTCAGTTAAAAGTATAAAGTCACCATCCAGCAGTATATGCTATAATCCAATTGATGCCTTAGTCAGACAGAATACCTGAATATAAAGAAGGGGAAGCCTATAGCGTGTGTAGTCCTCCTGATCCTGGAGCGGAACGCACACTGAGTCAGGACGCTGTCCTTTTTGTGTGCCCGTCCCGTCCGTCGACGTCCAATCGGCGGCCGCCGACGTGACGTCATCCGGACCGGCCAAGGGCTCTACGTGCGCATGCGCCCCCACCAGCCGGAAGGGCCGTCAATCTGAACGGCGCCTCCAGTAGGAGGGCGGCGTACACACATCGCGAGCTGCATCCGCCGGCTAGGATAGCCAGCCGATGCGCGCGCCGCATCGGAGGGGACCAATGCGGCGCTGGGCGGCCGCATAGCAGTAAAGAATGCACCACCAGGTGGCACCAGCGTACACCTCCATCCGTTGAGGCAAGCGCACAGAGAGAAATTATAAACATGTACCTTGAAACAAAGGGGGGTTATTTAAAACATATATTACAATACAAAGGAGCAATATAGAAATTTCTAATATTGCATATGGGTACCTCCATACTTATACTTGATATATCTGCTCACTAGCGAACTATGTATGTACCTTCAACATGACCTCTATATCTATAGGATGGATATTGGGCCCGTGTAAGTTGGTCCGGATTGACCAGAGGGGGCATATGCTTACAAAAAAAGCAACCAATGGAAATTACAAAAAGGGTTTATAGGACTGTGATTCATTAATGCCAGGGGCCCGAGTCGCATTTAAACGCTCTATCCACAATGTTTCCTGCCTTAAAATTTGTTTGTCCCAGTCACCGCCACGAGGGCTTCTGGGAATAACCGCAAGGGCAAAAAAGGAGACCACCGAGGTGTCAAATTTGTGGTAGAGGTCCAAGTGTCTACTGACAGATGTAATCATTTTTCCTCCTCCAGAATAGTATACATGATCTTTAATACGTGAGCGGAAGTGTCGGATAGTTTTTCCGACGTAGAAGGCTTGGCACTCACAGGTCATGAGGTAAACTAGGCCCTGAGTCTCACAGTTAGCATGAAAATGAGGAATAAATGTTTCTCCATTGGGGAGTTGGAATCTGGTCCCTGTGCGGATCCAGGGGCAAAATGAACATCTGCCACATCTGGTCATTCCTGTCGGATGGGATTGTGTTGTAGAGTCATTGCTAAAATGACTGGATGTGAGTTTGTCCCTAAGGGATCTGCTTCTTCGAAAGGTAATGGTGGGGGTGGGGGTGGTATACTTGGCCAGGATCGGGTCTTCGCGTAATAGCGACCAATGTTTGGATAAAATATTCCGTATTTCCACATGTTGTTGGGAGTATTTTGTGATGTATCTAACCATCGTGTTTGCTTTTGGAGCTTTTTGTTGATACAGTAAAGTGTTGCGAGATTGGCGCAATACTCTGTTGTACGCACGACGGAGTAATGATTTGCTATATCCCCTCGCTTTTAGACGCTCACGGAGTGCTTTAGCTTGTAATTTAAAGTCCTCTGTAAAGGTGCAATTTCTCCGGAGTCTGAGGTACTGGGCATATGGTATGCTGCGTATGAGAGTATATGGGTGGGCGCTTTCCGCATGTAGCAGAGTGTTCCCGGCTGTCTCTTTGCGGAACAAAGAGGTGGCCAATTTACCATCATTATCTTTACAGATTGTGAGGTCAAGGAAGGTGATGGTTGAATGGTCACTGCACACTGTAAATTTCAAGTTGAATGAGTTGCAGTTAAGTTTATTTACCAAAATGTTCAAATTTTCCATAGATCCTGACCAAACAATGAAGATGTCGTCAATAAAACGCATCCAACACATCACCTGACTAGTCAAGTGTGATATGCTGTCATCTGAAAAAATTGAGCGTTCCCACCCCCCCAGGTACAGGTTGGCGTGGGTAGGTGCACAACAAGTGCCCATGGCCACGCCCTGTACCTGGAGGAAGTGGGATCCGTCAAACGTAAAGCAATTGTGCGTCAAAATGAAATGTAACAATTTCAGGATGAATTCGCAATATTCCCAGCGGTGATGCGTTTGCTCACGAAGGAAGGAACGTGCTATCCCGACGCCCTGCTCGTGAGGGATGCTCGAGTAAAGGGCCTCGACATCCAGGGTCACGAGCAGGGCGTCAGGAGGCACGACCATCCCCTCAATTTGTTTTAATAGGTCCATTGTGTCTCTAATGTATGAGGGCAGGGCCAACACATGTGGCAAAAGAACTGAGTCCACCAGTCGACTAGCGTTTTCTGTCAGAGACCCTATACCTGACACTATTGGTCTACCCGGAGGTGTGGTCTGATTTTTGTGTACTTTGGGGAGTGCATAGAATGTGGCCATCCTAGGATGGCGCACATTCAAGAAGTTATAGAGATCCTGATCAATGAGGCCCTCCTGATGGGCAGAGCCGATGACGTCCAGAAATTCTGCTTTATATTGATCGATTACTCTCGACTCAATTTGTTTGTACCAGGTCTTATTACATAAAATGTTCATGGCCATCTGTTTGTAATCAGCTTTGGTCATGAGAACAATGTTACCGCCTTTATCGGCGGGTTTTATCACCAGATCAGGGTGATTTTGTAATTGCTTAATTGCTAATGCTTGAATTTTGGTTAAATTTTTTTGTTTAGATGTTACAATCATATTCTTGACGTCATTGACCGTGCCCATCAGGAAGGCCCAGATGCTGGGATTGGTCATCAGGTCAGGGAAACGTTGGGATTTAGGTCTGAATCGATTGACTGGAGGGATCTCTGTGGAAATAGAATTTGACAACACAGAGGTCTCTTCATGGTTTGTGGAGTCACTCTCGTCTAGCAGTAGCATTAAGTCTCGGAGGGCTCTAAAGTCTTCCATAGTAAAGTGTTTGACTTGTTCGGAAATCTGTTTGTCCTGTATAGACCGTACCCGATCTTTATCAAATAGAAATTTGTATGTGAGATTCCGGGAGAATAAGTATAAATCCTTAATGGTTTCGTATTTGTCTATTTCAGCAGATGGACAGAAGCTTAAACCCAGCTGAAGGACTTCTACTTGCTGAGTGTTCAAAGAGTAGGGGGTTAGATTACAGATATTCAAGTTGGTATTTACGTGAGTGGCAGTTTGTGCTCTGACACCTGAAAATTTTGTGAAGGATTCCTCATTTGTGAAATATGTGGGTCTAAAGTGCTCTGTCTGAGTTGTGTGTTCGGTATATTGTTACCAAAAGTGTTTAAAGGTGTGGGTGGTGTATTTTCCATAGTCTGGGTTCCCTGTGTAGGGGGTCTGCCCATGTCACTAATCATGGAAGATGGAGTCGCAATCGCCGACAAATTATGTGATTGTGGTTGTGAGTTTAGAAGCTGGATCGCCTGTAGGGCCGTGGCTCCCAGGTATTTACCAGATGGATGTGTGTTCGTGTCAGTGTTCAGAGAGGTGTCTAATGAAGATTTTTTGTGAACGGAAGAGTTGTCATACGGAGGGCGTCTTTTGAAATAAGGAGTAAAAGACCCACCACCAAGATCCCGCTTACGTGCTCCAAGATGTGAGTGATGAATCGTGGGGTTGGTTTTCTTGGAAGAAGGCTGTGAAGAAAAAATAGAGGAATCAGATTCAGTATCATCATCTGTTGTGTATAATGTATTATCTTGATGTTTCGCAGTACGGTTTCTGGTTCTAGACCCTCTTTTTTGGGCAGATGACTGCCAATGATATGCGAAACCATCCATGAAGGCTAATCTATCTTTGGAAAGTTTGTTTTGTTTTTTGTAAATGATATCTTTAGTGATTTTGGTGACAAAATCTTTGATATCCTGCCAGCGTTTGATGTATGACGCATGTGTTTTTATGCTTTCATTGGAGGATTGTAATGTTACAATTTCTTGGTCAAGTGTGACCAATTCAGATTGATAATGAGAAATGAGTATTTTCATTAAATTAATGCTACATGTGGTGAGTATTCCCTCCCATGCTACCCTAAACTCAGGAGTTGTGGTCTGAAATGAAGGATAAACTTGTACTCTTAGTCCCAATGGACTGATGTTTTCCCTAACATACTTATTGAGGAACTCTATGTGCCAGTACAGATTGGCCTTCTTTTTTAGGAGGCGTTTCATTTTTGCCATAAACTGGTTAATCCCAATTTCTTGTTCCGTATCGACATTGCAATTGGTCTGGATTTCCGACATATAGCCCGTCCATGCCGTGCCTACAAAGTCCATGAGTCAGCTCTCCTTAGATAGTAGGTCTAAACAACTTAGGAGGAAAACAAGATTGCAAATATAAGTTAATGGAGGTAAATAAAAAACCATTTACTAGTAAAGATACAAAAATCTATGGTACAAGCCACTGATTGGTTCCCAGTTAAGGTCACCAAAAGGAGAGCCCGGGTGCTTCCACCCAAATTCAATACGGAAAGATGTATAGAAAAAGTGTATCGTCACACGGAGTGGTGCCGTGGATACACTAAAGATAGTACCGTGCCGCGTCCTATTAATTACATATATCAAAAACCGGGGGAGAAGGGACTTATGGACTTTTTAGGCACCACAAAAAATATAGATAAAAAATTCCTTATTTTATTTGATATCAAAAGACATACATAACAAAACAAAACAAAAATAATAATGGTTTAAAACACAACATGTGTCTGTACTAGAATCATTGCTATACAACACCGTCTACAGTAAGAAAATCTTCGGGCATTTAGGAGAAATGGCTTCCCATGTAGATAGGTCCGGAGAGATGGCTATATAGCAGTTTCATAGTCAGTTCACATGTTGGGATTGATCGATGCTCGACATGTTTCGCGTATGGATTACGCTTCCTCAAGAGCAATAGCCGTATATGATGTAGCTATCAAGGTATATAACATTACAGTTTATTATTAGTACATATACACATAGGCAAGAAACAGGCGTCTACAGGGGCGCCACATATCTAGTACCAGAAAGAACAATTGTGCGCTTGCTCATATAGGAGTGGTGGTGGGCGCCAGCGCCCCAGTGATACTAAAGGACTGCTATGGGGGCGTACACAACATAATTATAGGTGGTATATACAATGTGTTCAGGTTTATAACCCCGGTCAGGTGTTTAAAAAAAGGAAAAGGACAGAAAGGGGGGGGAGGGGGGGGAAGGAAAAAAGGGGGGGGGGGGAGAAAGGAGGGAAAAAGGGAAAGAGGGGAAGAAAAAAGGGGGGGGGGGAACAGGGGGAAAAAGGGAGGGGGGGGGAGAAGAAGAAAAAGAGGGGCAATGAAAGGGAAAAAAGGGGGGGAAAGGGGAGAGATGGGAAAACGGGGAAAAAGGGGGAGAAAAAGGGGGGGAGGGGGAAGGGGGGAAGGGGGAAAAGGGGGGAGAACGGGAAAAGCAGGAGGAGAAGGGAGAGAGGGAAAGGGGGGAAAAAAGGGGAGGAAGGGAGAGGAAAAGGTAGAGGGGGTGTGTATATACATAGGTAGCACAGACAAATAATGAAAGTAAATATGGAAACAGTACTTACATTTAAAACCAATATGAAACATTAAAGGGGGGTAATAGTCCGCTAGCAAGGAAAGACCAGGTGACTTGACCATATAATAGAGCTATTCGTCTCCGAGTCAGTACCGGTATGTTTGCTCTTTTCTTATATACATGTATATGGGCCTGTTTTTGAAGTAGAGAAGGTAATGCACTTTTAAAGAAAGAAAAGGATACATATATGTATATATGTATATATATCAGACGTAAGCATTTATATATCCATATATGTGCCAATAGTAACCTATTTCCTTGCTGTGGTCTAGGACACTCACCACTATTAGTCTTATGGATCGAGAACTGTAGTCTATGTGCCTCTGAGTTTTACCATGGAGTGCAAGCAGGCATAGAGCGCAGCGTCACTGTTATGATACCCAATGTAAGCTAGGGTATAAATCCTAAAGTATAAATGGAACCAGGAACATAGAGAAGAAGAGAATACAGAGGAGGAGAAGAGAGGGGGAGAATGGAGCCTCAGTTAAAAGTATAAAGTCACCATCCAGCAGTATATGCTATAATCCAATTGATGCCTTAGTCAGACAGAATACCTGAATATAAAGAAGGGGAAGCCTATAGCGTGTGTAGTCCTCCTGATCCTGGAGCGGAACGCACACTGAGTCAGGACGCTGTCCTTTTTGTGTGCCCGTCCCGTCCGTCGACGTCCAATCGGCGGCCGCCGACGTGACGTCATCCGGACCGGCCAAGGGCTCTACGTGCGCATGCGCCCCCACCAGCCGGAAGGGCCGTCAATCTGAACGGCGCCTCCAGTAGGAGGGCGGCGTACACACATCGCGAGCTGCATCCGCCGGCTAGGATAGCCAGCCGATGCGCGCGCCGCATCGGAGGGGACCAATGCGGCGCTGGGCGGCCGCATAGCAGTAAAGAATGCACCACCAGGTGGCACCAGCGTACACCTCCATCCGTTGAGGCAAGCGCACAGAGAGAAATTATAAACATGTACCTTGAAACAAAGGGGGGTTATTTAAAACATATATTACAATACAAAGGAGCAATATAGAAATTTCTAATATTGCATATGGGTACCTCCATACTTATACTTGATATATCTGCTCACTAGCGAACTATGTATGTACCTTCAACATGACCTCTATATCTATAGGATGGATATTGGGCCCGTGTAAGTTGGTCCGGATTGACCAGAGGGGGCATATGCTTACAAAAAAAGCAACCAATGGAAATTACAAAAAGGGTTTATAGGACTGTGATTCATTAATGCCAGGGGCCCGAGTCGCATTTAAACGCTCTATCCACAATGTTTCCTGCCTTAAAATTTGTTTGTCCCAGTCACCGCCACGAGGGCTTCTGGGAATAACCGCAAGGGCAAAAAAGGAGACCACCGAGGTGTCAAATTTGTGGTAGAGGTCCAAGTGTCTACTGACAGATGTAATCATTTTTCCTCCTCCAGAATAGTATACATGATCTTTAATACGTGAGCGGAAGTGTCGGATAGTTTTTCCGACGTAGAAGGCTTGGCACTCACAGGTCATGAGGTAAACTAGGCCCTGAGTCTCACAGTTAGCATGAAAATGAGGAATAAATGTTTCTCCATTGGGGAGTTGGAATCTGGTCCCTGTGCGGATCCAGGGGCAAAATGAACATCTGCCACATCTGGTCATTCCTGTCGGATGGGATTGTGTTGTAGAGTCATTGCTAAAATGACTGGATGTGAGTTTGTCCCTAAGGGATGTGCTTCTTCGAAAGGTAATGGTGGGGGTGGGGGTGGTATACTTGGCCAGGATCGGGTCTTCGCGTAATAGCGACCAATGTTTGGATAAAATATTCCGTATTTCCACATGTTGTTGGGAGTATTTTGTGATGTATCTAACCATCGTGTTTGCTTTTGGAGCTTTTTGTTGATACAGTAGGGACTTAGGGACAAACTCACATCCAGTCATTTTAGCAATGACTCTACAACACAATCCCATCCGACAGGAATGACCAGATGTGGCAGATGTTCATTTTGCCCCTGGATCCGCACAGGGACCAGATTCCAACTCCCCAATGGAGAAACATTTATTCCTCATTTTCATGCTAACTGTGAGACTCAGGGCCTAGTTTACCTCATGACCTGTGAGTGCCAAGCCTTCTACGTCGGAAAAACTATCCGACACTTCCGCTCACGTATTAAAGATCATGTATACTATTCTGGAGGAGGAAAAATGATTACATCTGTCAGTAGACACTTGGACCTCTACCACAAATTTGACACCTCGGTGGTCTCCTTTTTTGCCCTTGCGGTTATTCCCAGAAGCCCTCGTGGCGGTGACTGGGACAAACAAATTTTAAGGCAGGAAACATTGTGGATAGAGCGTTTAAATGCGACTCGGGCCCCTGGCATTAATGAATCACAGTCCTATAAACCCTTTTTGTAATTTCCATTGGTTGCTTTTTTTGTAAGCATATGCCCCCTCTGGTCAATCCGGACCAACTTACACGGGCCCAATATCCATCCTATAGATATAGAGGTCATGTTGAAGGTACATACATAGTTCGCTAGTGAGCAGATATATCAAGTATAAGTATGGAGGTACCCATATGCAATATTAGAAATTTCTATATTGCTCCTTTGTATTGTAATATATGTTTTAAATAACCCCCCTTTGTTTCAAGGTACATGTTTATAATTTCTCTCTGTGCGCTTGCCTCAACGGATGGAGGTGTACGCTGGTGCCACCTGGTGGTGCATTCTTTACTGCTATGCGGCCGCCCAGCGCCGCATTGGTCCCCTCCGATGCGGCGCGCGCATCGGCTGGCTATCCTAGCCGGCGGATGCAGCTCGCGATGTGTGTACGCCGCCCTCCTACTGGAGGCGCCGTTCAGATTGACGGCCCTTCCGGCTGGTGGGGGCGCATGCGCACGTAGAGCCCTTGGCCGGTCCGGATGACGTCACGTCGGCGGCCGCCGATTGGACGTCGACGGACGGGACGGGCACACAAAAAGGACAGCGTCCTGACTCAGTGTGCGTTCCGCTCCAGGATCAGGAGGACTACACACGCTATAGGCTTCCCCTTCTTTATATTCAGGTATTCTGTCTGACTAAGGCATCAATTGGATTATAGCATATACTGCTGGATGGTGACTTTATACTTTTAACTGAGGCTCCATTCTCCCCCTCTCTTCTCCTCCTCTGTATTCTCTTCTTCTCTATGTTCCTGGTTCCATTTATACTTTAGGATTTATACCCTAGCTTACATTGGGTATCATAACAGTGACGCTGCGCTCTATGCCTGCTTGCACTCCATGGTAAAACTCAGAGGCACATAGACTACAGTTCTCGATCCATAAGACTAATAGTGGTGAGTGTCCTAGACCACAGCAAGGAAATAGGTTACTATTGGCACATATATGGATATATAAATGCTTACGTCTGATATATATACATATATACATATATGTATCCTTTTCTTTCTTTAAAAGTGCATTACCTTCTCTACTTCAAAAACAGGCCCATATACATGTATATAAGAAAAGAGCAAACATACCGGTACTGACTCGGAGACGAATAGCTCTATTATATGGTCAAGTCACCTGGTCTTTCCTTGCTAGCGGACTATTACCCCCCTTTAATGTTTCATATTGGTTTTAAATGTAAGTACTGTTTCCATATTTACTTTCATTATTTGTCTGTGCTACCTATGTATATACACACCCCCTCTACCTTTTCCTCTCCCTTCCTCCCCTTTTTTCCCCCCTTTCCCTCTCTCCCTTCTCCTCCTGCTTTTCCCGTTCTCCCCCCTTTTCCCCCTTCCCCCCTTCCCCCTCCCCCCCTTTTTCTCCCCCTTTTTCCCCGTTTTCCCATCTCTCCCCTTTCCCCCCCTTTTTTCCCTTTCATTGCCCCTCTTTTTCTTCTTCTCCCCCCCCCTCCCTTTTTCCCCCTGTTCCCCCCCCCCCTTTTTTTCTTCCCCTCTTTCCCTTTTTCCCTCCTTTCTCCCCCCCCCCCTTTTTTCCTTCCCCCCCCTCCCCCCCCTTTCTGTCCTTTTCCTTTTTTTAAACACCTGACCGGGGTTATAAACCTGAACACATTGTATATACCACCTATAATTATGTTGTGTACGCCCCCATAGCAGTCCTTTAGTATCACTGGGGCGCTGGCGCCCACCACCACTCCTATATGAGCAAGCGCACAATTGTTCTTTCTGGTACTAGATATGTGGCGCCCCTGTAGACGCCTGTTTCTTGCCTATGTGTATATGTACTAATAATAAACTGTAATGTTATATACCTTGATAGCTACATCATATACGGCTATTGCTCTTGAGGAAGCGTAATCCATACGCGAAACATGTCGAGCATCGATCAATCCCAACATGTGAACTGACTATGAAACTGCTATATAGCCATCTCTCCGGACCTATCTACATGGGAAGCCATTTCTCCTAAATGCCCGAAGATTTTCTTACTGTAGACGGTGTTGTATAGCAATGATTCTAGTACAGACACATGTTGTGTTTTAAACCATTATTATTTTTGTTTTGTTTTGTTATGTATGTCTTTTGATATCAAATAAAATAAGGAATTTTTTATCTATATTTTTTGTGGTGCCTAAAAAGTCCATAAGTCCCTTCTCCCCCGGTTTTTGATATATGTAATTAATAGGACGCGGCACGGTACTATCTTTAGTGTATCCACGGCACCACTCCGTGTGACGATACACTTTTTCTATACATCTTTCTTCTGGTTCTCGTCCAGCATCTCCTCCACGGCGTCTTCTATCTTCTTCTCCTCGGGCCGCTCTGCACCCATGGCATGGGGGGAGGCTCCCGCTCTTCTCTTCATCTTCTAACTTCTTCTCTTTTTCTTTTCTTCTCCTTCATTTTCTTCTCCGGGCCGCTCCGCACCCATGCTGGCATGGAGGGAGGCTCCTGCTGTGTGACGGCGTCTCCTCGTCTGACAGTTCTTAAATAATGGAGGCGGGGCCACCCGATGACCCCGCCCCCTCTGACGCACGGTGACTTGACGGGACTTCCCTGTGACGTCACTGGGAATGCCACAGGGAAGTCCCACCATGTCCTGTGCGTCAGAGGGGGGCGGGGTCAGTGGGTCACTGGGTGCCAGCATGGATGCGGATCGGCCCGGAGAAGAAAATGAAGAAGAGAAGAAGGAAGAAGATGAAGAGAAGAGCGGGAGCCTCCCCCCATGCCATGGGTGCGGAGCGGCCCGAGGAGAAGAAGATAGACGCCGCGGAGGAGATGCTGGACGAGAACGCCAGAGGAAGAACCAGAAGAACCAGAAGAAGAAGATGAAGGAAGATAGAAGAAGCATTTAAATAAAGGAATTGTCAAAAACTGTCTCTTGTCATTTTTAACATTTTTGACAGTTTTTTAGTGAAATGGTAGGGGTAATTACCCCCTTACCATTTCACACAGGGGGGGGGTCGGGATCTGGGGATCCCCTTGTTAAAGGGCGCTTCCAGATTCCGATAAGCCCCCCGCCCGCAGACCCCCACAACCACCGGCCAGGGTTGTGGGGATGAGGCCCTTGTCGTCATCAACAATTGCTCACAGGTGACTATTTAACTGGTTGCAGGGCTCAGTGTGAGCGTGCTCAGTTTGAAGCAGTGGAGCTTGGTGTAAGTGGAGCTGGATTAAGTGGGAGTTAAACACAAGAGTTTAAAACAGGAGGTTATAACGGGTCATAGTACCTGTGTAGTGTGAGTATCTGAGTGTTGTCTGAGTAGTGTGTGTGGATCGTTAGTACTGTGTATTGTGTACCTGTGTATTGTCTTGTTGTGTACCTGTGTATTGTCTTGAGTATTAGTGCCAGGAAGCTAGCTGTTAGGTAATTTGGACAGGGTAAAATTCCCCAATCCTCACTAAATTTAATAGGTACGATGCCCGGCGGGTGTGGAGAGGCGGCTCTTTGTACATCTTGCCGCATGTATGCGTTCCTTGATCATCCGATCGAGGGCGAATACTGCTGTGCAAAATGTAAGCACATTGTTTCCCTGGAAGCCCAGGTTCTGAATCTGGGGAAGCAACTGTCAGCACTGAGAAGTCCCTCCATACTAAAGGTGAGCCAGGAACGTACATGGCAGGTGCCGGCAGGGGCCAGCACAGAGGCGGGTGGAGACAAAGAGGTGCAGGCACTAGCAAAGAGTAGATGGATGACAGTCAGGAGGGGTAGAGGGGGAAGTGCCAGAGAGGCCGTTCCAGGACTGGAGCATCCCAATAAGTACGCTCCATTGAGTGACATTGGTGAAACCAGTCAGGGACCAGCACTGCTGGAGATGAGGGACTCTCCTAGCTGCCAGGGGAAGAACTCCTCCAGTGAGAGTGGGGGAGCAGCAAAGGGAAAGGAAAGACAGATTCTGGTGGTAGGGGACTCAATTCTTAGAAGGACAGAGAGGGCAATCTGTAACCAAGACCTGAAGCGCCGAACAGTATGTTGTCTACCGGGCGCTCGGGTTCGGCACATCACGGATCTTGTGGACAGATTACTGGGAGGGGCTGGGGAAGACCCGGCTGTCATGGTGCACATTGGCACCAATGACAAAGTCAGAGGCAGATGGAGTGTCCTAAAGAACGATTTTAGGGACTTAGGAGCTAAATTGAGGAAAAGGACCTCCAAGGTAGTGTTCTCAGGAATACTACCGGTACATCGAGCCACACCAGAAAGGCAGAGGGAGATTAGGGAAGTAAACAAGTGGCTGAAGAGCTGGTGTAGTAAGGAGGGGTTTGGGTTCCTGGAGGACTGGGCCGACTTCTCAGTCGGTAACCGGTACTATAGAAGGGACGGACTGCACCTAAATGAGGAGGGTGCAGATCTGCTGGGAATGAAGATGGCCAAAAAGTTAGAGGGGTTTTTAAACTAGGCGATGGGGGGGAGGGTCCAGAGACAGTGATAGCCAGCGCGGAAGATATTCCAGAGGGTAGTATTGGGGCATTAGTGGTAGGTTAACCAAAGCACAAAAACACAAGGTGAGTATAGTAGCAAGTCCTAGTTGCAATCTTGAAACACCCAATACGAGGACAATATGCGACCAGTCTAAACTATGTGGCATGTTCACCAATGCCAGGAGCATGGCGGACAAGATGGGTGAACTAGAGATACGGTTGTACAAGGAGGATTTGGATTTTGTGGGAATTTCAGAGACCTGGTTCAACAGCTCTCATGATTGGCTGGCAAACATTCAAGGGTATACCCTATACCGCAAGGATAGAGAAGGGGGAGGGGTATTCCTATATATCAAGAATAATGTACAAGTGAGTGTGAGAGATGACATCACTGAGGGGGCTAGGGAGGAGGTGGAATCTTTATGGGTAGAGCTCCAAAGGGAGGAAGCTAAGGGGAAAATAATACTGGGAGTATGCTATAGGCCCCCAAACCTGAGGGAGGAAGTGGAGATGGATCTCCTATCACAAATTGGATTAGCAGCAAGGATGGGAAGTGTTATCATAATGGGGGATTTTAATTATCCAGACATAGACTGGGCGGAGGGAACCGCGCATTCATTTAAGGCTCGCCAGTTCCTTAGTGTTTTGCAGGACAATTTTATGGGTCAGATGGTAGACGCACCAACTAGAAATAAAACATTACTAGAACTACTGATTACCAATAATACAGACCTGATAACAGATGTGGTAATACGGGGCAATTTAGGTAACAGCGATCACAGGTCAATTAGTTTCAGTATAAATCACACAAATAGGAAACATGAAGGGAACACAAAGACACTGAATTTCAAAAGAGCCAACTTCCCTAAACTACAAACCTTGCTAAAAGGCATAAATTGGGATAAAATATTAGGAACAAAGAATACGGAGGAGAGATGGGTTTGCTTTAAGAGCATATTAAATAAGGGCATTAGCCAATGTATCCCATTGGGTAATAAATTTAAAAGAGCGAACAAACATCCTGGATGGCTTAACTCCGATGTAAAAATGCATATAAAAGCAAAGGAGAAGGCCTTCAAAAAATACAAGGTTGAGGGATCATCCTCAGCATTCATAATTTATAAAGAATGCAATAAGAAATGTAAGGGTGCAATTAGGATGGCTAAGATAGAACATGAAAGACACATAGCGGAGGAGAGCAAAAGAAATCCCAAGAAATTCTTTAAGTATGTAAACAGTAAAAAAGGGAGGACAGACCATATTGGCCCCATAAAGAATGAGGAAGGACATCTGGTTACAAAGGATGGGGAGATGGCAAAGGTATTGAATTTATTCTTCTCCTCAGTCTTCACGAGTGAATCGGGGGGCTTCAGTAACCAAAACTGCAGTGTTTATCCTCATGACACATCACAGGAAGCACCTCCATGGTTAACAGAGGACGGAATTAAAATTAGACTTGAGAAACTTAACATTAATAAATCACCGGGACCAGATGGCTTGCATCCGAGGGTACTTAGGGAACTCAGTCAGGTGATTGCCAGACCGTTGTTCCTAATATTTACAGACAGTCTATTGACTGGAATGGTACCAGCTGATTGGAGAAAAGCCAATGTAGCACCAATATTTAAAAAGGGCCCAAAAAACATCCCTGGGAATTACAGACCAGTTAGCCTAACATCAATAGTATGTAAACTCTTGGAGGGGATGATAAGGGACTATATACAAGATTTTAGTAATAAGAATGATTTCATTAGCAGTAATCAGCATGGATTCATGAAGAATCGTTCTTGCCAAACCAATCTATTAACCTTCTATGAGGAGGTGAGTTGCCATCTAGATAAAGGAAGGCCCGTAGACGTGGTGTATCTGGATTTTGCAAAAGCATTTGACACAGTTCCCCATAAACGTTTACTATACAAAATAAGGTGCGTTGGCATGGACCATAGGGTGAGTACATGGATTGAAAACTGGCTACAAGGGCGTGTTCAGAGGGTGGTGATAAATGGGGAGTACTCAGAATGGTCAGGGGTGGGTAGTGGGGTTCCCCAGGGTTCTGTGCTGGGACCAATCCTATTTAATTTGTTCATAAACGACCTGGAGGATGGTATAAACAGTTCAATCTCTGTATTTGCAGACGATACTAAGCTAAGCAGGGCAATAACTTCTCTGCAGGATGTGGAAATCTTGCAAAAAGACCTGAACAAATTAATGGGGTGGGCGACTACATGGCAAATGAGGTTCAATGTAGAAAAATGTAAAATAATGCATTTGGGTGGCAAAAATATGAATGCAATCTATACACTGGGGGGAGAACCTGTGGGGGAATCTAGGATGGAAAAGGACCTGGGGGTCCTAGTGGATGATAGGCTCAGCAATGGCATGCAATGCCAAGCTGCTGCTAATAAAGCAAACAGAATATTGGCATGCATTAAAAGGGGGATCAACTGCAGAGATAAAACGATAATTCTCCTGCTCTACAAGACTCTGGTCCGGCCGCACCTGGAGTATGCTGTCCAGTTCTGGGCACCAGTCCTCAGGAGGGACGTACTGGAAATGGAGCGAGTACAAAGAAGGGCAACAAAGCTAATAAAGGGTCTGGAGGATCTTAGTTATGAGGAAAGGTTGCAAGCACTGAACTTATTCTCTCTGGAGAAGAGACGCTTGAGAGGGGATATGATTTCAATTTACAAATACTGTACTGGTGACCCCACAATAGGGATAAAACTTTTTCGCAGAAGAGAGTTTAATAAGACTCGTGGCCACTCATTACAATTAGAAGAAAAGAGGTTTAACCTTAAACTACGTAGAGGGTTCTTTACTGTAAGAACGGTAAGGATGTGGAATTCCCTTCCACAGGTGGTGGTCTCAGCGGGGAGCATTGATAGCTTCAAGAAACTATTAGATAATCACCTGAATGACCGCAATATACAGGGATATGTAATGTAATACTGACACATTATCACACACATAGGTTGGACTTGATGGATTTGTGTCTTTTTTCAACCTCACCTACTATGTAACTATGTAACATGGGGACAAGGTGTTTTGGGGGGCTACCCCAAAGCACCCTCCCAATGTTGAGGCCATGTGGCCTGGTATGGTTCAGGAGGGGGCGGGGGCCGCACTCTTGTCCCCCCCTCTTTTCCTGCGGCCTTCCAGGTTGCGTGTTCAGATAAGGGTCTGGTATGGATTTTTGGGGGGGCCCCACGCTGTTTTTTTTTTTTTTTTTTTTTTTGGCCTGGGATTCCCCTTAAAATCCATACCAGACCTGAAGGGCCTGGTATGGAATTTAGGGGGACTCCCACGTCTTTTTTTTTTTTTTTTTTAATTTTGGTTCGGGGTTCCCCTGTGGGGAATTCCCATGCCGTTTTTATCAATGAACTTCTATGTGTATTGTCGGCAATGCAACAGCCGCGAGTAGTTTTAAATGGGTTTTTTCCTTCGAAATGTCATTTTGCTGTCAGACTGTTCTAAACACGGGAAACAAGCGCCCCTTTACAGGCATACTATAGACACCCCCAGCTACGAAATTTAAAGGGATATTACATTTTTATTGTTTGACTTTAAGTATTATTAAAATCGCTGCTCCTGAAAAAACGGCCGTTTTTAAAACTTTTTTTTGCATTGATCCATGTCCCCTGGGGCAAGACCCAGGTCCCCAAACACTTTTTATGACAATAACTTGCATATAAGCCTTTAAAATTAGCACTTTTGATTTCTCCCATAGACTTTTAAAGGGTGTTCCGCAACATTCGAATTTGCCGCGAACACCGCAAATTGTTCGCTGTTCGGCGAACTTGTGAACAGCCAATGTTCGAGTCAAACATCAGTTCGACTCGAACTCGAAGCTCATCCCTAGTGGTAAAGAAAGAGGGGGGAAGCTTGATCGGTACCGTCTGCAGCAGATATAAATGTCTGGGGAGTATATTCATTTTCAAGATAGCAGCCCTCCCAAACCATGAGAAGGTACCCCTATTCCTAGTCATGAAGGTATTTGTGTATAGTGTTAAGAATGAGCAGGAAATTTCGGGGATAAAGATCCACTAATTTGACTGGTAATTGGATTCCCAGGTAGGTGATGGCGTGCTTTTCCCAGCCGAAAGGAAAGTTAGCTTGACAGTGAGTTATTACTGTGTCAAACAAGGAGATATTGAGAGCCTTAGATTTAATAAAATTAATTTGGAGGTTGGAGGGGGATTTGAAGAGGGAGAAATCTTTTAAGAGATTGGGAATTGTGGTTATGGGGTCCGTGAGAAATAGAAGGATATCGTCAGCGTATGCGGCTAATTTATATTGGTTGTTCTTGATCAAAATCCCTTTGATGATCGGGTTGGATCTGAGCCTACGAAGCATAGATTCCAATGTGAGGATGAATATGATGGGGGATAGGGGACACCCCTGTCGAGTTCCGTTCGACAAGGAGAAGGCGTCCGACGGGTGCACGGGTTAGGAGGAACTAACTCCTAATCTATGAACCGAGAAGGTGGGGGACCAGCCCTTTTTTCTAGAAGAAAGATGTTGGTGAGGTACAGAGTAAAGGTAGAGAGTGCCGACCCTAGGGAGGTCCACTCTAGTCTGAACTGCTGTGTGGGGTTTGAGAGAGACCGATCGGGGAGGAAATAAACTAATGTCAATGTGAACCGCCGCTATCCATTCCGAAGACAGGTATATGGAGAAATGAAAGGGAAGTGTGTGTGTGTGTAATATATATATATACATATACATATATATATACATATACATATATACATATACATATATACATATATACATATACACATATATATATACATATATACATATATACATATATATATATATACATATATACATATATACATATATACATATATACATATATACATATATATATATATATATATATATATATATATATATATATATATATATATATATATATACATATATATACATATACATATATATACATATATACATATATACATATATACATATATACATATATATACATATATTATATGTAGGAAGGCCAGTATGGTGGCCTGAATTTATGGGAGGAGCCCGGGGGGTATTTAAGCAGCCCGCTCACCTGTGGTGCTTGTCGGTTTCCTGTGCGCGATATACGTCACTAAGCCGACTATTCGATATACCAGCGTCCGCAAGTTCTTGCCTCGCAGTTCCCGTATTCGATACTCCGTACTCAAAACTTTCGAAGTCCGCGTTTTCGTTTATAGTTTGTACCACGCGTCTGGCTTGGCTGTCGCAGGTAAGGTCCCGTCGGACTTTTCGTTTTCATATCATGTCACTAAACCGTGAGTTCAAATTTCGTTTCACCCGCATCGCACAAACTGCAATGTATATCGCTCGTACTTTCGATATGTTACAATTCGATAGCACAGCGACGCTGACGTCGCATCATTTCTAGCATGTCGGTATTAGTAGACAGCCATAGCCAGTCGCAGCTTGTAAATTATCAAATCAAGTTAGTTCGGTACCAATCATTTCTCATTTCTGAGACATTTCTAAACTCATTTCGGACATTTCAAATCATTTCTCATTTCTGAAAAAACATTTCTAAAAACTCATTTCGGACATTTCAAATCATTTCTTATTTCAGTCACCTACCGCGCTCCGATTCGAATCCAATCGCACCAAAAGATGCGCCGATTCGTCCCGGTGTGCCCCAGTTATTACGGCCTCATTTCTATACATGCTCCAGAGTTACGTTATTGTCAGTCAATTGTACCTCTGCCATGGTTATCATTTCATTTCCATGTATCACGTTCCGACATGAATTCAGTCGCATGAAAAAATGCACCGATTCGTCTCGGCGTGCCCCAGGATTGGCCTCATTTCTATACATGCTCCAGAGTTACGTTTTATCAGTCATTTGTACCTCTGTCATGGTTATCATTTCATTTCCATGTATCACGTCCCGACATGAATTCAGTCGCATGAAAAATGCACCGATTCGTCTCGGCGTGCCCCAGGATTGGCCTCATTTCTATACATGCTCCAGAGTTACGTTTATCAGTCAATTGTACCTCTGTCATGGTTATCATTTCATTTCCATGTATCACGTTCCGACATGAATTTAGTCGCATAAGAAATGCACCGATTCATCTCGGCGTGCCCCAGGATTGGCCTCATTTCTATACATGCTCCAGAGTTACCTTATCAGTCATTTGTACCTCTGTCATGGTTATCATTTCATTCCCACGTATCACGTTCCGACAGGAATTCAGTCGCATGAAAATGCACCGATTCGTCTCGGCGTGCCCAGGATTGGCCACATTTCTGATACATGCTCCAGAAGTCCGGATCATAGCTGAATCGCAGACACCGGGGATTGACCCATATCTCTGTCATGCAATTTCTACCATTGTACTCTCACAACGCATCACCGTTTCGAAACCAGTCGCATCCGAGGCGCACCGATTCGTCACGGCATGCATCACAGGTTCCGATCACATTTCATACCTACACCAGAGCTCGGTTGGTTGCCAGTCGCTGACACGGCACAACCAATTTGAGCCTCGGTCAAAACAATCATTTCTCTCATTTCATTCAATACTGCACCCCTATTCGAATCCAGATGCATCAAACAAGCACCGATTCGTTCCAGGAGCACCAGTATTTTCAGTTGCCTCATTTCAATACATGCTCCAGAGCCCGGTCCACGGTCGAACAAATCGTGACACGACCAGGCCGCACCTCTGTCATGCAGTTCATTCATTTCACAATCAAGGCAAACATTTCGAACCATTTCATTGTCACAAATTGCAAGCACCATACAAATCATTGCTTCAAGTTACTTAGCAATCCCTTCACGAATTGTCACCTTTCATCTTCCTCAGGTCAGTCAAAGTTCAGTAGGTCCACCCTGCACCAGGTTGGACGATATCCCCCCAGGTAAAAAAAAAAAAAAGAGGGAGAACAAGTCGGGTAAGTATGACGCAGCGGATCAAAGAAAAACTTGAAATCCATCTCACCCCCAATAGGTTACAGTCAACCAGGAAATAAAGCTCGAGAGATCCTCACCAGAGCAACCATGTCCCAGGCCGGCAGTGAAGACTTCACGGCCCCTCTATCACCTACTCAGGTCTCAGAAAGCGGCAGCGTGCAATCCCTCAGGGGATGGACTATCCCCAGACTGACGGCAGAGCTCAGACGCAGAGGTGTCCCCTTCCCCGCCACAGCGAGGAAAGGCGAGCTCTTCAAACTCCTCTTCCCCCCACCAGCAGCAGGACCCAGTACCCAACAGGCATCCCTCCAGTCCATATCATTGGCCATCTCGCAGTTACACACAATGGTATCATCTCTATCCACCTCAGTTGCAGACGTCTAAGCCAGGGTGGCACTTCTGGAGGCCCGACCGGCCACGGCTGTCCCCGACCCAACGGCAACTCAGAGCTTGACACCTCTTCCTACAGGTACTTCAGGCTCAAGCGTCATTGTCTACCCCTCCCATCTGGTCCCAACCAGTATCAGGAAGGACATTTTGGACGGCAAGGACGTCAACCTGGCCTCTCTCCTTATCTCCGTGCATGATTTAGCAGAAAATAAAGCCTACTCCTGGGGCGACATATCGGTGGTCATTAAAGCCAAAGACCCCAGGCTGAACCGCAAGCTATCAGTCCCCGAATTTACCCTGGCCTTTGGCATGCTCAGAGATGTCCTGTGCTCAGCCACCCCTAGCAGGCGGGAAGAGCTGGACTTATACCTCCATACTGTGGTAGACTTGGGCCACAAGTATGGAGGTTTCGCTTTCTACGATTATCATTGTTCCTTCTCAGCCAAGGCCGCCACCAGATTCGCACAATTCCAGATCGCGACAGATTGGAGTCTCATTGACACAGAGCTCTTCTGCCGCCACTTTGCCGGCTTACGCTCACCTCTGTGTGCAATTTGCCAGTCTTCCACCCACACTGCCACCTGGTGCGCCAATACGGCGATCAGACGGCCCTTCGAGTTCCCCTCTACCTCAGGTACAGTACAGGGCCAGTCGATCCCTGAACCAACGCCTCAGGTGGACAAACTCGGACGCCCAGTCCGAACCGTGGGAGGGGCAGCCATCTGTAACAACTTTAACTATGGGTCCTGCAACTTCAGCCAATGCCGTCTACTTCACATCTGCACTTTATGCCAAAGAGCACACCCTAGGAATTTGTGTGAAGTCAAGCAACACAAGAGGGCATGACTAAGCCGAATCAACATCTTATGGCTAGGACTGTATCTCACTTCACACCCCACCCCTTCCCTGGCCACCTGCCTTATCCAAGGCTTCACAGTAGGCTTTCACACCGGCCTCATTGCACTGCCCCACAGTACTCACGAATGCGCCAATCTTCGTTCGGCAGCCATCGACGAACAGGCCATAGATCAGCTCTTACAGGCAGAGGTAGATCGAGACTATGTAATAGGCCCTTTCACTTGCCCCCCTTTCAGCACATGGAGAGTCAGCCCTATTGGGCTTGTCAAGGGCAAATTCTCTAATAAATTGCGTTTGGTGTACGACTTGTCTGCGCCTCATTCTTCGCACATACCCAGTCTCAATTCCCTGATCCCCTCCGAAGAGTTTTCCCTAAAATACTCCTCCGTGGACATGGCAATACAAGCGATCATCAAAGCAGGCACAGGTGCCTGGCTCTCCAAAGCCGACATCTCGGATGCTTTCAAGCTCCTGCCCATCCACCCATCCCTTTGGTGCTGGCATGGCATCAAATGGAAGGAAGCGTATTATTTTGCTACGAAACTCACCTTCGGTTCGAAGAGTAGCCCGTGGCTCTTCGACACGTTCGCACAGTCCCTCGTTTGGATACTATTACACAAGGGCCAATGCCATGAAGTCATCCATTACCTGGATGACTTCCTACTGATAGAACCGCCCAACAAGCCCCCAGGAGATCTCGACAAACAGAGTAATTTTTGGAAACCTCAACGTTCCTATCGCCGAGCACAAAGTCGATGGTCCAGCAAACATCATCACCTTTCTCGGGGTCAACTTGGATACCTGCGCAATGCAGGCCAGTCTCCCCCCCCCCGACAAATTAACACGCATTAGGGCAGTCCTTCACGAGTTTACACACACCAAGGGCTGTACCAAAAAACAGTTGCAGTCTCTCCTGGGTATGCTCAACTTCGCTATGCGAATTATCCCACAAGGCCGCACATTCGTATCACGCCTACTTAGATTTCTGTCAGAAACTCAAGACCCTGATCAGATTTTGAAATTAGACTCCGCAGCTATAGCGGACCTATCAATGTGGGAGGAATTCTTGTCCGCCTGGAATGGCATATCTCTATTCATACCTATGGTTTTGATCCATTCACCCCAGGTAGTGACTGACGCTGCAGCCTCCACAGGTTTCGCGGCAATTTTTGGCCATCATTGGTTTTCAGGACCCTGGCCTCAACAGATACTATTGATACCCGGCTTTTCCCAAACATCTGCCCTGTTTGAGCTTTATCCCATAGTGGCAGCCGCACAACTCTGGGGCCACCACTGGACAGGACAAACCGTAGTTTTCACCACTGACAACCAGGCCACGGCAGACATCATCAACAGAGGCAGGTCCAAGTCCCTAGCAGTCATGTCCTTCCTGCGCAGGTTGGTTCAACTGTCTTTACAACATCAGTTCAACATACACTGTGAATTTATACCCGGCAGATACAACTCAGCAGCTGACGCACTATCACGTTTCAATTATCCCTCCTTTTTCAAACAGGTTCCCGATGCCGACCCAATGTCGGCCCCTATCCCCGTCTGGTCACAACTGACCCTGGATTAGTGCAACATCTACACGGAGCTACGCAACTCATAAATAATTCCCTCTCCCGCAACACACTCAAAGCCTACCAGACAGCTTGGAAGGCTTTCAACAAATTCCTCACGCCCTGCCGCAAAGAACCAACAGATATCAAACAGGTGCTGGCCTTCACGGCACACTGCCACACGCAGCTGGCCTTATCCTACAACACCATCCGGTTATACCTAGCCGGCATTCAACATTTCATGGCGCTTGAAGACCCGACGAAGTCGTCACTGTTCTCATCTCACGCTATACGAGCCATCCTAAGGGGAATACAGAAACAACAACCAGTCATCAGCACTAAGCGCTTGCCCATTACGGGGCCCATCTTCAGGGACATGTCAAACATACTGGCTACTTCGCCATTCGGTCTGCTCCCCAGCACGGTCTTACAAGCAGCCATATATTTAGCTTACTACGGGTTCTTGCGGCCTGGCGAATTCACCTCTAACAAACCCACAGACCTAGTACTATGCAGACGACACTTGCTTCGACACCAAGACCACTTTATCCTGCACCTCGAGGTCTCTAAAACCCAGCAAACGGGCTCGGGAGTGAACATCCACCTCTACAGAACCAACAGCTGGTGTCCAGTCGCTGTACTCAACCGACTCCTATCTCTCCTGCCTGAGCAACCAGACAGCAGTCCCCTTCTACCATTCCCAGTCAAACCCTTAAACGCCTCTCAGTTTGTGAGCCACATAAGGATACTTCTCCGCAATCTCCACCTTAACCCTAGTCAGTATTCCGGACACTCTTTCCGCATCGGAGCAGCCTCCGCGGCATCCCGCCACGGGGTGCCAGATCACATCATCAAAAGACTAGGCAGGTGGAAATCGGCCTGCTTCGCCCGGTACATCCCCAATCCACAAACAGAGATGGCACAGGCATTCTCCAAATTGGCTCAATAGTTACATAGTTACATAGTAGGTGAGGTTGAAAAAAGACACAAGTCCATCAAGTCCAACCTATGTGTGTGATTATGTGTCAGTATTACATTACATATCCCTGTATATTGCGGTCATTCAGGTGATTATCTAATAGTTTCTTGAAGCTATCAATGCTCCCCGCTGAGATAACTGAAAACCAAAAAAATTATAACCCTACCTGAATGTTTTTGCCCCCTTATTTTGGCATACCGGCCATTAGACCAAGGCACACTTTCAGGTCTATTTCATATGGTAAGTCCACACTTTCAGGTCTATTTCCGATGGTAAGTCTTATCTTTACTATAAGTGTTATCTATGTCCATATCGGACATAGGGCTCCGACCATAAGTAGGAAGGCCAGTATGGTGGCCTGAATTTATGGGAGGAGCCCGGGGGGTATTTAAGCAGCCCGCTCACCTGTGGTGCTTGTCGGTTTCCTGTGCGCGATACCCACCCTCCCATCCCCATTTCACAGCATTTCTCAACTATTCATTTCATTCATTTCTCTTACAGAATAATCATTTCTTAAACCAGGGTATGCCCCCTTATTTTGGCATACCGGCCATTAGACCAAGGCACACTTTCAGGTCTATTTCATATGGTAAGTCCACACTTTCAGGTCTATTTCCGATGGTAAGTCTTATCTTTACTATAAGTGTTATCTATGTCCATATCGGACATAGGGCTCCGACTAATATATATATATATATATATATATATATATATATATATATATATATATATATATATATATATATATATATATATATATATATATATAGTATTGATCTTGGTCTGTAGATCATGGGCCCCTAATAGCTGATCTGAGCTCCAGCGATAGCTGCCTGGAGTATGCATCACTAGGGTGAAAGTGGTGTTTGTATCATCCTGCTGTCTGCGCAGGTCAAGTCAGCTGTAGAATGGCAGTAGAAGAGAATAGAGACACTTATAATGTCAACCTTAATAATAATAAAACAATACTAAAACATTTCTTTTCCCCTGTAGAGGCAACATGAAATCTTATAAACGCATGGTGAACTATAATTAGAACTTCCCTACATTCTAGCTTTGTCAAAAGGTTCTGCAGGAATTATCCGTGCTCATTAGTTAAGGTGGCTTAAATGTATGTTTGGCACAACCTGGTGTAGCCTGGGTAAGCAATGCAGCCTCCAGGTTTCCGGTGTGAAATCGGGGTCAAGGGTCCCCAACCTAGGAGCTGTAGGGGAGCTCATTAGGGTACTCATTGTATGTTAAATTTGATTAGTGGCCAGGAAAAGAGCACAAAATGTTATTTTCCAGTGTGGATCATAAATGTCATCCTGCTATAATATGGGACACTGAAAACTCTGTGACCAGTATTGTGTGAACATATTATGCGCTGGCCAGGCCTAATAAGTGAGCCCTAGAGGTATACCTGCGCGGGCTTGCTGGAGTCCATAAGATGTATAGGGATGACCCCAGGTAATCAGAACAGATTTGCTGGGGATTGAATGTGATATTACAGGGCCCGTGGTGGAAGCAAGTGTGGTAAGTGTAAATGTCAGAGGGGTCCTCTCAATACAAGAGTTCCCCTGGGCACGGTCACAGGGGAGTCCAGCAGGTCCTCAACAGGTCGTTAGTTAATTCTGCCTTACCCATACCTAGAGAGCGAGAAATAAAAAGGGTAACACAAAAAAAAAAATCCACTAAGGGGGTGAGGTATGCAGTCATGCCTTAAGCCCCTGTGCTTACATTTATGCAATATTGTTTAAGCTAGAAGTATAATCTGAGGCTGAGTCCAGTCTGTGCGTGACCTGTAGACCTGTAAACGGAAGGTGTTAAACATATAAACATCCTTTGCTGGTGCAACAAAGGGCAAACCTGTCCTTAACTCTGTTGGGTGGTTTGATAAAGTACTGCAGGGCACACTGCCTCAGAGAGATGGTGGGACCAAAGCATAGTCATCAGTTGTATGCATCGCTTACACCCGCAGGAAGCAGCAAAAGAGTCAGCACACCCGCACATGAGCGTTGGCATTCTATAGTGGATGTAACTACAACTGCAAGATATTGTCCATCATGCCAAAGGCAGGGGAAAAAAAACGCAACGGGAAAGGGAGCAGTCTTGTGCAGGCAGACCATGTGGGCTCAAGTTAGAGCACCAGAGGAAAAAAGCAAGGGGAAAATGTAAACAATGTCAAGAACTTAGCTGTGGTAATGGCGATCTTCTTTTCAGTTGCCAGGAGATTGTCCACGATACAGCCCGAGGTCCCGTCTGGCCCTTCTTGATTGCGGGGAATCAGTCGGTCTGTTGCCGTTGTAGGAGCTTCTGGTGGAAGCGTGAGACCTGGAGCCTGAGGCGGACCTTTGTCTGCGGTACCGGGTGTTTTGGGCTTCCATTGATTCTTCTCGTCGTTGTTCTCTGCTGGGCAGTTGGCAGCGGCGGAATTCAGCATACCGATTCGGAACCTCCATCACTGGGATGTCCAGGGTTTCACAGAAAGATTGTAGTTCCTCCGGTACTCGTAGTAATGCCGTGCGGCCTTGGTTGGTGGCAGAGAGGCCAAAGGGAAATTTCCACCTATAATGTATGCCCTTCACGTGCAGGGTATCCAGCAACGACTTTAGATCTCTCCTGTGTTGCAGCTTAATACCAGAGAGGTCCTGGTATATGTGGATGTCAGAGCCCCCATGTGAGAGTTGTATTCTATTTCTAGCTTTGCGGAGAATTTCTTCCTTTAGCATGTAGTCCACTATGCAGCACACCACATCTCTGGGGGGGTCAGACTCTCTCCCTTTGGGCCTGAGAGCGCGATGAATACACTCCATTTCCACTGGTGTCTGCGTTGGTCTATCTAGTAGGTTATTAACTACTTGCCTACCAGACACTTACACTCCCTTCCTGCCCAAGCCATTTTTCAGCTTTCAGCGCTGTCGCAATTTCAATGACAATTGCGCGGTCGTGCTACACTGTACCCAAACAAATTTTTTATCATTTTCTTCACACAAATAGAGCTTTCTTTTGGTGTTATATATGTAGGGGTGGGGTAAACGTGGAATACTAATACTTCTACAGAGGCACCATCCCGTGAAGATATACAACTATGTTTCAAAAAATATATGGAACTAGATGGGACTTTAATTGTGCTTCTGAGAAGTGTAAATGAATGAAAAACAATTTATGAAAATATGCATAATTTTATTAAATATAAAAACAGTTGAAAATACGTTAGTTTTGTACGATTAAGTTAGGATTCAGGGTGTGCAGATCCCCAACATTAAACAGAGATGTGGCCTACGCATTTCACAGACAGTGCCACTTCGTCAGGGCCTTGAAGATAGCACAGTATGACATTGTGTGAATTCTACAGATAAAACATCAGTTAGTACTACATACATGATATAATTGCATAGATAAAAATTGAGTACAAAATGTATACAGGCATTCATACATAGATTTTTACATGAGTATGTCATTATATATGTTTAACAATAAAACGTGAATATTTGTGAGACATTGAACAGATAAATACAGCTGCATTTTCAAACCATTGGGGATATGTAGTGATGCTTGTCACACGTGAGGTTGAAGAAGCAAAAAGTCAATTTCATGTTGTTAAATGTCTAGACATGTGACACTATAATGTAGAATTATATAAAAAAAATAAAAATAAAAAAATGTATGTATATGTAGATTGTGGTGCTTTATAAAAGCATGTCTCCCACTCACCCGGAAACTGTAAGCGGACACCGGCTCAGCGGGGGAAGGTTAGGCCTGGGTGCTCGTGGGAATTCTTCACCCCACCACTCCTCAACCGAGAGGAAAGGGTAGGCCCCCATACATGCAGATGAAAAAGTATTGTAAGCCAAAAAAGAGGGCCTCCAAAGGTGGAGGTATCTAAAGTGACTAAAACACAGAAGGAAAAAGGGAATCGGAATAAGTGTGTGGGGAGTAGCAGGAGAAAGGAGAGAGAAAAAGGGGAGAAAGAGAGAAGAAAATAAATAGGTGAAACAAAAACAATGAGGGAGTGGGGAAGAGAGAAGGGGGGGGGGGGGGGGATGAGGGAAGAGAGGAAATGGGGGACAGGGGAAGGAAGAATGGAACTGTCTGGTACTATGACGAACTGTGGTTTTTGTCAGACCAGAGTGAACCCAGGCCATCACTATCAACACTTCCTTCCACTCTTCCTTCCACCTCAGATGAGGCTTCAGACGCACAACCTGGGTCTTCCTCCCAGGAAGATGTGTAGGAGCCCAGCTTGAGCCTGGTATAGCATTGTTCAACACTGTATTTTTTGTCAAAAATGTAATTATGTTAACTAGATGCTATTACTGATCACTAATTTCTGATTTAACAAAGTGGTTTACATATCAATAGACAGTAGTAGCCAAAAATGATTGGGACAATAATGAAAAATGCTGGGGTCAGAATGATAGTCTTTTCTATTTTTTAACATTCGATTTGCAACAGCGTAAGTAAAACCTTGGACAGAGGGGTGGAAGTGGTATATTTGGATTTTGCAAAAGCGTTCGACATAGTTCCTCACACGCGGCTCATGTGTAAGGTAAAGTCTACAGGCTTTAAAATATCAGTTTGTACATGGATAGAAAACTGGCTAAAAGACAGAATTCAGAGAGTAGTGGTTAATGATTCTTATGCTCTGTACACACGGTCGTATTTTCCGACGGAAAATGTGTGATAGGACCTTGTCGGAAATTCCAACCGTGTGTAGGCTCCATCACACATTTTCCATCGGATTTTCCGACACACAAAGTTTGAGAGCAGGATATAAAATTTTCCGACAACAAAATCCGTTGTGGGAAATTCCAATCGTGTGTACACAAATCAGACAAAGTGCCACGCATGCTCAGAATAAATAAAGAGATGAAAACTATTGGCCACTGCCCCGTTTATAGTCCCGACGTACGTGTTTTACTTCACCGCGTTTAGAACGATCGGATTTTCTGACAACTTTGTGTGACCGTGTGTATGCAAGACAAGTTTGAGCCAACATCTGTCGGAAAAAATCCTAGGATTTTGTTGTCGGAATGTCCGAACAAAGTTCGACCGTGTGTACGGGGCATAACTCTGAATGGTCTAAGGTTATCAGTGGTGTACTCCAAGGTCCAGTGCTGGGACCCTTAATTTTTAATACCTTTTATAAATGATATTGGGTCTGGGATCAAAAGTAACATTTCTGTCTTTGCACACCAAGCTATGCAGTGGAATAATGTCCTTTACAGGATGTCTCCAATTTACAAGCCAACCTCGATGCACTGTCTAATTGGGCGACTATGTGGCAGATGAAGTTTAATGTTGAGAAATGTAACGTTATGCACTTGGGGGCTAAGAATATGCATGCATCATATATGCTAGGGGGAGTACAACTGGAGGAATCCGTGGTGGAGAAGGATCTGGGGGTTTTGGTAGATCATAAGCTCAATAATAGCATGCAATGCCAAGCTGCGGTTTCCAAAGCGAGCAAAGTCCTTTCTTGTATTAAGAGAGGTATGGGCTCCAGAGAGAGAGATATAATTTTGCCCCTGTTCAAATCATTAGTAGGACCTCATCTGGAATATGCAGTTCAGTTTTGGACACCAGTTCTCAAAAAGGATATCGGGGAACTGGAGAAAATGCAGAGAAGGGCAAAAAACTGATAAGAGGCACGGAGGAGCTCAGCTATGAGGAAAGATTAGAGGAACTGAATTTATTCACTCTTGAGAAAAGGAGAATAAGGGGGGATATGATCAACATGTTCAAATATATAAGGGGTCCATATAGCGAACTTGGTGTTGAGTTATTCTCTTTACAGTCAACCCAGAGGACACGGGGGCACTCTTTACGTCTAGAGGAAAAGAGATTTCATCTCCAAATATGGAAAGGTTTCTTCACAGTAAGAGCTGTGAAAATGTGGAATAGACTCCCGCCAGAGGTGGTTCTGGCCAGCTCAGTAGATTGCTTTAAGAAAGGCCTGGATACTTTCCTAAATGTACATAATATAACTGGGTACTAACATTTATAGGTAAAGTTGATCCAGGGAAAATCCGATTGCCTCTTGTGGGGTCAGGAAGGAATTTTTCCCCCTGCTGTAGCAAATTGGAGCATGCTCTGCTGGGTTTTTTTGCCTTCCTTTGGATCAACTATGGGTATAAAATTGGGTATATTGGATTATACGGTGTTTTTTTATTTGATTTATTTATTGTTTTTAAGGTTGAACTGGATGGACTTGTTTTAACCTGACTAACTATGTAACTATGTAACAGTCATGGGCTCAAAATTGTGTGTGATTGATGACCAAAAAAATAAAACTATTTCCCATTTTCATACACAGGAAAGTCTCAGCCAGGAGGAGGCCAGGGAAAGTGGCAGCCAGGAGGTGGCCAGGGAAAGTGGCAGCCAGAAGGTGGCGGGGGAAAGTGGCAGCCAGGAGGTGGCCCGGGCCCAGTAACCTGACCGAATCGCAGGTTCCTCCCCTCCGCCTTCCAACAAAAAGGCCCAGGAAGGGGAGTAACGTGTAGGAGTCAGCACTTGGTTTGATTGGTCAGGCTACTGCGGTCCTCAAAAAACACCCCTAATGTCCAGGAGGCCTTTGCGTGTATGACGGCCAGTAAGATGCAGGAAATGGAGGTGGGCCAACGCCTCATCAGTGAGGAGCTCATATTTCAGGTCCTAAATAAGGGGTTGAGGGGCGAACTCACCTAGAAAAGTCACATATGTGAGCTCGATCATACGCCTCCTCCGCCTCCTGCCACAACTCCAACACCACAGCCACAGCCTTGAGGGAAGCGTGCAAGGAAGTCTTGAGAGTGATGGCCTGGGTTCGGTCTGGTCTGGCAAAAGACGCAGGCTGTTGTAAGACCACAGGCTCGGGACATATATGTCATCTGTTGCTGCTCCCGATCTCTAGGAGTCCTGGACTGTTTTGTGCTCCCTATTAAATGGATTTCTTAGGTCACCAATTTGGCCTTTCAAATAATTGATGTCTGCCCTGGGGTACAAAGGCTTCGCCAATTTCAACAGTTTATCCAGCGTTGCCTTCCTCTTTAATTTGTTATGACCTCTAATAAATTTCTTTTTTTTTTTTTTTTTTAAATCCTTGGCTATGTGTTTTACTTCAAAAATGACAGTTTGTGAATAGGCAGGTACATTTCAAAAATACAATGTCAAATTAACAAGGGACACCAACACCAACCAACCTCTTTGAGGTTAAAAAATACAAGATAATAATGGTGTTGTGGTAACTTGACACAAAGCGACAAAAAATATTATCGAGATCACTAGAAAAAAAAAAATCAGGAGATCTAGATAAAAAAAAAGTAGATCACTATAAAAAAAAATTATAAACATTATTCTGGAGATCTGGTGAAAAAAAAAATAAAGATTATTCAGGAGATCACGAGAAATAATAAAGAAATCAGTTTGTCAGAACTCTGTGTGAATATCAGCAGCAAAACAACTTCATTATTCTAGCATTATAAAGAAGAAGAGAATGCGCTGTATTGAAATATTTAAAAATTTGCAGCGTGACGAATGTGCTATCTCCATTACGAACGCTAGTTTTACCAGACCGAACACTTCCGTCTTGTACTTGATTCTGAGTATGCGTGGAATTTTGTGTGTCGGACTTGTGTACACACTATTGGAATTTCCGACAACAAAGTTTTTTGTCGAATATTTGAGAACCTGCTCTCAAACAGTTGTCGGAAATTCCAACAGCAAATGTCCGTTGGAGCATACACATGGTCGGAATTTCCGACAACACTCTCACATCGAACATTTCCTGTTGGAAATTCCGATCAGCTGTACACGGTATTACATTGCTGTTCATTGTATTTTTGGACCCTTTTTTCAGGATGTCTCTTTTTAATAAATGGTATTTTTTATTTTATTTTTTAAAATCTCTTTATATTACTTATGTATTATGGTTGACACAATAGGGGTTATTCACTAAAGGCAAAACAAGTGCACTTGGAAGTGCAGTCACTGTAGATTCGAGGGGGACATGCAAGGAAAATAAAAAACAGCATTTAGCTTGCACATGATTGGATGATAAAATTAGCGGAGCTTCTCCTCATTTCAGATCTACCCCTCAGATTTACAGTGACTGCACTTCCAAGTGCACTTTCAGTGCACTTGTAGTGCAAAGTGGATTTGCCTTTTGTAAATAACCCCCAATATGTATTATTTATTTGTGTTAGTGCTGGCATACTCGCCACTCCCAAGAGGGGATCGTCTTTCGTATATTTATCCATAAGGGATGATGGCACTGTGCAATATGTAACCAGCTCTCTATGGGGGTTATTTACTAAAGGCAAATCCTCTTTGCACTACAAGTGCAAACTAGAAGTGCAAAGTGCACTTGAAATTGCTCTGAAAGTGCACTTGGAAGCGCGGTCGCTGTAGATCCGAGGGGGACATGCAAGGAAAATTAAAAAAACAGCATTTTAGCTTGCACATGATTGGATAATAAAATCAACAGAGCTTCCTCTCATTTCAGATCTACCCCTCAGAATTACAGCGACTGCACTTCCAAGTGCACACAGCATGGCAGGTCAGGAAAGGGTGTGGTTGAGCGAGCACCCCCCCTGAATCTACCAGGCTGCATGACCTCAACATGGCGGGGGTGGGTGCTTTGGGGCAGGTGGGGCCCTGAACCACCACCCCAAAGCACCTTGTCCCCATGTTGATGAGGGCAAGGACCCTTGTTAAAGAGGGCTTCCAGATTTCAAAAAGCCCCCTGCCCACAGACCCCGACAACCAATGGACAGGGTTGTCGGGGTCTGCAGACAGGGGGCTTATCGGAATCTGGAAGCCCTCTTTAACAAGGGGGCCCCCAGATCCCGGCCCCCCACCCTATGTGAATGAGTATGGGGTAACCATTCAACTAAAAAAAAGGTCAAAAATAAAACACATTACATATATTGTTAAAGTAATTTATTAAGGCAGCTCCGTCGTCTCTTCCGATCTCTTCTCCCTTCTCTGGCTCTTCTGCCTACTCCGCTGACGTCTTCTGCCTCTGCCAGTTCTTCTCCCCTCTCCGGATTTTCTCCGATGTCTTCTAGCCCTCTCTGGTTCTTCTCCCTCTGGCCACTGTTTTCTGCCTCTGATAGGTCTTCCTCACTGTCTTCTACCTCTGTTCTTCCTCCGATGTTGACTCAACACTCTCTCTTGCTCTAATTCTGGGTGCGCAGTGTGCCACTACTTATATTGGCATGGGGTTGGGTCACCAGGTGATGTCATCTGGAGGCCCCGTCCCTTATGACGTCACCACCCAGGGCATTATGAGGCAGTGACGCCATAAGGGGTGGGCCTCCGGTGACTCCGCCCCATGCCTTTATAAATAGTGGCACACTGCGGACCCAGCATTAGTGCAGGAGCGCTCTCTTGTCCCCACCCCCTTTCCTGACCTACCGGGCTGTGTGCTCGGATAAGGGTCTGGTATGAATTTTGGGGGGGACCCCTACGCCGTTTTTTCGGCTTGGGGGGGTTCCCCTGAAAATTTATACCAGACCGAAGTGCCTGGTATGCTCTTGGAGGGGGAACCCATGCCGTTTTTTTTTATTTTTGGCGTGGAGTTCCCCTTCAAGATCCTCAGAGCAAAAGTTGCATGTCAAAGTCGGGTCAGTTAAGATGGCGATCCGACTTTGATTCAACTTTAGTGATAATCAATGGGCTGAAGTAGGATCAAAGTTGGACCAAAGTAGTGCAGGGAGCATTTTCAAAGTCGGACCAGCTTGTGTCAGACCGGTTAAGACAGCTCCAATAGGGAAACATTGATTTTCACACGTTATGCGTCATGAACTCCCAATGTCGGAGCGTTTGTTGTACCAGTGTGAACCCGACCTAATGACAGGACTATATAATGAGTTTGGTCAGAAGGAACAGAAGGACTCAGATCTTTCCCTTCTCTTCTCTAAACTAAATAAAACCATTGCGAAAAAAGTTTGTTCTATTGGCACATACAATCTTTGAAAAATTACATCAAGGAAAACATTAATCCCTTTGGACTTTGTGTCCAAATTTTTCCTTACCTTGGGTAATTTGAGCCAAACAATTAAGGATGAATGGTAAAGTGAGGCCCGGAATGGAAGAGACTGAAAGGAGTGAGTGTAGGGCCGGGCATGACAGTGTGTCTAAGGGAGGATACATAAGGGGTTAAGGTGGAAAAGATGTAATGGGTGTGTAGAGAGGGGAGGATAAGAGAGAAGTTTAGTTGGGGGGAGTGGCTATATTTAAGGGAGAGGCTGAGCCAGGTGGGCAATGTGAAGAAGAAGTTGAAGGAGGAGGCAGTTTTTCACTGCTCCTCCACAATGGCCGACATCGACATAATTCTAGCACGATTGAGAGTGGCAGCAGCGAATAAGGGACCAGAATCGCTCCACAGCCAGGTCACGGCCCTCATTGAGGATGAGGCAGGTGGGTCTGCACCACGTGAGGCGTCCCCTCGCGTGGAGGTCGCGGCCTCCGGCGCACTTCTCCCCAGGGCCTCCATCTCGGTCCGTTCACCTTCCCAGAAGCCCGCTGGAGAACCGATTGGCTCCTCCAGCAAAAAGGGTGCAACAACATGCCACAGCAGGGCCCGGGCAGTCCGCACGCTGCCGACCTAACTCAGTGGGCGGGGCCACGGGGGCCATCATGGCGCCGCTTTCCCACCCGGGAATCGCGGGACACTAAGAATGGTGCCATTCTCCACAGTTACCACCGATCCGAGGGGGGAGACGAGGAAGGAAAGAGTGCCGGGCAAAACCACAGGAGTGGGGATAAGAAAGGCCGGCAATGCCACGAGTGGGCGGGGCCTATCTGAGTGGCGTGCAGCGGGGCAAGATGGCAGAGGAGGACACAGGCAGGTCGGCCAGGCAACAGCCAGCTCTGTACAGCGAGGCCATGCAGCAGGGGGCGGTGCTTCGGGGGAGGGACATGCCCCACAATGCCAGAGTGCCACGGCCTACGGGGCCACTTCACCCGGGGGCTAACAATGCCACCTGACGCAGAACAAGAGAGAGGTCAGAAGGGGAGGTGTCGCAGGATGAGGAACCACAAGAACCAGTGCGGGAGACCAGCGCGGCGGCTGTAAGCTCGGTAAGTCCACTAATAATTTGTCATTGTCTGATGCATTGATTTGTTAGGGGTTGTAAAAGCAGGTACAGCAGGGTCAGCTGCCCCTCTGGCGTGGTCAACAGGGGAGGCACCGGATCAGCAACTGGCGGAGAATAGGCCCGCCAGTTCAGGGTCCGGGCACAGTTGAAAGGATTTGTTGGAGGGCCTGCGGGCCTTGGTAGGCAGATTTGAATGGGGTAGCCCCCACAAGTGGCCCCATGGGCAGTATCGGCAAGTGGGACAGCGGATGGGGAGCTTGGGGTATCTGGTGCCGCGGCATCCCCGGCAACGCCGCCCCCAGGCTGACAGGGGCAGGAGCTGTCACCTAGAATGCAGGTGAAAAAGGGGTCACAGAGACGGCGAGGAGGACAGATCTGGTAAGGATTGCGGATGCGGCAAAGTGTGAGGTGTGCGTGTGTTTCGAAGGTCTGCTGGGAGCACATTTTAATACAGGAGGTCCAGGATAAGCTTTGCAAGGGCGAGTATAAGGAGATTTTCTCGCTACTGCCATTGGAAAAATTTAACTTGGATAGGGTGAAACCTGATGACTCCAAGAAGGAGGATGAGGAGAGGAGGAGGTACAGGTTGATCCCATGTACATTTGTTAATTGGCTACAAGAGTTTGCCATTATGGTGAGCGTTATTGGTGAGAAGAACCCCGAGCATTGCGTTGTATGGATGCTATCGGAGAGGCACACAGGGTATACGGCGGTTCTGCTTGGCTTAGATATGATGAGCAGTTCCGACAGCGCAGAGCGGTTCACCCGTCTCTTCGCTGGGACAAAGATATTAGCCTCTGGATGTGGCTTATGTCGTCGGCGAGGGCCCCGCCTCGGTTAATTCAGGAGAGGGGCCGGGGGTACACATTCCTCAGGGCTGCCGGCCGGAAAAAAGCGAGGGATGTGTTGGCAGTACAATGAGGACTCTTGTAAGTTCGGGGGGGTCCTGCAAGTTTAAGCACGAGTGTTCAGGGTGTGGGGGAGCCCATACATTGTCAAGGTGCTTCAAGACAGGGAAGCGTACTGGCGAGCCTGCTCACAAAAGGGACAATGCCGATGAGGGGGGAAACGATGTAGCCTTTTCTAAGTAGGTATCCGGATAGGGAAGCGGCTATGTTACTGGCTTTGGGGTTTTGGACGGCTTTAAGAGCCCGTGTTCATTGGCGTTCATTCCGCCGATGGCAAGGAATCTAAAATCTGCATTACAGCATCCGGGGGTGGTGGGGGAGAAATTGGCAAGAGAGGTGGCCATGGGTCGCATGGGGGGGCCGTTTGCAAAAAGCCTTTGCAGGATCTGGTGGTTGCACCATTGGGGTGGTGCCCAAGAAGGAACTAAACAAGTTCCACCTTATTCATCACTTATGCTTTCCAAAAGGGGGTTCTATCAATGATTTTATTGACCCTGAGGCATGCACAGTGTCCTACACTTCATTTGATGCGACAGTCAGGTGGGTTAGGCGCTATGGACAGGGCGCGCTTTTGGCAAAGGCAGACATAGAATGTGCGTTCCGCTTGCTTCCGGTGCATCCGGATAGTTTCCGGCTGCTGGGATGCTGCTGGCAGGAGCAATTTTACGTGGACCGATGCTTGCCCATGGGTTGCTCCATTTCCTGTGCCATGTTTGAGGTGTCCAGTTCTTTTCTGGAGTGGGTAGTTAGGGATGTGTCGGGCCTGGATTCAGTCATACATTATTTGGATGACTTCCTTTGCAGTGGCCCCCCTGCCTTCAGTGTGTGTGCGATTTAATTCTCTACGTTGCAGCACATCGCAGGCAGGTTTGGAGTGCCATTGGCAGCCGAAGAAACTGAAGGGCCGATGATGGAACTTGAGGACCTACAGAAAGAATTTCGGAAGATCCACGGACTGCGAAAAGTACAGTTGAGGACTTTTCAGTCGTTGCTGGGTAAGTTGAATTTTGCCTGTAGGATCATCCCGATGGGGAGGATTTTTTGCAGACGGATGTCAGCAGCTACAGCGGGGGTTAAAGCCCCGACTCATTTTATTTGCCTGACCAGGGAACACAGGGAGGATTTGAAGGTATGGTATGAGTTTCTAGCTGCATACAACGGCAGATCATTGTGGTTGTCTGGCCCGGTGAGTAATTCTCATGTGGAATTGGTCACGGAAGCGGCGGGCTCCACGTGCTACAGTGCATTTTTCCAGGGGTGCTGGAGTGCGAAACCTTGGCCATAGTCCTGTGTGGAAGCGGGGTTCCTTCATAACCTGGTGCTATTGGAACTTTTTCCAGTGGCACTGGCTATGGAACTGTGGGGGGAGGCATGCCAGAACTTGAAATTGAGACTGAATTGTGACAACATGGGCAAGTGATCAATAGCATGTCAGCATCATCACAACTGGTCATAAGGCTTTTGCACCAGTTGGTGTTGAGGTGCTTGCGATTGAACATTTTTATCTATGCGGTGCAAATTCCGGGCGTTGACAACTTACTGGCTGACTCCTTGTCTTGATTTCAGTGGGACAAGTTCAGAGAGCTGGTTCCGGGCGCAGAGAAGGAAGGAGTTCCTTGCCTGGGTTGGATTTGGGAGCTGCCCTTGGAGTTGCCGCAGGATGGATCCAGCAGTCAGTAAGTGAGTCCACATGGGCAGCTTACACGAAGGTATGGAAAGAATGGTTGTTTCTGGTGCAGGAAGCAGGGGTTGGCACAGAGGGGTCAGAGGTAAGGTTATTTGTGTTGTATTTCGTGTCTAGGAACATGGAAAGTGGGGAATCTGTCTCTTACATTGAGCGGAAGATGGCGGGCCTGTCATTCTTTTTTAAATTACTAGGGGGGGAAATTGGACAAAAGATTTTTGGGTGAGGCAGGCAATAAAAGGTTATCGTAAAGGGCACAAGAAAAAAGATGCGAGACTACCGGTCACTTTTGCGAATCTAAGGTCCATATGTGGGACGTTGAGTTCAGTGTGCACATCGAGTTATGAGGTTGTGCTTTTTACCGCAGCGTTCTTGCTGGCATTTTACGGGGAATTTCATATAGGGGTATTAGTGAGCCCATCGCAGTGTTTGGCGGGGGGACTGTTGGAGCAAGATGTGCGGGTGGACGTGAACAGGGTGTGTTTGCGGCTGCGTAGGTCCAAAACGGATCAGCAGGTAAAGAGGGGGATGTGTTGCTGTTCGCATTGCCGGGGTCCAAGGTATGCCCGGTGGAAGCGGTGTATGAATTTCTGCAGGTTAGAACAGCTGGGGAAGGGCCATCCCTGAGGCATGAGGACGAGTCCTTTTTGTCGAAGTTCCAGTCAGTTCATATCAGTATTCAGGAAATGTCTTACAAGGGCTGGATTGGATGGGATGGAATACGTTTCACACTCCTTCTGCATCGGGGCAGTTCCTGAAGCTGCCAGATGTGCGTTGGATGAGGTGGTGGTGCGAAGGATTGGGAGGTGGGAATCGCGGAGATTCCGTACCTACATAAGGCCTCAACTGGCAGTACAATTAAAAAAAGGGGGTGCATGCGGGTAGGATGGATTCGCAAGCTGTGATGTGGTAGTTTTTTAAAAGTATGTTGTTCTGGGTGATGCTACCTTAATGATTGTCATCTTTTCATTTCAGATGGAGGTTCCGTACGCCTCGTTTGGATCCTTGGTCACTCCTATGTTTGTTGGGGGGGCCAGGAGAGGAGATGCAAGACCGGGTGGCAGGCAATTGGGTATTTCAAGGAGGGAGGCTTATGTGCGCTGGTTAGGAATGCCCGGGATGCTGTGGGGCAGAGTAGTAGCAGAGGTACGCAAGGTTGAAACGACCACCTGATGTTTTATTGGTACATGCGGGGGGAATGATTTGTGGGTCCGACCGGTCAGGAACCTGATCGCGGACATCAAGTCCGATTTTGTACAGTTTCCCTAGCACTCTGCTGCTGTGGTCTGACATCGTCGCTCGGACGACATGGAGCAGGGCTAGGTCCGTGGCGCGAATTAATAAGACCCGCATCTGGATTAATAAAGTAGTGGGGAGGTTTGTTTCTCAGAATGGGGGTATGGTGATCAGGCACAGAGAGTTAGAGACGAATGTTGGTCTCTATTTGAGGAGTGATGGAGTTCACCTCTCTGATGTAGGAATTGACCTATGGTCTATGAGGTTACAGGAGGGGATCCAACGGGCCTTGCGGGTGTGGAGGTGCCTTCAAGTGTAAGCTTGTCACGCTTTCGGGCTGTGACTGTGTTTTCTGTTGGTCTCTGATGGTGGCAGTAAACGGAGGTGATGAAAAAGGGGTGGGGGGGCTCATTGGTAGTATGTGCCCCTCCGGTGTATTCCAGCAAAAAGGTTGATAGAATACTGTAATGCTTGCACGGCAGGAAGGGGGTTGTCTCTGATCGGTTACAGCTGGAGACCTATCGGGTTGGAAAAGGTCCCGCAGTGCATTGGTGGTATATGTGGTGGAATGTGGGTCGCCGTCAGAGACCATCAGACTGGGGTTAACAAGTTGTGTTATTGATGTTATATATATTTCTTATATACGGGGGGTCCCCGGGTTACAAACAAGTTAGGGACTGTAGATTTGTTCTTAAGTTAAATCTGTTTGTAAGTCGGAACAGGTACATTTTGCAAGTGTAGCTCCAGGCAAAAAAACTATTTTTCGCATAGCATAGGGAAGGGTTATCACCCCTGTAACATTTATTTTGCTGTCTGTGCCCCTGAATTCAGAAGATTCACCTCACTTTCTGTCCCAATGACAATTGGATTTTGAAAAATTTGGGTTGTTGTGGAAACAAGCCTTGGTGATAAATCAGTGGAGGTACCTTTTCCCCATAATAACTCTTACAGGAGTGAATTTCCCTTCCTAGGGGTAGATTTCCTCTCACTGCCTGTTGTCTCCCTCTGTTTGTAAGTAGGAGTCGTTTGTAAGTCAGATGTTTGTAACTAGGGGACCCCCTGTATACCGTATTTATAGGCGTATAACATGTGCCGGCGTATAACACACACCCCAAGTTTAGAAGGGAGTTTTAAGGAAAAAAACCTTACATTTAAATGCCCATCAAACAGCCAAGGACCGGGCGGGGGGGGGGGTCACGATTTTTCGTGGGCAATGGCTGGTGTTAGCGCTTCAATCATCTCAGCACCATGCTTGATATGGTGTCAGGGTGATTGAAGCGCATTATTTCTATTATTACATTGTAGTAATAAATGAAATGGTTTAACTCACCATAATGTAGAATCAGTGGGAGCCCTGAGTGCGTCACCTGCCACTAGGGATGAGCTTCGAGTTCGAGTCGAACTCATGTTCTACTCGAACATTGGCTGTTCGCAAGTTCGCCGAACAGCGAACAATTTGGGGTGTTCGCGGCAAATTCGAATGCCGCGGAACACCCTTTAAAAGTCTATGGGAGAAATCAAAAGTGCTAATTTTAAAGGCTTATATGCAAGTTATTGTCATAAAAAGTGTTTGGGGACCCGGGTCCTGCCCCAGGGGACATGGATCAATGCAAAAAAAAGTTTTAAAAACGGACGTTTTTTCAGGAGCAGTGATTTTATTAATGCTTAAAGTCAAACAATAAAAGTGTAATATCCCTTTAAATTTCGTACCTGGGGGGTGTCTATAGTATGCCTGTAAAGGGGCGCATGTTTCCTGTGTTTAGAACAGTCTGACAGCAAAATGACATTTGGAAGGAAAAAACTCATTTAAAACTACCCACAGCTATTGCATTGCCGACAATACACATAGAAGTTCATTGATAAAAACTGCATGGGAATTCCCCACAGGGCAACCCCGAACCAAAAAAAAAAAAAAAATGATGTGGGGGTCCCCCTAAATTCCATACAAGGCCCTTCAGGTCTGGTATGGATATTAAGGGGAACCCCAGCCAAAATTTTAAAAAAAAATTGACGTGGGGTTCCCCCTAAATTCCATACCAGACCCTTCAGGTCTGGTATGGATTTTAAGGGGAACCCCGCGCCAAAAAAAAAAAAACGGCGTGGGGTCCCCCCAAAAATCCATACCAGACCCTTATCCGAGCACGCAACCTGGCAGGCCGCAGGAAAAGAGGGGGGGGACGAGAGTGCGGCCCCCCCCCTCCTGAACCGTACCAGGCCACATGCCCTCAACATTGGGAGGGTGCTTTGGGGTAGCCCCCCAAAACACCTTGTCCCCATGTTGATGAAGACAAGGGCCTCATCCCCACAACCCTGGCCGGTGGTTGTGGGGGTCTGCGGGCGGGGGGCTTATCGGAATCTGGAAGCCCCCTTTAACAAGGGGACCCCCAGATCCCGGCCCCCCCCTGTGTGAAATGGTAAGGGGGTACTTACCCCTACCATTTCACTAAAAAACTGTCAAAAATGTTAAAAATGACAAGAGACAGTTTTTGACAATTCCTTTATTTAAATGCTTCTTCTTTCTTCCTTCATCTTCTTCTTCTTCTTCTTCTGGTTCTTCTGGCTCTTCTGGTTCTTCCTCCGGCGTTCTCGTCCAGCATCTTCTCCGCGGCGTCTTCTATCTTCTTCTCCTCGGGCCGCTCCGCACCCATGGCATGAGGGGAGGCTCCCGCTCTTCTTATTTCTCCTTCCTCCTTCCTCCTTCCTCCTTCCTCCTTCCTCCTTCCTCCTTCCTCCTTTCTCCTTTCTCCTGCTGGCATGGAGGGAGGCTCCCGCTGTGTGACGGCGTCTCTTCGTCTGACGGTTCTAAAATAACGGGGGGCGGGGCCATCCGGTGACCCCGCCCCCCTCTGACGCACGGTGACTTGATGGGACTTCCCTGTGACGTCACGGGGAATGCCACAGGGAAGTCCCGTCATGTCACCGTGCGTCAGAGGGGGGCGGGGTCACCGGGTGGCCCCGCGTTATTTAAGAACCGTCAGACGAAGAGACGCCGTCACACAGCGGGAGCCTCCCACCATGCCAGCATGGCTGCGGAGCGGCCCGGAGAAGAAGGGAAGAAGGGAAGAAGGGTGAAGAAGGGTAGAAGGGTGAAGAAGAGAAGAGCGGGAGCCTCCCCTCATGCCATGGGTGCGGAGCGGCCCGAGGAGAAGAAGATAGAAGACGCCGCGGAGAAGATGCTGGACGAGAACGCCGGAGGAAGAACCAGAAGAGCCAGTAGAACCAGAAGAAGAAGAAGATGAAGGAAGAAAGAAGAAGCATTTAAATAAAGGAATTGTCAAAAACTGTCTCTTGTCATTTTTAACATTTTTGACAGTTTTTTAGTGAAATGGTAGGGGTAAGTACCCCCTTACCATTTCACACGGGGGGGGCCGGGATCTGGGGGTCCCCTTGTTAAAGGGGGCTTCCAGATTCCGATAAGCCCCCCGCCCGCAGACCCCCACAACCACCGGCCAGGGTTGTGGGGATGAGGCCCTTGTCTTCATCAACATGGGGACAAGGTGTTTTGGGGGGCTACCCCAAAGCACCCTCCCAATGTTGAGGGCATGTGGCCTGGTACAGTTCAGGAGGGGGGGGGCGCACTCTCGTCCCCCCCTCTTTTCCTGCGGCCTGCCAGGTTGCGTGCTCGGATAAGGGTCTGGTATGGATTTTTGGGGGGACCCCACGCCGTTTTTTTTTTTTTTTGGCGCGGGGTTCCCCTTAAAATCCATACCAGACCTGCAGGGTCTGGTATGGAATTTAGGGGGACTTCCACATTTTTTTTTTTTTTAAATTTTGGTTCGGGGTTGCCCTGTGGGGAATTCCCATGCCGTTTTTATCAATGAACTTCTATGTGTATTGTCGGCAATGCAATAGCCGCGGTAGTTTTAAATGTGTTTTTTCCTTCAAAATGTCATTTTGCTGTCAGACTGTTCTAAACACGGGAAACATGCGCCCCTTTACAGGCATACTATAGACACCCCCCAAATTTAAAGGGATATTACACTTTTATTGTTTGACTTTAAGCATTATTAAAATCACTAAAATCACTGCTCCTGAAAAAACGGCCGTTTTTAAAACTTTTTTTTGCATTGATTCATGTCCCCTGGGGGAGGACCCGGGTCCCCAAACACTTTTATTGACAATATCTTGCATATTAGCCTTTAAAATTAGCACTTTTGATTATTCATGTTCGTGTCCCATAGACTTTAACGGCGTTCGCGTGTTCGAACGAATTTTTTTCCTGTTCGCATGTTCTGGTGCGAACCGAACAGGGGGGTGTTCGGCTCATCCCTACCTGCCACTGTTGCCTGCTACCAGATGTGGATAGTCACTTGCCATGCTGCCTGCCACCAGATGCGGAATGTCACTTGCCACATCGCCTGCCACGCTTACTGCAACAAGATGTGGATTGTCACTTGCCACGTTGCCTGTCACCAGATGTGGAGTGAGTGGAGCACCCCTTGTGGTCTGTCAGGTAGACAGCTGAGGGGGTGAACTACAAGTCCCAGCACACCCCACCTGTACTCCCACACACAGCTCACCTGTCACTGATGACGTCATATCTCTGTGGGATCGCCCCTCTGGATGTCGCAGCTGTCTCCCTCCTCATGCTGCAGCCAGTCTCACCTGGCAGAGGGAAGGTCCGGGACTGCTCCGGCTGTCACTCTCTGGCTCCACCCTTCTGCTATTCCTGGTTAGCTGTCCGGGGGGCGGGCAGGCAATCTGCACCGCTGAACAGAATCTGTTTTCACACAGTGAGGAGCAACATGAGAGCGGTGATACGGGGCGGGCAGCATGAGATGATGTCATCTCTCTACTCCAGCAGCACCTCCGACACTGACACAGAGCACTGGCTTTGAGGGCGGAAGAGCGGTGATGCGGGGGGCAGAGAGAGATTATCTCTGCTTGTTCGCCCACTCGCTTCTTCCATCCACCCAGCGCTGTCTCTTACTGACGGCCCGCACTGGAGGCCCGGCTGCAGAAGCGCCACGGCCCAGTAGTGGGCCGGGGACCGGGGGTTGATGACCCCTGGGTTGGATTATAAGTAGGTAAGAGTGATAATAATATGGGGACATTTGGACTACACTGGTCATGGGTTAAAAGCACTAAATCAACAAACGATATCAACTCTAAATTGACCCCTCTAAAAAAAACATTAAAATGTCCCAGCTTACGAGAAAGAATTAAAGGACCACATAGAACATTTCACAAGAGGAATATTAACCCTTTCATGCCTAAGTATATTTCTGACATTTGTTGCTTACAAGTTAAAATCCGTATTTTTTTGCTAGAAAGTTACTTAGAACCCCCAAACATTATATATATATATATATATATATATATATATATATATATATATATATATATATATATATATATATATATATATATATATATATATATATATATATATATATATATATATATATATATATATATATATATTTTTTTTTTAGCACAGAATCTAGAGAATACAATGGCGATCCTTGCAATATTTTATGTCCCACTGTATTTGTGCAGTGGTCTTTGATACGCAATTTTTTGGTAAAAAAGACACTTTCATGAATTTAAAATAAACAGTAACGTTAGCCCAATTTTTTTGTATAATGTGAAAGATGATGTTATGTCGAGTAAATAGATACCTAACATGTCATGCTTTGAAATTGTGCACACACTTGTGGACTGGCGACAAACTACAATACCTAAAAATGTCCATAGGCGGCGCTTTAAAAAAAATGAATGGTTACCAGGTTAGCGTTACAGAGGAGGTCTGACAATCGCAGCAATACCTCACATGTGTGATTTGAACACAGTTTACAAATGCAGGCGCGACTTATGTGTGCGTTTTCTTTGCAGCGTGAGCTCGCGGGACGGGACGGGGGGGGGGGGGCACTTTAAAAAATAAAAAAAAAATTTCTTATTTTTTTACATTGTCACTTTAAAAAAAAAAAAATTGTATCACTTTTATTGCTGTCACAAGGAATTTAAACATCCCTTGTGACAGTAATAGATGGTGAAAGGTATTTTAAACGGCGCCATTGGCAGCCGAGTAAACCGGAAATGACGTCGCTTACGTGTTTACATAAAGAAGACTGGAACAAAGCCGTTTCCAGCTTCCTTCCAGTCTCACTCTGGCCATTGGAAGTGCCGGCTTATGGATCGGGTCACCAGGTGGGACGGGAGGCCCAGGAAGAGCGGCGGAAGGTGGCGGGGGGGACGTCCCCTCTCACTCCTTCGGGATAACAGTCGAGCGGCTTTTAGCCACATCGGTTGTTATCCCTGAAGAGCCGACCGCCCGCTCTAAAAAACGGTACCGAGATGATGCATGCAGCTGCATCCATCATTCAGTTAAAACCCCTTAAAGCAGAGGCCACATATGTACATACGGTGTACAGTCTAATTCTTCACATGCTTCATCTAACACTTCCACTTTTTCTCAAGGTCACTCCTGGCACAATCAGTCATGGAAGAATAAACAACATCCTCTAGGTGATGTGATATATGGACAAACGCACAAAATACTCACAATTGAACAACCTCTATTTGGTCACAACAGTGATGTATGGTGGTAGGCGATGCACACCTGGGTGAACTTTCATCTAGTTCTGTATCTCTCTCTAATGTATCTAACTTTCACACTTCCGCAGTATCTGTTACATCTTCTGTAGGTCTATCTAAAACCCAGCAAGCTGTTTTTTTAGTATAGCCAACCAAAACACTATGCACCCCCCAGGGACAATAGAATAAACCTATTGGGTAAGAACTCAATGAATGCAGAGATTGAGAACACTCTGAATATTGTTAATCTTTCCAGCCATGTCCAATCTGACGCAGAGATGGGGGTCCTCACAAAAGGTCTGAGCTTCTGCCTAGATGCAGATATTGACATCTTTGATAATATTAAGGATATACAGTTATTTGCACGGAAATTGACTCTCAAGACTGTTTTAAAAAAAATAATACTGGACAGACAACACAACATGCCGACTCCGACACGCTAAACACTTTGATGTCACTTTAGCAGAGAACAAATCCGTCGATCTTATTGATCACATTGTTTTGGAGCAGTTACTGTCTGAGAATATCACATGGTAAGCTATGCGCCGGTGGCCGTGTGACACAGGACATGGCCCCGTCCCCTCCCTGGATGGGGCCACACCACGTACCTATTGGCCAGGAGGTCTCTCTGGATCACCCCTGCCTTCCCAGCTGTGTCAGTACACACACCCCCCTCGGTGTAGTTGTTGATTGGTCCACAAACATTTGACTACCAATTAATATATTATGATTGGTGGGTTTTTAATACCACCAGGCCTTTTAAATTGCCAGTGTCAGTGTGAGTGTTTGCTGTTGTGCTTCAGATGCCATCCTTATCTGAGTGATCATGCACTAGGTAACTACAAGTCACCTTTGGATCGCCTTTATTGCTCACCGATCTCTCACCGGTATTTGGTTATCCCTCTGACGCAAAATACAGCTCACACTCTGTTTTCTCTCTCTACTTTTTACTCCCTTTTTACGCAGTCCTCTCTTTTGAGAGGGCTTGGACCTGATTTCTTAATCCCTATTCCTTGACTACCTGAGTGGGTGCATGGACAATCTATTAATCCCATATTAAATTCTCTCACCATTGTCCTAGTAAGATGTGTATATTTTCTTTTTTTTGTTTTAACTTTTTTATTTATAAATTTTTTTAACAACAAGAGCATCCGCTCATGACAGTCATTAATACATCACATAGGGGATGTTTACGAAAGGCATTACAAGTGCAAACTTCAAGTGCAAACTACAAGTGCAACGTGCACTTGAAATTGCACTGAAAGTGCACTTAGAAGTGCATTCGCTGTAGATCCGAGGGGGCATGCAAGGAAAATAAAAAAACAGCATTTTAGCTTGCACGTGATTGGATGATAAAATGAGCAGAGCTTCCCCTCATTTCAGTTCTACCCCTCAGATTTACAGCGACTGCACTTCCAAGTGCACTTTCAGTGCAATTTTAACTGCACTTTGCACTTGTAGTTTGCACTTGTAGTGCAAAGTGGATTTGCCTTTAGTAAATAACCCCCATAGTTCTTTTTATCATATTTTATAAGAATACGTATATCCTAAGGTAGTTAACAAAAGTATAAAGGTAACCAATTAACAAAATGATATCAAATTCAAGTTAGCAGGTCTTGTCTACCCGTAGGCGTAGACCAGTCAACTCGCTGTTATATACAATATAGAAGATGCAGTTTCTACTTCAACTATAATTTGAGGTGGGTAACTATAGAATTACAAGTTACAGTTTTTTAGATAGTTAGAAGCTCTAGGGTGGTCCATCCAAGGTTGCCATTTTTTTTTAACCCCTTGCCGACTGGCTCACGCCGATATACACTGGCAGAAGGGCACATACAGTCAGATTAACGTACCTGTACGTTGCCCTGTAAGAAGCGGTTTGTAGGCGCGCGCGTGCCGCGCACCGGCCGCGACCTCTGAGTGTAATCGTGGGTCCCGCGGACGTGATGTCCGCGGGGATACCCGCGATCATCTCACAGAGAGGAAGAACGGGAAATGCTAATGTAAACAAGCATTTCCTCGTTCTGCCTAGTGACAGGACACTGATCACAACTCCCTGTAACCGGGAGCAGTGATCAGTGTCCTGTCACACATAGCCTCCCCCACAGTTAGAATTACTCCCTAGGACACACTTAACCCCTACAGCGCCACCTAGTGGTTAACCCCTTCACTGCCAGTCACATTTACACAGTAATCAATGCATTTTTAATTACACTGGTCGCACAAAAAGTGTCCGATCTGTCCCATAATGTCGCAGTCATGATAAAAATTGCTGATCGCCGCCATTACTAGCAAAAAAAAATTATTAACAAAAATTCCATAAAACTATCCCCTATTTTGTAGATGCTATAACTTTTGCGCAAACCAATCAATCAAGGCTTATTGCTGTTTTTTTTACCAAAAATATGTAGAAGAATACGTATCGGCCCAAACTGAGGGAAAAAAAATTTTGTTATATATTTTTTGGGGATATTTATTATAGCAAAAGGTAAAAACTTATGCTATTTTTTTGTTTATAGCACAAAAAATAAAATCTGCAGAGGTGATCAAATACCACCAAAAGAAAGCTCTATTTGTGGGGAAAAAAAGGGGACTCCCAAACAATTTTGTCTGGGAGTCACGTCATACGACCGCGCAATTGTTAGTTAAAGCGACGCAGTGCCGAATCGCAAAATGTGCTCTGGTCTTTTGGGCAGCCAAATGGTCTGGGGCTTAAGTGGTTAAAGTTAGTGGTAGAGTAATTTTTTGTATGCCAACATCAGTTCATATTCTGCTTGAATATTCAATCTAACAATAACATTGGATACGTTTGGAACCTCAGAGGATTTCCATAAACTGGATATTGTAATTCTAGCTGCTATGAGTATATAGGCTACTATTGTTCTAAATATTATAGGGTATCTGTCAAGGTTTATTCCTAGAAGAGCCATGGCAGGAGTGAGATCAATCAGATTGCCAGTGAGATCCGCTATAAATGCTGAGACAGTTTTCCAGAAACTATGTGGATTTTTACAGCTCCAGAGGGTATGGTGAAGGCTTCCTATTTGGTAATTTCATCTCCAACAAACTGGTGAAGCTGAGGGATAAATCTTTGATAACCTATATGGCGTCAAATACCATCTATTTAGAATTTTTTGTGAGTTATCCCAGTCATCTGTACAAGAGGAAGCTTTCCTGATATTGCTTTCCTCCATTGGACTCCTGTGAAAGTCTGAGATGGATCTTTTTCCCAATTAAGCATATGGGGGTTTTTGAACTCTATGGGATATGTGGAAAGGAGGTCGTAAAATAATGATATACCTCTTACTCTCTGATCTTTATAGTTTGTTAGGTATTGCCAAATAGTATTAGGGATCATTATACTGTTATGGGAAATCAAGTTCTTTAGTCTAGAACATTTTTCTAATGTACCTGATACTAATTCTTTATATCTCAAAGGCAGGTCATTATAGAAGTTGTATCCCCGTGTAACCCATGCTTTTGATGAAATGCGGATTTTGCAGTAGTCTATTATTTTTACTGACATTTGTATTGTATCGTTATTGACCCAATTTTTAGTTTTGGATAAGATGTCTCCATGCTATCAGGGTGGCTTTAATACTGATTAGGTTAGGGATGTTGATTTTTTTAAGTAAGTAGCTAGCCATAGAAAGTGCGTACATATCGTGTCCTAGTGTTGCTTCTCTTTCAATATTTGTCCATAATTTATCTTCCAAAGAGGAAAACCAGTGTTTCATTTGGTCTATTAGTGAGGCGTAATAGTAATTTTTTACTTCTGGTAAACCCATTCCTCCTAATATTTTGTTGGAAGTCAGTATAGAAAATGCTACTCTGGGTTTTTTCCCATTCCAGATGAAGTTTTTTAGTTTCGTATTATTTGTGTGAAAAATTTATTGGGAATAACAGTAGGGAGGGAGTGGAAATAATATAATATTTTGGGTAGTGTTTGCATTTTAAAAGCTGCTATTTTCCCTACACATGTGAGTTATGTTTTCTGTATATTTTGAGGATCTTTTTGGATTATTTCTAGAAGTGAAATTATTTTCATATAATTTGGAGGGAGGGTAAGTAAGTTTAATCCCTAAATATGATAAAGATGTTTCATCCCAGTTAAATCCATATTTTCCATGCATATTCTTGATTTGGTCAGTAGTTACATTGGTAGTACGTGACTTTTTTTTTGATTAATTTTGTAGTAGGATACTTTGCCGTAGTGTTCTAGTATATTTTGTGCAACAGGTAATGATGTGTCTGGGTTAGTTAATGATAATATAATATTGTCTGCAAATAGTCCGATTTAGCGTTCACATTGTCCTATTTTTATGCCTTTAACCACTTAAGCCCGAGAGGATTTGGCTGCTCAACAACCAGAGCACTTTTTACAATTTGGCACTGCGCTGCTTTAACTGGTAATTGCACGGTCATGCAATGCTGTACCCAAACAAAATTTGCGTCCTTTTCTTCCCACAAATAGAGCTTTCTTTTGATGGTATTTGATTGCCTCTGAGATTTTTATTTTTTGCGATATAAATGGAAAAAGACCGAAAATTTTGAAAAAATAAATATATTTTCTATTTTCGTTATAAATTTTTTTTAATAAACTCCAATTTTAGTCATACATTTAGGCCAAAATGTATTCAGCCACATGTCTTTGGTAAAAAAAATGTAAATTAGCATATATTTATTGGTTTGCGCAAAAGTTATAGCGTCTACAAACTAGGATACATTTTCTGGAATTTACGCAGCTACCTATCTCATTTCTTGAGGTGCTAAAATGGCAGGGCAGTACAACCCCCCCCCCCCCCCCCAATGACCCCATTTTGGAAAGTAGACACCCCAAGGGAATTGCTGAGAGGCATGTTGAGCCCATTGAATATTTTTTTTTTTGTCACAAGTGATTGAAGAATGACAAAAAAAAAAATTACACAACGTTGTCACTAAATGATATATTGCTCACACATGCCATGGTTATATGTGGAATTACACTCAAAATACATTCTGCTGCTTCTCCTGAGTATGGGGATACCTCATGTGTGAGACTTTTTGGGAGCCTAGCCACGTACAGGACCCTGAAAACCAAACACTGCCTTCAGGATTTCTAAGGGTGTAAATTTTTTATTTCACTCCTCACTACTTATCACAGTTTTGAAGGCCATAAAATGCCAAGATAGCACAAAATCCCCCCAAATGACCCCATTTTGGAAAGTAGACACCCCAAGCTATTTCCTGAGAGGCATGTTGAGTCCATGGAATATTTTATATTTTGCCACAAGTTGCGGGAAAATAAAAAATCTTTTTTTTTGCACAAAATTGTCTCTAAATGATCTATTGCTCAAATATGTCATGGGCATGCTCGTAGCTTCCGGTTTCTTAGGACATACAGATGATTTGAGCCATTCTGGTCTATGATCAGCTCTATGGTCAACTGACGGAACCACAGGAATTCTCAGGTTTCCTGTTGGGACAGGAGAGCCCAAGAAAACCATGAAAGATGGAGGGAGGGAGGGGGGGGGACGTTCCCTCCCACTGCTTATAAAAGCAGTCTAGAGGCTAATTAGCCACTATGATTGCTTATACATGAAAGCCGACTGAAAATAATGATACCAAGATGATGCGCTGGCTGAAAAAAATGATACCAAGATGATACCTAAACCTGCAGGCATCATTCTGGTATAACCACTCAAAGTCCAGCAACATACCAGTATGTTGCTGGTCCTTGTTGGGCATAATTTGTAATGTTCTTTTTTTCATGCAGCCTGTGGGCTGAACAAAAAGAGATTGATTGGTGGGTATGTCCACCATTAGAATACCGCCCTTCATCCACCCACTTCTAATGATGGGCATACATTCACCATTTTCTTTTAACTGTGGTGGTGAAATCACCTCCTACAGCACAGTCGCTGATTTACGCATCGTGGGAGCGATCGCTGTTGCTGTCAAGATAAATAAATCAGTGCTGCAAATGAATGGTGTACCTGCTAAGCAAATGATGGTTAACAATAAAACAAAGTAACATTACAGTATAACAGTAATGCCCCGTACACGCAGTCGGACATTGATCGGACATTCCGACAACAAAATCCATGGATTTTTTCCGACGGATGTTGGCTCAAACTTGTTTTGCATAAACACGGTCGCACAAAGTTGTCAGAATTTCCAAACGCCAAGAACACGGTGACTTACACCACGTATGACGAGACTATAAAAGAGCAGTTCAGAACCAAGCGCAGCACCCTTTGGGCTCCTTTTGCTAATCTCGTGTTAGTAAAAGTTTGGTGAGAGACAATTTGCGCTTTTTCAGACTTGTAGTTTTCAGTTTGTTTTTCTGGTGTTCAGTTTGTGCTTGTGGGTTTGTATCCATTCTTCAGTGCGTGCAGCGAGTTACCATTGACTTGTCATTGTGTTCTTGTTCATTTGTTACTGATTTTCAGGTCGCTCTTCACAGGCTATTATTCAGTGCGTTCTGTTACTTCGTTCTGAGCAACCGACCGTTTTCTAGCCATGTTGCGTGAACGTACTCAACGTAGAGTTCGTGCTGTGTGGGGGCTTGGTGTTGGGGTCCTTACTTTGACACAAGCCCAGTCCATGAACAGGGCGAGGAGGAGTTCATGGACCAAGAATTGGTTGCTTTAGCGTGACCAGTTCTGTCACATGCCTTGGCTCCGTGAGATTCGTGAGAATAATCCTGATAATTTTAGGAACTTTCTCCGGATGACGGACCCCGTATTTCACCGTTTCTTGGCTTTGCTGATCCCCTATATCAGCAGGCAGGATACCTGCATGAGGCAAGCCATCACTCCGGAGCAGAGGCTAGTCGCCACCCTGCGGTACTTGGCGATGGGGAGAAGCCTGCAGGACCTCAAGTTCTCGACAGGCATCTCCCCCCAGGCTCTGGGGATCATTATCCCAGAGACCTGTTCTGCCATCATTCAGGTCCTGCAGAAGGAGTATATTAAGGAAAAATCTTTATCCTTTAATATCACATTTTATTGTATAGAATGTTTGCTAATGTATTGTATTTCTTTCCTCACTCCCTAATTACCATGATTGTAATATGCTGTGAATGTCCCCTTTGTCCTCATGCATGCTGGATTTTTGTTATTTTTTTTTGTCCTTCATACATATTTGCCTTCACTTACCTCCCCAGCATGCTCTCCTGGCCCTATATTCACCTTGTGTAGTCACCAGGGAGGAGCTGAACACACCCCCAGTTTGGTTCGCACCAGAACCTGCGAACGGACCGAAAATTTGCACGAACGTTAGAACCCCATTGATGTCTATGGGAATCGAACGTTTGAAATCAAAAGTGCTCATTTTAAAGGCTAATTTGCATGGTATTGTCCTAAAAAGGGTTTGGGGACCCGGGTTTTGCATCTATGCAAAAAAAACTTTTTAAAACGGATGTTTTTTCGGGAGAAGTGATTTTAATGATGCTTAAAGTAAAAACAAAAAAGTGAAATATTCCTTTAAATATCGTACCTGGGGGGTGTCTATAGTATGCCTGTAAAGTGCTTCCCGTGCTTAGAACAGTCCCTGCACAAAATGTAATTTTTAAAGGTAAAAAAGTCATTTAAAACTGCTTGCAGCTTCAATGTAATGTCGGGTCCTGGCAATATGGATGAAAATCAGTGAGACAAACGGCATGGGTACCCCCAAGTCCATTACCAGGCCCTTTGGGTCTTGTATGGATATTAAGGGGAACCCCGCACCCAAATTAAAAAAGGAAACAGCAGTATACAGGCTCTGTACTCTGAACGGCAGTATACAGGCGGTGCAAACAAGACAGGGACTGTAGGTTTGTTGTTAAATAGAATCTGTTTGTAATTTTGAACTGGTGCATTTTTAACGTGTTTAGCTCCAGCCAAAAAATCTATTTTAAGCTTTTTGGAAAACATAGGGAAGGGTTATCACCCCTGTGACATTTGTTTTGCTGTCTGTGCTCCTCTTCAGAAGATTTCACCTCACTTTTTGTCCCAATGACAAATGTTTTTTGAAAATTTGGGGTTTTTTGTGAAACAAGGATTGGTGATAAAGCATCAGTGGAAAGGAGAAATGTTTTTCCCATACTATCTCTTACAGGAGAGAATTTCCCTTCCTAGGGGTAGATTTCATCTCACTTCCTGTTGTCTCCTTCTGTTTGCAAGTAGGAGTCGTTTGTAAGTTGGATGTTTGAAAGTAGGGGCCTGCCCTATATACTCAGCAGAAATTTGGGCCTTAGGTGTTGTTGTGGCCACAACACTGTAATGCCCCGTACACACGGTCGGACATTGATCGGACATTTCGACAACAAAATCCTAGGATTTTTTCCGACGGATGTTGGCTCAAACTTGTCTTGCATACACACGGTCACACAAAGTTGTCAGAAAATCCGATCATTCTGAACGCAGTGACGTAAAACACGTACATCGGGACTATAAATGGGGCAGTAGCCATTAGCTTTCATCTCTTTATTTATTCTGAGCATGCACGGCACTTTGTGCATCGGATTTGTGTACACACGATCGGAAATTCCGACAACGGATTTTGTTGTCGGAAAATTTTATAGACTGTTCTCAAACTTTGTGTGTCAGAAAATCCGATGGAAAATGTGTGATGGAGCCTGTCAGAATTTCCGACAACAAGGTCCTATCACACAGTTTCCGTCGGAAACTGACCGTGTGTACGGGGCATAAGCCCTCACAGGGCCCTGCTGTGAAATATTAGATCAAGAATTGTAATTACATGCCCCTGTTAAACAGGGGCTGAAAAATTAGGCCTTAGGCACTGGTGCTGGTGCCACAACACTGCAACCCCTCACAGATACTCTAGTTGGAAAGCAAGAACAAGCCCTGCTGCAACGTAGTGCATCAAAAATTGTAATTACACGCCCCTATTAAACAGGGGCTGAAAAATTGGGCCTTAGGCACTGGTGGCGGCGCCCAGAACCAAAAATGTTCTTACAAGCTATCAGCGTGATCATTGAGGAGGAAGAGGATAATTACTCAGGATAGTAACTCAGCATCAGCATAGGCAGTCTTTGAAGGGATCTGAGATTTCAAAAAAATTATTCAGTTACATCAACATCAGGTGTTTTGTAGCTGGTGGTGATCCAAGACTGATTCATGAAGGTCAGTCGATTGACCGAGTCGGTGGACAGATGCACCCTGTGATCGGTTAAAAAGCCTCCAGCAGCACTGAATGTGTGTTCCGAAAGAACGCTGGATGCAGGACAGGCCAGTAGCTCAATTGCATACTGTGCAAGCTCTGGCCAGTGATCCATCCTCAAGACCCAGTAACCCAGAGGATTTTCAGTGGGAAAGATGTCCAAATCAGATCTTGCCCCTAGGTACTCCTGCACCATGTAAAACAGACGCTGGCGATGGTTGCTGGAACCGATCATACCTTGGGGCTGCGGACTAAAAAATTGTCTGAACGCATCAGTCAGACGGCCACCTTCTCCACCGCTCCTTTTTTGACTGACCGAAGCCTCAGCAACACGTTGTCCAGAAACACGAGTTTGTAACCTCCCAGTCTCTGGGAACGCGTTGCACAGACCTTTCTGCAAGGCCTCCCGAGGATGTTTCACCCTCTGCTCCCTCTGCGAGGGCAAGATAAGGTCCGCAACCTTACCCTTGTAACCTGGATCAAGGAGGGTTGCCAGCCAGTATTGGTCCTTCTCCTTGATACCACAAATATGAGGATCCTTACGCAGGCTTTGCAGGATTAGGGAGGCCATGCAGCGTAGGTTTGCTGAGGCATTCTGTCCAAAGTCCTCCTGGGTCACTAAGGACGACATGGTCTGCAGCCACCTCCTCCCAGCCACATACAAGTCCATGTGTTTCTTGGGACTGATCCCTTAAAGACTGCTGCTGATGCTGAGTGCCAGGCTTCACCTCCATACTGACACAATCTTCCTCCCCCTCCTCGTCCTCTTCCTGTGTGATCGGCGGGCACGAAGGAACACTGTTTGGATAAAGGGGACCTTGAGAGGTAAGGAAGTCCTCCTCTTCCTGCCTCTGTTCTGCCTCAAGTGCCCTGTCCATTATTCCATGCAGCATGTGCTCCAACAGGTGGACAAGGGGGACAGTGTCACTGATGCATGCACTGTCACTGCTCACCATCCTCGTGGCCTCCTCAAATGGTGACAGGACAGTGCATGCATCCCTGATCATGACCCACTGGCGTGGGGAAAAAAAACCAAGCTCCCCTGACCCAGTCCTAGTGCCATAGTCGCACAGTTACTCATTGATGGCCCTCTGCTGCGTGTGCAGCCCCTGCAGCATGGCCAACGTTGAGTTCCACCTGGTGGGCATGTCACAGATTAGGCGGTTCTTTGGCAGGTTAAATTCCTGGCACTGGCATTATATGACCGGCGGAAATGCACACAGACTTTCCTGGCCTGCCTCAGGACATCCTGTAAGCCCGGGTACCTGCCCAAGAACTGCTGCACCACCAAGTTAAGGACGTAAGCCAAACAGGGCACATGCGTCATTTGTCCCTGTCGGAGGGCAGAGAGGAGGTTGGTGCCATTGTCGCAAACCACCATTCCTGCCTTAAGTTGGCGTGGCGTCAACCACCTCTGAACCTGCCTCTGCAGAGCTGCCCCAGTGTGGCTCCTGTCCCCCAAGCACACCAGCTCAAGCACCGCAAGGCATCTTTTGGCCTGTATACTTGCGTAGCCCCTTGAACGGCTACAGAGCACCACTGGTTCTGAAGACAAAGCACAGGAAGAGGCCACGGAGAAAGAAGGAGAGGAGGGGGTGGAGGAAAGAGGTGTGTCACAATCATTAGTAGTGGCATTTTTTAAGGCGTGGTGGCGGAACAAACTCCAACACTACTGCACCTTGTCCGGCATCCTTCCCAGCTGCCAGCAGAGTCACCCAATGTGCGGTGAAAATTAGGTAACGTTCCTGTCCATGCCTGCTGGACCATGAGTCAGCGGTAATATGCACCTTACCGCTGACCACCCTGTCCAGCGAGGCATGGACATTGCCTTCCACATGCCGGTAGAGAGCCGGAATTGCTTTTTGTGAGAAAAAGTTGCGTTTGGGTACCTGCCACTGAGGAACCGCACATTCCACAAACTCATGGAAGGGGGCAGAGTCTACCAACTGAAAAGGCAGCAGTTGAAGTGCTAGCAATTTTGCCAAGTTGGCATTCAACTGTTGGGCATGTGGATGGCTAGGAACAAACTTCTTTCAGGGGTGCAGCAGCTGGGGCAGGGAAATTTGCCTGGTACAATCTGACGTCGGTGTACCGAAAGCAGATTGCCCACAAGTACTTGGCTGTGACACACCTAATTCTACACCTTCTTTCCTCTCAGTGCAGGTCTCAGAGAGGACTGAAGGTATAGTGGGGTTGGAGATCTCAGCTGATGAGGAGGAAGGAGAGGTCCTCTTTGTTCTGAGTCTTTTAGATACGCTTGCCAACGAATTGCATGGCAGGTCAACATATGTCTGGTCAAGCATGTGGTACCCAAGCGGGAGATGTTTTGGCCACGCGAGATACGCTTGAGACATATGTTGCAAATAGCAGCGGTGCGATCTGATGCACTCGTCCAAAGAACTTTTGGAATAATGCACAGAGACAGCAGCGCCCTGCACATGCGGAGCTTTGGGGTGTGATGCAGTCAGTGTGCTGCCCTTAGGCTGGCCCCTGGAGGTCATCCTGCCTCGTTGGTGATGTGCCTCCTCCTCCTCCTCCTCCACCTCCCAAGAAGGTGCCCAAGAAGGATTGCTGTCCTTGGGCACCCCTCTGTCCGTGCTCATGTTACTGCCTTCATCTAGCTCAGTATCATCATCAGAGCCTTCTAAACGCTGGGCATCCTCCTGGAGCATGTACCCAACACTGTGGTCAAACAGTTCGAGGGACTCCTCAGGAGGACATGGTGGGGCTAGGGAAGGAGTCACTTTTGCCATTGAGCCAAGGGAAGAGGCCGCGTTGGCAGCTGCTTTGCCAGACAAAGTACCCTGAGCATGGGTGAGAGAGGATGAGGATGATGAGGACGGCTTGGTCATCCACTCGACCAAGTCTTCCGCATGTTGTGGCTCAACACGCCCAGCTGTCGAAAAAAAGGTCAAGCGTGTCCCACGGCCACGTGCTGATGAGGATGCACCGTCTCCATGACCAGCACTGTTGCCTATTGATACTGCAGCTAGCAAAATCAACTGCCTGCCTGTAGTATGAGAACACCACCAACCTTCCACAGGTAGCTTTAGGTGAACACTGTGCAGAGCTCGCAAAAGAATAACTTGTAGCCTATTTAGCTGCCTGTGGTAGTGATAGGATCAGGAAAACACCACCAACCTTCTACAGGTAGCTTAAGGTGTACACTGTGCAGAGCTCGCAAAAAACTAACTTGTAGCTTATTTCGCTGCCTGCGATAGTGATAGGATCAGGAAAACACCACCGACCTTCTACAGGTAGCTTTAGTTGAACACTGTGCAGAGCTCGCAAAAAACTAACTTGTAGCTTATTTAGCTGCCTGCGGTAGTGATAGGATCAGGAAAACACCACCAACCTTCTACAGGTAGCTTTAGCTGAACACTGTGCAGAGCTCACACTACACTAACTTGTAGTTTTAGCTGAACACTGTGCAGAGGACACACTACCCTAACTTGTAGCTTTAGCTGAACACTGTGCAGAGGTCACACTAAACTAACTTGTAGCTTTGACTGAACACTGTGAGGAGAACGCACTACACTAACTGTAAATAGTCTAACTGCCTGACTGTGGTACTAATAGGATCAACAGAACACCAGCAATTTTCTTCAGGTATCTGTAAATACTGTAACAAGACAAGCCTGCCTGTCAGTAGCAAGATAACAGGAACGGATCTAGCTAAACTGAATACAATATATATATTTTTGCAACACCTGGGATGTGTGTGTGTATATATGTGTGTGTGTGTGTGTGTGTGTGTGTGTGTGTATATGTGTATATATGTGTATATATATATATGTATGTATGTATGTATGTATGTATGTATGTATGTATGTGTGTGTGTGTGTGTGTGTGTATATATATAACTGGCTGTCCTGCCTAATCTATCTAACTCAACTGAAATGACACTATCTCTCTCTAAGCACGCTGGAACACACTACACAGGGCCATCGTGCAGGTAGCCTTATATAGTGTGGATAGTGTGGGGCGTGTTCTAAACCCCCTGAGCCATAATTGGCCAAAGCCACCCTGACTTTGGCCAATTACAGATCTCCCTACTGACGGCGCTGTGATTGGTCATAGTGCATCCTTGGCCAATCATCAGCCAGCAATGCACTGCGATGCCGCAGTGAATTATGGGCCGTGATGCGCCACACGAATTTGGCGCGAACAGCCCATATCGTTTGCAATTCGACGAACGGTCGAACAGACGATGTTCGAGTCGAACATGGGTTTGACTCGAACACGAAGCTCATCAATAGTAGTCACTTAACAATGTATTTTGTCAGCTCCATAGTAGTGCTTTACTCTAAATACCCCCTAAAATGTGTAAAATTGTGATTTGTGCTTTAAATTCAGGCAGAGTGCCAGAGGTTTATTTTTTGGGTCCCAAAATCATTTGGAACCCTCCCTCCCCCCAACTTCTAACTCAGCTGATACCAATCCTCTATCTATCCTCAATCCTCTGTCTGCTGACTTTGCCAAACCCATACACACTATACCCACCTCTTTTGTGGTCATATTTATGGATGAATTCCCCAAAGCATGTAGTGCAAGGGCCTGCCTGAATACTTTCAAATGGTACTGTTTAAAGTTTTTTTGTATCCTAATATTATCTTGATAGGTAATAGCAGAATGTAAAAATTTGCTAAAATGTGTACAGAGTGTATTTATATCTTTGTATTGTGACACTTCTTACCTGTCCAGTGGGCTGCCAATAGTAAGTAAGGAGGGGCTGGCCAAAGTAACACACATTATTTATGCATTCAGCTCTCAATGAAGTGGAGAGGGTTACCTGTCTAAAACATCCCCCCCCCCCTAAAATTTTGAAAATGGCCCATGAGAGGGGAGGAATCTGATTGGTGGACCTTATACCTTTGTCTTTAAATACTCCCTAAAATAAATGTTATACTGATGTTATACTGATGTTGGCCAAGAATGTTTGTGTCTAATCTGCTTTCCATGTTTATGTGCAAAATGATTCATTTTTTATTCTTGTTTGACTCCACAGTTTCCTTACAACCCACAGGAATGGCAGACTGTGGCCTCCCACTTTGCCCAGCGGTGGGACTTTCCTAACTGCGGAGGGGCAATTGATGAGAAACACATCCAGATTGTCCCACCACCCAACTCGGGGTCATACTATTACAACTACAAGGGGTTCAATAGTATTGTGATATTGGCGGTGGTGTCGGCTACTTACAAGTTCCTGTATGTGGACGTGGGGAAGAATGGCCGGATGTCAGATGGTGGAGTCATCGCCCACACGGAGTTCTACAGGCATCTCCAGAATGGCAGCTTGGGCTTGCTACCTCCAGAAGACAATGCGGAAGGACTCCCATTCGTCTTCGTTGCAGATGAAGTGTTTGTGCTGGGGGACCATCTTAAGCGGCCATTCCCTTTGAGGACCCTCACCCCGGACCGGAGGGTTTTTAATTACCGGCTGGCCAGAGCTAGAAGAGTGGTGGAAAACACATTTGGAATAATGGCCAGCTGGTTCCGCCTATTTCTTACACCGATATACATGGCGGAATATAAATTCAATCACATCATCCTGGCTTGCTGTGTTCTCCACAACTTTTTAAGGAGAAATTCTGTGAACAATGCTGGCTGAGTTGGGCCTGAAGCCGGAATTATTAATCTCAATGAACCAACCCTGACGGCCCTTGAACCTGGCCGTCCTGGCTTGCCCCCCCAGAGTGCCCGCAAGGTCTATATAAGATACATAGAATACTTTGCGGTTAGGGGGGCCATCAATATGCCAGACAATGTCTGAGGCATTTTATAAAAAAATATTTTAAACTGAACAAATATTTGCTTAGATTTACTGCTTGTCTTTCTTTTAGCTGACCCTGACAAAAATTTGGGGAGTCCTGAAAATGGGGTGATTGTGTAAAATTCAAAAGCACTGTTGGGTGTTATTTACTAGAGGCAAAGACACTTTGCACTGCAAGTGGATTTGCCTTTAGTAAATAACCCCCGTTGTCACCGAAAACACCAACTTTACAACCCAAAAATGCTTTTGAGCATTGAAAGCAGAAGCCACACATTGTGCTTTGATTAAAAAGATTGAGAATCAACAATCACATGTGCATTTATAAAAGGTTTTTAAACAGACCAACATGTTTGTTTAACATTTTTTTTAGGTCACATTAAAAGTAGAAATGTCCTTTTAAGGTAAAACAGGCATATTTAAAACCAACAAGAAATACACAACTCTGAAACTTACAAAGCTCAACTTTTGCAGAAATTGAAGGCAAACTGTCTTTGATATTGTGTTCAGATGGGGTGAAGTTACCCCTGGAAAAGCCAAATTTATGAAGATGCACACAAATTGCCTAATGTCAACATGTGCTAGCTGCCATCATGGGGGATCAATGGACATGTTTTGGGGGTGCAACCCCTTCCTCTCAGCTACTTTATTATTGAGAAAGGGGTTGCCCCCCCAAAATGCATACATTGATCTCCCGTGATGGCAGATAGCACATGTTGACACAGAGTGTGCATCTTCAAAATTTGGCTTTTCTATAATATGTCACAAAATTTTCAGAAAAAAAAAACTAAGCACAAATAAAAGTTAGTGATTTTGAGGGGTTTAAACTCTCCCTAAAACATCAATGATGTTCTTCTTCATTTTGTTTTGAACATCATTGATGTGTTGCTTGATGTTTTCCAAGTCCCTATTACACCCCATGATCTCCCCGATCAGGATCTGGGCACTTTCACTGGTGAAATGACCTTCATCCACAAGATCACGATCACCTAAAAAAATTGGAAAAGAAAAAAAAAACATGTATTATAAATATGCAGGCATCCATCTCTTACCTAAGCCTGTGGTCGCAGACACTCACCTGTTGTGGTGACTATTTCCACCACGTCTCCCTCCTCCGCCTCTGCTTGGCTTTGTGGGATTTCCACTTCTTCCTGAGGTGGGGGGTCTGTTGTCTCCTCTGCTGAGTGGTGTCCTTCAAGTCTTTTCTCCCCTATGTAAAAAAAAAAATAGGTATACTTAGCACACAGATATTTGATGACAGAAATAGGAAATATTGCTTGGAAGTGGGATACAATTGTCTGTTTTGGCAGAGTTTCAAGATGAAGAAATATTGTTTTCCTTTGTCAAGCTTGAATACTTACCTGTTTTGTACAAGCTTCACAGATGGAGACACCCCTATAGTATACACTGGAGCACCTGTGTGGGCCCCCTAATAAAAAGGGTGTTGTGTCCCACACTAGTGCTCTAGCATCCAGATGTGGAAACAGCTGCTAAGTGTCCTCTCCTTACACAGAATCTAGTTTGCAGTTCATTCTAGTTACAAACCAATCTAGACACCAAAATTAGTTTAAGAAAAGTAGGCCAGAAAAAATGTATTGAAATGCATCTGGACAAAACATAGTGTTTTATTGGCCGAATGAACAATGTTTCCTACGAACGAATAATGTGTCCATGAACATGAAAGTTGCCATTTTAAACTGTACAACAGTAAAGAAAAGCACATGGAGCAGCGAGAACTTTAGAAAAATAGCGAATAGGAACACAGCACAACTACTTACTTTTTTGAAGCACTCTCCTGATCCTTCTATACTGATTGTGCTCCCTTAATTTGAGGTCTGACCACCGCTTCCTCAGTTGATCCTTGGATCGCCGTACCCCAAAATTTCGGTGCAGACTCTTCACAACTTTCACCATGATCTTTGGCCTTTCTGACATTGGGGTAAGGTCCATACTTCCCATTATAGTCCGCCCTCTTCAGTATGTCGACCATCTCCACCATCTCCACAAAGGCCATATTTGATGCCTTAAATCGTCTCCTCCGGGATCGTGAAGTTTCTGGCTCCGGCCTTTCCTCCTCGTTGCTGTAATTAGCATGCACCTGCTCTGTCTCCGCCATGTGCTCTCCCCCACTGCACCGAAAGAGAAGGGGCGGGGAATAGACTAGAAAGAACGTCAGGGGCGGGCAGAGTTTCACGCATGCGCAGTGTATACAAAGCGTAACACACGTGCATAGTACGTACAATCTGTGAGCGGAGGAAGGAGTATCGGAAGCGCCGATCGTGATAACGAAGGTAACATTTAAACTTGGGCCTATACTGCTTATTGATTGAGGCCTATATTGGGACAAGATTAGGAGAGTTTAGCCTGACATTATGGTTTGTCTTGTGTTGTGTCTTGCAGAGAAAATGGATGGCTTCAATGACCACAACTTCCTCCCCCTGTTCATAGACAAGTACAGGGAGCTGCCCAGTCTGTGGCAGGGGAAACATCCACATTATAATCATAAACAAAAGAGGCAGGCAGTGCTGGAGAAACTGCTGGAGTTGGTGAAGCCGGTGGTCCCCACGGCAACCATCCCATATTTAAAAGCCAAAATTGGTGGCCTGAGGAGCACATATCTTAGGGAGCGCAAGAAGGTCCAGGATTCCCAGAGATCCGGAGCTGCAGCAGATGATGTTTATGTCCCCAGGCTGTGGTACTATGAGAGACTGCGATTTCTGTCAGACCAGACTGAAGTCAGGGAATCCCTCTCAACCCTTCCTTCCACTCTTCCTTCCACCCTACCTTCCACCCCAGCTGAGGCTTCCGATGTCCAACCTGGGACTTCTAGCCAGGAAGAAGTGGAGGAGCCCAGCTGGAGCCAGGTATAGCATTCTTCTACAGATTTCTTTTCAATAAATAAATTATGTTTACTAAATGTCATTATTGATCGCTAATTGCTGATTTAATAAAGTGTTTTACATATTAATAGACAGTAGTGGGCAAAATAATTGGAACAAGAATGAAAAATGCTGGGCTCAGAATGATAGTCTGTTATATTTGTTAACATTCAATTTGCAGCAGTCATGAGATGAAAATTGTGTGTGATTGATGAAGAAAGAACTAAAACTATGTCCCTTTTTCATCCACAGGAAGACCTCAGCCAGCAGGAGGCTGTGGAATGTGGCAGCCAGGAGGAGGCGGGGGTTAGTGGCAGCCAGGAGGAGGTGGGGGTAAGTGGCAGCCAGGAGAAGGCGGGGCCCACTAGGAGCCTCATAGAATTGCAGGTTCCTCCCCTCCGCCTTCCAAACAAAAGACCCAGGAAGGGGAGTAACATGGAGGATTCAGCACTCAGGCTGATTCAGGAGGCTTCTGCGTCCCTCAGAACCACCCCCACTCCTGAAGAGGCCTTTGCCTCCATGGCTGCCACCAAACTGCAGGACATGCAGGAGGGCCAACGCTTCATGTGTGAGGAAATCATTTATCAAACATTAAATAAGGGGTTGAGGGGCGAAATCACACCCAATACCCACCTGAGTGAGTTGCATCATCCTCCTCCTCCTCCTGCCACAACTCCACCACCACAGACACTGCGTGGAAGGAAGCATGGAAGGAAGACCAGAGAGTGATGACCTGGATTCAGTATGGTCTGACAAAAGATGCAGGCTCTTGTATGACCACAGCCTGGGGACATGCATGTCATCTGCTGCTGTTCATGATCTCTTGGAATACTGGACCAGATTGTACTCCCTTATATATGGACTCCTCAGGCCACCAATTTTGCAGTAAAATAGTTGATGTGTGCCCTGGGGGCCAAAGGCTTTGCCAAAATCTACTGTTTCTCCAGTGTTGCCTCCCTCTTTCTTTGGTTACGACCCCTTAATACATTTTTGGTTTGTTTTATTATACTCGCCTATGTGTGTTTTCCTTCAAAAAGGACAGTTTGTGAAGAAGCAGGTACAATGTGAAATTAACAAGAGACACCAACACCAAACAATCTCCTTGGGATTAAATAATACAAGATAATAATGGTGTTGTCGTAACTTGACACACAAAACACACACAACTATTCTGGAGTAAAAAAAAAATGAAGAATAAAACACAAGATCAGGCTTTAAAAAAAATCAAAAAAAAAGTAATCTAAAAACATCCAAAAAATAACATTTTTTTGGTAGATGTGACAAATAAAAATATATTGATGAAATCACGATAAATAATCAAAGAAGTTTGTGAGAACTCTGTGTGAATATGAGCAGCAAAACAACTTCATTCTTCTATTAAAAAAAAATTAATATAAAAACATCCAAAAATTAATATTTTTTTGGTAGATGTGACAAATAAAAATATTATATTGATGAAATCAGGATAAATAATCAAGATACAAGTTTGTGAGAACTCTGTGAATATGAGCAGCAAAACAACCTCATTCTTCTAGCATTATAAAGAAGAAGAGAGTGCGATGCATTAAACATTTTAAAAGATTGCAGAGTGACAAAAGTGCAATATCTATTCTGAACGCTAATTCTACCAGACCGAGCAGTTCCGTCTCGAAATTTATTCTGAGCATGCGTGGCACTTTGTGCGTCGGAATTGTCCACACACGGTCGGAATTGACGCGATCGGATTTTGTTGTCGGAAAATTTTATAGCCTGCTCTCAAACTTTGTGTGTCGGAAAATCTGATGGAAAAAGTCCGATGGAGCCCACCCACGGTCGGAATTTCTGATGACAAGCTCCGATCGCACATTTTCCGTCGGAAAATCCGACCGTGTGTACAGGGCATAAGACTTGCCATACCTGCAAAGCAAATACAATAAAACATAGTAAAAATAAAAACATTTTTAACGCAATCTGTGCCTAAAAAATATATGCCGAAGCATGGGGGCATCTCCCCCTAATGTTAGGAGCAAATCACTCATCCACCCCTGCCCTCATGCTTCTGCATATATGCTCTTTTTTTAACTGTGGTGGTGAAATCACCTCCGACAGCTCTGGAGTCACGGCTTTACATATCGTGGGAGCAAACGCTGTTGCTGTCAAGATAAATAAACCCGTGCTGCAGCTGAATGCCTGAAAACAAAAAAATGGTTAACAATAAAACACAGTTAACAGTAATGTATAAAAGAATTACATACCTGAATAGAAACCAGGATAAAACATAGTAACAATAAAACATTGCATTGTAGAATACAGTTAAAAAGAGCAGAACAATAGAGAGGGAATAGAGAGAGAGAGAACAATAAAACAACAACTATTTTTGTTTTTTTTATTTTATATTTTTTGGTTTTTTTTTTAACTTTTTTTGTAACTATAACGGTTGTAGTGGTTTGGTTCCAGGTTCAGGTCTCCCAAAATGCGATGGCATCTTTGGAGACCCTGTGAATGTGTGCCATAGTCTGTGCAGTGCTGTACCCTACGCTAAAATTCCACTAGTGTGTGGTAGAGTTCAAATATTCACCAATGCAAAGACCAGGATGGTCAGGACAGGAGGGACAATAGCGGGTATCACGCCTATATCCGCGCATTCTACAGACACAAAATTTTCTTTGGGGGGCTCGTTGGGTAGGGGTACCAGGGAGGACATAGGGAAAATGCCTCCCATGCAGCCGGTTTACTGCATTTGCGTTGGGAAGTTGGGCCACAGCACCGTCTGCAAACCAAAAGGGCTGTGATGATCTCTTCCTGGAATTTAAGGAAGGATCCAGTTAGTCCTGAAGCTTTGTATAGCACATAAGCATTCAGCAGAGCCAATTGAAATAAATATACAGACACTTTTTTGTACCAGCGTCTGGCCTTACGGGCAATTAGGTACGGCGCCAACAACTGGTAGTTGAGGTCCACCCCTCCCATATTAAGGTTCTATTCGTGGACACAGAGGGGTTTCGCCACAACACCAGTCGTCGTAGGAATTTGGACTGCCGTGTCTGAAAGAACGAAAACATTCTTATTATCCCTCCACTTCACAGCGAGCAAGTTATTACACTGCAAGCAGGCTCTCTCCCCCAGCCTAAGATGGGAGTCTACAAGCCTCTGGGGAATGCCCCGATGATTAGATCGCACGGTGCCACAAGCTACAATTTGATGATCAAACAAGTGACTAAAAAGTGGCACGCTTGTGTAATAATTGTCCACATACAAGTGGTACCCCTTTCCGAATAAGGGTGACACCAAGTCCCACACAATCTTACCAGCACTCCCTATGTAATCCGGGCAGTTCTTTGGATCTACGTAACTATCTCTTCCCTCGTAAAACAAAAAACTATGTGTATAGCCTGTGGCCCTGTCACAGAGCTTATACATCTTGACACCGTATCTGGCACGCTTGCTAGGAAGATACTATTTGAATGACAAGCGGCCAGAAAACTTAATCAGGGACTCATCAACGCACACAACTTGATGGGAAGTTAACAAGGCTGCAAAACATTGGTTGAAGTGGCTTATGAGGGGCCTAATTTTGTAGAGTCAATCAAATTTAGGGTCACCCCAAGGATGATAGAGTTCATTGTCGTTGAAGTGCATGAACCGCAAGATCTGCTTGTATCGTGCCCTGGTCATGGAAGCAGAGAACACGGACACATGGTGAATTGGGTCAGTAGACCAATATGACCGCAAATCACTCCTTTTGACTATGCCCATGAGGAGGGATAGGCCCAGAAAGGTTTTAAATTTGGAAACTGTAATTGGTTTCCAATCTCTGGCAAGGATCAGCTGGGGATTAGCGGTGATTAATTGACCAGCATACAAATTGCTTTGGTCCACAATAGATCTATAGAGATCTTCGGTGAAAAGCAGCGAATAAAAATCAAATGAGGTAAAATCAACTGTTTCCACCTGAATTCCGAGTTGGCCATTGAATGAGGAGGTACGGGTGCTGCAGAAGTGGTGGGTTCCCAATTAGGATTGGCGAATGCAGCAGGAAGGGCACTATGGGCTCAACGGCCTGTCTTTGTCTTCTTGGTGGCTGCGAGACTCTACTTGTGCTAGCCACCTCGCCAGCTTGAACTGCACTTATGGGACTCACCACGTCACCATGTGATACTGCAGTGCTGAATGTACGACCAGGGTGTACTGGGCCACTGGTGCTTGCCAGTTCACCAGAGGGATGAGCGGAGCTAGTACTGGCTCTCTGCTCTATTTGAGGGACCTGTGGTTCTTGCACCTGGAGGACAGCAGAAGAACAGGGTCTGGTATCCCTGACCTTGGCAGGGACCACAACTCCATCGTCAGAGCTATCTGTCAGGGTGCCGCTACTGTTTACAGGTTCGTATTCTGAGCCTGAATCTGTCAGATGAGTGACTTCCTCTTCACTATCTGTCATGCTCAGAAACATGTAGGCCTCTTCACTAGTGTACCTTCGATTTTACATTTTGGTCTCTAAATTTACTGGTACACTAGTGAGACTCACAGGTAAAAAAGATCCTGACTGTCAGCAACTGATTCAAACGCTACCAAAAAAACTGTTAGCGTTCACAGGGATCAGGCCTGACTCTGCCAATGCTGCAATTATGTGTGTTGTGTTTTGTAAGTCACAGTGATCAATTGATACTGCACTTGGGTGGGCTGGGCGGAGGGGCTAAACTCAGGTGCTAGCAGGTATCTGGGCTGATGCCGCTAACACTGCATTTTTGGGAACCCTAAACTGCTGGGGACACTAGTATAGATCTGATCAGATCAGATATTGATCCGTTCAGACACTATATTACTAAGGGAGGTGTATGGTACGTGCATGGGTGTTAGCGCTACTGGCATTAATCTGACGCTGTCTGGGGTGACACAGACCCTAACTGACACAAAAACCTAACTTATATCACCCGCTGGGCGATCATGGGGTTAAACCTTTATTTGGTAAAATACAGCGGGTGCCCTGATGCTATAAAAAGCAAACTAACCAGCGCCACCCGTAACACTAATATGGTGATCACTGGTGACGGGGTGAAAGGCTTAACTAGGGGGCAATCGGGGGGGTTAAAACCTTTATTGGGTAATATATGGGGGTACCTGAGGCTATAAAAACCTGACTGTGAAACTAACTGGCTAACTTGCGTCATCAGTGAAACAAATACGGTGATCGATTAGTGACACTGGCAACAGGGGGTAAGGGTTAACCAGGGGGTTAAAACCTTTAATGGGTAGTATATATGGGGGTACCTGACGCTATAAAAACCGGTGACCGAAACTAATCACCTAACTGGCTAACTAGCGTCACCAGTGACACAAATACGGCAATCGATTAGTGACACTGGTGCAGGGGGTGAAAGGGTTAACTGTGGGGTGATCAAGGAGTTAAATGTCTATTAGGGGGGTTTAGGGGGGTACCCTTAACCTAACGGGGCTAATACTAACTGTCCTAACAGTTATTTAAGTCACAAATGACAACAATGCAGTGATCAGTGAAAAAATCTGAAAACAGCAATTAGTGACACAGTGACAGGGAGTGAAGGGGTTAACTGGGGGGGGCGAGCTGGGGGTGATCAGGGGGTGGAAAGTGTACCTATGTGTACTGGTGTTAGTGTACTGTTGGTGCAACTCACGTTTAGATGTCTCCTCTCTCTCACTGGAATCGAAAAAGACTCCACAAGGAGAGATGACATCACTTCCTCCTGTCTGTGTTTACATTTACACAGGAAGGGGAAGCTTTTCATTCGTTGCGAGCGATCGCCAGGTCCAGACCATAAATCATTGGTCTGGCCCTGGGGACTGATTGCTCCCCTAACGGACCCGACCTCCGCGGGCACGGGGAGGGTGGGACGTACAGGTACGCCCATTTGCCCAAACATGCCATTCTGCCGACGTAAATCAGCGTGCGGCGGTCGGGAACCAGTTATGGATTCCGCTTATGGTTCTATTACTAGTGAAATACAAAGGGGGATAAAGGGCACCCTTGTCTAGTCCCATTAGTCAGACTGAATCTTTTTTTTAGATTGTGACTGATGTAGATACTCTGGCTGAAGGTTGTGTATAGAGTGACATAATAGCTGAGTGTATAAATCTCTTGAATGCAAATTTTGTTAATGACTTAGAAATATATTCCCAGTGCATTCTATCGAATGCCTTCTTGGTGTCTATAGCTAATAAAAGGGAAGGTGTTCTTTCATTATCTATCTGGTTAATCAAGTTTAGTATTCTTCTTGTACCATCTGGTGCTTTTCTTGCTTTAATGAATCCTACTTGGTCGGGTTTAATAAGATAAGGGGTTATTTCTAGAAGTCTATTGGCCAAGATTTTTGCGTAAATTTTCAGATCTGTATTTAATAATGATATGGGTCGGTAATTAATGGGGGATGTGGGGTCTTTCTCTGGTTTTGGTATTGTAATTATTATTGCCTCTAACATTTCCTTGCGAAATTGACTGGTATTTACTACTTGGTTAAATAGATTGTTTCGTTGAGGAACTAAAATATCCATCCGCACAGACATTATAGTATTCTGCAGATAGTCCATCACTTCCTGGTGCTTTGTTTATGGGTAGATGCTTGATAACTTTAAGAATTTCTACTCATGATATTGGTTCATTGAGTTGTTCAAGGGTGGTAGGGTAAATTGTCGGTAGGTTTACTGATTTTAGGAAGTAGGTTGTAGGGTATTTTTGTCTTCCTGAAGATTATATAATGATTTGTAGTAATCTGCGAATGAGTCTGCTATTTTTGGGGTTATAGTGGGTATTTCCAGTAGTATGATGTGTTATTTTAGATATTTTATTATTGTTTTGTCGTTGGCGTAAATGATTTGATAGTAGTTTGCTAGCTTTATTACTCTGGCAATAGTGGTTTAGTTTTATTCTTTTTTGGTATCTGTCATGGTCTGCTAATAAGGTGCATCTTAGTTCCGTTCTGAGGTTAGTTAGTTGCTGCATTAAATTTGAATCTTTGGGGTTTTTTTATGTGTTTCTTCTAGGCTAGCTATGTAATTTATTAAATTGTTTATATAATTTTGTTTCTTTTTTTTTTTTCCCTCGCTGCTACCTGTATGAAAATTCCTCTTACAAATGCTTTATGAGTACACCATAAATTTTCAATATTCAAGGATTCGTCTTTATGGATTTAAAAAAATTCTGTTAGATTTCTTTTTATTACAGAAAAATTTGTCTTTTGAGATAGGATGATAGGATTATAGGATAAGGTATTGTTAGGACAGTTAAGTCCTGTTTGAATTTCTAATGTGATTGGTGCATGGTCGGACCAAGTTATATTGTGTATTTTGGCATCTATTACTTTTTGTTGAAGGTGTTTGTCTGTAATAAAATAGTCTATCCTGGAGAAGGATTTATGAACCTGTGAAAAAAAACGTATAGTCTTTCGGTTATGTGTAGGCATCTCCAAGGGTCATATAGGTCTTCATCCTGAAGCATCTTGTACAGTCCAAATCTGGTGGAGTTTTCTTTTTTGGAGGCGTCCATAATGGGATCTAGAGGTGCGTTAAAGTCTACACAGAGTATAATTTGGCCTTTTTGTAATTTCCCTGCAGTCAGTATTTTTTTCCGTATAAATCTTTGTGGGTGTTTATTAGGAGCATATATGTTTATGATTGTATGATTGTACTGTGTTGTCAATGGTTGCTGCTAGAATGATATATCTTCCTTGATTATCCGTTTTAAGGTCAGTAGTTGAAAGACGACTGTATCTTTAATTGTAATTACAACTCCCTTTTTCTTCTTTTTATTGTTGGAAACTAAAATTTTTGGAAACTTGTGGTGTGAGAATTTGGGTGCCTTATCCTTTGCAAAATGTGATTCTTGTATACACACTATATCGCTTTTGTGTTTCAGTGCATCATTCCAGAGAGCTCTTCTTTTTTATGGGCTATTGAGACCTTTGGTGTTGATTGACATCAGTTTAGGACCCATAATGTTGGTGGTAGTTGATGCTTGTTAACTGTCACTTATTAGTAATTGATAAAGATGTTACCTCAATTCTGTTCTTCTTGTTGTTACCTTTAACGTCCAGTAGATGGTGGTGTTGCACCTTGAATCTTGTAAAGTGAAAACATAACAGTGAAACATACAATTTGGTCAAAGAAAGGTAAGAAATTTGGAGTTGGGGTACAACTCCGGTGTACATTGTAATTGTACCCGCTATCCTTAGATAGGGAGAGTAACAAAACTTCCCAGACTTAAGGTTCCCCTTAGTTTCAATCCCTAAAATTAGGATTTGGTAAAGCTGGTAAACTTGCAGTGATGCATAACAGTATAAATGATGGTTTTATTTCAATCAAAAGTTTCCTTGGCGGCTCAGGTTCTTCCTTGTTAAGTTTGCCATTGTTGAGGCAGTTTCCTGGGTAAGGGTTTATCTGAGATATCTTCTCCATCGTTAGGAAGTAGGAAGTTAGGAAGTAGTCCCCATAGTTGTAAAATCTTCAGGCCCTCCTCCATGTTATGAATAGAATGCGTCGAGCCTTCTCATTCAATCAGTAATTTAGTGGGGAAACCCCATCTATATAGAATTTTATGCTTCTGGAGTATTTTAGTTATTGAATTCAAATTTTTGCGTTTGTAGCGCTGGTAGATTTTCCAATCTACCGCTTATATGTAAATTTAGTGGGTCATCTGTGCTGTACATAGTTCAGATGCAATTTACTGTTAGATTAGCCTCTGTTTCAGTTTGGCTGTGTTGCGTGCAGTTCCACATTCTGCCTGTGGGTGTCGTCATCATGGGTCGGTGTTGGAAAGCAACAGGCTGAAGTATGAGTGCTCTTCTGTCCCGTAGAAAACTCGGCGGAGGTGGTCCTCCGGGTTGCATTCTGGGAGAGAGTATTTATGGGACAGACGCCATGTTTCTAGGAGCTTTACCTCGTGGTCCTCCTGGCCTAAAGGTATGTGTTGGTGAGTTCTACCTCGCGGTCCTCTGGCCTGGAGGGTTGCGTTGCGACAGCCGTGCGGGTAGGCCCAGAAGCCTGTCTGGGGCCTGCTATCGCTGGGATGGTCCTGTGCTGTCTGTCCTGCGGGAAGAAGCCGGACAATTGGGAAGATCCAGAGGGGGACCCATCTTGGAAGGGACCATGCAAGGCTGGTCTTAAGAAGGGCCTAGTGACTCGATTGGAGGACGCATCTTAAACTAATCTACCGCACAAGTACTGCCGGGTCGGCTTAAAGGTTCTGGTACTGTGTTTGCTGTTCATCGAAAACTACTACATCCTGTGGCAGAGGATCGTACAGTTTTGTTTCACTCAAGTCTGTGGCAGAGACTTTTTGTTCGTAATACATTCAGGCTGCTAGGTTAGTGAGAGAGACCTATCCGGGTGGGCAAAGATTTAATCCTGAACGGAGAATATATTCACCCCTGAGACTTCAATTCATTAGTGCTACACCAAGAAAAGGTATTTGAACTTCCCTGCAACTCTTCTTCTACCTCTTTCCTGTTACTTCTTCCAGTTATCACCCATTGAAGCATTGGAAAAGTGCTCAAGTGACTGGTGCCTACATTGTCTGATAATAAGGTTAGCGTGGACTCTAAGTTCGGTGTTGGTGAAATTACAGGTAAAAAGGTGACGGTAACAGCCCGCTTTAAATCAGCAGCTCCACCGTGAGTTAGTGCTACATGTGGGGGGCGTCGTCCGTGATTGTTTGCCGTTGCTCTAAGCAGCCCAGAGGAGTATTTCACCGGGAATCTATGTTAAAAGAGGTTTCTGGACTTTTTCCAAGAGAAGAAGGGGTTAAACTGCAGGATTACATTTCTGACTGTGTAGGCTGCGGGTAAGAAGTAAAAGCCCAGGAGCTGCGTGATCAGAGGAACAAGTGGGAGGAGCCGAATCTACTTGTTGCCGCGTGGGACGCAGTTGTGTGAGTGTTTGGCGCCAAAAGAAGAGAGGCCTCGTGATCGTACTGAGAGGATCAGAGTGCAGCCATGTCTTTTTTTCCGTTGATACCGTCAACTATGGGATCCAAGATGTTCCCTACAAGTACCGCTGCGGGTGCTATGCTAGCCGGAACCCTGCTGACAGATACCGGCATTTGTTTGAAGCCGCAGGGGTAGATCGTACTATACACTGTTGGAGATATTGAAGGGCTGGGCATGCTTTGCCACAGGTGTGAAGGACTGGCCATACATCTCCGTCCATTTGTTCGATGTTTGCAGTGTGGAGAATACTTATTCACAGTGGAGCAACCTACAATGTCGCCCCGTGCTTATCGTGTGGACTGGGCTATAGGTACCGCCACAGTGGAAACTACTGCCATCGCTGCTGGAGAGCAACAGGCCATGACCTCGTCTGCTACTGTGAGCGTTCCTGAGAGAGATGTCGCTGTTACCGCTTCATCAGCGGACATCACCTTTATTTCTACTTCTACTACACCTGACCCCGCTGCACCTGTCCAGAGGAAGGTGGGAGGTCTGCCCCAGAGACTACCTGAACCGGAGCCGGAGGAATATATGGATCTGGAGAAGTCCACATCAGGAACGGGTGAGAGATCAAAGGGGAACATATCTGGGACTCTGTAAATATTTGCCAGCGGAAGAGTTGAGAGACTCGGACATAGATTCTATGTCAAATCTTTCCGGTGATGATTTGTTTGAGACAATGTCACAGGAACTATTGTGGGCCCAGGGGGAAGATGTTGCTTCTGCCCTTACTTTCTCAAAATGGATAGCCATGGATTCTGGGAAGACATCACCTTGTGTGGAGCTGCACAGTACTACCAAAGAGACATTGTCTAAAGTTGCTAGTTTGCTTGAGTTTGAGCCGACACCTATCGGATCTATGGTGCGCAAATCACCAAATTCTTGTGTGCCTCCTGGTTTGGGGAAAAACAGGGCTTTGCCTAGACTTGCCCATTTACAGAGAGTGCTCACCAAGCTGGTTGCCACAGAATATGGTCTGGAATTTCCCTATGTGACTCAGGAAATTATGCAGGAAATTGAGGCCAACCGGGAACAGTGGTACCATGAAGCTGTTTGGGACTATTTGTCTGTACCAAAACCTTTCCGGAAAGCTGGGTATTCTACTGCTATGGATGAACGTTTCAATGGATGTTTGCTGCATTGGAACTATGGTCGGCACATCTATGCTGACAAGGTGGTCATTTGCAGACCCGGAAAAGATGACATTGTCTATTTTATCACCACCGTGGATAAACAAGGAAAGAAACTGACATTACCAGATCCCCAGTTTTATTGGTGATTATTCAAAGAAACTGTTGTCTTCTGTTCTTCTAAGAGAAAAGAGAACTTTGGGGTATATAGCTAGATAGTGTTAGTGTTTAGAGATCTTCATGGTCAAGAGATTTTATTCACCTCAGTGCTTATATATCCAAAGACTTTTTGCTAACTGGATTTCTTTTACTGGAAAAAATATAATTTGCCCAAAGATAGGGATGGACTTTTCAAGTTATTTTAGTTCATTTTCATTAGAAGAAAATATGTGGGAAGAAAGTGTCATTCTCTGGGGAATGAGGCTTTGCTCTTGAATAGTTTAAGTGATGCTGCTGTACATATTTGTGTGTGTTTAACTTTGTTTCTTTCAGGAACAACTAGATCTCCTATCAAGCTGTTAGGCTTTTCAGCTAGGTAGATAGTGGGGTTTTGTGACGTGACTAATGTGATTTCTTTTGTTGATACGAATATGTTATTGTACAAATGCTGAAACTATAACATTTCTATACTGTCTCTTTTCCTTACTCATCCAAGTTGAGGTATTTTAATATTTGATCCTAATATAATAGTCTATCTTGTTCTCCAAGGGAAATACCTCTATGGTTTCTTTATGTGTGTCCTGCTGGTTTTACCAAATTTCCACCACTACTGCTTTTATTTTTTTATCTTTCTTCCTTTTTCACATCTGTTATTTTCAGTGTCATAGGATTTCTTCCTCGTCCTAGTTTTTTGTGGATCTCTCACGCGGCACACTGGAGGGACATTTGGTGCCTTTGGGTGTGGGATGCCCCCTCTATTTTTCACAGCTTTGGCATGATCTGGCTCTTTTTGAGTGCTGCTCATTGCTGTTTTGGCTGTGACCTGTGCGCCAGTGCTCCCTAAGTGCAGGGCGCCGTCACGTTCAATTGGATCGGCAGTACTGCGCTTGGGGAACAGTTGGGTCCAAGGCGCCTGTGTGATGCGAACGTGCAGTGACCTATACTGTCACTTGGCGTGCGCCGTGACATCGCTGTGCGAGCTATGGCAACAAACACAGCTATGACGGCTCTGACTACCGGCATACTTGGCATGCAGCCGAAATAAAGGTAAGCTGCAATACTTGAGAATTCTCAGTGCATTTCTAGCTTATTTTTATATATGATTTCACCCCCTACATTACCGTCCATATGCATCCCTACAGGTAGACTCCCTGGGCTGGATATCCATAGGAATATAGGTATTCCTATGGATCTAGCTTAGTGTACAGAGAAGAAAAATGCTGTTTGTGAGCTCCAATCAATTGTCCCTGATGCGAAATTGCCTTAATCTCAGCAGGGTCCACTGCCATTGTGTCCCGTTTGTAATGTAAGATACCTGTGGTAGGTAGTGTCCGAAGTGGAGCTTGTGTGCTAAGGATTCAGACGAAAACGTAGTTAGAAAGGTCAGGTCGGCAACAGATCAGGCAAAGCGGTACACAATCAAAATCCAGAGAGTGATCAGGCAGGCAGAGGTCGTATACGAGCTGGCGGTGAAGTATAAAATCAGCAGGCTACAGAGTGGTCAAGAATTCAGGCAGAAGTCCATACATGGTAATCAGAGTCACAGAGCTATCAATACACCCAGGGAGCTAGTTCACACAAACTGGCACTCAGTAACAGGAAGTGCTGCTATTTATGGGCTGCTTGATTGTACATTGCCCACAGCTGGCACCAGGTGGGGCTAGTGAGTCCATGGCAATGTATCAAGCTGGGAGAACATTACAACAATTCCAGAGCTTCCCCCATGGCACAACACGTAAGGCTGCAGCAGTGGAACCAGGAGCATCCCGCTTCGATGACACCCAGGTACATGACAGGGGTGTACTCACTTTTGTTGCCAGCGGTTTAGACATTAATGTCTGTGTCACAAAATAATTAAGTGCTACTAGAATAAAAAAACAGTAAAGTACCTTCGTCCTTGATTTAAATGAAAAACTAGAAAAATTTAGAGGCAACTAGGACTTTCATGGTATGGTGTAGACTTACACAGTTTTTAAAACAAAAAAAAATATTTATATTTATTTATTAAAGCGGGGGTCCACCCACACCGCCAAAAAAAAAAATATTAAAAGCCATCAGCTACAAATACTGCAGCTGCTGACTTTTAATACACGGCCACTTACCTGTCCCAGGGTCCAGCGATGTCGGCCGACGACGCTGAGAACCCGCTCGGTTCTCGGCAGCTGCCGCCGCCATCCTAGGTGAGGGAATCAGGAAGTGAAGCGTTGCGGCTTCACTTCCTGGTTCCCTACTGCGCATGCGCGAGTTGCGCTGCGCATCGTAAGTGGTCCCCGCTCTCTCCTGGGAGCAGTGTGTTTCCCAGGAGACAGCGCGAAGGGACGGGAAGAGGCATAGACTCCCATGGGAGTCTATGCCGGAAGTGGGTGCAAATACCTGTCTTAGACAGGTATCTGCACCCCCCTCCCCCCTGAAAGGTGCCAAATGTGACACCGGAGGGGGGGAGGGTTCTGAAAAGCGGAAGTTCCATTTTTGTGTGGAACTCCGCTTTAAGCAAGACAGCTTTAGACATAAAAAAAAATTGGCAAATATACAATACAAAAAAGGATGCTGTTTATCCCAATGAGGGAACACCCTACATGAATTTTCTCTGACACAAACTGGATGAAGAAAATTGATGGTGTATAGTTTCCACAATATATTTACGGTAACACTCTTGATCCAGTTAAAAACTCGACATGTTTCGCGGTGACCCGCTTCTTCAGGAGTAACATTTCAGAGAATATTTTTCAAGTAGGAAGACATAAAAAATTCAAATAGCAATTTTGAATAAAAAAATATCTATAGTATAGCATTAGAGAGTAGAGAGCACATCACCAAAGAGCTGCCATAGTGGTGAAGCATAACTAACCTGCAGCCATAATTATTGTGCAGGAGATACTGAATGTGTTCCCTGATCCCAAGACCAGAAAAAATGGATAGATGAATAAGGGGCAAAAAATACTCACCAACACTCTCGACACCAAAAACACTGGGCATCACAAGGCCAAAGGAGGCAATCTCCCAGGCAAGTGCAGGAACCAGATGAAGATACAATACAGTAGAGACAACTATTTCCGAGGAAAAAAAAGGGAAAGAAAGGTAATTACCATATGTAATAACAACAAAATGCGTCTCTAACATAGGATCAGTGACAGGGACAAAAAATTGGCCTCATTCTCCCACAACACATTTGTAAATAGCAATCATTTGAATATAAATAGTATAATAGAAAATATACACAGTTACACACCTAAAAATTTTTTAGATAAGTGTATATGGCAAGGCGGAAAAAGATTGTAGTCGAGTGAAGGACCTTAATCAGGTAATCTGTAACTGAACGGCGAGATTTTAAAATAATTTTCTGTATAGAGTTACAAACAACATACAGTAAACAAGAGACCAATTGCAAATCACATATAAAAAAAGGGGGAAAAATAAAATGTATCACATCTGGGGACCACTGATTACACCAAAATCCTTGGTAGTAAGGGAATATAATTTGATGGGGGTTTTGTATTGACCACAGATCAATTCAAGCCACACATGAAATGGTCAAAATTACCCTACCAAAATGGTATATCAGCAATGGTTCAAAACAGAAACACAACCATCGCTAGTACAAGAGTTTTAAAAAATGGTTCACGATATACTGACCAGGACATCCCGCTTCACCCGAGAACTCTGCCGCCATGGGCACTGTCACAGAGAAGATACAGGGAGACATGCTCCCATTAAATACATCCAGCTCCTATCCAGCCAGTGATGTCAGTAAAGCACCATAGGCGCCACCTAATGATACTGCCGGACACGATCTCGGACTGCGCATGCGCCGCAAATGAACACCTTAAAGAAAAGCACTATCAGCCCGACCCAGCAAGTGATGGCATCGAAGAGCTCCATCTAGTGGACCAAATACAGATGACCATTCAAACAGGAGATCACACACTCACCCAAGGAAATTAGACACGCAGGGTCAAAAGTTTTGGATGGCTTAACTCCAATGTAAAAATGCATATAAAATCAAAGGAGAAGGCCTTCAAAAAATACAGGGTTGAGGGATCATCATCAATGTAAGGGTGCAATTAGGGCGGCTAAGATAGAACATGAAAGACACATAGCGGAGGAGAGCAAAAAAAATCCCAAGAAATTCTTTAAGTATGTAAACGGTAAAAAAGGGAGGATAGACCATATTTGCCCTATAAAGAATGAGGAAGGACATCTGGTTACAAAGTATGGGGAGATGGCTTCAGTAACCAAAACTGCAGTGTTTATCCTTATGACACATCTCAGGAAGCACCTCCATGGTTAACAGAGGACAGAATTAAAAGTAGACTTGGGAAACTTACATTAATAAATCACCGGGACCAGATGGCTTGCATCCGAGGGTATTTGGGGAACTCAGTCAAATAATTGCCAGACCATTGTTCCTAATTTTTACTGACAGTCTACTGACTGGAATGGTACCAGGTGATTGGAGAAAAGCCAATGTAGCACCAATAATTAAAAAGGGCTCAAAATACATCCCTGGGAATTACAGAACAGTTAGCCTAACATCAATGGTATGCAAGCTCTTGGAGGGGATGATAAGGGAATATATACAAGATTTTAGTAACGAGAACGGTATCATTAGCAGTAATTAGCATGGATTCATGAAGAATCGTTCTTGCCAAACCAATCTATTAACCTTCTATGAGGAGGTGAGTTGCCATCTAGATAAAAGCATTTGACAGAGTTCTCCATAAGCATTTACTGTACAAAATAAGGTCTGTTGGCATGGACCATAGGGTGATGGATTGAAAACTGGCTACAAGAGATTTCAGAGGGTGGTGATAAATGGGGAGTACTCAGAATGGTCAGAGGTGGGTAGTGGGGTCCCCCAGGGTTCTGTGCTGGGACCAATCCTATTTATTTTGTTTATAAATGACCTGGAGGATGGGGTAAACAGTTCAATTTCTGTAATTGCGGATGATACTAATCTAAGCAGGGCAATAACTTCTCCGCAGGATGTGAAAACCTTGCAAAAACATCTGAACAAATTAATGGGGTGGGCAACTACATGGCAAATGAGGTTTAATGTAGAAAAATGTAAAATAATGCATTTGGGTGGCAAAAATATGAATGCAATCTAGACACTGGGGGGAGAACTACTGGGGGAATCTAGGATGGAAAAGGACATGGGGTTCCTAGTAGATGATAGGCTCAGCAATGGCTGAAGAAGAGAAGAGACGCTTGAGAAGGGATAAGATTTCAATTTATAAATATCGTACTGGTGACCGCACAATAGGGATAAAACTTTTTCACAGAAGGGAGTTTAACAAGACACGTGGCCACTTATTAAATTTAGAAGAAAAGAGGTTTAACCTTAAACTATGTCGAGGCAAAGGCGTAACTAGAATCATCAGGGCCCCGATGCAAGAAACCATGAAGGGCCCCCCCTAACCCCCGTACAGGGCTCTTTTCTCCGAGCCCGATGGCGGAACACCAGGGCCCGGTCGCAAGTGGGTGGCTGCATGTAAAGGAATCAATTTCTCCTCCCCCCCCCCGATTCTCCTCCTCTCCCTCCCACAGGCATTCAGGGGCTGCAGGAGGAAAATGGAGAGATGGGTTCCTCTATGTCGGTGTTTCTCAATCTTTTTCCAGTTAGGGCACCCTTGAAGTGGCTGCACTGCAACCACCCTGCAACTGTGTGTATTGCATGCAGTTGCAGCATAGTGATGATGCATGTAAGGGGTTAAAACAGGCGGTCAGGAGGCAACATATTACCTTTTTACCGGCTGTCAAATGCCTCTGAAAAGCGATCTAAGCATGGGTCACTTTTCAGAGGAACAGCATTTTTTTTTTGCTGGTACTATGAACAAGCAAAAAAAAAAAAATCAGTTCTAATGGGACACATATAGGGGGTCAGAATTAAAAGCGCATACATAAAATGTGCATATATACATGTAAACACACATACATATACATATATATATATATATATATATAATAAATAAATGCACATATGCACATAAACCAGTGGCAGATGCTCAAAATTTTTTGGGGGGCGCAAGCAAACTGAAAAATTATTTTAAAAAAACGCATCAATTGCAGCATCACTGTGCTCATCAAACACAGCCACTGTGCACATCAATTGCCACCACTGTGCCCATCATATGCAGCCACTGTGCCCATCAAACATAGTCACTGTGCCCATTAAATGCAGCCACTGTGCCTATCAAACGCAGCCACTGTGCACATCAATCGCCACCACTGTGCCCTCAAATGCAGCCACTGTGCCCATCAATTGCCACCACTGTGCCCTCAAAAGCAGTCACTGTGCCTATCAAACGCAGCCACTGTGCCCATCAATTGCCAACACTGTGCCCTCAAACGCAGCCACTGTGCCCATCAAAACGCAGCCACTGTGCCCATCAATTGCCACCCCTGTGCCCTCAAACGCAGTCACTGTGCCCATCAAACGCAGCCACTGTGCCCATCAATTGCCACCACTGTGCCCATCAAACGCAGCCACTGTGCCCATCAAACACAGCCACTGTGCCATCAAATGCTGCCACTGTGACCCCCCTGCCCGCTCGCAGTCTGCCCGGCACTTACCCTGTCTCGGTGGGGCAGCGGGTGACGGCGACGAGCGGGGTCCTCCATGCGTCTCCTTCCATCCTCTCCTCCTGATAGGCATCCAATAGCCGTGCCTGTCGTTTCAGCCAATCAGGTGATGGGTAACAGACCTGAGCACCTGATTGGTGGAGAGGCGGTTCAGTGTTAGGAAAGCAAATATTTATTCGCTTTTCTAACACACCTGGGTGGACTGTGAGCGCCAGGAATGGCACCCGCAGTTCACCTATTTTGAAGCCCATTAGTGCTTTAAAAACACCCCCACCGGTGTAATTCAGGCGCCCGGCGTCTAAAAAGGGGCCAGGCATCTGAATAGGGGGGGCAGTGGCGGCCATAGATAGATTCAAGCTTGAATCTATCTATTTGTGATAGAGGGGTGCCTGGAGAGAGGGGGCTGCGCCCCTATGGGGCCCGGTCGCCATGGCAACCTCAGCGACCCCTATAATTCCGGCACTGTGTAGAGGGTTCTTTATTGTAATAGCGACAAGGATGTGGAATTCCCTTCCACAGGCGGTGGTCTCAGCGGGGAGCATCGATAGTTTCAAAAAACTATTAGGTAAGCACCTGAATGACTGCAACATAAAATATTATTGAAATATTATATCAAATATTGTAATTACATGCCCCTGTTAAACAGGGGCAGAAAAATTGGGCCTTGGGTGTAGGTGGGGCCACAACACTGTAACCCCCCACAGATACTCTTGTTGGGCGCAGGAACGTGCCCTGCTGTGAAATATTAGGTCAATAATTGTAATTATATGCCCCTGTTAAACAGAGGCAGAAAAATTGGGCCTTGGGTGGTGGTGCCACAACATTGTAACTCCTCACAGATACTCTTGTTGGGCGGAGGAACGGGCACTGCGTTGAAATATTACATCAAAAATTGTAATTACATGCCCGGAAAAATTGGGCCTTGGGTGGTTGTAGTGATGCCACAACACTGTAACTCCTCACGGATACTTGTGTTGGGTGCAGGAACGGGCCCTGCTGTGAAATATTAGATCAAAAATTGTAATTACATGCCCCTGTTAAACAGGGGCAGAAAAATTGGGCCTTGGGTGGTGATGGTGGTGCCACAACACTGTAACCCCTCACAGATACTCTTGTTGGGTGCAGGAATTGGCCCTGCTGTGAAATATTATATCAAAAATTGTAAATACATGCCCCTGTTAAACAGGGGCAGAAAAATTGGGCCTTGGGTGGTCGTGGTGGTGCCCTAAACCAAAATTTTTGTTGGAAGCTAGCATCATCAAGATTGAGGAGGAATAGGATAGTCAGTATAGGCAGTCTTCAAGGGATCCCACATCCATAGCAAATTCAATCTGTTAGATCAGCATCGGGTGCTTGATAGCTGCTGATCCAAGACTGATTCATTTTTATGAATGTGAGACTATTAACAGGGTCTGTGGACAGGCGCACTCTTTGATCCATTACATACCCGCCAACAGCACTGAATGTGCATTCAGAAAGCAAGCTGGATGCAGGACAGGCCAGTCGCTCAATTGCATATTGAGCAAGTTCTGGCCAGTGGTCCATCCTCAAGACCCAGTAACCCAGTGGATGCTCTGTTGGAAAGGTCTCCAAATCTGCTCCTGCCCCAAGATATTCCTGCACCATATAATGCAGATGCTGGCAATGGTTGCCTGAACTGATCAGACCTTGGCATTGAGAACTGAAAAATTGTTTAAGGACATTGGTCAGCTGGCCACTTTCTCCACCATTCTTCCTCTGACTGAACGAAGCCTCAGAAACACGTTGTCCAGCACCAGGAAATGGTAACCTCCCAGAGTCTGGAAATGCATTGCACAAACCTTTCTTCAAGGCCTCCTGAAGATATTTCATCCTCTGCTCCCTCTGCGAAGGCAGGATGAGTTGTGCAACCTTACTACTGTAATGTGGATCAAGAAGGGTTGCCAGCCAGTAATGATCTCTCTCCTTGATACCATTGGGACTTTCGAATTCAGGGAAGTACATGCAGTGGGGGCTGGCCTCTCCAAACGCAGGAAGTGAGGTAAACTTATGGCTAAGCAACATCATTAGCGGGTGCCCAGAGACAAGGTTCCAGTCCCTTTGGCGCGGCAGACGGACGATAAAGGCATCTTGGGTCAGCGCAGACCCAGCAGAGGCTGTGGGCAGCGCGGAGGAGCGACGGAGGGCACTGCAACAGGCAGTAGACTCTGATTCCTTGGGCACCGGCACCTCTCAGGTAATTGCAGGGAGGCTGCCCATGGCTTACTCTGGGGGGTCCTTACTTTCCCTAGTCCCTGGGTGAGGATCCACAGGTGACAGTGGGGGGCACTTTTTTCTGAGACTCCAAACACAGTGATGCTGTGGGTGTAGGCAGTCACTTATGGGCAATTGTCTCTCTGTTTTTGGCTTTTAGGTTAAAGCTCAGGACAAAGCCCAGATGCAGCCTCCCAGAAAAAGATGTGTCGTATGTGCGGCAAAGATGAGTACCAATTGGGAAAAACCAGTTTGCCCTGAATGTGTCAGTAATCTGGTCAAGGACGATTCTAAGACTGCTTGTCATAAGATCCTTTCGTCCATTAAGGATGGGCAGCCAGCATGCCTTCCCTATCAGAGCCTAGTCAAGAGGATAGCAAAGACAGGGAAAGGGATCCCAGGTCGCTCACCTCCTCTCAAGCGAACTCAGGGTCTGATTTAGAGGGAGAGGAAGATTCCTCCAGAGGGTCCAGGTATAGATTGACACTGGACAATGTGGGGGATTTACTGAAAGCGATCTATGACACTTTGGAGATTAGAGGGGAGTCGGTACAAAGCATGATCTCATGTAGACCAGGGTATTCCCCGTGCACAAGTCTCTAGTGGAATCGATCATGCTGGAGTGGGAGCACCCTGAAAGAATACCATTCTTTTCAGGCAGCCTTAAAGGGGTTGTAAACCCTCATGTGTTTTCACCTTAATACATCCTATGCATTAACCACTTCAGCCCCGGAAGGATTTACCCCCTTCCTGACCAGAGCACTTTTTACAATTCGGCACTGCGTTGCTTTAACTGCTAATTGCGCGGTCATGCAATGCTGTACCCAAACGAAATTTGCGTCCTTTTCTTCCCACAAATAGAGCTTTCTTTTGATGGTATTTGATCACCTCTGCCGTTTTTATTTTTTGCGCTATACACGGAAAAAGACCGAAAATTTTGAAAAAAAATGATATTTTCTACTTTTTGTTCTAAAAAAAATCCAATAAACTCAATTTTAGTCATACATTTAGGCCAAAATGTATTCGGCCACATGTCTTTGGTAAAAAAAATGTCAATAAGTGTATATTTATTGGTTTGCGCAAAAGTTATAGCGTCTACAAACTAGGGTACATTTTCTGGAATTTACACAGCCTTTAATTTATGACTGCCTATGTCGATTCTTGAGGTGCTAAAATGGCAGGGCAGTACAAAACCCCCACAAATGACCCCATTTTGGAAAGTAGACACCCCAAGGAATTTGCTGAGAGGCATGTTGAGCCCATTGAATATTCATTTTTTTTGTCCCAAGTGATTGAATAATGACAAAAAAAAAAAAAAAAAATTACAAAAAGTTGTCACTAAATGATATATTGCTCACACAGGCCATGGGCATATGTGGAATTGCACCCCAAAATACATTTAGCTGCTTCTCCTGAGTACGGGGATACCACATGTGTGGGACTTTTTGGGAGCCTAGCCGCGTACGGGGCCCCGAAAACCAAGCACCGCCTTCAGGATTTCTAAGGGCGTACATTTTTGATTTTACTCCTCACTACCTATCACGGTTTTGAAGGCCATAAAATGCCCAGATGACATAAACCCCCCCCAAATGACCCCATTTTGGAAAGTAGACACCCCAAGCTATTTGCTTTGAGGCATGTTGAGTCCATGGAATGTTTTATATTTTGACACAAGTTGCGGGAAAGTGACAATTTTTTTTTTTTTTTTTGCACAAAGTTGTCACTAAATGATATATTGCTCACACAGGCCATGGGCATATGTGGAATTGCACCCCAAAATACATTTAGCTGCTTCTCCTGAGTACGGGGATACCACATGTGTGGGACTTTTTAGGAGCCTAGCCGCGTACGGGACCCCGAAAACCAAGCACCGCCTTCAGGATTTCTAAGGGCGTACATTTTTGATTTTACTCCTCACTGCCTATAACAGTTTCGGAGGCCATGGAATGCCCAGGTGGCACAAACCCCCCCCCAAATGACCCCATTTTGGAAAGTAGACACCCCAAGCTATTTGCTGAGAGGCATGGTGAGTATTTTGCAGCTCTCATTTGTTTTTGAAAATAAAGAAAGACGAGAAAAAAACATTTTTTTTTTCTTTTTTCAATTTTCAAAACTTTGTGACAAAAAGTGAGGTCTGCAAAATACTCACTATACCTCTCATCAAATAGCTTGGGGTGTCTACTTTCCAAAATGGGGTCATTTGGGGGTTTTTTTTGCCACCTGGGCATTCCATGGCCCCCGAAACTGTGATAGGCGGTGAAGAGTGAAATCAAAAATTTACGGCCTTAGAAAGCCTGAAGGCGGTGCTTGGTTTTCGGGGTGCCGTACGCGGCTAGGCTCCCAAAAAGTCTCACACATGTGGTATCCCCGTACTCAGGAGAAGCAGCAGAATGTATTTTGGGGTGTAATTTCACATATTCCCATGGCATGTTTGAGCAATATATCATTTAGTGACAACTTTGCGCAAAAAAAAATAAAAAAAATAAAAAATTGTCTCTTTCCCGCAACTTGTGTCACAATATAAATTATTCCATGGACTCAACATGACTCTCAGCAAATAGCTTGGGGTGTCTACTTTCCAAAATGGGGTCATTTGGGGGGGGTTTGAACTGTCCTGGCATTTTATGCACAACATCTAGAAGCTTATGTCACACATCACCCACTCTTCTAACCACTTGAAGACAAAGCCCTTTCTGACACTTATTGTTTACATAAAAAAATAATTTTTTTTTGCAAGAAAATTACTTTGAACCCCCAAACATTATATATTTTTTTTAAAGCAAATGCCCTACAGATTAAAATGGTGGGTGTTTCATTTTTTTTTTTCACACAGTATTTGCGCAGCGATTTTTCAAACGCATTTTTTGGGGAAAAAACACACTTTTTTACATTTTAATGCACTAAAACACATTATATTGCCCAAATGTTTGATGAGATAAAAAAGATGATCTTAGGCCGAGTACATAGATACCAAACATTACATGCTTTAAAATTGCGCACAAACGTGCAGTGGCGACAAACTAAATACATTTTTAAAAGCCTTTAAAAGCCTTTACAGGTTACCACTTTAGATTTACAGAGGAGGTCTACTGCTAAAATTACTGCCCTCGATCTGACCTTCGCGGCGATACCTCACATGCATGGTGCAATTGCTGTTTACATTTGACGCCAGACCAACGCTTGCGTTCACCTTAGCGCGAGAGCAGGGGGGACAGGGGTGCTTTTTTTTTTTTTTTTTTTTTTCTTTATTATTATTATTTTTTTATCTTATTTTTAAACTGTTCCTTTCATTTTTTTTTTTTTTTAATCATTTTTATTGTTATCTCAGGGAATGTAAATATCCCCTATGATAGCAATAGGTAGTGACAGGTACTCTTTTTTGCAAAAATTGGGGTCTATTAGACCCTAGATTTCTCCTCTGCCCTCAAAGCATCTGATCACACCAAGATCGGTGTGATAAAATGCTTTCCCAATTTCCCAATGGCGCTGTTTACATCCGGCGAAATCTACGTCATAAAATGCTCGTAGCTTCCGGTTTCTTAGGTCATAGAGATGTTTGGAGCCACTCTGGTCTCTGATCAGCTCTATGGTCAGCTGGCTGAATCACCGGCTGCATTTTCAGGTTCCCTGTTGAGACAGGAGAGCCAGAGAAAAACACGGAAGATGTTGGGGGGGGGGCATTCCCTCCCACTGCTTGTAAAAGCAGTCTAGAGGCTAATTAGCCACTAGGATTGCTTTTACATGAAAGCCGACCGCTGGCTGAAAAGAATGATACCAAGATGATACCTAAACCTGCAGGCATCATTCTGGTATAACCACTCAAAGTCGTGAATGGCATACCTGAAGACAAAAAAATGGTTAACAATAAAGCACAGTAAACGGTAAGGTATAAAAAATTGCATACCTGAAAAGCAAACATGATAAAACATAATAACAATAAAACATTGCAGAATAGAATACAGTAAAAAAGAGCAGAACAATAGAGAGAGAATAGAGAGAGAGAGAACAATAAAACGACAACTATTTTTATTTTATATTTTTGTTTGTGTTTTTTTTTTTTTTACACTTATTTTTGTAACTAACTATAATAACTGTAACCGGTTCCAGGTTCGGGTCTCTCAAAATGCGATGGCATCTTTCTCGGCCGCTAGCAGGGGTAAAACCGCCCCGCTAGCGGCCGAACACTGACGGTAAAACGCCGCTAATAATAGCGGCATTTTACCGCCGCCGCCGCCCCCGCCCCAGTGTGAAAGGGCTCTAACTGGTTCCAGGTTCGGGTCTCTCAAAATGCGATGGCATCTTGGGAGACCCTGTGAAAGTGCGCCTAGTCTGTGCAATGCTGTACCCTACGCTAATACTCAACTAGTGCATGGTAGCGTTCAAAACATTCACCAATGCAAAGACCAGGATTGTCAGGACAGGAGGGACAATAATAGCGGGTGTCACGCCTATATCCGCGCTAGCTGCAGACACAACATCTTTTTTGGGGGGTTCGTTGGGTAGGGGTACTCGGGAGGACATAAAGAAAATGCCTCTCATGCAGCCAACTGCATTTGGTTGGGGATGTGAATGGGGGAAGTACGGGCGCTGCAGAAGCGGTGGGTTCCCAATTAGGATTGGCGAATGCAGCAGGAAGGGCACTATGGGCACGACGGGCCTGTGTTTCTCTTCTTGGTGGCAGCGGGACACTACTTGTGCTTGCCACCTCACCAGCTTGAACTGCACTTATGGGACTCGCCACGTCACCAAGTGTTACTGCAGTGCTGGTTTGACTACGACCGGGGTGTACTAGGCCTCTGGTGCTTGCCAGTTCACCAAGACGCTACAAAAAAAACTGTTAGCGATCGCAGGGATCAGGCCTGACTCTGCGAACGCTGCAGTTATGCGTTTAGAGTTTTGTAAGTGACAGTGATCGATCGATACTGCACTTGGGTGGGCTGGGCTGGGCCGGGCGGAGGGGCAAAACGCAGGTGCTAGCAGGTATCTGGGCTGATCCCGCTAACACTGCGTTTTTGGGAACCCTAAACTGCTGGGGACGCTAGTATAGATCTGATCGGATCAGATATTGATCCGATCAGATACTATACCACTAAGGGAGGTATACGGTGCGTGCGTGGGTGTTAGCGGTACTGGCGCTAATCTGACGCTGCCTGGGGCTGGTGCTTGCCAGTTCACCAAAATGCTACCAAAAAAACTGTTAGCGATCGCAGGGATCAGGCCTGACTCTGCGAACGCTGCAGTTATGCGTTTAGTGTTTTGTAAGTGACAGTGATCGATCGATACTGCACTTGGGTGGGCTGGGCTGGGCCGGGCGGAGGGGCAAAACGCAGGTGCTAGCAGGTATCTGGGCTGATCCCGCTAACACTGCGTTTTTGGGAACCCTAAACTGCTGGGGACGCTAGTATAGATCTGATCGGATCAGATATTGATCCGATCAGATACTATACCACTAAGGGAGGTGTATGGTGCGTGTACGGTGCGTGCGTGGGTGTTCGCGGTACTGGCGCTAATCTGACGCTGCCTGGGGCAACGCATATCACCGCCGGGCAATCAGGGGGCTAAACCTTTATTCGGTAATAAACGGCGGGTGCCCTGACACTATAAAAAATAAACTAACTAACCAGCGTCACCCGTAACAGTTATACGTTGATCAGTGGTGAAAGGGTTAACTAGGGGGCAATCAAGGGGTTAAAACATTTATTAGATAGTATATGGGGGTCCCTGTCGCTATAAAACACTGACGGCGAACCTAAATATTTACGTCCCTAACTAGCGTCACCAGTGACACTAATACAGCGATCAGAAAAATGATCGCTTAGCGACACTGGCGACAGGGGGTGATCAAGGGGTTAAAACTTTATTAGGGGGGGTACTGGCGCTAATCTGACGCTGCCTGGGGCGACGCATATCACCGCCGGGCGATCAGGGGGCTAAACCTTTATTCGGTAATAAACGGCGGGTGCCCTGACACTATAAATAATAAACTAACTAACCAGCGTCACCCGTAACGGTTATACGGTGATCAGTGGTGAAAGGGTTAACTAGGGGGCAATCAAGGGGTTAAAACATTTATTAGGTAGTATATGGGGGTCCCTGTCGCTATAAAACACTGACGGCAAACCTAAATATTTACGTCCCTAACTACCGTCACCAGCGACACTAATACAGCGATCAGAAAAATGATCGCTTAGCGACACTGGTGAGGGGGGGTGATCAAGGGGTTAAAACTTTATTAGGGGGGGTAAGGGGGGTACCCTAGACCTACAGGGGGGTTACAGTAACTGTCCTAACACTGCTAACTGTCACAAACTGACACTATGCAGTAATCAGGAAAAAAATAAATAAATAAATAAAAAACCTGCTTGGTGTCAGTTTGTGACAGGGGGGGGGGGTGATTGGGGGGGGATCGGGGGGCGATCGGGGGGGGATCGGGGGTGTAAGGTATGCCTGGCATGTTCTACTGTGTGTGTTTGTGTTGTGCACTTACTTACATGTCATCTCTCCTCGGCGCTGGAACGGAAACTGACAGCCGAGGAGAGATGACATCACATCCTCTGCCTCTGTGTACTATACAGAGGCAGGGGATGTTTGTCATTGGCTGGGAGCAATCGCGAGGGGGGGGCCACGATCGGATGGTCTCCCCCTCGTCTCTCATCGCTCCCAACCAAATGCCGACCGCAGCTGGCACAGGGGGGGGTCCGATCGGACCCCCCACCCGCGGGAAGGCAATCACGTTTCAGGTACGTGATTTTGCCTGCCCGTGCCGCTCTGCTCACGTATATAGGCGTGAGGCGGTCGGCAAGTGGTTAAGGTGAAAAAACACCTGGCAGTGACCGGCCCCCTAGCCCCCCGTTTTACTTACCTGAGCCCTGGAATTTTACCCGGCAGAGATGCGCTGTTCCTCTGCCCGGGGTTCTAGGCTCTTGATTGGATAGATTGATAGCAGCGCAACCATTGGCTCCCGCTGCTGTCAATCAAATCCAATGACGTGGGTGCCGGGGGGCGGGGCTGAGTCATACATTCGGTGGCTATGGACGCCGCATGATGATGGACTGGGGAGCACGCCTGCAAGGTAACCCCCCCTGGAGAGCGCTTCTCCTAGGGGGTTATCTGATGCGGGGAGGAGCCACGAGAGCCGCCGAGGGACCCCACAAGACGATGTTCAGGGCCGCTCTGTGCAAAACAAATTGCACTGTAGAGGTAAGTATGATATGTTTGTTTTTTTAAATAATCAAAGCTCTACAATCCCTTTTAAGCGCAGTTTTCCCTTTGAAAAGGACGTGGCCCATCCCTGGAACAAGATTCCAAAGTTGGATGCACCTCTGGCAAAAGTCTCCAAAAAGACGGATTTGGCTTTTGATTACCTTGGGTCCCTTAAGGACCCCATGGATAAAAGGGGTGACATGCTTGGGATGCTTCATTCATTGGGCTTAAGCCAGCCCTTGCAGCCACTTGCGTTGCCAGAAACTTGGAATGCTGGTTAACGCAGTTGCAATCCCACATTTCTGCAGGCAACAACTGCTTAAATCTTTTCCTTTACTGTTTAACCACTTGCTTACTGGGCACTTAAACCCCCCTCCTGTCCAGACAAATTTTCAGCTTTCAGTGCTGTCACACTTTGAATGACAATTGCGCGGTCATACACTGTACCCAAATACAATTTTTATCATTTTTTTCCCACAAATAGAGCTTTCTTTTGGTGGTATTTGATCAACTCTGCAGTTTTTATTTTTTGTTAAAAAAATGAAAAAAGTCTGAATTAAAAAAAAATATATATTTTTTTTATATTTTGTTATAAAATTATATAAAATTATAAAATTTTACAAACAGGTAATTTTTCCCCTTCATTGATGTACGCTGATGATTCTGCACTGATGGGCACCTATAGGCTGCACTGAAGGGCATTGATAGGTGGCACTGGTGGGCACTGAGAAGTGGCACTAATAGGTGGCACTGATAGCTGAGTGGTTGAAGGCGTGGACGGGTGATGCAGAGTCTAAGCTTAAGCTTTGTTGTTTACTTTTTTTAGGTCATCACCTCTTTGGTCCCGGGCTTCAGGAGACACTGGAACATATCCAGGACAAGAAAAAAGCGTTCCCAGAAAAGAAGAAAAAGGCAGAGGGTAAAAGTTTTCTTTCGAGGTTTCAGGCAACAGACCCAACAGGAGAGAGAGGGGCGCCCTAAAAAACACTGGACAGGTCATAAGGGGCGAGGAAGAGGAGGATTATTATTCAATCCTCCTCAGACCACCACAAAGCCCCAGTGACTCCTGCATCCCGGTAGGAGGAAGATTGGGGGACTTCCTTCCTCAATAGACCAAAGCAACTTCAAGCCTGTTTATATTAGAAATAATAAAAAACGGCTACAAGTTGGAGTTAAGTTCAATTCCCCCTCCCACTTTTCTAGTCACCCCATTACCCCGAGACCGGGAAAAAGCAGGGGCTCTGAGTTTGCTGATAGGGGAGCTGGTCAATCAACAAGTCATCAGCCAAGTGCCACATGCAGAACGCTGCCAAAGGGTGTATTCTCACATATTCGTGGTCAAAAAGCCATCAAGCAAGTTCAGGCTAATCCTCAATCTCTGTCCTCTGAACAGGTTTATCAGATACAAGCGCTTCAGGGTGGAGTCTATCTTTGCGGTAACAAATCTCCTGTTTTCAATTCACTATATGGCAACGATTGACCTCAGGGACGCATACTTACATGTGCCCATACATCAGGATTTCCAGAAATTTCTCAGACTAGTGGTCAGGATGAATTCAGAAGTTCTCCATTTCAAATTCAGGGCACTGCCATTTGGACTAGCATCCTCTCCAAGGATTTTCACAAAGGCCCTGGCAGAAGCCTTAGCCCCGCTGCACGTCAGGGCCATTACAATGATCCTCTACTTGGACGATCTCCTGTTTGTCGCCCAATCTTATCAGCAGCTGGAAGAGAACTTACAGGGAGCACAGGATTTTCTGCGCTCCCTTGATTGGCTGATCAATCAGGACAAGTCCCAGCTGATCCCAACCCAAGAAGTGCAGTTCCTGGGTTACAGGATATCTTCAACAGAGAAGAAAGTCTTTCTTCCGTTGGAAAAGATAGAGAAAGTGGGTTTGGCGGTGGCACAGCTTCAGAGCAATCAGGAAGACCATATCAGAGATGTCATGAGTGATAGTTTAATGACATCCTGTTTCCCAGCAGTCCCCTGGGCAAGGCTTCACCAGAACCCTTTAAAGGCTCTTCTACTACATTGCTGGGATGGCAGCCAGCAAAGTTTGGATCAGCCTATGTCCAAAGTCAAAAGGGCACTGCGGTGGTAGTGAACCAGTCACAATCTAGACAGGGGTCTGTTGTGGTCAAGACCAACATCACTTGCTTTCGGCTGGGGAGACCACCAGGAAGAGGATTTGGCTCAAGGAACTTGGTCTCCGGTGGAAGCCAGGCAGACCTCGAATCAGAGGGAGCTACTGGCAGTTCAGAGGGCTTTAGAGACCTTTCAGACGAAGATTAAGGGGCAGCACCTGCAGGTAAGGACATACAATTCGGCAGTAGTCGAATAGGCGAAATTTTCAGTTGGGCCGAATTAAACCTGGCTTCTTTGACTGCCATCCACCTAAAAGGGACTCAGAACTCTCTGGCGGACTTTCTCAGCCACCAGCGAGTAAGACAAGATGAATGGTCAGTCAACTGGGACGTGTTCGAGCAGATCGTGAGTACTTGGGGCCAGCTGGAGGTGGATCTTTTTTTTGCCTCACAAAGCAAAAAGAAGGTTGCCTAGTTCTTCTGCGTGCATCCCTTGGATCAAGCCAGGGGGATGGATGCCTTCGCCAATACACTTTGCCAATGGCGCTTCAGCCTTTGCTATGCCTTTCCCTAAGTAAGATTAGTCCCGGGGGTTCTTCAGAAGTGTTTGAGCGAGAGGACGAATCTCATTCTCATAGCTCCATTTTGGCCGGGGAGGGTCTGGTTCCTCATTCTAAGGAGGCTGGCCATATATCCCCCAATTCCTCTCCCGGTGAGGGAGGATCTGGTCACACAGGGACCTATTCGGCACCCTCAGGTAGAGACCCTCTGACTAACATTGTGGTATCTGAGGAACAGCTGTTAAGGGCTCAGGGGTTCTCAGAAATGGTGATTAAGACCCTTTTAGAATGCTGCAAGCCAGTGACCAGGGCCATTTACACCAAGATCTGGAGAAGGTTCAATTCCTTGTTAATAGAACAAGGGCAGGAACAACTGGGAATTCCGGCTGTCCTGGATTTTTTTGAGGCAGGAGTGGAATTAGGTCTCTCTATTAGTACTTTGAAGGTGCAGGCCATCGGCTTGAGTGTGTTTCTTCAGGTCTCCCTGCAGCAAGATCAGTTTGTGAGGAACTTCTTTAAGGGCCTCTCCAGGTCCAGGTCAGTGAGGGTATGAGCCTGTCCCTCCTGGGACCTATTCTTGGTCCTCAGAGCGCTTACAGGTAGTCCCTTTGAACCCCTGGAGAAATGTGAAATTAAGTGGGTGGTTCTTAAGGCAGTTTTTTTTATTGCAATCACGTCAGCCAGAAGAATGAGTGAGTTGCAGGTGCTCTCGATTAGAGAGCCATTTTTGTTAATTTTGGAGGAGAGGGTTGTGGTCAAAACAGATCCTAGTTTCCTCCCCAAAGTATCCTCTACGTTTCACAGAGTGCAGGACATTATCCTGCCAACATTTTATTCCCCCTCAGAAGTTGATGAGGAAGGAAGGTTCAGTTAAGTTGATGTCAGACGAAACCTTTTAGCATATCTAGAGGTCAGCAGAGACTTCAGGAATTCAGAATCTTTATTTGTGAACTTTGTAGGAGCACACAAGGGATGTAAAGCGTCAAAGGCCACTATTGCCAGGTGGATAAAAATGACAATTACAGAGTAGGGATGAGCTTCGAGTTCGAGTCGAACTCATGTTCTACTCGAACATTGGCTGTTCGCAAGTTCGCCGAACAGCGAACAATTTGGGGTGTTCGCGGCAAATTCGAATGCCGCGGAACACCCTTTAAAAGTCTATGGGAGAAATCAAAAGTGCTAATTTTAAAGGCTTATATGCAAGTTATTGTCATAAAAAGTGTTTGGGGACCCGGGTCCTGCCCCAGGGGACATGGATCAATGCAAAAAAAAGTTTTAAAAACGGACGTTTTTTCAGGAGCAGTGATTTTATTAATGCTTAAAGTCAAACAATAAAAGTGTAATATCCCTTTAAATTTCGTACCTGGGGGGTGTCTATAGTATGCCTGTAAAGGGGCGCATGTTTCCTGTGTTTAGAACAGTCTGACAGCAAAATGACATTTGGAAGGAAAAAACTCATTTAAAACTACCGCGGCTATTGCATTGCCGACAATACACATAGAAGTTCATTGATAAAAACGGCATGGGAATTCCCCACAGGGCAACCCCGAACCAAAATAAAAAAAAAAAAATGATGTGGGGGTCCCCCTAAATTCCATACAAGGCCCTTCAGGTCTGGTATGGATATTAAGGGGAACCCCAGCCAAAATTTAAAAAAAAAATTGACGTGGGGTTCCCCCTAAATTCCATACCAGACCCTTCAGGTCTGGTATGGATTTTAAGGGGAACCCCGCGCCAAAAAAAAAAAAAAAACGGCATGGGGTCCCCCTAAAAATCCATACCAGACCCTTATCCGAGCACGCAACCTGGCAGGCCGCAGGAAAAGAGGGGGGGACGAGAGTGCGGCCCCCCCCCCCCTCCTGAACCGTACCAGGCCACATGCCCTCAACATTGGGAGGGTGCTTTGGGGTAGCCCCCCAAAACACCTTGTCCCCATGTTGATGAGGACAAGGGCCTCATCCTCACACGGTGACTTGAGGGACTTCCCTGTGACGTCACGGGGAATGCCACAGGGAAGTCCCGTCATGTCACCGTGCGTCAGAGGGGGGCGGGGTCACCGGGTGGCCCCGCCCCCCGTTATTTAAGAACCGTCAGACGAAGAGACGCCGTCACACAGCGGGAGCCTCCCTCCATGCCACAGCATGGCTGCGGAGCGGCCCGGAGAAGACAGGAAGAAGAGAAGAAGGAAGAAGAAGAAGAAGATGAAGAAGATGAAGAAGAAGAAGATGAAGAAGAAGATGAAGAAGAGAAGAAGATGAAGAGAAGAGCGGGAGCCTCCCCCCTCATGCCATGGGTGCGGAGCGGCCCGAGGAGAAGAAGATAGAAGACGCCGCGGAGAAGATGCTGGACGAGAACGCCGGAGGAAGAACCAGAAGAGCCAGAAGAACCAGAAGAAGAAGAAGATGAAGGAAGAAAGAAGAAGCATTTAAATAAAGGAATTGTCAAAAACTGTCTCTTGTCATTTTTAACATTTTTGACAGTTTTTTAGTGAAATGGTAGGGGTAAGTACCCCCTTACCATTTCACACAGGGGGGGGGGCCGGGATCTGGGGGTCCCCTTGTTAAAGGGGGCTTCCAGATTCCGATAAGCCCCCCGCCCGCAGACCCCCACAACCACCGGCCAGGGTTGTGGGGATGAGGCCCTTGTCTTCATCAACATGGGGACAAGGTGTTTTGGGGGGCTACCCCAAAGCACCCTCCCAATGTTGAGGGCATGTGGCCTGGTACGGTTCAGGAGGGGGGGGCCGCACTCTCGTCCCCCCCTCTTTTCCTGCGGCCTGCCAGGTTGCGTGCTCGGATAAGGGTCTGGTATGGATTTTTAGGGGGACCCCACGCCGTTTTTTTTTTTTTTTTTGGCGCGGGGTTCCCCTTAAAATCCATACCAGACCTGAAGGGTCTGGTATGTAATTTAGGGGGAACCCCACGTCAATTTTTTTTTAAAATTTTGGCTGGGGTTCCCCTTAATATCCATACCAGACCTGAAGGGCCTTGTATGGAATTTAGGGGGACTCCCACATCATTTTTTTTTTTTAATTTTGGTTCGGGGTTGCCCTGTGGGGAATTCCCATGCCGTTTTTATCAATGAACTTCTATGTGTATTGTCGGCAATGCAATAGCCGCGGTAGTTTTAAATGTGTTTTTTCCTTCAAAATGTCACTTTGCTGTCAGACTGTTCTAAACACGGGAAACATGCGCCCCTTTACAGGCATACTATAGACACCCCCCAGGTATGAAATTTAAAGGGATATTACACTTTTATTGTTTGACTTTAAGCATTATTAAAATCACTGCTCCTGAAAAAACGGCCGTTTTTAAAACTTTTTTTTGCATTGATTCATGTCCCCTGGGGGAGGACCCGGGTCCCCAAACACTTTTTATGACAATAACTTGCATATTAGCCTTTAAAATTAGCACTTTTGATTATTCATGTTCGTGTCCCATAGACTTTAACGGCGTTCGCGTGTTCGAACAAATTTTTTTCCTGTTCGCATGTTCTGCTGCGAACCGAACAGGGGGGTGTTCGGCTCATCCCTATTACAGAGGCATACAGGTTGGCAGGGGAGCAAGCGCCTCTAGTTAATGCACATTCAACCAGGGCAGTGTCAGCTTTGTGGGCAGAGAGGGTCAGTGCTACTCCGGAGGATATCTCCAGAGGAAGCAGCAATGTGGTCCAGCTACTCCATGTTTGCAAAGCACTACACTTTGACTTGTTTTCTGATAAAGAACAGGCATTTGGGCGAAAGGTCCTCCAGGCAGTGGTCCCGCCGTAGCAGAGTAAGTTTCTTGCTTATCATCTCAGAGGCTGTCCTGGAAGACGAAAGGAGAAAACGAAAGTTAGACTTACCGGTAACTCTTTTTCTAGGAGTCTTGCAGAACAGCCTGGTTTTCCAGCTTTTGTAGCTGGTGCAAAGGGTACATACTGATGTTATGCCAGTGTGTTATGTCTTTCAGGGCCTTCCGGCGGTTCTTGTGGAAACTGAAGGGGAAGGCCTGGAGGACTTCCTTTAACCACTTGCCGACCGCCTCAAGCAGATATACTGTGGCAGAATGGCACGGGCAGGCAGAGTAACATATGGGGAGTGATTTACTAAAGACCTGCGCCTGTGGTGCAGTGGAGAAATTTGAGCAATTGCACAAAAAATGGGAGTCAAGACATTTATCAAAAATTATGGTGCACTTATATGCACCAAACCATATTTACATAGGAAGCTCTATTGCGCACTTGCGCAATCCTTCGCGCCTACCATTAGCAATCGCAGCCAATGTAATCTTCTACATTTTTGTCTGAATACAGTGGATAACTTTACTACAGTTTACCATCTTCTGTTACCAGGCTAAAAAGTATGTATATAATATTGTTTAAATGCACAAATTCTGTCCAGAACATGTAGATCTGTCTTACAACTAATCAAGTCTTTTTACAGCCTTCTTTCAACTAATGCCCCGTACACACGGTCGGATTTTCCGACGGAAAATGTGTGATAGGACCTTGTTGTTGGAAATTCCAACCATGTGTAGGCTCCATCACACATTTTCCATCGGATTTTCCGACACACAAAGTTTGAGAGCAGGCTATAAAATTTTCCGACAACAAAATCTGTTGTCGGAATTTCCGATCGTGTGTACACAAATCCGACACACAAAGTGCCACGCATGCTCAGAATAAATAAAGGGATGAAAGCTATTGGCTACTGCCCCGTTTATAGTCTCGACGTACGTGTTTTACGTCACCATGTTCAGAACGATTGGATTTTCCAACAACTTTGTGTGTATGCAAGACAAGTTTGAGCCAACATCCGTTGGAAAAAATCCTAGGATTTTGTTGTCGGAATGTCCGATCAATGTCCGACCGTGTGTACGGGGCATTACCCAACTGCACATGCGCATTATCAAAGCACACCATTTCATTCTCGCCTGACAGGGCGCACACGCTTTAGCTTGTTAAATATGTGTGTTGCACACAGGCGCATCTGCGTTCTCCAGCGTGCACAACTGCTTATACATTGAGCACTTGCTCATTGTAGTTCTAATCATGGCAAAGGCTTTTCCTTATCACATTAAGAATATTGCTTTCAGTTTTATTCCATTCATTCACTTCTTTTTGAAACAACTCAATATTCATTCTAGAGATCTTCCTCCTATCAACAACTGTATGGATGTTCCCTGGACTTGTAATTGTGCATTTTCTGGTGATAGTCTATAATCATTGGTGGAGCCGAAACTTCCATGAAAACATATTTTCAATACATGTCTGTGTATTGTGCATTCTGGACAATTCATTTCCCCATACACTGTGCAATCTGACTGGATAACGTATAAATGTACTCATCTGTCTGATCAAATCTTTCCCCATGCAGTGTGCAATCTGATTGGATGACGTTTAAATACACTCATTTGTCTGAGCAATTCATTTCCCCATACATGGGGGCCTATTTACAAACCGTTTGCACCATGAGTTGAGGCGCACGCTGAGGCGCAACGTACGTTTTAGTATTTATGAAATGTTTGTGCCGGTAACACAGCGCTATTCCCCATTTACTACAGTAATCTCAGCGCATGGGAGGAGGTGATCAGTGTGCCATTATGGACATGGCACAGGACATCTTCAACTCAAAATTAAAAGAAGCTGGAAGTGCCAATATTATGGGGGTGATGTGGGGTGGTGTGAAGAAGTATAGTAATAACTGCCCAAGTAACAAATATGCCCAAAATAGAATGAGAAAGTAACTTTTTCTGAACTAGTTTGCTGTGCCTGCAAGTACGTTTGGAACTGTGTGAGGTCAATTTAAGCACTGCGCATGCACAAGCGGCATTTGCGCTCGTTCAAATGCATTGGTTCACTGCATGGCCAAAATCTTAGTAAATATCAAGCAAGGTAAATGCATTTGCGTGGGTTGAACGGGCGAACCTCTAAACTTGACATTTTTTTTTTTTTTTTACGCTGGTTCACTTTTATGTGTTTTTTTGTCGGATATTTGCACACAGGTCATGTTAGCGTGTTACGTTGCCAACATGTGACATGTACCTTGTTAAAATTATGTAAAAAGAGTCTCGCTCCTCTAGCTCCTCCTAAAAGGGCATTTAACCTTCCCCCTCTAATACATATGATTTCCTTGGGCTAGTTTTTGTTTTTAAAGGGGAACTCCACACTCCGTTCTCCAATCTCCAAAGGCTGTGAGCTGCCTTCACCAATCCAAACCACATCCTTTTTCAGAGCAAACAGGGCCAGCTAGGAAAGGGGCGAGAAGAGCGATTGCCCAACTCCCTCCTGAAACATACAAGGCCCCATGCACTCAACATAGCTGGCTGCCTTTGGGGCATGTTGGGCTCAGCCCAACACCAACCACAAAGCACCTTGTACCCAATAGTTTAAAGGGGCTTTCCACATTCTGTAAAGCCCCTTGTCTGCAGCCCCCCACAACCCCAGCCTAGGGTTGTGTGGAAGAGGCCCTTGTCCCCCTGAATAGGGGGACAAGGTGGTTGACTTTTGGGGTGCCCGTGCGCCTCCTGCCCCTAAGCACACACTCCCCTTTCATGGGCTGGCTTGCTGTGTGTTTGGCTAGGGCAGGGGTCTCAAAGTGGTGGCCCTCCAGCTGTTGCTAAACTACAAGTCCCATGAGGCCTTGCAAGGCTGACAATTACAAGCATGACTCCCTCAGGCAAAGGCATTATGGGACTTTTAGTTCCACAGCAGCTGGAGGGCCACCAGATTGAGACCCCTGGGCTAGGGGTTTGTTAGTGCGTGGGAGGGGCACAATATTTTTAGATTTTGGGGTGGTATTTTTCACGTGGGGGTTCTCATTTTAGGCCTTTACAGTGCCAAATGGCCTTGTATGTATTGGGTGGCAGGCTATTTTTAGTTTTGTGTTAAAATCTTGCAGCTACAATGTCGATTTGGATGTTTTCTCTAAAGCCGTAAATCTTTGAAGCAGCATTTTGGATACATGCTACAGATGCACCACTTTACAGACAGAGTAAGCCCCCTCCCCCCCAAGTTATTATCTTTAGGGCTAGTTCACTCCATAGAAATGCAGTCCAGATGCCTGTGTGTTTTTGATGCGATCCAGTGCATTTATTATATGTTTTTGGTGCTTTTTTGATGCAGTCCAGTACTTTTTTCAACCTTCTTTTTTCTTAGCCTTAATTAAGGACATGCTGGATGATGTGTTTCATTTTGGACAGGGGAGTGGCTTATTTGGTGCTAGCTACATTTGGGTTGGTCTGGGCATGCTCAGGGACTTTAGTTTTTTTGTGTGTGAACAGCACTTGGATGTTTCTGTGCATGCTCAGAGAATGTGTTTTTTGGGTTAGTAATTTAAGGACATCCTTAACAGGTGAACCCACTTTGAAGTTCTCTCTACATTGGGTGAACTTGCATTTTGTGTGTTGCATGGACTGTGCATGTGTTTTCAATTGCCTCATTAGCACACAAACCTATGTTATAGAAAACTTGCAGAGCATTCTTTGCCTTGCCCTGAAAAGAGGCAAGATTGTGTGGGGGGCCGGCAAGAGAGCAAATTTGGGTGTCCTTATCGAGTGTGTAACACATGTATTTTCTCTATGTATTTTGTTTATGTCTTTGCAAAACAGATGTGTTTTCAAGCAAGTTTTTCTTTTTACTTTGGTTTATTGTATTTTTTGGGTGGGTGATATATTTTCTTGAAATATATTTGATGTCAATGTGTGTCGTTTGTAGGTTGTTCACTTTGATTTAATTGTCTGTGCTGCATTATTTTGCAAAAACCTTCTCAGGATGTTGACTAATGTTTAAATCCTTAATAGATATCCATTTGTGGGCGCACTCCTTTTAACTCATGTTAACCTTATTCTAGTGTCTCAAATTAACATACATGTGTTTTTTGCTTTCCTTGCTCTTTTCCAAGTCCTGTTTTGTTGACCAATAAAATTTGTAGCAAATTTTTATGTTGTGTTTTTTGTTACTTTTCATGCAACACATTTCCCAGCTGCAGCTTAACTAGGCTGATTGGCATGGCAAATCCTAAAAATGTGTGCTTTGTCTAAGTTACTTTCCTTGTGCCTTTATGGTAGCATATGCATGGATTGTGTGTATGCTGCCATGGATAGGCACCAGGAAAGAAATTACAGAAAGGTAAGTATTCAATTTTCCATTTTAGTGCAGTGGTTGTCAGCCTCAGTTCTCAAGTACCCCCGACAGGACATGTTTAGGGAATTTTATCTTGGCTAAACTAGCTGTCCAAAATACCAAGCCATTGACTGAATTTATTTATTTATCTATTTATTTTTTAAGTTTAAAAGTAATTTATTGAAGTATCAAATCAATACATCATGCAGAAAATTGAACAAGTTGCTCATCGGGTACATGAAGTAATATGTGTACAACGAATGCAATAAATGATTACATCAAACAACTAATATTCCACTACGTAGTGAATTAATAATACACCATGTACCCTAGACCCCCCTGCCACCAGTGCCCCATCCGGGAACTAACTGCACTGATGGACTAGGGGCCCAGAAGCCCAGGGCACCAATTAAAATAAAAAGATGCCGAGGAAAAAAGTGCTCGAAACTTTAAGAATGTTGAGTAACACAAAAATGATGGAAAGATCACGCACAACATCATTGTCAAGGAATCAACAAATTGGATTGTACTCTCAGGGCAGATCAAACAGAGGTCGGTTAACAAGAGCTAGAATACTTTATACGTAAGGAACTGAGAGAGCAATGTCTTGAGATCTACCCCAAGATCAACCCCTAGACTAATTGACACCTAAAGAATACCGAGAGCTGAAGGAAACAGGAATTATACATTGCAGTGAAGTGAAAGAAGGGAGGAGAAAAGGGAAGAGAAAAAAAAAAGAAGATGTAGGAGGAGAAAGGGTAAAGAGTGCATGACAGAGGTTGGGGGGAAGGAGGTGCACAGAAGACCACCACAAAAGGGTGAATAGGGACCACCCTAGGAAGTAACCGATCATATGTTCTACTAATCATACGTATAAGGGGAGCCCAAAGTGATTAGCCCAAGGTTCCCAAATGATTTTAAATTTGTCTAGACTGTCCAGGATGGTATTGGAAATCTTTTCTTGCAACATTATCCAAGAAATATTTTGTTTAGCTAACCGGAAGGATACTTTCGAAGATTTCCAAGACCGGGTAATGGTCATTTTGGCTCCCAGGAGAATAAACTGAATCAACTTCTGGTTAGGTTTGGAGGTTTAAGGAATTGGACCGTTAAGTAAAGCTATAGTTGGGTCTTGCTTCAACGCACAACCACAGGTTCTGCGAATAAGGGAGAATATCTTATTCCAAAACATTCTAATTTTAGGACATTCCCATAATACATGTAGGAGAGTACCTTTATGATTGCATCCTCTGAAACAAAGAGGTGACGTTTGTGGGTAATATTTGGCTAGGCGAGAAGGTACCATATACCAGCGTGTTAAAGTTTTGAGACTGGCCTCATTCAGGGACGTGTTCAATATACCTTTAAAAGAACGAGCAAAATTGGAATGCCATGTGTCCAGGTCCCAGCTGAAGTCAAGATCCCGCTCCCAGCTCAACATGTAAGCCGTTTTCTCCGACGGCTCTGCTAGAGATGAGTATATGAGAGAGATACCTCCTCCCGTGTCCATGGCTGAAGCACAACCCTGCTCATAGGGAGTTACGGAAAGATGGATTTCGTTGCTCTTCCATAAATGGTTTCGGAGGGGGCATTTCGAGTTTAGAGGTGCAGTACGCTAAAGTAAGGGGACCATTAGAGTTAAAGAAATGTCCAATTCTGTATAGGCCTTTGTCTAGCCACCATTTGAAAGCTCGGATATCTAAACCAGGGGGAAAACCGGGGTTCCGGAAAATGTGTACAAGTGGTTGCCAACTGGAGGTTAGAGGTCTTAACTTGTGGAGGGAGTCACATAACTTCATCGAATGGGACAAAGTAGAAGCTAGTATAGGGGGGCGTTTTTTGGGTATGTTCCAAAGTAAAAAAATCTAAGGTGAAATTAGGGACTGCCTCTCGTTCCATGCTCACCCAGTCTGGTTTGGGTCCCTTAAGGTAGATTGTGGAAAATTGGCTTAACTGCGCTGCCGGATAGTACCACCACAGGTTAGGTAAGCCCAGGCCTCCTTTCTTTCTGGGTCTAAAAAGCACATCCTTAGAAAATCTATGTCCTTTTTGTCCCAAATAAAGCAGATTATGGCGGATTGTAGATGTTGAATGTGCAATTTGGGGACAGGAATAGGGAGGGAGCGGAATAGATATAATATTCTGGGTAAAAGTGTCATTTTGACCGCGTTCACTTTGCCTAGCCAAGAAAGTTTGTAGCGAGACCATTGATTCAGATCATCGGTAAGTTTTTTAAACATGGGAAGGAAATTATGTTTAAACATTTGGTCAATACTGGACGTGAGGTTAATGCCTAGATAGGGAATGAAGGTGGAGTTCCATGAAAATGGGAATTTACCCATCAATTTGTGTACTGTGTCTTGGGGGGTTGATACATTAAGGGCAATTGATTTTGAAACATTAACTTTAAGCCCGGAAGCAAGTTCAAAGTCATGTAAAAGTTGAATTAATTTGGGAGTAGAAATTAGGGGGGATGTAATAAATAGGAGGACATAATCCGCAAATAAAGCACATTTGTGCATAGTTTGGCCGCAGCGGACTCCATGGATATCTGGATGTTGTCTTATCGCGATGGCTAAAGACTCAATAGCCACCGCGAAAAGAAGTGGGGAAAGGGGACAACCTTGCCTCGTTACTTTCTTTATAGGGAATTTATCTGAGAGGTGTCCCTGAATTCTGACCTGTGCCTTAGGTTGGTGATAGAGGGATTCCGGAACATTAATAAAGTTTGGGCCGAAGCCCCATTTCCGTAGATTTATGAATAGGTAGGGCCAGGCAACAGTATCAAACGCTTTTTGAAGATCAATGGAAAGGAGGAGGCCCTCCTGGGGGGGGCCGCCATCCCAACCCGACTTCATTAGGGAAACTGCATTTACTGCTCTCCGTATCTGGTCCGGACCCTGTCTCCCCGGAATGAACCTCACCTGGTCTTTATGAATGTAAGAACCTATAAATGATGCAAATCTGTTCGATAGAATTTTCGTCATAATTTTTAAATCATTATTAATTAATGAAATAGGTCTGTAGTTGCTCACTTCACTGGGGTCTTTACCTGGTTTGGGAATGACCGAGATGAAGGCTAAGTTGGCATCAGGATCAAGGGGGGAGGACTTGCTTAAGGAATTAAAGAGACGAGCCAGATATGGAGAGAGTGTGTCTGTAAAGGTTTTGTAATAATAGTTTGAAAATCCATCGGGACCCGGGGTAGAATTTTTTTTGAGATTTTTTATGACCGCTCGGATCTCGGAGTCATGAAATGGGGACTCCAGGATAGAGCAATGAGAATCAGAGATTTTCGGCAGCGGGGTATTCTCGAGAAAGGAGTCTAAATTTTGTTGGGAGATCGGACAACTGTCAGAATACAGATTGGAGTAAAATGATTGAAAGGCTTCTAGAATCTATTCGGGGTTTTGGGTGAGAGAGCCCGACTGAGATTTTATTTTGGGGAGGGCGAAGGTCCTATGTTTCGGGGTAAGTTTGGCTGCTAACTGGGGGCCAAACTTATTAGCACGCAAATAGTGACTGCCACTAATCCAATGAAGATGTCTATCTGGCATCTGCATTGGAGGTCAAGGCTGAGTTGAGGGACAATCTGGTAGTGTCAAGTTTACAAAGAGTGATGGGATTGGGATTCCTTTTATGGGATAAACTGAGATCTTTGAGCTCTTTTTCTAGCTTCAAGATATCTGCTTGTCGTTCGCGTTTTAATTGGGCCGAGAATTGGATCAGCTTCCCTCTAGTTACCGCTTTGTGAGCGCTCCAAAGGGAACTGGGAGAGATGTCCCCAGTGTCATTAATCAAGAAATACTCTTTAATATCTTTCTCCAGCATAATACAGTGAACAGGGTTAGATAAGATTTTTTCATTTAGACGCCAAGATCGTGAGCCAGGGGGAGATAATGAATTTAAGAGTTTTAATGTCACTAGGGAGTGGTCAGACCACGGAACATCTTGGATGGAGGCCTGGGAAGCTGTGTGTATCTCAGAGTTGGACATGAAAATGTGATCAATTCTAGCATAGGTTTTGTGAGGGGCTGAGTAGTGTGTATAGTCTCTTGTTGATGGATTGAGTTCCCTCCAGGTATCAATAAGGCCTAATGAGTGGAGGAGTCTGGCAATCTGGAGACTCTGTTTGGGGGTTTTTTTAAGGTGGGGAATCCCATGGTCCGATTTATCAAGAACCTGATCAGACGTGATGTTGGAGTCCCCGCCCATGATCACCCTACCTTCAAAGTGATGTGAGAGATTGGCAAGTAAGGAGGAGAAAAACTTGTCCTGGCCCTTGTTAGGTGCATAATAGGAGATGATAGTGTAGAGGTTACCCTCAATCGAGCCTTTGACTAAGATATATCTCCCATTAGTGTCCTTAATTTTCAAAGCGTGTGAGAATGGAGTCTGTTTAGAAAATACAATAGCAACTCCCCCGTTTTTTTTCATTAGCGTTTGCAAGGAAGAAAGTGGGATATTTATTGTGGAGGAAGGAGGGAGAGTAATTGGAGGGGAAATGAGTTTCTTGGAGAAGAACGATATCTAAACCCCTAGAATTGTAGCTTTGAAAGGCTTTGCGCCTTTTGACGGGGGAGTTAAGACCTTGGGTGTTATGAGAAGCAATGTTAAGCGCCCTCTGTAATGGGGAAGAGTCAGCCATGGTCACAAGAGGAGTAAAACGAGTGTATGTGGTGCGAACCTACCCGGTTCCTAGTTGAAGCGAACTTGAGTCTGGGAGGCTGGGCTCGAAACCTCAGCAGAAGAGTCTGGAACATGGTGGTCCTCTGTGCACACTTCTGAGATAAATAAAGGACGAGAGGAAAAGAAGAGAGAGGAGTAAAAAGAAAATAAGGAGAGAGAGAAAGAATAATTAGTGAAAGCAACATACTAATATCAAACAAAAGCAGGCGTAGGCGCCTAGTAAAATGCAGAACCGAACTTGTGAGTTCAGTTCAGAACCAAGACCTAACAAAAAAAAAAAAAGGAGGGTCTCAGAAAAACAGGAACAACCTCAGCCGAGGTTGTATATCTGGTGTAACCAGAGGGAAAACCCTTCTCGATCACAACAGAGGGAGTGGCAATGCTAACCCGACCGGGCCGCCGGGTCCCCAACTTTAGGGATAATATGGAACCTCAAAAACCTGAAGATTACAGAGCATTGTATAAAATAACAAACATAAATAATAATAAAAAGGAACATTCCCAATGAAAAAAAACTACAGACCAAAGATAAAAAAAACCCAAAAAACATACATTAGGCAGATATCTGCAAGTAATCGGGAAGGGAGAGGGAAGGCAGGGAAAGGGAAATGGAAAGGAGGGGAAGAGGGGGAGGGTAGGCTGAAATTTTGCTGCTAAGCCCGCCAAGACACAGCAAATTAAGGCATCTGGTCCATCATGAGGAGATAGGGGTACATCTTTTGGAATAGGAAATGTCAGATAACTTGGAGCCATCACCCGTCACCTCCATAAGGAGAGGCCAGGTGAGGGGGAAGAGGAGAAATGCTTCTGCTCTCATGGGTGGAGAGGAGGGTTCAGATAGTGTGTACACAGTCACCACACAATTAAGGAGGAGATCCTGGGAGAAAAAAGGTGAAAACTAGGGCCTTGTAGGGTCAAACGGAGTAGAAGTCATCTGGGCGGAAGAGAGTCGCGGTGTCGCTTCGTTTGCTGTTTGTTCCAGATCGGAGTGATGGGGCTTCCTGGGGGGGGTCTCTTGGAAGAACTTGGTTTGGAGGGGTGCTCCTGAGGGGAAACTTCCTGGGAGATGAATCCGAGTCGCAGGAGTAAATGTTCACCCTCTTGAAATGATGAGAAACCGTATGATTTTTCCTTGTATTGAAACAGAAGGCTGGAAAGGGAAGGACCAACGGTATTTTATGGATCTCTGTGATAAGATTTCTAGGAGAGGTTTTAGTGCTCTCCTCTTGTAGAATTGGAGATGTCCTCAAAGACTTGAATTTTGTTTCCCTGGAAGGAAAGGTTGTCCAGATTCTGAGATCTTTTCATAATTTCTTCTTTGGTCTCGTAGTAGTGGGTTTTAACCACTATATCCCTCGGGAGTCCATCCTGTCGGGGTGGTTGGAGCGCTCTGTGGGCCCTGTCAATCTCAAGTTTGTGACTTGAAATGTCCGGGATGAGTTCTTTCATAAAGAGCTTAACTGTGTCATGAATGTTAGCAACAGCTTCAGGGATGCCTCTTATGCGGAAGTTGCATCTCCGATTTCTGTTTTCTAAATCGTCGATCTTTCCTAGAGCGATATCAAGTTGGTCTTGCAGCAATTGAATACAATTAATATTCTGGTTAGTGCGTGCTGCTGTGTGATCTACTGTTTGTTCGATCACATCTATGCGTGCCCCCAAGCTTTGTAAATCAGCTTTAATAGATGTGGTTATTTGTGTGGCATTCTGAGCCAGGCCTGCAGCAAGCATATCTGAGAAACAGTTCAGTAGCTGGGCCATGTCCGTCTGGTGGGGAGAGTGCAGAGGGGTAACCTGCTGGGTGGCTGATAGGTGATTGCATTGTGGGGATATGGAGCATGTCAGACAAAGCTCTGCTAAAGAGCGACTCTGTGCAGGCAGAGGGAACAGTCTTAGGTGACTGGGTACTCACGGAGGGCTCCATCAGAGAAATGGCACGCTGCTCAGTGGAGGGGATATCTGCAATGGAGTCTCCTTCTCCTGTGTCTCCACATGAGGAGGCCGCGGCCGCCATCTTGGAAGCAGTGGGGGCGGACAGGCCGAAGATAAGTTACTGGCTTACTACTGGTTTTTGAGGGAATCTCCTCATACAGGCTTGTGCCTTAGACACTCCGCAGCCTAGGGGTGTCAGGATTGAGGGGTTCCGCTAACCGATCCTGCTTCTGGGGACCGCGGAAGGCTCGGCCGGGTCGGAGCTCCCGTTCAGCACGTCTTCCCGGAAATCCCGCGCATGCGCACTCCATTGACTGACTGAATTTAAAGCACCTGTGCAAGATGAAGGAAAACCTGCAAACATGGCCTATTGGGGGTACCTGAGGACAGGGTTGAGAAGCACTGATTTAGAGCACTGAGCTAAAATCGAGCTCCAGACAATCCTATTCTAATTTTGGGCATTTGAGGGAATCTAAGTAAGTGTTAGAACCCCTGCTTGTCTTTTTTAGGTTGGGCTTTGTGTCCCTTTTCTTAAAATTGGCTTTACTTCCTGTCACATAGCCAAACAGGAAGTGAGGGTAAAACCCTACCAATGCCTTTCCTTGGGGACACACAGGTCAATCCAGCTAGTGTCCCCATTAGGCAAATTGCACTCTAGCACTTTGTTGTGTACACCCCAAATTCTTAGGTATTTTGGGGTTTATTAAAGGCAAATCCACTCTGCAATACAAGTGTAGTCGCTGAAAATCTGAGGGGAAGCACTGGTGATTTTAACATCCAATCATGTAGAAGCAAAGATGCTGTTTTTTATTATCCTTGCATGGCCCCCTCGGATCTCCACAAACTGCACTTATAGTGCAAAGTGGATTTACCTTTAGTAAATCAACCGCAAAGACTTTCCCTGTTTTTTGTTATCTTGGGTTTACATTGAGGGGGAGTTTACATGCCACAGATTGTACATGAAGGCCTCTTTCACACTGAGGCGTTTCGCAGGCGCTAAAAATAGCGCTTGCAAAGCGCCCTGAAACAGTCGCTACTGTGTCTCCAGTGTGAAAGCCCTCGAGGCTTTCATATTGGAGTGAATGGAGCCGCTCTTTCAGGGCGCTTTGCAGGCGCCTCAGTGTGAAAAAAATTATTGCAATGATGTCCAATGATATCCATTGTACTCTGCTAAAAATATATATAATGTTTGAGGGTTCTAATTAATTTTCAAACAAAAAAACACAGATTTTAACTTGTAAATAGAAATAGGCTTGGTCCTTAAAGTTGATGTAAACCCAATGTCATCCTTTCTAAACTACTGCCATATTTAAAAGGATATACATGCCTCCTGCATGTATCTTTACCTGTCAAATGTCTCCCCTCTGTCTGTTATTAGACCCGAAAAACTGCAGATTCTGTGGGTGGGTCTGTTGTCTGGAGCTCGGTGGGTGGAGTCGTGATGTCAGTAGACTCCCCGCCCACCTCTACACTCCCCTTCTCAATATGCATTTTCTCTGTGTATTTCTTTTTTTAAACATTCAAAGTTTATTAAATTTCCACAGCAGTATAGAAAAGTATACAAACTTACATCGAAAATGTACCTTACATGTAAATATCTACTGTTTGTAGCATATGGCATCGAATTATATTATATAACGTATTGAAACCTTTGAACCTGAGATCAGTAAAGCGTCATACATACAATTCTTGGCTATCTAACTTCTGTTATTGGTTCCTTAGCTCGGTAATATATAAATAACATCTGTAACCATGTTTTAATTAGAACCCAAATAGGCACAATTAGTTTTTAATCGAAATCATTCCATACCAATATGTTTTTGTTTATAAAGATAAAGATTATAAAGTGACGAAAAGAAAGACGAATAGGGTAGGGTCAGGGAGGGGTATCGGATACAGTTTGCAAGTACTTTTGTATTCAAGTGTTCTGTGTCGAGAGAGGTAGATTATGGCTTTGCTCCGCATCCTCTTAAGTCTCTATAAGCATCGGAATAGCGAAATTCAAACCATGGGGTCCATGTTTTATGAAACCTGTCCACCCCATCTGAGGCCTGTGCCAGGGTATCTTCCATTTCACAAATCTCTGAAATTTTTGTTAACGATTGTGAGATGGTAGGGGTTCGTGTGGTTCTCCAGAGGGCATGACATGTGAAGGACTTACTTCCCAGTCCTCGAATACCCCCTTTACCATACTCTCCACCCTCCAAACCTTCCCACAAATGACTCAACAAGGTATTGGAGTAAATGGCCTTTTATTAAAATTACCATAAAACTAAATAAATAACATTTTAAATAATTTTAAATAACCGTTAGTATTCTCTTGGGGTCTTGGAGGGGAACACACGCCACTGGTCACTGCGATAAACTTCAATAAACTTTAGGCCTCGAGTCGCAACCCCCGGACAGGGAGACAGTACCCAACCTTCGCAGTGACCTAACTTTACCCCTTCCTGGTTAGCCCCTCGTAACCGGAAGGTACCAGGTAAATCCCCATATTACATATGGGTACCAACCATGCTATATCTCAATATAACACACATCTCCTCCTCCTCTCAGACCCAAACCACTACCTAGGCCCTCACCGCAGCCCCCCATTCCTATTTACCAAAACCAGCGAGGGTGGGTGGGAATCTTCCTCCCCACCGCTCACCACTGACGTCACTTCCCCCTGTTCTCCAACTAATTCCTCCTGAGCGCCTCCCCTGCCAGGACCACTCCCCTTCTCTTAAAGAGACCTGTCTAACAGCGTGACTGTGCAGTCCGCCCATGTCATGCTGTCCCTCCGCTGATCCCTTCGTTCCCTTGCTGCAGGACTCACTTGACATGTGAAGGACTTACTTCCCAGTCCTCGAATACCCCCTTTACCATACTCTCCACCCTCCAAACCTTCCCACAAATGACTCAACAAGGTATTGGAGTAAATGGCCTTTTATTAAAATTACCATAAAACTAAATAAATAACATTTTAAATAATTTTAAATAACCGTTAGTATTCTCTTAGGGTCTTGGAGGGGAACAACCACCACTGGTCACTGCGATAAACTTCAATAAACTTTAGGCCTCGAGTCGCAACCCCTGGACAGCGAGACAGTACCCAACCTTCGCAGTGACCTAACTTTACCCCTTCCTGGTTAGCCCCTCGTAACCGGAAGGTACCAGATAAATCCCCATATTACATATGGGTACCAACCATGCTAGATCTCAATATAACACACATCTCCTCCTCCTCACAGACCCAAACCACTGCCACCGCCTGCAAGGGGTAAAACCTTACCCTTGCGAGCACCTCCACACCCTCAAAGCCCGCTCTATCCCCTCCTGCAGGCCCAGAGCCCAAAGGTCTGTGCCAACTTCGTTGAGGTGCACCCCATCACTCCTAAGGTACCTCCATGTGTCCACCTCTAACTCCCTATGCCTTATTGTCACCCCCCCATTACGTATAATGAACCTGCTGACTTCTTTATTTACTTTTACCCGGGCCCTATCAACCTTTTTAGCTGACCAAGCCCATCGCCAAGATGTCCTGCCTACCATATCTGACCACACAATGACCATACCTGGGAATGCCGCCTGTAGCCGTAGCACATCGCATTTAATGTCCCAAATTAAATCCCTCATGGACCTAGATCCCATGTCATTCCCACCAACATGTAGCACCAAGACATCTAGTGCCCTGTCCCAAAGGGCGAACCTGTGGACTTCAGACCTTACCCTACTCCAAAGCATGCCCGGTACCCCGATCCATCTGACCTGCGCTTCCTGCCTTGGAATGCCCAATTGCCTACCGTTAGGCTGAACATCAGCTCGTTTGGCCCCCCAAAAGATGGAGTGACCCAGGATCCAAACCAAGCCCACCTCTCCACCTGTGAAACAGAAGATGACAAACAGTAAGCGCCCTCCCTATAACAAGCACTAAACCCCAAAAATCAACTCCCAAAACCAACCCCCCCTTTTTTTTTATTAACTATAGCAAATGAAGGCAAATATAGAGCCTAAACCTGTCAGAATCCCACCTCCCTATGCGCTTTACCGCCTCCGAATTAAGCCCGGCTTTGGCTGCCTCTGTAGCAGCGCCGATGCGGAAAGAATGTGAGGAATAACTATTGTGATCGTACCCAGCCGCCACTAAACACTTTTTGAACACCGCTATAAATTGAAACTTGGACAAGGCCAACCCATCTGCGTGCATCAAAAAGGAGCCCGATAACCTAGGCCGTAAGTCCCGGAATGATTGCACCGCTCTTACCGGACAAACGGTGGATTCCGAAATGCGAAAAACTTCCAACTGAACCCCCTTCCAAAACTGATCCGTTTTAGACTGTTTTATCCAAATCCTAACCGAATCCTTCGAACAATCCAAGTCCTCCCACTGCAGCCCCCCTTGGGCCCGCTTGGACGGGCTGACTAGCTCGCTAACCCTTAACGCTCTGAAGAACGCTAGAGCAAACGCCACTCGGAATAAGGCACTTTCGTATTCAGACACACAAATAAACGAAATATGAAAGAATAGGCCCTGTAGCATAGGAAAAGACACAGGGCGCCGCCCATCCATCTTCCTGTGCGCTTTCCTGTATGCTTTTACCGCTTGCTTCACCCAAAATTCTTTTGTATAATCCCGTCGCCCTTGTAATTTAAAAAGAAAGGCAAGACCTGCCAATTTCTTATCAATGGCCGATGCCGAAACCTCCCCTTCAAAACCCATATTAATAAAGTAAAGAACCACCTGTGTGACCTCCGGACCCTCAGGGTCGATGTCCAAACTGTGCAAACATGTTAACCACTCCTGTCATACCTTAGAGTAGGCGTCCCACGTGGCCTTACTCACGGAGCACTGAATCCACCCTGCCACGTTCCCAAGGCAACATTCCACATCCAGTCCGGGCAGGTAACCCCCTGCTGCTCCGCATCTGGTGACAATTCCCGAAACCTGTCCCACTGGAAACGAGACAGAGCATCAGCCAAGGTGTTCTCAACCACTGTTAAGTGTACAGCGTAGATGAAAACATTCAATTTCAAACAGCGCAACACTAAATATCTCAACAACCTGACCACCGGCTCTGACTTGGCCGACAGCCGGTTAATCACCTGGACAACCCCCAGGTTGTCGCAGTTGAGCCGCACCTTCATGTTACGGAATGATTCCCCCCATATTTCCATTGCTACCACAATTGGAAACAATTCCAGGAGGACAAGGTTTTTTTAAAAAACCCAGCTTCCCCCCAAGCCTGGGGCCATCGAGCGGCACTCCAATGTCTTTGAATGACATCCCCGTAACCTGTCGAGCCTGCCGCGTCCGTGAAAAATTCAAATCATCCCTGTGCTCCTTGTTAAGACTCACGAAGTGAGTGGGAGCGTGAACCCCGGCCGTGGCAGCCGACAACCATCGGCAAAACACCCTACCCATGGGAATTATTCGGCAAGCAAAATTCAGCTTTCCCAATAACGATTGTAGTTGCCGCAATTGTGCCTGCCGGTGGTCTCACGTACCTCCGCCTTGAGACTTTCCAATTTGTCCGCCGGCAGTCGGCACTCCATTCCCAAGGAATCCACCTCAATTCCCAGGAACACCATGCTGGACTTAGGGCCTTCAGTTTTTTCCGGAGCTAGTGGTACCCCAAAACGCTCCGCTATATGCTGCAAAGTTCCCAATAGGACAGCACAAATATTGGAACCCGGTGGGCCGACGCATAAAAAATCGTCAAGATAGTGCACGATCGAGTTGATCCCAGATACGTCACGAACCACCCATTCCAAGAATGAGCTGAATGTTTCAAAGAAAGCGCAAGAAATGGAGCATCCCATCGGGAGGCACCAATCAACTTAGTACGCCCCATTCCATGCGCAGCCCAGCAGTCGAAAGCTGTCCGGGTGAACCGGCAAAAGCCGGAAAGCAGATTCAATATCCGCTTTGGCCATCAGCGACCCCTGTCCGTAGCGACGCACACAAGATATCGCGGCATCAAAAGAAGTATATGTCATCGCACACTCCTCTGGCGCAATCGAGTCATTGACCGACCCACCCTTCGGTAAGGAAAGGTGGTGAATTAATCTGAATTTGTTTGGCTCTTTCTTGGGAACTACCCCCAATGGGGATACCACCAAGCCTTGAAGAGGAACGGTAAGGAAAGTAAAAAGGGCCGGACATGCGGCCTAAACTTACCTCTTTTTCAATTTTTTCCGAAACCACCGTTGGATGTAGCAGGGCTGAACGTAAATTTGTCGCCATAGGAGGGGCAGCCATCAATGAGCACGGGATTTTAAAACCAAACGCGAATCCTGAGTCTAACAATTGGGCCGCTTTGCGGTCGGGGTACCTACTGAGGAAAGGATGCATCCTTTCCACCCGCACCGGCGTCGTCCCTTTTTATTCGCAGGCTCTCCGCCACGCCCCTTCCCTCTTCTAAAGCACTTGGACAATGCATGAGAACCCCTGCAGCCGGAGCAGGTGTGCTTAAATCGGCAGTTTGCCCCATACTTACATGTGCCCTCGTTGAACTGCCAACAGAAGCCCCATTTCTTGTCGGTCAGTTGTCCTGGAGCTGTGTTACCTCCGACCCCTGCCTGAAAAAACTGTGTGGGAGCCCTTGCCGCTGTCATAAGCTTCATCCACAGGCTGATATCCTTATGATCCCAGCGTAGTGACGGTCGGACAGCCATCCGTTGTCGAAACTGCCCATCAAACCGTAGCCACGCTATCCCGCCATACGTCCGGTGCGCCTCACTAATGGCCTCCAAGTATACGAACAAAGCCGAGCAGTGCTCCAGGGACTTTTCCCCAATTACACTAGCTAAGATGGCAAATGCCTGCAGCCAGTTAGAAAAAGTACGCGGGATCAACCTATATCTGCATTTTTCCTCATCTTCCTTCTTATTCAACTCCGGCTTCAATCTATCCAGATTGAAGTTTTCTAACGGCAACAATGTGAATATCTCCACACATTCACCCTTCCAAATTTTTTCTTTTACCTCTGTCTTGAGATGCGCTCCAAATGGACCCTCAAAACAGACATAAACCTCGCTTCTTGCGGAATCCGCCAACCTAACCGACTCCGCCTTTTTCTCAGCGGTTTTTTCTGACCTTCCAGGGCTGGAACGCCAGCCGGTGTTGTTGGCGGATCGACCTCCGCTGACACAACACCCGTCACCAAAGTAACCGCAGCGTTCCCGGCCATCCCTGTTGCCGGTGGAGTGGCCGCAGTCGCACCTGCGGTCCCCTGCGGTGTAGCCCACGCCTGCGCCGGGGACGGACTGACACCCGCCGCAGGTTCGAAGCGCTGTACTGACGCCCGCAAACCCACCAGTAAATCCTGTAACCCTGCTTCCTTAGGCTGTTCTGTAGGGGGCCTAACCACTCTTGCCCCCGCTGAACTACTCCCCCCAGGGGACCCCCTGTTTTTTCCCTGTTCTAACAACTTTTTTAATCAAGCAGAAACAGATAAAGTGGAAATGCACTCACCAGGCTGCCCAGGACTTGGCCCATCAGCCGCCATTCCCGAATCCACCGCTGCTGTAGTCCCCTGTTCCTCGTCCCTCTCCGACCCGGACAGCTCACCCTCCGATCTGTCACTGACCTCCACTCGCTGAACAACCGCTGTCTGCACCCCAGAAGGACCCGCTCTGGGTGCCGTGGGTCTGCGTTGTCTCTCTCTTCCAGCTCTCTGTGGTGTACCGCCAGACCCGTGCATTGCCCGCCTTCATGGACTTCTGTGTCTCTGACTGATCTGGGCCGCTGCCGTGCTTTCTCCGCCTCCGCTCACCCGCGTCACTGTGCTTCTCATCTTCCCTCTGGAAATTGCAGGGCTGCTGGCCACTTCGGGTACATGGCCAGCCCCCCGGTTGCTTGTTGCCTCCATCGCATCCCCGGCCGCCTGCTCCTGGCATCTGCGACGAGCCGGGGGGGGAAGAGCTGTGTGCTGCACTGGGCTCCCCCTTACCTCCGCTCCTGCCTCTGCGCCTTCTTCTCATTACCATCCCTGCTGCCTTGTGCTTGTCTCTCACTGGGGGGTGGATGTACAGTTCTTCTATCCTCAGGCAATCGCCTCTGACCACCAGGTGCGGTGTCAGGGCTGAAGCGCTCCGGCGGCCGAGAACGGCGCGCACGTGGAGTCTCAGGGCCCCCCCGTTCGCCGCCGCTCCGCTCTCCTGTATCACCGCCGCCACATGAGCCTGCAGCCATTCGCCCCCTTTCTCTGCAGCCGCCTCTCGTAGCCGCTTTAGCAACTCCTCCATCGCCGAGATCTCCATTGTACCAGATAAGCAACAGAGCGGTGGGAGCGTGTGTAATCTTCCTCCCCGCCGCTCACCACTGACGTCACTTCCCCCTGTTCTCCAACCAATTCCTGCTGAGCGCCTCCCCTGAGACCTGTCTAACAGTGTGACTGTGCAGTCCGCACATGTCATGCTGTCCCTCCGCTGATCCCTTCGCTCCCTTGCTGTAGGACTCACTGGAATCAGAGTTTTTGGTTTGCGTTTAGCAGATGTTTGGTTAGCAAATGTTTGTATCTCTTTAATGGGAATGAGGTGATGTGGAGAAGGCAGCATGCCGCATCCAATACGATCTTAGTTTCGGTAATTAATTTAATAGTGTCTCTAACCTGTTGCCAAAACTTGGCCAAACAGGGACACTGACACCAAATGTGTATTAGCGTGCCTCCTCTACTCCCACATCTCCAGCAAACATCGGGGGTCTGTGAGCACCAAGTGTGCAATTTGGCCGGAGTAATATACCAGTTTGTGAGTAATTTGTAGGATGTTTCTTGTGTCTTTGTGCTTATAGAACACTTGTGCGCTAGAATACATGCTTTTGTCCATTGTCTGTCATTGATTGAGTTTTGCAGCCATTTATATGTGATAGAAGTTGTTTTTGTCATCCGTTCACCTTCCTCACATACCTTTTTCAAGTCAGTTAGTTGTTTTAAAAATTGTCCTCTTCTGGACTTATCATTCACATAACTACGTATCTGAAAATAAGTCCAGAGTGGCAAGTTGAGTATCCCACTGTATTTCTTTAAGGTCAGGTAGTCTTTGAATTTCCCGTTTTGAAAACAGTCTCCTGCTTGTAAAGTCTTGTTAGTAAGAGGTTTCCAGAGTAGTTTGTTATTTACACCTGGTGAATCTCTGTGTATTTCTAACACTGAACTTCTGCTATGATCTCTAACATCCAGTGAAAAGACAGGAAAGTAACCACATGACTTCAGCATGCCAAATCATGCTGAGGTGTGGAACAGCCAATCCTTGCAGAGCTGCTGAAGAAAGGAGTGGGGGAGGGAATTAAAAAATAATGCATGTTTCAGGCTAGTGCAGGAGATGTAAATCACCTGTCACTCACAGCAAGGGGGAGGATTTGACAAAGTTTTTCTCAGTTTGTCAAGATTTTTCTCACTGAACAATAAAAGAGGATTGCTCAGAGCAGGACTAACACTGTGTGGCAAGACTGGGCTCAAATGATAGGAAATCTTATACTCTACAGTATGATAAAAAAAAAAAAAAAATCGGGTTTACATCCACTTTAAGGCCCGGTTCACACTTGTGCGATGCCAGACATCGCATGTAATTCGCAGCGCACTTCCGTTCACATTACATGCGATGTCTGTGCGGTGCAATATCATGGGGGGGGGGGGATAATATGCTGGAAATACTCCCTTCTTTGTGAGCAATATATTTTTCACGCTTGTTCAAAAAAAGGGGTTACAACATTACTACCTTTGGTTTCTTTAAGAACTAAAGTTCTGAGGGCCAATTCACACCAGATGCATTCTGAGCACTTTTTTTCTGCACCGGAACTGACTAGAAACTGACTGCGTGGAGTGAACTAGAGCCATTGGAATACATGGAAAACACTGCATGCATTTTTAGTGCTAGTTCACACCAGACGCAGTTCCGTACGCTTTTTTCTGCACTAAAAATGCATGCACAGTGTTTTCCATGTATTCTAATGGCTCTAGTTCACACCATGCAGTCAGTTTCTGGTGCAGAAACTGACCGGAACTGACTGTATTGGTGCAGAAAAAACTGAACTGCATGGAACTGCATCTGGTGTGAACTGGCCCTGAGGCTGAATCACACCTATGCAGTTTTAGTGCTTTTTGCAGATTTGCAGTACAGTCCATTTAACATTGTTTCCTATGGAACATGTTCTGTAGTGCAAATCTGCAAAATGCAAAAAGCACTAAAAATGCATAGGTGTGAATCCACGGAACTGCATCTGGTTTTGTGCTGACACATTCTGAATAGGAGTTACTAATCAGCTACACCACCAGACACAAGCTGCTTTCTCTTTTTGGGTATTAACCCTTTACACATTGCACAGTGTATGGGGGAAGAATTGCTCAGACAAATGAGTGGATTTAAACATCATCCAATCAGATTGCACAGTGTATGGGGAAAGAATAGCTCAGATAGATGAGTAGATTTATATGTTATCCAATCACATTGCACAGTGTATGGGGAAATGAATTGTCCAGAATGCATAATACACAGACATGTATTAAGAAGATGTTTTCATGGAAGTTTCAGGTCCACTAATGATTATAGATTATCACCATAAAATGCACACAATTACATTTTGACAATTATGACATTTCACATCCAAGTCCAGGGAATATCCGCACAGTTGTTGATAGGAGGAAGATCTCTAGAATGATTATTGAGTTGTTTCAAAAAGAAATTAATGAATGGAATAAAACTGGAAGCAATATTCTCCATGTGATAAGGAAAAGCTCATTAACATGATCAGCATTACAATGAGCAAGTGCCCGATGTCTGTTCTGTATTTAACCACTTGCCGACCGCCTAACGCAGATATACTGCGGCAGAATGGCACGGGCAGGCAAATCACGTACCTGAGGCGGTCAGCATCATTAGGGGAGCGATCCAGGCTGAGGGGGAGACCACTCATTCGTGCCCACACCTCGAGATCACTCCTAACGAATGAGAATCTTCCTCTGCTGCTGTATAGTAAACAGCGGCAGAGGAAGTGATGTCATCTCTCCTCGGCTCGGTATTTTCCGTTCCGGCGCCGAGGAGAGAAGACATCTGAGTAAGTGCACAACACATACACTTACAGTAAAACATACCAGGCACACTTTACACCCCCCATCCCCCCCTGATCACCCCCTAATCACCCCCTCGCCTGTCACAGTGACACCAATAGCAGTTTTTTTTCTGATTACTGTATTGGTGTCAGTTTGTGACAGTTAGAAGTGGTAGGGCAGTTAGTGTTAGCCCCTTTAGGTCTAGGGTACCCCCCTAACCCCCCTAATAAAGTTTTAACCCCTTGATCCCCCCCTCGTCGCCAGTGTCACTAAGCAATCGTTTTTCTGATTGCTGTATTAGTGTCACTGGTGACGCTAGTTAGGGAGGTAAGTATTTAGGTTTGCCATCAGCGTTTTATAACGTCAGGGACCCCCATATACTACCTAAGAAAGGTTTTAACCCCTTGATTGCCCCCTAGTTAACCCTTTCACCAGTGATCACCGTATAACTGTTACGGGTGACGCTGGTTAGTTAGTTTATTTTTTATAGTGTCAGGGCACCCGCCGTTTATTACCTAATAAAGGTTTAGCCCCCTGATCGCCCGATGGTGATATAAGTTAGGTTTTAGGGTCAGATAGGGTCTGCGTCGCCCCAAGCAGCATCAGGTTAGCGCCAGTACTGCTAACACCCACGCACGCACCATACACCTCCCTTAGTGGTATAGTATCTGAACGGATCAATATCTGATCTGATCAGATCTATACTAGTGTCCCCAGCAGTTTAGGGTTCCCAAAAATGCAGTGTTAGCAGGATCAGCCCAGATACCTGCTAGCACCTGCGTTTTGCCCCTCTGCCCGGCCCAGCTCAACCCACCCAAGTCATACTTACCAACAGTCCCGAATTTCCCCCGGATTTAGACTCTTTTCCCGATTTTATTAATTCCCGGGGAATGTCCCGAAAAATTCACTTTTTCATGATTTTTCGCCGCCGCCGCCGCCTTTAGAGGTCCTCCATTTTTGAGAAGACCAGAAGTGGAGTGGAGCTGGGTGGCTTCAATAGAGGCCGAGCTGCTGCGGCGCCACCCTCCAGCGCTCCGCCCTGCTCCGCCCACCCCGCCCCGCTCACCCTCCGCCCCACTCCTCCTCGCTGCCAGTCTGTTATGGAAAGGGGCGGGGTGGGCGGTGGTTCTATTGTAACCACATGGCCAGCTCCCTTGGCCTTCTGTAATGACGGCGGATTCACCACTGGGGACTCCTGATGTGAGGGGGGCTCCCCTGGGGACTTCTCATGTGAGAGGGGGCTCCCCTGGGGACTCCTGATGTGAGGGGGGCTCCCCTGGGGACTCCTGATATGAGGGCGGGCTCTGCTGAGGACTCCTGATGTGAGGGGGGGCTCCGCTGAGGACTCCTGATGTGAGGGGGGCTCCCTGGGGACTCCTGATGTGAGGGGGGGCTCCGCTGAGGACTCCTGATGTGAGGGGGGCTCCGCTGGGAATTCCTGATGTGAGGGGGGCTCCGCTGGGGACTCCTAATGTGAGGGGGGCTCTGCTGGGGACTCCTGATGTGAGAGGGGGCTCGGCTGAGGACTCCTGATGTGAGGGGGGGCTCTGCTGGGGACTCCTGATGTGAGGGGGGCTCCGCTGCGGACTCCTGATGTGAGATCCCTGCAATCACTAACAGTTTTTATGGTAGCGTTTGGTGAACTTGCAAGCACCAGTCCCAGGTAGCGTCAGGTTAGTGCCAGTAGCGCTAACACCCTCCATACACCACCCTTAGTGGTATAGTATCTGAACGGATCAATATCTGATCTGATCAGATCTATACTAGCGTCCCCAGCAGTTTAGGGTTCCCAAAAACACAGTGTTAGCGGGATCAGCCCAGATACCTGCTAGCACCTGCGTTTTGCCCCTCCGCCCAGCCCACCCAAATGCAGTATTGATCGATCACTGTCACTTACAAAACACTAAACACATAACTGCAGCCTGATCCCTGCGATCGCTAACAGTTTTTTTGGTAGCGTTTTGGTGAACTGGCAAACACCAGCGGCCTAGAACACCCCGGTCATAGTCAAACCAGCACTGCAGTAACACTTGGTGACGTGGCGAGTCCCATAAGTGCAGTTCAAGCTGGTGAGGTGGCAAGCACAAGTAGTGTCCCGCTGCCACCAAAAAAGATGTTGTGTCTGCAGCAAGCGCGGATATAGGCGTGACACCCACTATTATTGTCCCTCCTGTCCTGACAATCCTGGTCTTTGCATTGGTGAATGTTTTGAACGCTACCATACACTAGTTGAGTATTAGCGTAGGGTACAGCATTCCACAGACTAGGCACACTTTCACAGGGTCTCCCAAGATGCCATCGCATTTTGAGAGACCGGAACCTGGAACCGGTTACAGTTATAAAAGTTACAGTTACAAAAAAAAGTGTAAAAAAATAAATAAATAAATAAAATAAAAAAAACAAAAATAGTTGTTGTTTTCTCTCTCTATTGTTCTGCTCTTTTTTACTGTATTCTATTCTGCAATGTTTTATTGTTATTATGTTTTATCATGTTTGCTTTTCAGGTATGCAATTTTTTATACTTTGTTAACCATTTTTTTTGTCTTCAGGTACGCCATTCAGCTGCAGCGCGGATTTATTTATCTTGACAGCAACAGCGTTTGTTCCCACGATACATAAAGCCATGACTCCAGCGCTGTCGGAGGTGATATATGCCGAAGCATGGGGGCAGCAGGGGCGGAGGAGCGATTTGCTCCTGACTTTTGTGGCGGATGCCCCCATGCTTCGGCATATATAAATGGTGCATGTTTGCCTATCATTAGAAGAGGGTGGATGAAAGGAGGTATTCTAATGGTGGGCACCAATCAATCTCTTTTTTTCGTTCAGCCCACATGCTGCATGAAAAAAAAGATTACAATATATGTCCAACAAGGACCAGCAACGTACTGGTATGTTGCTGGAATTTGAGTGGTTATACCAGAATGATGCCTGCAGGTTTAGGTAACATCTTGGTATCATTCTTTTCAGCCAGCGGTCGCCTTTCATGTAAAATCAATCCTAGCGGCTAATTAGCCTCTAGACTGCTTTTACAAGCAGTGGGAGGGAATGTCCCCCCCCTCCCACCGTCTTCCAAGTTTTTCTCTGGCTCTCCTGTCCCAACAGGGAACCTGAGAATGCAGCCGGTGATTCGGCCAGCTGACCATAGAGCTGATCAGAGACCAGAATGGCTCCAATCATCTCTATGGCCTAAGAAACCGGAAGCTACGAGCATTTCATCACTTACATTTTTCGCCAGATGTAAACAGTGCCATTGGGAAATTGGGAAAGCATTTTATCACACCGATCTTGGTGTGGTCAGATGCTTTGAGGGCAGAGGAGAGATCTAGGCTCTAATAGACCCCAATTTTTTCAAAAAAAGAGTACCTGTCACTACCTATTGCAGTCATAGGGGATATTTACATTCCCTGAGATAACAATAAAAATAAAAAAAAAAGGAACAGTTTAAAAAATAGGATAAAAAAGCAAAAAAAAAAATAAAAAAAAAAAAAAAGCACTCCTGTCTCCCCCTGCTCTCGCGCAAAGGCGAACGCAAGCATCGGTCTGGTGTCAAATATAAACAGCAATTGCACCATGCATGTGAGGTATCATCTAAAGTGGTAACCTGTAAAGGCTTTTAAAAATGTATGCAGTTTGTAGCCACTGCACGTTTGTGCGCAATTTTAAAGCATGTCGTGTTTGGTATCCATGTACTCGGCCTAAGATCATCTTTTTTATTAAACATTTGGGCAATATAGTGTGTTTTAGTGCATTAAAATTAAAAAAAGTGTGTTTTTCCCATAAAAATGCGTTTGAAAAATCGCTGCGCAAATACTGTGCAAAAAAAAAAAAAAATGAAACACCCACCATTTTAATCTGTAGGGCCTTTGCTTTAAAAAAATATATAATGTTTGGCATTCAAAGTAATTTTCTTGCAAAAAAAAAATTATTTTTTCAAAAAGTGTCAGAAAGGGCTTTGTCTTCAAGTGGTTAGAAGGGTGGGTGATGTGTGACATAAGCTTCTAAATGTTGTGCATAAAATGCCAAGACAGTTCAAAACCCCCCAAATGACCCCATTTTGGAAAGTAGACACCCAAGCTTTTTTCTAAGAAGCATGTTGAGTCCATGAAATATTTTATATTGTGACACAAGTTGCGGGAAAAAGACAATTTTTTTTTTGCACAAAGTTGTCACTAAATGATATATTGCTCAAACATGCCATGGGCATATGTAAAATTACACCCCAAAATACATTCTGTTGCTTCTCCTGAGTACAAGGATACCACATGTGTGAGACTTTTTGGGAGCCTAGCCATGTACGGGACCCCGAAAACCAAGCACTGCCTTCAGGCTTTCTAAGGGTATAAATTTTTGATTTCACTCCTCACTGCTTATCACAGTTTCGGAGGCCATGGAATGCCCAGATGGCACACCCCCCCCCAAATTACCCCATTTTGGAAAGTAGACACCCCAAGCTATTTGCTGAGAGGTATGGTGAATATTTTTCAGACCTCGCTTTTTGTCACAAAGTTTTGAAAATTGAAAAAAGAAAAAAAAAATTTTTTTCTTTTTTTTCTTTATTTTCAAAAACAAATGAGAGCTGCAAAATACTCACCATGCCTCTCAGCAAATAGCTTGGGGTGTCTACTTTCCAAAATTGGGTCATTTGGGGGGGGGGGGGGGGTTGTGCAATCTTGGCATTTTATGGCCTTCAGAACTGTGATAGGTAGTGAGGAGTGAAATCAAAAATTTATATGTAAATGAGTGATGCTGCGCTAATCCTGAATACAAAAACCAATGTGGCTTAGGTGGTAGTCCTAACTTATATCACCAGAAGGATGAAAATAAAAATAAAAATAATATTAAGACTAGTTAAGTGACTAATAAAGAGTGGTGCGTATAATTATTCTGGATATAGATAGCATAAGACGTGACAAAAATGAATAAAATAAAAACACACATATTGTGGAGTAAATGACCGTAATATATAGCTGACTCAAAGTCAGTATTTGAAACACAATCCTAAATAAAGTGCAGAGTGGTTGAAGCTGTGTACATCCACAGCTCAAAAATGACAGTGTGTACAGTGCAAACAATATGTGCAAAGTAAAAACCTCTATACAGTGGGATAGTAGTTTGCTATACTTTACATAAAGTGCATAATGTGCAGAACATCATCAAAGATTAATACGATAAGTGTCCCAAAAATTGAAAAATGAAAAAAGGAAAAAAAGGAAAACAATGAAAAAAATAGAAAAAACTTTCACAAAACAAAAGAGTCCTTTTGAAATTAAAATATGTGACAGCAACGTCCTAGCATGCACACGTTGCAATTAAAGTGCTATGGTGAATCACATCAGGTGCTTCTTCGTGTGCAGACACTCAAGTGGGTAATGGCCCCTTACCTTAAGGTAATAGGGCAAAAGCATGTAGCCAGGAGAGCTTTTGTAGCATCCACCTAGGGGCTCCAGCGCGTCCCTCACCGACCTAGATCCTAGGATGGGGTTCCTTCAGATGTAGTGCAGGGGGGATGTAAAGGATGATAAAGCAGGAAAAGACCCAATAGTGTAATCCCGTTTGGTAAATAATACTTCTTTTTATTCAAAAATATAGGTACTCACATTTAAGATTTAAAAACAACAGTTAAATCCGACGAGCGGCGAGCTCGTAAGCCTCTGATAGTGTATGCAGCCTGTCCCGTCCCTACGCGTGACGTCCCACCACACGTGACTTCATCAGGGGATAAGTACAGGCTAAAAAAGTGTCCTTAAATAGTTTAATATTGGCCGGTATTGGGCGGCCATTTTCCCGGAGTCTAATGGATGTTAGTGCGGTGGCCATTTTTTTAGAGATTATACGACGCTAGTTCCACCTAAGGTGTACGACTGTATGAGGCGTCAGCTGACTTGTAGGGCCAATGGGCGCTGTTCAGCCAATTCTAATGTCTAGTACTGTCAGCAGAAGGAGGCAAATACTGCCTATGATATTCGGAACCTGGCGGGGAAGAGCTGGATGGGGATTTTTTTACTAAATAGATGAGACTGGCTAAGAGATGATTTAGACAGAATATTGCACAGTAATTGTAACATAACAACATGATTATTAAAACCAACTCCCGCCCTAGCTAGCATGTATAACGGGCAGAGCTTGTAAATAAGTATAAGCAATGGGTATAATTCTAAAAACCGGGGGAAGAGAGAGGCAGCAAACACTAATAGCACGCTTAGTGTACATAGTGTATAGAAATATAAAAATATAAGACAGTATATACTGATATATAAAAAAATATTTACCAAAGGACATATATTCAAAACCTATTACAGACAATAATAAGATATTAGTCCATAAAAATATAAGATTAGCCATAAAAGTATATAAAAAAAAATATTAAAATAAAATAAAATTAAAATGGGCTCAAGTAATAAATTACAGAAGGGAAAAGAAAAAAGGGACTGCAACAGATATGGATGATAATCCTATGGGGGTATTTTTAGATGCCTCCAGTCAATTCGACCACATTCTGTAGGAGTATATAAATAAGTGTACAGAAACAGCTTTGACCTTTGACAGGAGTCTCCAGCCATATAGTATATGCAGGTTGTTTATCTAATGGATGGCAAGCTTGAGGGTCTGGGCATAGAGGCCGTATTACATAGAATTTTTTCATAGAAATTAAGACAGTCACAGTGGGTATTTTTCTAAAAAAATAAGTGTAAAGTCTATATTAAGAACTATGTTAAAATTTGTATTAAAAATGGTTATATTTAAAAGTCACTCAGGAAACAGTTTAGGTCAAACTCAATGTTTAGACCACGGGGCCAGAAAGTGTCTAAGGTGAAGATCCATTTGGATTCCAGTTTACTTAGGGTTCTCACCTTATGGCCACCCCGCCAATGTTTGATATATGGGATAATACCCCAGAAACTCAGATGAGTGGGATCTTTATTGTGGCAAGTTAAAAAATGTTTGGATATGCAGTGTTTATCATAGCCGTTAAGGATATTTTTAACGTGTTCCTTAATACGAACTCTCAGGGGTCTTTTTGTGCGGCCTACATACTGGAGGCCGTAACTGCATTCCAGTGCGTATACTGCCCCTTCGGTGTTACAACAAATAAAATCTTTAATTTCATGATTCTCTCCTGTACTGGTTGAAGTGAAGTTAAACACTTTCTTATTTGGACGTTTAGTCCTTAGGCAGGCGAAACACCTTTTGCACGGAAAAAATCCGCTACTGGTAAAAAAAGAAAACAGTTTTTTGGGTGGGTCTACAACATTTTTTACTACTATGTCCCTGATCGTAGGTGCCCTTTTGTATATAAATTTTGTTTTTTTGGGGAGAATATCTTGTAGTTGCCTATCTGCCAATAAAATATGCCAATGGTGCTTGATTATCCTTTCGATTTTTTTATATTGTACATTGAAATCTAAGATAAACGGTATTCCCTCAACTGTATTTTTTTGTTGTATAGTTTTTTCTTCAATCAGTTGGTTCCGATCGAGTTTAGAAACTTCAGCAATTTTGGTCTTGATGAATTTGCGATCATAGCCTTTTGACATAAACCTCTCTCCTAATTTTTCTGCTTGTTCGAAATATGCATCTATTTTGGTACAGTTTCTTTTTATCCGCATCAATTGTCCTTTTGGGATATTAAAAATCCAGTTTTGATGGTGACAACTTGTGGTTGGGAGGTAGCTGTTCCTATCAACTCCTTTAAAGTGCGTCTTTGTGCTAAATATGGATTCATCTAGTGAAATCTCTAGGTCTAGGAATTTGATTTTTTCTGTGCTGATATCCCAAGTTAATGAGATATTTCTATCGTTATTATTAAGTTTCACAAGGAATTCAGTTAAGTACCTTTCTTCTCCATCCCACAGTATAAAGATGTCATCGATATATCTTTTGTATATGACAAGCTGACTTGGGCGATCACTGAAAACGTTGTATTCTTCCCACTGTGCCATGAAGAGGCCGGCTATACTCGGGGCGAACCTAGCCCCCATAGCCACCCCAGTCTGCTGGTGGTAGTAGGACTTATCGTACCAAAAGTAATTGTTTTTGAGGCTGAATTTTAAACATTTAATCAAGAACTTCCTCTGTATGCATGGGAGTTCAGTGTATTTTCTTAAACCCCATTTTGCTGCCTCGCACGCCTTATGGTGGGGAATGATTGTATATAAAGCCGACACATCGGCAGTGGCCATAATCCATGATTTATCTTCTCCCTGGATGTTCTCTATGACTCGTAACATCTCTTTGCTATCTTTCAGATATGCTTCTGTTTTCTGGACAACATCTATACATCTATATACTGGCCCATCCTCGATGTTATTGACTCAATGCCATTGACTATTGGCCTAGGAGGTGGGTCAGTTCTATTTTTACGTATTTTAGGTACTGAGTAAATAATTGGCGTCCGACAGGAGTCTGGTATGAGGAATCTTGCTTCTTTTTTATTCAATATTGCCTTCTTTACTCCCAGATGTACAACTTGCTCGAGCGCTTTACGGCACCCAAAAACTGGGTTTTTCAATAGTCTGGTGTATGTATTGGTATCATTGTGTTGTGGTACTGTTCTTTAGAGAGGAGCACAATCCCTTCTCCCTTGTCGGCTGGTCGGATGACAATATCCTGCCTCTTAGTTAACTTACGAATCCCACTTTTAATATAATTAGGTTCTTCTTTCTTCTTAATTTGCACATCTTTTATTTCATCTAAGACAATCTTTTTAAAAACATCAATATGTTGATTATACTTTGCTGGAGGATTAAAAACAGATTTATTCCTGAGTGAACTATGTAAAATCCCATTATCTGATGACTGTGCTATTTTGGGCAATGGGGGATTTCCTACCATGTATTTTTGTATATTTAGCTTTCGTACAAATTTTTGAATCCCGATGTAGGTCTCAAATTTATTCAAGTTTTTTGTGGGTGCATATTTCAACCCTTTATCGAGTACCCCAACTTCGTGTGTGAGTGCCCTCCCACTAAGGTTGAAAATCCCCTCTCCTTTTACTCTCTTTCTTTTGCTGTCTCTTGCCGGATCTTCGTCCTCTCTTCTTTCGGGACTTTTTCTGAGACCTCGCATCTCCTCTTGATTTCTCACCGGATGATTCTCTCTGCTCCTGTCTTAAAAAGGTCTGTTTGATTCTTGTTCTCCATAGGGTGGTGGGTAGGGTCTGACTGATCTTTCTTCTCCTTCTCTATTTGCCAGGGGGGCATAATAGTTGTAAGTAGGGACTGGACTTCGTTCGTCCGACCTGTAGTTTCTCTGCAATGGGCCTCTTCTGTCTTCATATCTGTATTCCTGCATGGGACTTCTGTCTCTAGGCCTGTAATAATCTAAATCTCTGTTATCTCTATATTCTTGTAAGGGTCTCCTTTAATCTCTGTGTTCGTATGGTGGGCCTCTAAATTCTCGTTCTTCATATGGGGGTCTATACCAGTTATTTCGGTTGTAGGGTCTTCTATTGTTCTTCCCATAATAAGGTTTTCTTCCTCCATTTCGTGGTGTACGGTTGTTTGGTTGGGGCCTCCTTTCATTCCGATAGGGGGTATAGTTTTGATATTCGTTATTTCTCCCATCATTCTCTCTTTGTCTTGGGGTCATATTTCTATTTTCTTCTCTAGGGTCCTGATGTCTTCTATTTTCCGTAACTGGCCTAGGTAGTTCATTTTGAGGCTGGGAGTGCATTCTTACTGTTTTTTCGGGTGTAGAATATGTAGATAAAGATTCCATTTTCCCCAGTTGGCTTTGCCATTTGAAAACTTGTTTATTGCGAAAGTCGTTAGTGTCTCTTGTATGTTTTTTGCTTTTCCTTTGTTGGACCTCTTTATCTTTTTTAGCAAGGTCCTTATTCAATTGTGTCATTAAAGTTTTGTATTCAATCGTATCTTTATATTGTTCTATTTCTTCTTTGAGGTCCGCAATATTCTGATCTATTAGCTTATTTTCCTCCTTTTCCTATCTAACAGGAAACCTATAAGTTCTAGGCCTTTATCATTGAAAAATTTGTACCACTCATCATTTGATTCCTGGTCAGTGAGGCCGTCATTTGGGGGGACATCCCACCTTAACCTTCTAGGGACAATGCTTTCTTTGAGGTATGTCTCAAAGGTGCAGATGTCCCACCAGAGGCTCACTTTCTTTTCCATAATGTGTCCTGCCTCACCAGAGGCTCACTTTCTTTTCCATATTGTGTCCTGCCTCTCTCTTCCCCCGGTTTTTAGAATTATACCCATTGCTTATACTTATTTACAAGCTCTGCCCGTTATACATGCTAGCTAGGGCGGGAGTTGGTTTTAATAATCATGTTGTTATGTTACAATTACTGTGCAATATTCTGCCTAAATCATCTCTTAGCCAGTCTCATCTATTAAGTAAAAAAATCCCCATCCAGCTCTTCCCCGCCAGGTTCCGAATATCATAGGCAGTATTTGCCTCCTTCTGCTGACAGTACTAGACATTAGAATTGGCTGAACAGCGCCCATTGGCCCTACAAGTCAGCTGACGCCTCATACAGACGTACACCTTAAGCGGAACTAGCATCGTATAATCTCTTAAAAAATGGCCATTTTTTAAGAGACATCCATTAGACTCCGGGAAAATGGCCGCCCAATACCGGCCAATATTAAACTATTTAAGGACACTTTTTTAGCCTGTACTTATCCCTGATGAAGTCACGTGTGGTGTGACTCACGCGTAGGGACGGGACAGGCTGCATACACTATCAGAGGCTTACGAGCTCGCCGCTCGTCGGATTTAACTGCTGTTTTTAAATCTTAAATGTGAGTACCTATATTTTTGAATAAAAAGAAGTATTATTTACCAAACGGGATTACACTATTGGGTCTTTTCCTGCTTTATCATCCTTTACATCCCCCCTGCACTACATCTGAGGGAACCCCATCCTAGGATCTAGGTCGGTGAGGGACGCGCTGGAGCCCCTAGGTGGATGCTACAAAAGCTCTCCTGGCTACATGCTTTTGCCCTATTACCTTAAGGTAAGGGGCCATTACCCACTTGAGTGTCTGCACACGAAGAAGCACCTGATGTGATTCACCATAGCACTTTAATTGCAACGTGTGCATGCTAGGACGTTGCTGTCACATATTTTAATTTCAAAAGGACTCTTTTGTTTAGTGACATTTTTTTCTATTTTTTTCATTGTTTTCCTTTTTTTCCTTTTTTCATTTTTCAATTTTTGGGACACTTATCGTATTAATTTTTGATGATGTTCTGCACATTATGCACTTTATGTAAAGTATAGCAAACTATTATCCCACTGTATAGAGGTTTTTACTTTGCACATATTGTTTGCACTGTACAAACTGTTATTTTTGAGCTGTGGATGTACACAGCTTCAACCACTCTGCACTTTATTTAGGATTGTGTTTCAAATACTGACTTTGAGTCAGCTATATATTACGGTCATTTACTCCACAATATGTGTGTTTTTATTTTATTCATTTTTGTCACGTCTTATGCTATCTATATCTAGAATAATTATACGCACCACTCTTTATTAGTCACTTAACTAGTCTTAATATTATTTTTATTTTTATTTTCATCCTTCTGGTGATATAAGTTAGGACTACCACCTAAGCCACATTGGTTTTTGCATTCAGAATTAGCGCAGCAGCACCCATTTACATATTCACTCAAAAGGTCAGGTGTTTACCTAAATCGGCGCATGCAGCTTTTCCACCCTCAGCCGCCTCCATATCTGATAGCGCGGGAATAATTCTCCTGAAATCAAAAATTTACGCCCTTAGAAATCCTGAAGGCGCTGCTTGGTTTTTGGGGTCCCGTACACAGCTAGGCTCCCAAAAAGTCCCAGACATGTGGTATCCCCGTACTCAGGAGAAGCAACAAAATGTATTTTGGGGTGCAATTCCACATATAACCATGGCATGTGTGAGCAATATATCAGTTAGTGGCAACTTTTTGTAAAAAAAAAATTTTTTGTCATTATTCAATCACTTGGGACAAAAAAAAAAATAATATTCAATGGGCTCAACATGCCTTTTAGCAATTTCCTTGGGGTGTCTACTTTCCAAAATGGGGTCATTTAGGGGGGGGTTGTACTGCCCTGCCATTTTAGCACCTCTAGAAATGACATAGGCAGTCATAAACTAAAAGCTGTGTAAATTCTAGAAAATGTACCCTAGTTTGTAGACGCTATAACTTTTGCGCAAACCAATAAATATACGCTTATTGACATTTTTTTTTACCAAAGACATGTGGCAAATTACATTTTGGCTTAAATGTATGACTAAAATTGAGTTTATTGGATTTTTCTTTTAACGAAAAGTAGAAAATATCATTTTTTTTCAACATTTTCTTTTTTTTTCCGTTTATATCGCAAAAAATAAAAATCACAGAGGCAATCAAATACCATCAAAAGAAAGCTCTATTTGTGGGAAAAAAAGAATGCAAATTTCGTTTGGGTACAACATTGCATGACCACGCAATTACCAGTTAAAGTGATGCAGTGCCAAATTGTAAAAAGTGCTCTGGTCAGGAAGGGGGTAAAACCTTCCGGGGCTGAAGTGCTTAAACAATTTGGGTGTACGTGTTTCCTGTCCCGGGGGGGGGGGGGGGTAGAGCCGTATGTCTCAGAGGCTGTCCTGGAAGACTCCTAGAACAAGGGTTAGCAGTAAGTCTAATGCCCCGTACACACGGTCGGATTTTCCGATGGAAAATGTCCGATCGGAGCGTGTTGTCGGAAATTCCGACGGTGTGTGGGCTCCATCAGACATTTTCCATCTGATTTTCCGACACACAAAGTTGGAGAGCAGGAGATAAAATTTTCCGACAACAAAATTTTCCGACAACAAAATTGTCGGAAATTCTGATCGTGTGTACACAAATCCGACGGACAAAGTGCCACGCATGCTCAGAATAAATAAAGAGATGAAAGTGGGGCGTGGCTTCGGCATGGCGGCGAGTGGACGCTAACACTAAGAGCTCCCGGCCAGCGGCACCCCTGCAGTATACCTCAGCCACATTACCCCGCATTGTCAGCACATACCAGTACCTCTGACAGCCAGGGGATCGTACCGCCGCATCCAGACCTCCACCCGCGGCATGGATTGGTACCTAAAACCGATTAAACAGTCCGCCTCCACCCCGGCAGTATCAAAGATGGTGCCGGCCGGACACGCGGCGGGGGATTCACAGGGAGAGATGGCCACCCCTGAAGGCTTGCAGCAGCAGGGAGATGACTTCACGATGCCGCCCTACTCCCCGATCAGTGACCTATCCCCATGCATACCACGATCACTGGCAGTATCGCCCGACCTGGAAGAGGATCTATTCAGTTCCAGACAGACATCTCCATGTCCCACCACATCCCACGATGCTCCTGGCCTCAGATCTGCACATACTCCAAGGCTGCAAGACACAGTGAGTACCTCTGTTACACCTTCTCTGCAGGCAGAGCCTGCATTTCATGCTGATCCTTCACACAAGCTATGGGTACTCCTACAGCAGCTCCCCACAAGGGATGACTTTGAAACACTAGCCTCTAGAATGGAGATGGCCATGAGGGGAGAGATGCAAGCCATTAAACAGGAAGTCGCAGCCCTAGACACACGTGTAGCAGCAGTGGAGCAGGAACAGGGTGCAATGTCCCAGAGTATAAAAGATGTGCAGTCCTTAAGGCTTCAAAGAGAACTAAAAAGAATAATAAACTGACGAGCGGGACAACCTTGTGGACCATACCTCTACCTTTCAACCCTTTTTCTTCTTTCTCTTTCCTTTTCTCCACCTTACGATTAAAGCTCATTATCAGAATTTATTTGACCTATATACACTCTACTTGTAAACAATATGTATAGTAGGTATAAATCATTTAAATACCTACAAAAGTAACTAAGGAAATGATATATATCTTTAATTTAGGTTTACGTGAACCCAATGTTTAATATTTGAAATTTCATCATATTTACCTATATAAACCCTACTGTAAAACAATGAGCTTACTTTGTAGATCCTTGTAAACTTACTTTATGTATCTTTATAACTTCTTTTGACAAGGAAGATGTGCAGTCCTCACATACGGAAATGAATGACCAATTTCTTCAGCTACAATTGCTAATTGATGATTTAGAAAACCGGAGTCGCAGACAGAACATACGCCTGAGGGGAGTCCCAGAGTCCATCCCACAATCTGAGCTCCGTGCGATGGTAATCTCTGTCTTTAACCGTTACTTAGACCGTCCGAGAGACACGGCGATTACCATAGACCGCATTCATAGGACCCTCTGCCCTAACCCTTACCCATCTGACAGACCAAGGGACGTCCTCTGCTGCCTGCACTCCTTTAACCTCAAGGAAGAAATCTTGAGACAGGCATGGCGGGTAGGCGTATTGGAGTTTGACGGGGCTGCCATCCACCTGCTTCCGGATATTTCTAGGAGAACCCTGATGATGAGACGAACGCTCAAACCACTCTTGGACGGCATCAGTGAGAAAGGTCTCACATACAAATGGGGTCACCCGTTTCATCTGATTGTTCGTAAGGGTGCCAACACTTTCACTCTACGTCACCCCTCAGAGCTCCCACATCTATTTGCTTTTATCGGGATGAACCCAGTCGAGGTACCAAACTGGCTCCTAGTGAACGTTCAGTCTAATCCACAACGTCGGCCCTTGGATGGAAGACAACAAAGGGTCCGGACCGGACGCCGTTCACAGAGAGGCCCTCCACAGGCTCCACAAGAACCAGTCTCTTGACTCCGAGGAACTTGGTAATCGGGTGTTCCCCCAGTTCTAATATGCGAGCACTCCCCACTTTTTTGCACTTACCGGTGGGTATAGGGGGGAGTTTGGCGTTTTGTTCTTCTTTTATGGGGTTTTTTTTTTTTTTGCCTTCCTTACCTTGTTTTTACACCACCAACAGATGGCCTAACCACCCCACAGTCAGTATCCCGGAGCTCACTAGCTCCCCACAATGGCTTGGACCACTTCAGACATACCCGCTTACTCCAAACGAGCACCCCACAGGCTTTCCCAGATAAGCGTTGAACCCTATGTTGTCTCAAGATCAGAGGAAAAGTCCCGTGGGGGGGAGCTGTTTTCCCCTTACCCTCACCCACCCTTCTTTTTTTTTTTTTTTTTTACCCTCCCCACCTCTCTGTTTATGTAGTTTCAACCTGTCGGACCCATCATATGGAAGAAAGAGGGGATTCGAGGACTCTTCCAATACTACGGGCAGTGGGGATTGTATTTAATTGAACAGTTATCTCACAGGAACCCACTCACCACTGACTGGTACTGTATTGTATTACTGTGTATCTGTTCTTACCTGATAGTGGGGGCTGGTTGGGGGGACGGCGTCAGATCTTTGTTCCCACACCGCCCCCGATCATCTGCTTTACAGCCGGGTCAGAAAAAGGTACTTTATAGCATTCAGGGGGGGCAGGGAAGAAGAGGAGGGGGGAGGGGAAGAAAAGAGAATTTTTTTTATTTTTTATGCTAAACTGGTCTCCCTAGCGGACCCAATGCCTGCACGCGGGATCGCTGTTCCTGGAGACACTCCCCGAACTGTAGCAGGAGATTGCTCGGGTTTCAACCCGGGACGGCCTTGGAAGGTGGGCTTAGGGGTTAGATCCCCACTGGGACACTAAAGTTGAGGTCCTGGAACCAAATGCAGGGTAGGGCGGGAAGTAATGCAGGAGATGTAGCAATGTTAACCCGTATATCTCCCCATAAACTATTTGATGTTCCCGGCCCAAATCTAGGGCAATAGGTATCCATGGATTGCATTTTTTTCAGTAATCATTTAACGGTTGTCACATGTTGTATGTTTGGTTCTCTAGCATTAATCTTAGGATGTTAATTTCTTTTTGTTTTTTGTTTTTTTACCTCTCATGATGGTGCTGATGTATCATTGATATACAAATGTTGCTGCAGGGGATCCAAAGGTCGGGGCTCTGCGCTTGACTGTGCCCTACCTCCCCCCACAGTAGGAATACTCTGCCCTGGTGGCAGTAGCCCTCCTTTAAGGAGAAACATCTTGTGTTAGTCCCCAAACTCTTTCCCCCCCTCAATTTCTCCTCCCCCCCCCTTTTTTTTTTTTCTTCTTTTTCTTCTCTTTTTTTCTTTTTTTTTTTTTTCTTAGAGCCCCTCGCCACCTAGAGAGCGGGCACTCTGCCAATATGGCTCTTAAGTTCCTTTCTTGGAACATCAAAGGTTTGAACGCCCCTGAGAAGCGAACCAGCTGTCTGGCCGAGCTCTGGAGACTTAGAGCACACATAGTCTTCCTTCAAGAGACTCATTTACGGTCAGACAAGGTCCCGAGGCTCTCTAACAAGCACTTTCTGGTGGCCTATCATAGTCCATCTACCTCCTCTAAATCCAGAGGGACAAGTATTCTGCTATCTAAATCTTTACACTAGCAGTTCCTGGATGAAGTCCGGGATGGGGAGGGCAGGTTCCTTCTCCTGAAGGGCAAAATTGATTCTCACACATTTACCCTTGCGAACTACTACTTGCCTAACACGAACCAAGCTCAAGTTCTGGGGGCTTTCCTAGCAGCGTTGGAGCCTTTCCGCGAGGGTACGCTCGTACTGGGGGGAGACTTTAACCTCACCTTAGATCCCTCTAAGGATTCATCTGTCCAATCGTCCTCCCTACCTCAGGGTGCAAGACGGGCACTGAAGGACCTGTTGCATGAACATCAGTTGGTAGACATATGGAGAATTTTCCATCCCCAGGAACGAGATTTCTCCTTCTATTCTTCGACTCACAGATCCTACTCTAGGATCGATTTTTTTCTAATACAACATTCTGCGATTTCCTTAGCCTCCAAAGCAGAGATAGGTCAGATAACACTATCCGATCATGCACCAGTCCTCCTAGAGCTAACTCTCCCACACGTACGCCCTAAAACAATATCTTGGCGTCTAAATGAAACACTTCTCAAGGACCCCGAAACAGCTGCAGAGATTAACAAAGAACTTTGCTCCTATTTTAAAAACAATACTGGCTCCGTGTCTAACCCTCTCTCAGTGTGGTCAGCACACAAATAATTTGGAGACGGCGCAGGCCACTGGATCTTCGGCCCCTTCCCTATCAAATATACGAGAGTACCTCCAAGAGGCCAATCTTCCCTCTCTCACGGATGCCGAACGGGAATTACTCTCCCAACCACTTAACGTAGAGGAGCTCGCAGACGCCATAGCAGACACACAGCCGGGGAAGGCCCCTGGGCCTGATGGCTTTACCCTACTATATTACAAGACATTTCAAACATGGCTAGCACCCCAATTCATCACAGCCTTCAGTGCCATACTAGAAGGACATAACGTCCCCCCTGACATGCTTCAAGCCTCTATCTCTGTACTCCCTAAGCCCGGAAAGGACCCATTGCTATGCTCCAGCTACAGGCCCATTTCTCTTCTAAATTGTGACATCAAGCTCCTCACAAAAATCATAGCCTGCAGATTCAATAGCCTAATGTAACACTTGGTAGCACCTGATCAGGTGGGCTTCATACAGACTCGTGAAGCAAGAGATAACACTATCCGGACAATAAACGTTATAGAGAAGGCGAAAAGTTCAAACACACCTCTTTTACTCCTATCCACTGATGCCGAGAAGGCTTTTGATAGGGTGGACTGGAGGTTCCTTCGGGAAGCACTCTGTTCTTTTGGGATGCCGAAGCCCATCCTGGACTGGATCTCTGCCCTCTATTCTAATCCCACAGCCACGGTATGGGTGAATGGGTTAGAATCTGACATCTTTGCGATCTCCAACGGGACTCGGCAGGGATGCCCACTTTCCCCTTTACTATTTGTCCTTTCCCTAGAACCATTTCTTCGCCATGTGAAAGATAATCCTAATATCAGCGGGGTTCATTCTGACCACTATCAACACAAAGTAGCGGCTTACGCTGACGATCTTTTATTTTATATCACCAAACCCATAACGTCCCTGCCTTCATTGCTACAAGAGTTGAAACGATATGGTAATCTTTCTAACTTCAAAGTTAACCTCCAAAAGTCAGAAGCCCTGAATATTTCCATACCAGACAACACATTGTCGGGTTTGCGACCCTTTTTCCCATTTAAGTGGGCCACCCGTTCTATACTTTACTTGGGTACCAGAATCCCTGCAAATCCAAAAGACATCTTTGCCCTGAATTTTCGTCCCTTCCTAGCGACGCTTAGTACAGACCTTACGAAATGGGATCCCCTTGCTTTATCTTGGTTTGGCCGGTGTAATGTACTGAAGATGAACACAATGCCTCGGCTTCTATATTTGCTACAAGCCTTACCTGTCAAATTACCGCAAACCTTCTTTCATGAAGTTCGCTCAAGGTTTATTAAGTTCCTGTAGCGGGGCAGACACCCACGAATGGGCAGGGCATTGCTGCTTAGGCCGAAGCTGAAGGGAGGCATAGGATTCCCAGACCCTGCTCTCTATTATACTGCAATACACATGACCTGAGTAATTGACTGGTGCCGTCATGGGGAAGGGAAACTCTGGGTAACGTTAGAACAGGAGATGGCACGGGCCCCGTTGACTGGTCTACCTTGGGCGGATAAACATCTTGACCCCCACATAACCACTCACCCGCTGATTGGCCCTTCTTTGGTAGAAATGGATAGATTTTTCCGTCTTTCTTCCTTGCCCAGTTTCCCTTCTCCCATGACCCCAATCATAGGACATCCCAAATTCCCCCCAGGTATGTCAGACCCAGCCTTTATTGGACAAGCCCCGAAAGGGCTCCTGCGTGCGTCTCAATTCCTGGGACCCACGGGCTGGATCCCTACAGGGTCCGTGACATCAGGACCGGCACCCATCACATTGGATAGTTGGAGAGCGGGGCAACTCTCCCACTTTCTCGGCTCGCTACCCAGATATAGGTTTTTTTCTAGACAACTTCATTCCTTTGAGGAAATATGTCTGGGTGATGGCCCAATTCGGGGTTCCCTTTCTAGATCTTACAAATCTTTGTTGGACATGCATGCTACCATAGACCCCCCCTTCCTAGCTAAGTGGGAAAGGGACCTTCAAATCACATTTACTACTCCGCAGAAGGAATGCATACTCTTCTTCGCTCATAAATCGTCACTCTGCAGCAAATATCAAGAAATCTCCTATAAGTTGACCACACGCTGGTACCGTACGCCGGTTGTATTGGCCAAAATATTCCCCAACCATTCTGATCGCTGCTGGCGATGTGGGCAACAAACTGGTACTATCCTACACATCTTCTGGGAGTGCCCCAAACTACAAACTTTCTGGCAACCGGTCCTCCGCTACATTCACAAATTCACAGATATTTCCTTAAACAATGACCCTGCTGCTGTGCTCCTCAACCTCACTCCCATGTCAGGAAAGCGATATCGTAAATCTCTTCTTAAACACCTACTCAGCGCTGCTATAGCTTGCATCCCAAGTCAATGGAAGCAACAGTCTTCTCCAACTGTGGCCCAATGGTTCGCAAGGGTCAATGATATCGAACAAATGGAGGACCTCACTGCTACGATCCGGGACAAATCCGAGGAACATAGGACCAGGTGGTTTTATTGGACCAAGTTCCACTTCTCAGAGGAATACCTCCGTGAGACATAGCCAGGTCGCGTTGAATACCAGAGGCTCTTGCTCCTATTCATGGCCGCTAGATGGCCTAGGGAGTAAAGGGCGGTCCTTGCTCTCTAGGTGGACTTCTGACTCCCCCCCCCCCATTCTTCTACTATACCACCCTCCTTCTTTCCCTCTTCTTCATTCCCCTTTCTCACTCTCACTTCTTCCCCTTATTCTCCTTTATTCTCTTCCTCTATTTTAATCCCAAAAAACTTGGTATGATTTGACCTCAGTCAGTCACCTAGCAGCACCCTTACCCTATGTACAGATACTTAACTTCACCTTGGATACTAGGGAGAATTCATAGAGCATCATAATTGTTCAGATCCACCGTCAAGGCGAAGCCCTAGTCCTATACCCCCAGGGTATCCAAGTATTTTGTATGCTTACGGAACTGTTCCTGTTATGTAATCTTGAGTTTACTTATCTTTTGTTCAGATAATACTACCGGATGTCCATGTGTACTCTACTTTGTTTACACTACATATTCTGTGAAGTTATCGTTTCATTGTATGTCGCATACCACTAAATAAATAATTAAAAAAAAAAAGAGATGAAAGCTATTGGCCACTGCCCCGTTTATAGTCCCGACATACGTGTTTTACGTCACCGCGTTCAGAACGATCGGATTTTCCGACAACTTTGTGTGACCGTGTGTATGCAAGACAAGTTTGAGCCAACATCCTTCAGAAAAAATCCTAGGATTTTGTTGTCGGAATGAACAAAGTCTGACCGTGTGTACGCCCTATAACTCCGTTTTTCTTTGGCTAGAAAATTACTCAGAACCTTCAAACATTATATACATTTTTTTAGCAGAGACTCTGGCGAATAACATGGCGGTTGTTGCAATTTTGTGTGTCACACGGTATTTGCGCAGCAATTTTTTAAACAAGATTTTTTTGGAAAGAAAAAATACAAACACTAATGTTAAAAAATGTGAAAAAAGAAATCTAAAGTGCCGATGTGGATTCTATATAAAATAACAAAACACCAAAAAGAAATGTGTAAGCGGCAACCAACCAATTAGTACTGTGACACCTGTTGCTATAGATCAATATAAAATATGTTGGTGTGCTTATCAAACTATCCCCATCTGTTGGATTGGTGCTTATATATGTAGTGCTTACCCCCAAAGGAGTGGCTTAATATTTGTTGCATCCGTAATTCACGTTTACTACTCAACCCTCGCAGCCCATAAATTTCAAAGTCACATTCCTTAATGCTTTTTCTCTTGTTCAATATGTTTATTGAATTTACAATAAAAGGAAGAATATAACATCATATTGACATGTACATAAGATTCGGAAATTAAGAAACATTGTCATACAATTGATGATACCATCTCATTTAGATAATACAAGAAAGAGCTTAAATATATGTAAAAGAAGTTGAAAAAGAATCAAGAACAAACGCGATCCTAATATTAGAGAGTATAAGACTCTAAGAAGTATAAAAATAAAAATGAAGAAAAAAACATTTTTTTAAATTCCCTCAGTTATCTGCACATCAGTTGAGTCATGCCTCCAGACCACCCGACCACCCCAAATGGGATCCTTAATGCTTTTTCATTAATGCTTTATTCATCAACATAAACTGGGATGGGAGAAGGACTTCCTTTGAGATGCTCTTCTGTTACATTGTCATATTTCATGAATCATACAAGAAAATCTGAGTACAATTGCGGACAGTCAAGAAATAATTTCTCAATGATCTCTTCAATCAGGGACGATGGAAGTAGATTTAATAGAGAATAAGTTGATAAAGAGTCACTCTGAATAACTTCTTCATCTGGATAACTTTAAAAGAATGATCCATATCTCTACATGTGTGCTTGCAGCTTCACCGCTACCTTTTTACCACTACTTCCCACCGACATGGTACTTCCAAATTAGGCTAAAGGAGAGCAAATCTGAATAACTCCTCCCGCTTGACTGATTGGAATCCCGGGGCAATGCTGAACTCAAAGTCATAGGCCATCACTGCCCATCTCACTGACTTGTGCACCAACAACCCTCAGTCTCTGGCAGTACCTTTCCCTTGAGCTTTCACTCACATGATCGATAGTCCATGTGCCACTCATAAACAATCAATCGCCCAGTTTCCTTCCGCTTTGTTACTACTTCATCCACAATGTTCCTCAGCTTCCTTTATCTCTTTGTGGCCCGTTCCCCTCCCCGCAGGGGCAGCCTACGACATCCACGACTACATGCGGCAAGATGTCGTCTGTTCCTCCATGAGGAACGGATCTCCACCCTTCTCGCTAGGTTGAAGCTCCGTTGGCTCCCCGGAGGGGAAAATCTCCAACTTCCCCTCCGGGAACCAGGCTGGCTCTCTCGCTCCTCAGAGCAGGACTGGACTCAAACTCCCAGACACCATGTGACCCCCCTTTTTATATGAGAGTCCCAGGATTACCAAGCAAATTAATGATTGGCCGAGACCAACACATAAACACCTGTCACTCAAATAAAGAAATCAAACAATACAGGCCTGCTGCAAATAGCATCAGCCTGTCTAAATTTACCTGCAACAGAAAGCTAACAAGAAAAGGTCACCTACATAAAAGTAGGTGCCCGCTACATATATAAAATCCTAAACCATAAAAATACCCTGATATCATAATCAGTAAAGTGAATAAGAGCAAATAAATAAACAATCAATAAAGTGAATAAATGCAAAAAAATGCATCAAAAAACATATACCCTGATATCACAATCAGTAAAGTGAATAGGTGCAAATAAATATATCAATCAATAAAGTGAATAAATGCAAATAGATGCATCAAAAAACATATAAGGGAACACACATCCCTAGATATTTGTAGATAAAAAAAAAAAAAAAAGCAATAAATAGTGTCTGTTTGTGTTAACCACTTCAGCCCCGGAAGGATTTACCCCCTTCCTGACAATTTGGCACTGCGTCGCTTTAACTGCTAATTGCGCGGTCATGCAATGCTGTACCCAAACAAAATTTGCGTTCTTTTCTTCCTAAAAATAGAGCTTTCTTTTGATGTTATTTGATCACCTCTGCGGTTTTTATTTTTTGCGCTATAAACGGCAAAAGATCGAAAATTTTGAAAAAAAATTACATTTTCTACTTTTTGTTATAAAAAAAATCCAATAAACTCAATTTTAGTCATACATTTAGGCCAAAATGTATTCGGCCACATGTCTTTGTTAAAAAAAATGTCAATAAGCGTATATTTATTGGTTTGCGCAAAAGTTATAGCGTCTACAAACTAGGGTACATTTTCTGGAATTTACACAGCTTTTAGTTTATGACTGCCTATGTCATTTCTTGAGGTACTAAAATGGCAGGGCAGTACAACCCCCCCCCCCCAAATGACCCCATTTTGGAAAGTAGACACCCCAAGGAAATTGCTAAGAGGCATGTTGAGCCCATTGAATATTAATTTTTTTTGTCCCAAGTGATTGAATAATGACAAAAAAAAAAAAATTACAAAAAGTTGTCACTAAATGATATATTGCTCACACAGGCCATGGGCATATGTAGAATTGCAAACCAAAATACATTCTGCTACTTCTCCTGAGTACGGGGATACCACATGTGTGGGACTTTTTGGGAGCCTAGTCACGTACGGGGCCCCGAAAACCAATCACCGCCTTCAGGATTTCTAAGGGTGTAAATTTTTGATTTCACTCTTCACTGCATATCACAATTTTGGAGGCCATGGAATGCCCAGGTGGCACAAAACCCCCCCAAATGACCCCATTTTGGAAAGTAGACACCCCAAGCTATTTGCTGAGAGGCATGGTGAGTATTTTGCAGCTCTCATTTGTTTTTGAAAATGAAGAAAGACAAGAAAAAACATTTTTTTTTCTTTTTTCAATTTTCAAAACTTTGTGACAAAGTGAGGTCTGCAAAATACTCACTATACCTCTCAGCAAATAGCTTGGGGTGTCTACTTTCCAAAATAAGGTCATTTGGGGGGTTTTGTGCCACCTGGGTATTCCATGGCCTCCGAAACTGTGATAGGCAGTGAAGAGTGAAATCAAAAATTTACGCCCTTAGAAAGCCTGAAGGCGGTGCTTGGTTTTCGGGGTCCCGTGCGCGGCTAGGCTCCCAAAAAGTCTCACACATGTGGTATCCCCGTACTCAGGAGAAGCAACAAAATGTATTTTGGGGTGTAATTTCACATATTCCCATGGCATGTTTGAGCAATATATCATTTAGTGACAACTTTGTGCAAAAAAAAAAAAAAAAAATTGTCTTTTTCCCGCAACTTGTATCACAATATAAAATATTCCATGGACTCGACATGCCTCTCAGCAAATAGCTTGGGGTGTCTACTTTCCAAAATGGGGTGATTTGGGGGGGGGGGCTTTGAACTGTCCTGGCATTTTATGCACAACATTTAGAAGCTTATGTCACACACCACCCACTCTTCTAACCAATTGAAGACAAAGCCCTTCCTGACACTTTTTGTTTACATGAAAAAATTATTTTTTTTTGCAAGAAAATTACTTTGAACCCCCAAACATTATATATTTTTTAAGCAAATCCCCTACAGATTAAAATGGTGGGTGTTTCATTTTTTTTTTTCACACAGTATTTGTGCAGCGATTTTTCAAACGCATTTTTTGGGGAAAAAACACACTTTTTTAAATTTTAATGCACTAAAACACACTATATTGCCCAAATGTTTGATGGAATAAAAAAAGATGATCTTAGGCCGAGTACATGGATACCAAAGATGACATGCTTTAAAATTGCGCACAAACGTGCAGTGGCAACAAAATAAATACATTTTTAAAAGCCTTTAAAAGCCATTACAGGTTACCACTTTAGATTTACAGAGGAGGTCTACTGCTAAAATGACTACCCTCAATCTGACCTTTGCGGTGATACTTCACATGCATGGTGCAATTGCTATTTACATTTGACGCCAGACCGACGCTTGCGTTCGCCTAAGCGCGAGAGGGAGTGTTTTTTTTTTTCCCTTTATTATTTTTTTGCTTTTTTATCTTATTTTTAAACTGTTCCTTTCATTTTTTTAAAATAATTTTTATTGTTATCTCAGGGAATGTAAATATCCCAATATCCCCTATAATAGCAATAGGTAGTGACAGGTACTCTTTTTTTAAAAAATTGGGGTCTATTAGACCCTAGATCTCTCCTATGCCCTCAAAGCATCTGACCACACCAAGATCGGTGTGATAAAATGCTTTCCCAATTTCCCAATGGCGCTGTTTACATCCGGCGAAATCTAAGTCATGAAATGCTCGTAGCTTCCGGTTTCTTAGGCCATAGAGATGTTTGGAACCACTCTGGTCTCTGATCAGCTCTATGGTCAGCTGGCTGAATCACCGGCTGCATTCTCAGGTTCCCTGTTGAGACAGGAGACCTGAGAAAAACACGGAAGACGGTGGGGGGGCATTCCCTCCCACTGCTTGTAAAAGCAGTCTAGAGGCTAATTAGCCGCTAGGATTGCTTTTGCATGAAAGCCGACAGCCGGCTGAAAAGAATGATACCAAGATGACACCTAAACCTGCAGGCATCATTCTGGTATAACCATTCAAAGTCGTGAATTGCGTACCTGAAGACAAAAAAATGGTTAACAATAAAACACAGTATAAAAAAGTATAAAAAAATTGCATACCTGAAAAGCAAACATGATAAAACATAATAACAATAACAATAAAACATTGCAGAATAGAATACAGTAAAAAAGAGCAGAACAATAGAGAAAGAATAGAGAGAGAGAGAGAACAATGAAACGACAACTATTTTTTTTTATTTTATATATTTTTTTGTGGGTTTTTTTTTTTACACTTTTTTTGTAACTGTAATGCCCCGTACACACGGTCGGATTTTCCGATGGAAAATGTCTGATCGGAGCGTGTTGTCAGAAATTCCGACCGTGTGGGGGCTCCATCGGACATTTTCCATCGGATTTTCCGACACACAAAGTTGGAGAGCAGGAGATAAAATTTTCCGACAACAAAATTCGTTGTCGGAAATTCCGATCGTGTGTACACAAATCCGACGGACAAAGTGCCACACATGCTCAGAATAAATAAAGAGATGAAAGCTATTGGCCACTGCCCCGTGTATAGTCCCGACGTACGTGTTTTTCGTCACCGTGTTCAGAATGATCGGACTTTCCGACAACTTTGTGTGACCGTGTGTATGCAAGACAAATTTGAGCCAACATCCGTCGGAAAAAATCCTAGGGATTTGTTGTCGGAATGTCCGAACAAAGTCCGACCATGTGTACGGGGCATAACCTTCATAACTGTAAGAGCCCTTTCACACTGGAGCGGTTTGCAGGCGCTATTGCGCTAATAATAGCGCCTACAAACCGACCCGAAAGTGCCGCTGCTTTCATTCCAGTGTGAAAGCCCCGAGGGCTTTCACACTGAAGCGATGCGCTGGCAGGACGTTAAAAAAAGTCCTGCTAGCAGCATCTTCGGAGCGGTGAAGGAGCGGAGTATATACCGCTCCTTTACCGCTCCTGCCCATTGAAATCAATGGGACGGCGCGGCTATACTGCTGGCAAAGCGCCTCTGCAGAGGCGCTTTGCAGTGGTATTTAACCCTTTCTCGGCCGCTAGCAGGGGTAAAACCGCCCCGCTAGCGGCCGAACACTGACGGTAAAACGCCGCTAATAATAGCGGCATTTTACCGCCGCCGCCGCCCCCGCCCCAGTGTGAAAGGGCTCTAACTGGTTCCAGGTTCGGGTCTCTCAAAATGCGATGGCATCTTGGGAGACCCTGTGAAAGTGTGTCTAGTCTGTGCAATGCTGTACCCTACGCTAATACTCAACTAGTGAATGGTAGTGTTCAAAACATTCACCAATGCAAAGACCAGGATTGTCAGGACAGGAGGGACAATAATAGCAGGTGTCACGCCTATATCCGCACTTGCTGCAGACACAACATCTTTTTTGGGGGGGGTTCGTTGGGTAGGGGTACTCGGGAGGACATAAAAATGCCTCTCATGCAGCCGACTGCATTTGGTTGGGGATGTGAATGGGGGAAGTACGGGTGCTGCAGAAGTGGTGGGTTCCCAATTAGGATTGGCGAATGCAGCAGGAAGGGCACTATGGGCATGACGGGCCTGTGTTTGTCTTCTTGGTGGCAGCGGGACACTACTTGTGCTTGCCACCTCACCACTTGAACTGCACTTATGGGACTCGCCACATCACAAAGTGTTACTGCAGTGCTGGTTTGACTACAACCGGGGTGTACTAGGCCGCTGGTGCTTGCCAGTTCACCAAAACGCTACCAAAAAAACTGTTAGCGATCGCAGGAATCAGGCCTGACTCTGCGAACACTGCAGTTATGCGTTTAGTGTTTTGTAAGTGTCAGTGATCGATCGATACTGCACTTGGGTGGGCTGGGCTGGGCCGGGCTGAGGGGCAAAACGCAGGTGCTAGCAGGTATCTGGGCTGATCCTGCTAACACTGCGTTTTTGGGAACCCTAAACTGCTGGGGACGCTAATATAGATCTGATTGGATCAGATATTGATCCGTTCAGATACTATACCGCTAAGGGAGGCGTATGCTGTGTGCGTGGGTATTAGCGGTACTGGCGCTAATCTGATGCTGCCTGGGGCGACGCATATCACCGCCAGGCGATCAGGGGGCTAAACCTTTATTCGGTAATGAACAGCGGGTGCCCTGACACTATAAAGAATAAACTAACTAACCAGCATCACCCGTAACGGTTATACGGTGATCAGTGGTGAAAGGGTTAACTAGGGGGCAATCAAGGGGTTAAAACATTTATTAGATAGTATATGGGGTCCCTGTCGCTATAAAACGCTGACGGCGAACCTAATTATTTACCTCACTAACTAGCGTCACCAGTGACACTAATACAGCGATTAGAAAAATGATCGCTTAGTGACACTGGCGACGGGGTGTGATCAAGGGGTTAAAACTTTTTTGTGGGGGTTAGGGGGGTATTCTAGACCTAAAGGGGGCTAATACTAACTGCCCTACCACACTAACTGTCACAAACTGACACCAATGCAGTAATCAGAAAAAAAAACTGCTTGGTGTCAGTGTGACGGGGGGGGGGGGGGAGGGGTGATTGGGGGGGGGATCGGGGGTGTTTTTTGTGTGCCTGGCATGTTCTACTGAGTGTGTAGTGTTGTGCACTCACAGTGAAGTCTTCTCTCCTCTGCGCCGGATCGGAAAATACAGAGCCGAGGAGAGATGACATCATTTCCTTTGCTGCTGTTTAGCATACAGCAGCAGAGGAATCATCTGATTGGCGGGGAGCGATCGCGAGGGTGGCCACGAATGGATGGTCTCCCCCTCACCTCTCATCGCTCCAAGACACAAGCCGACCGCCTCGGGCACAGGGGGGTCCGATCGGACCCCCCGCCCGCGGGAGGCAGATCACATACAGGTACGTGATTCTGCCTGCCCGTGCCATTCTGCCGCAGTATATCTGCGTGAGGCGGTTGGCAAGTGGTTAATCCAGCTGAGGTCTGAATGTCCAATCAATTGCCTTTGATGAACTTGCTTGTATTTCAATTCTCACAGATCACAGTTGCATGATGAATTACATTTGCAAGGTGATGATTCACATAAAGATGAAAGAAAAACCATCAGCGCAGTGTTTTTAAATGCTACAATACTTGGCAAACAATGTAATCCACTCACACATTTGCAGTAGCTGAATCGCTTTTGTTATAATGGTCAGACAGCTTCAACGCTCATACAACTATCGCTGTGTTTGCCGAACACTATGCGAAGACGTCACTGACTCCTTCTCCCGACGCGTATCATCACATGTCACGTGACTTTCTCAAGGGTAAACCCTTGTGGGTGATGTATGACATAAGCTTCTAAATGTTGTGCATAAAATCCCCATGCGTATCATCACGTCACGTGACTTTCTCAAGGGTCAACCCTTGAGAAAGTCACGTGACATGTGATGATACCCATGGGGAGAAGGAGTCAGTGACGTCTTCGTGAGAAACAGAAGCAAGTTCATCAAAGGCAATTGATTGGATATTTAGACCTCAACTGGATTAACACAAACAGACACTATTTATTGCTTTTGTTTCCATCTACATATATCTAGGGATGTGTGTTCCCTTACATGTTTTTTGATGCATCTATTTGCATTTATTCACTTTATTGATTGATATATTTATTTGCACCTATTCACTTTACTGATTGTGATATCAGGGTATATGTTTTTTGATGCATTTTTTTGCATTTATTCACTTTATTGATTGATTATTTATTTGCACTTATTCACTTTACTGATTATGATATCAGGGTATTTTTATGGTTTGGGATTTTATATATAAGCACCACTCCAACAGATGGGGATAGTTTGATAAGCGCACCAACATATTTTTTATTAAACACTAATGTCAACCCAGTTTTTTGTATAATGTGAAAGATGATGTTATGCCGAGTAAATAGATACCTAACATGTCGCGCTTTAAAATTGCACACATTCGTGGAATGGTGCCATTCGGTACCTAAAAATCTCCATAGGTTAGGTTTTACATATTTTTACAGGTTACCGCTTTAGAGTTACAAAGGAGGTCTTGTATGATAACTATTGCTCTTTCTCTAATGTTCATAGCGATACCTCACATGTGTGGTTTGAATGCCGTTTACATATGGGGCCGCGACCAACATATGCTTTTGCACACATGGACGGGGACACTTTAACCGCTTCAGCCCCGGAAGATTTTACCCCCTTCCTGACCAGAGCACTTTTTGCGATTTGGCACTGCATCGCTTTAACTGACAATTGCACGGTCGTGCGACGTGGCTCCCAAACAAAATTGACGTCCTTTTTTTCCCACAAATAGAGCTTTCTTTTGGTGGTGTTGTCATGTTGCAACACCTAATGTACCAGCAAGACATCGAGAACAGGAACAGGCACAACATCCCCGTACGCAGAATCCCTGAATCTGTGGAACCCAAAGATTTAAAAGCAGCAGTCACAGCCATCTTTAATCAGCTTCTACAAGTGCCTAAAGATAATCCCCTTGAACTCGACCGGGTCCACAGGACCTCTGGCCCCAGGAAATCTGATCCCTCATTTGTACATGACACTCTGCAGAGTGCATTTTTACAACATAAAAGAATCCATCATGCGTGCCACCAGCACTCAGGACTCTATCCTCTTCAACACTACCCCCGTGATGCTGCTGCCTGACCTCTCACGCCAAACTTTAACCATGAGCAAAGCTCTAAAGCCCCTAACGCAGTTACTTCAATCATGCCAGCTGAAATACCAATGGCACTTCCCCTTCCAGCTGCGGGTTCACCATGACCTATTTTCCGCACTATGGGTGACCTTCTCACATTCCTCAGCACCTTGGAGTTACCTCATGTATCTATCTGGGATTGGCCCTTCAATCCCACCACACCAGGCCTGTCATACATACCTCAGTGGCAAAAACAGAGCCGCAAACGACGCCCTGGATCTTCCTCTCATACCCGACGATTGATGTGCTCTAGACCGGCTGGTCATCCATTTTTTCTCTCTTTGAAAGCAGGAACACCTCCTGCGTATACTCAGAATCCCTGAGTACAACCTCTCCGAGGCTCACCTGCAGAGGCGGCTCTCTAATTAGGCAAATAAGGCAGCCGCCTAAGGCCTCACACTTCCAGGGGCCTCGCGGCCGCCTAATATGCCTAACGCGTGTGTGGGATTTGCTGGGAATGTCCCCCGGTCAGTGGCCCTGTCTTGCGTCCAGGGCCGCAACTCATTTTCCGCACCCAGGGGCGGACTGTCACTCACCACTGCCTGAGGTCGGAGGGTCAGTGGGTGGAACCATCTACTCCTCTCCCCCGGCTCCTCCCTCCTGCCGTGCACCGCGGATCTCTGACTCCGGCTATGTGCAGAGCTTGGATAATGCCTGCAGTGGCTGAGAAGCTCCCCTGGCTCTCCGATCTCCTCTGCAGGGTGGACGATCTGAAATGGAGGAGGACCCGTCAGAGCTGGCGCCCGGCGATCATCCAGGAGCCAGTCTGCAACTAACAGCCTCAAAGGTACAGTCCTGCCGTGCCCGACACTGACACATCCCGACCCGTGACGTCACCTCCTGACTGAGGGTGCCCAGAGAATTACCGCTGCCTTCCGCCCCTCTGACCTCACACACACTCCCCTGACTGATGATATGCATGCAATCCGGCATATGATGCCACCTACTGACCCCATGCTATCATCATTATCCTCCTCATCCCCCTGTTCCTGGCATCCTACCTCCTGTAATACTTCCCACTGTCAGCTTCCTACAAACTTACCCCTGTCATCATCTCCATCCTCATCCTAATCCCCCTGTTCCTGGCATCCCACCACCCTACCATCATCTCTGCTGTACCCCACTGCCAGCTGACTACCACCTCACCCCCTGTCATCATCATCCCCTGTTATTATCATCGCCATGTACCCCACCTCTAGCATCCACCACCCTACCCCTGTTGTACCCCACTGTCAGCTGCCTACCACCCCACGTCATCATCATCCCCCCCCTGTACCCCACTGTCAGCTGCCTACCACCCCACGTCATCATCATCCCCCTGTACCCCACTGTCAGCTGCATACCACCCCACGTCATCATCATCATCATCATCATCATTCCCCCTGTACCCCGCTGTCAGCTGCCTACCACCTCACGTCATCATTCCCCCTGTACCCCACTGTTAGCTGCCTACCACCCTACGTCATCATCCCCCCTGTACCCCACTGTCAGCTGCCTACCACCCCACATCATCATCATCCCCCCTGTACCCCACTGTCAGCTGCCTACCACCCTACGTCATCATCATCACCCCCCTCACCTGTACCCCACTGCTGACATCCCACTCATCAACATCCCCATAACTCCTCTGTATCCCACCTCTGGCATCCTACCACCCCACCTCCTGTCATCATTCTCATCTTAATCGTTCCTGGTACTCCACTGCCAGCTTCCTACCACCCCACCCCCATCACCCCCCCCGTAACTCAACCCTGACATCCTCCCACCCTGCCTCCTGTCATCATCATCCCCATGTAACCCACCTCTAGCATCCACCACCCTACCCCTGTTATCATCCTTATCTTTATCCCCACATACCCCACCTCTAGCATCCACCACCCTACCCCCGTTATCATCATTCTCTTCATCCCCTGTACCCCACTGTCAGCTGCCTACCACCCCACCTTATCATTCCCCTGTACCCCACTGCTTACATCCTACCACCGCGCCTATTGTCATTAACATCCCCATCATCCTTGTACCCCACCTCTGGCATACTACCACCCTACCTCCTGTCATTATCATCCTCATCCCTCCTGTACCCCACCTCTGGCATCCTATCACCCTACCCCCTATCATTATAGGGGAGATATGATCTCAGCCTCTCCCCAATACTGCATCCTGTCATCCAACCAACTGTACCCCAACATTTGCATCACACACCATAATACTGCCCTGCCACCCAGTGAGCAAACGGTAAGTGATAATGATAAGCAGTAACCCATAGCAACCAATCAGTGAGCAGTAATAATGTGCATTAACCTCTAGCAACCCACCAGTGAGTGGTAATAATGTGCAGTAACCTCTAGCAACCAAATAGTAAGTGGTAATGACATGCAGTAACCTCTAGCAACCAATGAGTAAGCTGTAATGATGTGCAGTAACCTCTAGCAACCCATCAGTGAGCGGTAGTAAAGGTGCAGTGACCTCTAGCAATCCATCAGTGAGCTGCAATAATGTGCAGTAGCTTCTAGCAACCAATCAGTAAGCAGTAATGATGTGCAGTGACCTCTAGAAACCAATCAGTGAGCCTGGAGCAATCAGTGAGTGTGAACTAGATCTTTATGTTTACATTATTAAAGTTTTTTTTTAGATAAGTCTATGTGCATTTGTTTTTTGGGATGTTGGGATGGGAAGCGAAATTGCTAGGGGTGGGGGCAGGAAAATGTTTGAATTATTTTTCCCATTATGGGCGTGAGTGTGGCCTCATGTCTAAGATTTGCCTAAGGCCTCACAAAGCCTAGAGCCGCCTCTGCTCACCTGATGTTCTTCTCCTTACCAAACACCTTCCAACATGTTGCTACTGTTAGCGGTTATCTACAAGTGGAAGGCTCTTCACTGTTCACCCATGTTGGGACTCACTCATAGAAGATATCGGGTTCTTCAGTTCAAGGCTAAAATGACGGATCCATGAAAACCAGGAGAAGACTTAACCTAATGCACCAACCCCGTTTTCTACTACTACTCATCTCACGGTGCACCAATCTCCTTAACACCCGAGGTTTCCCCGGTTCAGACCGTTACACTTGTTTTTTCAGGGACATATGCATCTGAATGAGACTCGAATCACTGTTATGGCAGGAGAACCTTACATCCATGCCTTGTTATTCTATGTTTGGTTCATATATTATGCTTTGTTGTTCTTAACTTTTTTCCCCATTACAGGTTATTTTGCTCATACCTACCTCCTGTACATGTGGGACCCGGGGCCCCGGGGGCTCCTTCATGCTAACCACTAACCCCCACTTAGGAATACTCGGTGCTTACGTTTAGCACCGTACCCTGGTTTTGAGATATTCTCCACAATATATTCTTATGTATGTTGTATCTATGTAATTATGATTAATTGGCGTCACCTAGTGGCTTATTCAAGTAAATGGATTCATCCTCTACTGTCGGGGTCCCAGCCTCCTGCACTTGATTTTGATAGACTATGGAGTTCTGCTACTCTACTAACTTTAGAGCCATTCTTTTACCTCCTCCCCCCCCCCCTCCTTCTGCTGTCTGGGACTGGTCCCCGAAGGACTTCCAATACTTTATTCTTACTGCTCTTAATCCTCCCCCCCAATATGGCAGTCACACCACCGCTTAAAGCGGAGTTCCACACAAAAGTGGAACTTCCGCTCATCGGACCCCCCCCCCTCCGGTGTCATATTTGGCACCTTTCAGGGGGGAGGGGGGTACAGATACCTGTCTAAGACAGGTATCTGCACCCACTTTCGGGAATAGACTCCCATGGGAGTCACGCCCCCTCCCGCACTCCCCCGCTGTCTCCTGGGAAAGACACAGGTCCCAGGAGATAGCAGGGACCATTGAGAAAGCGCAGCGCGACTCGCGCATGCGCAGTAGGGAATCGGGAAGTGAAGCCGCAATGCTTCACTTCCTGATTCCCTCACTGAGAATGACGGCGGCAGCACCTGAGGATCGAGGGACGGTTCGGTCTCGGGTGCCGACATCACTGGACCCCGGGACAGGTGAGTGACCTTATTTTAAAAGTCAGCAGCTGCAGTATTTGCAGCTGCTGACATCTAAAAAAATTTTTTTGCAGGACTCCCACTTTAACCTAGCATCCTACAACTGTAGGGGCTTTAACACCCCAGAGAAGCACAGCCATATTCTCTACCACTTTCACAAACAAAGGGCTAGCATCCTGCTATTGCAGGAGACACATTTTCGTTCTGGCTCCATACCCACAATACGCAATCACCATTACACTACCTGGTTCCATAGTACCAACCCTCTAGCTAAATCTAAAGGGGTCTCCATTGCATTCCATAGACCGTTTCACACTGAGGTACTTGACTCCTGTATTGATGACAATGGACGTTTTGTGTTTCTTAAATTAAAACTTAATAACTTGCTCTTTACAGTGGCCAATATATATGCTCCTAACGTGGAACAGGCTTCCTTTCTACCATTTTCACCAGACTGTCCTCCTTCGGGGGTCCCTGTGTTATCGTCGGAGGTGATTTCAATGTTGCTTTGTCCCCGTCTGCCGACACGTCCTCGGGTAAGTCATCCATATCCACAACCTCACTCTCACACATCAAATCCCTCCTACATTCCCATCACTTAGTAGATGTATGGCGCATACACCACTCCACAAACAGGGATTTTACCTATTTCTCCATAGACCACAACTCCTACAGCAGATTGGACTATTTCCTCATTTCACAATCCCTCTTAGATACTCTGTTGCAGTCTTCCCTGGGACATGCCCTCTGGTTTGATCATTCCCCAGTATTTTTATCCTTTGCCCGACCCCCACAGTCACGTAGAGGGGCATCTTGGCGTCTCAATGATAATCTACTATGTGACACAGTGTGTATTGCTGAAGTCACTAAAGTGATCCAAAATTTCGGATCTGATCACGCCTCGGCAACCACAAACCCACTCAACCAATGGGAGGCCCTGAAGTGTGTGATTAGGGGTGTTCTTATACAAAATGGCTCTCGACTAAATAAAATTAGATCAGATGACATTCTCCTTACCACCATTTCAGATCTGGAATCCCTCCATAAACAAACCTTAGACCCGTCCACCTTTGTTACCCTTTCAAATGCCCGTCGTAACCTCATTCAATTACTAGAATCCCACTCTCTAATAGCCAGGGATCTATTACTCCATAGCCAATAAATGTGGTCAACATCTCGCATGGGTCATTCACCCTAGCCCCCCCCCGCCACCCCATCCCCTTCATCACCAAACCAGACCAGACCAGACCAAGGTCTTTAACAACAAAGGCATATCTACCGCATTTAAAGACTTTTACTCTCAACTATATAATCTTCCACAAGTAACCCCACACAGTCCTATATCTTCCTCTCAGGACCCAATGCAGGCCTATATTGCTGAAACGGCGTTACCCACAATCGACCCCCAGGAATCCTCGGATCTAGATAGACCCTTGGCTGAACCAGAATTCCTGGGTGCCATCAAAGGATTAAAACTAGGCAAGTGCCCGGGCCCAGATGGCTACACCCCGAGGTTTTACAAAACCTTTGCACCTCTGCTCACACCATTCCTAACTAGGTCATTAACGCCATCAACGAGTACAGCAGCAGTGGCTTTTGGAGGAGCTGCACTCATAGCAGCTGACTGTTTTCTCTTTCCATGCCTGAACACATGGCGGGATATGTGAGTGTCCCGGCATTGTATTTCTCCTGGCTGCAATTTTTGCTTGATCTCTGCGCAATGATCTATTTTGTCTCCCTTTACACAGATCTCATCTGTGTAAAACGCAAGTCATCACTTACTCCTATTTATAACCAGTGACACTCCGACATCCTTCAACAGTGCTGACTGATGATTAGTGACATTTACAAGTTAGTTTTATACCGTCACGATGTTTGTATTAATGATTATTCACCAAAGGTCAATTGTCATGGTTCACTTAGGTGCTAATTGATTGATATACTTATCACAATAGTGTGTGTGTTTTGTGATATCTTTATTATTATTTATACACAAGGTATTGCTGATTAGAGCGCATCAATACATTTATATAATAATTTCTTATGAGGTGCCATCAACGATGCCACCCTCCCCTCCAAAGATCTTCTGTCAGCCAATGTATCCATCCTTCTGAAACCCAGTAAAGATCACTCTCAATGCAGCAGCATTCGCCCCATATCTTTATTAAATATAGACCTTAAACTGTTTGCGAAGGTCCTCGCCAACCGCCTCTTCCCCCCTACTCCCAGGGCTTATATATAGAGACCAGGTCAGTTTTGTCCAGGTCAGAGAGGACCGGGACAACACTACAAAGACAATACACCTCATTTCATATATCCAACGCCATGGCCAACAGGTTTGCCTTCTATCTTTTGATGCCGAGAAGGCTTTTGATCTGGTTAATTGGCGATTTTTACGACTTTCCCTTGAGCAAATTGGTTTAGGATCCACTTTCATCTCCAAAATAATGTCCCTTTACTCGCACCCCTCTGCCTCGGGTTTTAGTGAATGGCACCCCATCAGAAGCGTTCAACATATCCAACGGGACCCGCCAAGGGTGCCCCCTTTCCCCTCTTCTTTTTGTTATCGTAATGGAACACTTGGCATGTGTCATCCGCCAAAATGCCTCCATACAAAAGGTGTCCGAACACCATCCGAACACCATAAATTGTCACTATACGCAGATGACTTACTTATATATGCCCGCCAGCCCCATATAATCCTCCCCTCCCTCTTCTCAGAATTCAAACGTTTCGGAATGCTGAGCAACTTTAAGCTCAACATTTCCAAAACAGAGGCAATTAACTTTTCACTACCCGCATCTACCATGTCCTTACACCGCTCCAACTACTCATTTCAATGGCAAACCAAGGGCATCTCCTACCTGGGCGTAACAATCCCTGTCAATCTTTCCAATCTTTTTGCATTAAACTATCTCCCCCTCCTCTCCCGTCTCCGAAAGGATTTAGCTTCCTGGGGGGACAAAACCCTACCATGGTTTGGACGCATCAACACCCTCAAGATGGATGCCTTACCCAAACTATTTTATCTATACCAAACCATACCAGTCACTATGCCTAAATCTTTTTTTTCTGCCCTGCGCTCCCTTTCTATTCGCTTCATATGGAATAAAGGATCTAGAAATATAAATTACTCACAAGACCAAAATTACAGGGAGGTACAGACTTACTGGATTATGAACTATATTATAAAACCACACTTATAGCTCGCATTCTGGAGTGGTTCCCACGACCCTTCCAAAAATCCTCGGTGATGGTCGAACAGGACATGTCTCCTGTCGATCTAAGGGTTCTCCTCTGGGGTTACAGGGGCAATCTCCCGGACTTATCAAACTCCTCACCACTAACCACTGCCCTTGTGCTCTGGTATAGGAGAGGGTTGTGCGAGATCCTGTCCTCGGGTCCTTCCCCATTATCATCTCTATTTGACAACCCAGTATTTTCACAAGGCATAGGGGCTCACGCTCTAGGTTCATTCCACTGCACCTCCTAGCCTCAGGCACACACCTTCATCCACTCAGGAAACAGAACTCCGATCGTACCAATGGGAACACACGACTGGCTCACATCCCTACACCTAACAACCTTTACCAAACACCTATTTAGTTCATCCCAGATCCACCGCCCACTTACTGAATTTGAACGCCTGGGCTCCCAGACACTTACTCTGACATATTTATAGTCTGATTCAGGCTCTCACACTAACTGACTTACCTACTTACACCAGGATATGGTCAGCAGACCTGGGAAAGACCATCTCCAGAGCGGAATGGCAGATTGCATTCCACTTCACACACAAGTCCTCCATCTCCTGTTACTCTCAAGAGAAGAATTTCAAAGTTATGTTGAGATGGTATAGGGACCCTGCCACACTACGAAAAATATTCCCATCTACTCCATCTACCTTCTGGCAATGCAATGCAGCAACAGGCACATATCTTCATGTCTGGTGGGAGTGTGATCAGGTTCGATCCTTCTGGAAACAGGTATCCCAGGTATATGATAAGGTATATAATGAAACATTGCAACTGACTCCTGAAATAGCCCTTCTCTCTATCCTACCAGGATCTATAACTTCCCGAAAACGGTGCCTGTTGCGCTTTATTCTATCTGCAGCCCGTGAACTCATACCCCTTTTTTGGAAAACAACCACTATCCCCCCGTTATCTCTCTAGGTCTCCACCATGAATGATATTATGCAAAAATATACAGTTTTGTGGTCGGTCTGGCGGCGCTTCTCCTCCTCGGATACTCTGGCTGCAATGCTTCCTGTTCTCCTGAGCTCAGTTCCCTCACTAACCTGATCTAAATTCCGAATATCACCCTCAACTAATAAATTTGTGTCCTTCCTTCCCTTTACCTGCCGGCAGACCCCCCTACCCACCCCTCCCTTCTCCTAACTCTTCTCTTTTTATCTTCTCTCTTCCTTTCTTTTCTTGTCATACTCTTCTATCATTTGATATAAACTAATTGTATGACCATACCTGTATTACCAGACACCAGCGTGGCTGTCGGCGACAGCCATTTGGCACGCTGGTCATCACTGTGCTGTGACCAATTTGTCAACTGTGCTTATAACCTCTGTTACTTTTTACCAATAAAAACATTTTCAACCCTAAAAATAGAGAGAGTTTAAACTCAATAAAAGATGGTTTAAAAGGAGCTTGAAGGACCCCTGACCCCCTGTCTGGGGGTCAGGGGGTCAACACTGAGTGCTTATTGGCCCTGTGCTGATCACATGCACCCTTCCGAGAAAAGAAAAAAACTCCCTAGCAATACACACCAAAATGAGCATGTGCAGAGTGCCTCCAAGGCTATTTTCTATCAGGAGATGGATTAGGGACTGTGGAAGAAGAGGACAGGATCAAACAGTAAGTATAACAAGCATGCTTTACTGCACATACAGACTGATTTTACTGTTGTGGGTTTAGTAACACTTTACCCACCTCAATACTGGACACTCTTACCTCCTTCCTGCCCACGCCAATTTTCAGCTTTCAATGCTGTTGCACTTTGAATGATAATTTTCAGTCATGCAACACTGTACCCATATGACATTGTTATTTTTTTCCACACAAATACAGCGTTCTTTTGGTGGTATTTAATCATCACTGGGTTTTTTATTTTTGCCCTACAAATGAAAAAAGACTGAAAATTGAGTTCGTTTCTGTTATAAAAAAACCTTACAAATAAGTAATTTTTCTTCAGAAATTTTGACCAAAATTTATACTGCTACATTTCTTTGGTAAAAATAACGCAAATCAGTGTATATTATTTGGTGTGTGTGAAAGTTATAGAGTACAAGCTATGGTACCATTTATTGAAAATTGATCGCACCCACAGGCGTGCGCAGCCTATTGCATTAGGGTGTGCACCCCAAAGCTCAAACAGACAAAAGTATTGGGACACCTGCCTTTACACATACAGGAACTTTAATGGCATCCCAGTCTTAGTCCGTAGGGTTCAATGTTGAGTTGGCCCACCCTTTGCAGCTATAACAGCTTCAACTCTTCTGGGAAGGCTATCCACAAGGTTTAGGAGTGTGTCTATGGGAATGTTTGACCATTCTTCCAGAAGTGCATTTGTGAGGTCAGGCACTGATGTTGGATGAAAAGGCCTGGCTCACCGTCTCCACTCTAATTCATCCCAAAGGTATTCTATCAGGTTGAGGTTAGGACTCTGGGCAGGACAGTCAAGTTCCTCCATCCCAAACTCACTCATCCATGTCTTTATGGACCTTGCTTTGTGCACTGGTCCAAATCATTTGGTGGAGGGGGAATTATGGTGTGGGGGGGAGGGGGGATTATGGTGTGGGGTTGTTTTTCAGGGGTTGGGCTTGGCCCCTTAGTTCCAGTGAAGGGAACTCTTATGCCCCGCTGCACTTTTTTTTTTTTGTGTGGTGTGGGAACACATAACAGTGCTTAGTGGCAGGCCTTTCAATTACACTTTTTTATTTTACCTCCAGTAGTTTATTGTAAATAGTGGTGTGGTGATTACCTGTTATACTAAAATCAGGATGTGGCATTATTAAACAACAGATTTCAGTTGTGCCCCACCAGGCCGGCACCCCCTTGGACAATGTGCCTGGCGGGTGAGTTCATCACCCCGATCCCTGCACTCAGTGTACTGATGGGCACTGATTAACAGCACTGATTGGCACTGACAGGTGGCACTCATTTGTACTGGTGTGGAACTGACTGGCACTCAGGTGGCACTGATTGGAAGCACTGATTGGCACTGACAGGCGGCATTGGCTATGACAGGCAGCACTGGCACTGATTGGCACTGACAGGCAACACTGATTGGAAGTACTGATTGGCACTGCCAGATGGCACTGATTGGAAACACTGGCATGGACAGGTGGCACTGATTGGCACTCAGTGGCACTGATTGGAAGCACTGATTGGCACTGATAATGATTGGCAATGACAGGTGGCACTGATTGGAAGCACCAATTGCCACTGACAGGTGGCACTGGCATTGATTGGCACTGACAGGTGGCACTGATTGGAAGCACTGATAGGTGGCACTCATTGGCACTGACAGGTGACACTGATTGGAAGCACTTGGCACTCATTAGCACTAACAGGTTGCACTGACTGGAAGCACTAATTGGCACTGACAGGCGGCACTGGCAGGTGGCACTGATTGGAAGCACTGATTGGGACTCATTGGCACTGACAGGTGGCACTCATTGGAAGCACTAATTGGCACTGACAGGCGGCTCTGGCACTGATTGGCACTGACAGGTGGCACTGATTGGAAGCACTGATTGGAAGAACTAATTGACACTGACAAACTGACAGGCGGCACTGATTGGCACAGACAGGTGGCATTAGTTGGAAGCACTGACAGAGGAGAGGGGGGGTTTCCAGGGGCGTACCTAGAGCATTTGGCACCCGGAACGGATAGTATATCTGGCACCCAACACCCCACTGTACCCCCTGCATACCTCTGCATCCTTCAATAATTCTTTGTCACTACTGCGTACCCCCTCTCCACAACTGCACCCCTTTACATCACACAGCACCCTGCACCACTGGATCCCTTTACATTACACAGCACCCTGCACCACTGGACCCCTTTACATTACACAGCACCCTGCACCACTGGACCCCTTTACATTACACAGCACCCTGCACCACTGTTACATTACACAGCACCCTGCACCACTGGACCCCTTTACATTACACAGCACCCTGCACCACTGGACCCCTTTACATTACACAGCCCCCTGCACCACTGGACCCCTTTACATTATACAGCACCCTGCACCACTGGACCCCTTTACATTACACAGGACCCTGTATTACTGCACCCCTTTACATTACACAGCACCCTGCACCAATGGACCCCTTTACATTACACAGCACCCTGCACCAATGGACCCCTTTACATTACACAGAACCCTGCACCACTGGACCCCTTTACATTACACAGGACCCTGCACCACTGCACCCCTTTACATTACACAGCACCCTGCACCACTGGACCCCTTTACATTATACAGCACCCTGCACCACTGGACCCCTTTACATTATACAGCACCCAGCACCACTGGACCCCTTTACATTACACAGGACCCTGTATTACTGCACCCCTTTACATTACACAGCACCCTGCACCAATGGACCCCTTTACATTACACAGCACCCTGCACCAATGGACCCCGTTACATTACACAGCACCCTGCAGCAATGGACCCCTTTACATTACACAGCACCCTGCACCACTGGACCCCTTTACATTACACAGCACCCTGCACCACTGGATCACTTTACATTACACAGCCCCCCTCAGCACAGACCCCCCCTTCAGCACAGACCCCTCATTCAACACAGACCCCCCCTTCAGCACAGATGGACCCCCTCTTCAGCACATACCCCCCTCAGCACAGACCCCCCCTTCAGCACAGATTGACCCCCCCATTCAGCACAGACAGATCCCCCCCATTCAGCACAGACAGATCCCCCCATCCCATTCAGTACCTCAGATCAGCGTGGCACAGGCACAGCAGGGCCCTTCCCCCCTGTGTACACATAAACATTAGAGGGGGAGGCGGCTTCACTCTGCTCGCTGTGGCTGTGTAATATCCTAGCAGGACCGAGCAGCTATTGAACATCAGCCAATAATTGAGCAGCTTGAGAAAGGGGGCAGGGCTACATACACGTAGCAGACCCATCCTATTGGCTGGTGTTCAGATACCTGCTTGGTCCCGCCCACCCCGACATCATACATGAAATCTGACAGCTCCTCTCTCTCTCTGCATGCAGTTACCATACAGGACAGTGTCACACTGAGCGGATCTTTCAAGCCCCAATATTGGCACAATGTTATACTGACTCACAGGCAGTGCAGGGTACACATTGCACATCGGATACAGATGGCATGGGGCTAAACACTGCTTGGGGGATTATGGTGTGCCCAGGCACACCCCGTGGGCACGCCTATGATCGCACCTTATATACTGATCTTTAGGGATGAGCTTCGTGTTCGAGTCGAATCCATGTTCGACTCGAACATCGGCTGTTCGGTCGTTCGCCGAATTGCGAACGATATGGGCCGTTCGCGCCAAATTCGTGTGGCGCGTCACGGCCCATAATTCACTGCGGCATCGCAGTGCATTGCTGGCTGATTATTGGCCAAGCATGCACTATGACCCGCATGCTTGGCCAATCACAGCGCCGTCAGTAGAGAGAGCTGTAATTGGCCAAAGCCAGGGTGGCTTTGGCCAATTATGGCTCAGGGGATTTAGTACACACCCCACACTATATAAGGCCGCCTGCACGGCGGCCCTGTGTAGTGTGTGTTCCGGTGTGCTGAGAGATAGAGAGAGAGAGAGACAGTGTCATTTGATTTGAGTTAGATAGATTAGGCAGAACAGTCAGTCAGTTAGCTGCACTTACAGTGTATTGTGTATATATATGCATCCCAGGTGTTGCATATATATATATACACTGTATTCAGTTTAGCTAGATCCGTTCCTGTTATCTTCTATCTAGACTATTTACATTTAGTGCAGTGTGTCCTGCTCACAGTGTTCAGCTAGATCCGTTCCTGCTATTTACATTTAGTGCAGTGCGTCCTGCTCACAGTGTTCAGCTAGATCCGTTCCTGCTATTTACATTCAGTGCAGTGCGTCCTGCTCACAGTGTTCAGCTAGATCCGTTCCTGGTATTTACATTTAGTGCAGTGCGTCCTGCTCACAGTGTTCAGCTAGATCCGTTCCTGCTATTTACATTCAGTGCAGTGCGTCCTGCTCACAGTGTTCAGCTAGATCCGTTCCTGCTATTTACATTCAGTGCAGTGCGTCCTGCTCACAGTGTTCAGCTAGATCCGTTCCTGGTATTTACATTTAGTGCAGTGCGTCCTGCTCACAGTGTTCAGCTAGATCCGTTCCTGCTATTTACATTCAGTGCAGTGCGTCCTGCTCACAGTGTTCAGCTAGATCCGTTCCTGGTATTTACATTTAGTGCAGTGCGTCCTGCTCACAGTGTTCAGCTAGATCCGTTCCTGGTATTTACATTTAGTGCAGTGCGTCCTGCTCACAGTGTTCAGCTACATCCGTTCCTGCTATTTACATTCAGTGCAGTGCGTCCTGCTCACAGTGTTCAGCTAGATCCGTTCCTGCTATTTACATTCAGTGCAGTGCGTCCTGCTCACAGTGTTCAGCTAGATCCGTTCCTGCTATTTACATTTAGTGCAGTGCGTCCTGCTCACAGTGTTCAGCTAGATCCGTTCCTGCTATTTACATTCAGTGCAGTGCGTCCTGCTCACAGTGTTCAGCTAGATCCGTTCCTGCTATATACATTTAGTGCAGTACGTCCTGCTCACAGTGTTCAGCTAGATCCGTTCCTGTTATCTTCCTACTGACAGGCAGGCTTGTCTGGTTACAGTATATAAAGCTACCTGAAGAAAATTACAGGTGTTCTTTTTGATCCCATTAGTACCACGGTCAGGCAGCTAGACTATTTACATTTAGTACAGTGTGTCCTGCTCACAGTGTTCAGCTAGATCCGTTCCTGTTATCTTCCTACTGACAGGCAGGCTTGTCTGGTTACAGTATATAAAGCTACCTTAAGAAAATTACAGGTGTTCTTTTTGATCCTATTAGTACCACGGTCAGGCAGCTAGACTATTTACATTTAGTACAGTGCGTCCTGCTCACAGTGTTCAGCTAGATCCGTTCCTGTTATCTTCCTACTGACAGGCAGGCTTGTCTGGTTACAGTATATAAAGCTACCTTAAGAAAATTACAGGTGTTCTTTTTGATCCTATTAGTACCACGGTCAGGCAGCTAGACTATTTACATTTAGTACAGTGCGTCCTGCTCACAGTGTTCAGTTAGATCCGTTCCTGTTATCTTCCTACTGACAGGCAGGCTTGTCTGGTTACAGTATATAAAGCTACCTTAAGAAAATTACAGGTGTTCTTTTTGATCCTATTAGTACCACGGTCAGGCAGCTAGACTATTTACATTTAGTGCAGTGCGTCCTGCTCACAGTGTTCAGCTAGATCCGTTCCTGCTATTTACATTCAGTGCAGTGCGTCCTGCTCACAGTGTTCAGCTAGATCCGTTCCTGGTATTTACATTTAGTGCAGTGCGTCCTGCTCACAGTGTTCAGCTACATCCGTTCCTGCTATTTACATTCAGTGCAATGCGTCCTGCTCACAGTGTTCAGCTAGATCCGTTCCTGCTATTTACATTCAGTGCAGTGCGTCCTGCTCACAGTGTTCAGCTAGATCCGTTCCTGGTATTTACATTTAGTGCAGTGCGTCCTGCTCACAGTGTTCAGCTAGATCCGTTCCTGCTATTTACATTCAGTGCAGTGCGTCCTGCTCACAGTGTTCAGCTAGATCCGTTCCTGCTATTTACATTCAGTGCAGTACGTCCTGCTCACAGTGTTCAGCTAGATCCGTTCCTGTTATCTTCCTACTGACAGGCAGGCTTGTCTGGTTACAGTATATAAAGCTACCTTAAGAAAATTACAGGTGTTCTGTTTGATCCTATTAGTACCACGGTCAGGCAGCTAGACTATTTACATTTAGTACAGTGTGTCCTGCTCACAGTGTTCAGCTAGATCCGTTCCTGTTATCTTCCTACTGACAGGCAGGCTTGTCTGGTTACAGTATATAAAGCTACCTTAAGAAAATTACAGGTGTTCTATCCCAGCTTAGTGCAGCTACAGGCCATTAGTATGTCTGGAAGGCCAAGAAGGAGAGGCAGACAGTCACAAGCCAATAAGAGAGGGCAAGCAGGCTCTGTGTCTAGTGCTGGTCGTGGAGACGGTGCATCCTCATCAGCACGTGGCCATGGGACACGCTTGGCCTTTTTTTCGGCAGCTGGCCGTGTTGAGCCGCAACATGCGGAAGACTTGGTCGAGTGGATGACCAAGCCGTCCTCATCCTCCTCATCCTCTCTCACCCATGCCCAGGGTGCTTTGTCTGGCAAAGCAGCGGCCTCTTCCCTCAGCTCAATGTCATCAGTGACTCCTTCCCTAGCTCCACCATGTCCTCATGAGGATTCCCTCGAACTGTTTGACCACAGTGTTGGGTACATGCTCCAGGAGGATGCCCAGCGTTTGGAAGGCTCTGATGATGATACTGAGCTCAATGAAGGCAGTAACATGAGCACGGACAGAGGGGGTGCCCAAGAAGGACAGCAATCTGGCAGTCATGCTCCCCCTGCTGCAGCATACTGCCAGGTTTGCTCCAGTGATGAGGAGGGAGGGGATGATGAGGTCACTGACTCAACGTGGGTGCCTGATAGGAGAGATGAGGAGGAGGAGGAGGAGGAGGAGGTGGCACATCACCAACTAGGCAGGATGCCCTCCAGGGGCCAGCCTAAGGGCAGCACATTGACTGCATCACACCCCAAAGCTCCACATGTGCAGGGCGCTGCAGTCTCTGCGCGTTATTCAAAAAGTTCTTTGGTGTGGGCCTTTTTTGAGACGAGTGCATCAGATCGCACCGCTGCTATTTGCAACATATGTCTCAAGCGTATCTCGCGTGGCCAAAACATCTCCCGCTTGGGTACCACATGCTTGACCAGACATATGTTGACCTGCCATGCAGTTCGTTGGCAAGCGTATCTAAAAGACCCACACCAAAGAACAAAGACGATCTCTCCTTGCTCCTCATCAGCTGAGATTTCCAACCCCACTAGACCTTCAGTCCTCTCTGAGACCTGCAGTGAGAGGAATGAAGGTGTAGAATTAGGTGTGTCACAGCCAAGTACTTGTGGGCAATCTGCTTTTGGTACACCGACGTCAGATTGTACCAGGCAAATTTCCCTGCCCCAGCTGCTGCACCGCCGAAAGAAGTTTGCTCCCAGCCATCCACATGCCCAGCGGTTGAATGCTAGCTTGGCAAAATTGCTAGCACTTCAACTGCTGCCTTTTCAGTTGGTAGACTCTGCCCCCTTCCGTGAGTTTGTGGAATGTGCGGTTCCTCAGTGGCAGGTACCCAAACGCCACTTTTTCTCACGGAAGGCGATTCCGGCTCTCTACCGGCATGTGGAAGGCAATGTCCATGCCTCGCTGGACAGGGCGGTCAGCGGTAAGGTGCATATTACCGCTGACTCATGGTCCAGCAGGCATGGACAGGGACGTTACTTAAGTTTCACGGCGCATTGGGTGACTCTGCTGGCAGCTGGGAAGGATGCAGGACAAGGTGCAGTAGTGTTGGAGGTTGTTCCGCCACCACGCCTCCAAAATGCTGATTGTGACACACCTCTCTCCTCCACCCCCTCCTCTTCTTCTTCCTCCATGGCCTCTTCCTCGGAACCAGCGGTGCTCCGTAGGCGTTCAAGGGGCTACGCAAGTACGCAGGCCAAAAGATGCCATGCGGTGCTTGAGCTGGTGTGCTTGGGGGACAGGAGCCACACTGGGGCAGAGGTTCTGTCAGCTCTGCAGGGGCAGGTTCAGAGGTGGTTGACGCCACGCCAACTTAAGGCAGGAATGGTGGTTTGCGACAATGGCACCAACCTCCTCTCTGCCCTCCGACAGGGACAACTGACCCATGTGCCCTGTTTGGCTCACGTCCTTAACTTGGTGGTGCAGCGGTTCTTGGGCAGGTACCCGGGCTTACAGGATGTCCTGAGGCAGGCCAGGAAAGTCTCTGTGCATTTCCGCCGGTCATATAATGCCAGTGCTCGGCTGACGGACCTCCAAAAGGAGTTTAACCTGCCCAAGAACCGCCTAATCTGTGACATGCCCACCAGGTGGAACTCGACGTTGGCCATGCTGCAGCGGCTGCACACGCAGCAGAGGGCCATCAATGAGTACCTGTGCGACTATGGCACCAGGACAGGGTCAGGGGACCTTGGTTTTTTTTCCCCACGCCAGTGGGCCATGATCAGGGATGCATGCACTGTCCTGTCACCATTCGAGGAGGCCACGAGGATGGTGAGCACTGACAGTGCATGCATCAGTGACACTGTCCCCCTTGTCCACCTGTTGGAGCACACGCTGCGTGGAATAATGGACAGGGCACTTGAGGCAGAACAGAGGCAGGAAGAGGAGGACTTCCTTAGCTCTCAAGGCCCCCTTTATCCAGACAGTGTTCCTGCGTGCCCGCCGATCACACAGGAAGAGGACGAGGAGGAGGAGGAGGAGGAGGAGGAAGATTGTGTCAGTATGGAGGTGGAGCCTGGCACTCAGCATCAGCAGTCTTTAAGGGATCAGTCCCAAGGAACACATGGACTTGTACGTGGCTGGGAGGAGGTGGCTGCGGACGTTGTTGTCCTTAGTGACCCAGAGGACTCCGGACCGAATGCCTCAGCAAACCTACGCTGCATGGCCTCCCTGATCCTGCAAAGCCTGCGTAAGGATCCTCGTATTCGTGGTATCAAGGAGAAGGACCAATACTGGCTGGCAACTCTCCTTGATCCACGTTACAAGGGTAAGGTTGCGGACCTTATCTTGCCATCGCAGAGGGAGCAGAGGATGAAACAACTTCGGGAGGCCTTGCAGAAAGGTCTGTGCAACGCGTTCCCAGAGACTGGGAGGTTACAAACTCCTGTTTCTGGACAACGTGTTGCTGAGGCTTCGGTCAGTCAAAGAAGGAGCGGTGGAGAAGGTGGCCGTCTGACCGATGCGTTCAGACAATTTTTTGGTCCGCAGCCCCAAGGTATGATCGGTTCCAGCAACCATCGCCAGCGTCTGTTTTACATGGTGCAGGAATACCTAGGGGCAAGATCAGACTTGGACACCTTTCCCACAGAAAATCCTCTGGGTTACTGGGTCTTGAGGATGGATCACTGGCCAGAGCTTGCACAGTATTCAATTGAGCTACTGGCCTGTCCTGCATCCAGCGTTCTTTCGGAACGCACATTCAGTGCTGCTGGAGGCGTGGTAACCGATCACAGGGTGCGTCTGTCCACCGACTCGGTCGATCGGCTGACCTTCATAAAAATGAATCAGTCTTGGATCACCACCAGCTACCAAGCACCTGATGCAGATGTAACCGAATAATTTTTTTTGAAATCTCAGATCCCTTCAAAGACTGCCTATGCTGATGCTGAGTGACTATCCCTGAGTAATTATCCTCTTCCTCCTCAATCATCACGCTGATAGCTTGTAAGAACATTTTTGGTTCTGGGCGCCACCACCAGTGCCTAAGGCACAATTTTTCAGCCCCTGTTTAACAGGGGCGTGTAATTACAATTTTTGATGTAATACTTTGCAGCAGGGCTCGTTCCTGCATTCCAACTAGAGTGTCTGTGAGGGGTTGCAGTGTTGTGGCACCAGCACCAGTGCCTAAGACCCAATTTTTCAGCCCCTGTCTAACAGGGGCGTGTAATTACAATTTTTGATGCAATACTTTGCAGCAGGGCTTGTTCCTGCGTTTCAACTAGAGTGTCTGTGAGGGGTTGCAGTGTTGTGGCACCAGCACCAGTGCCTAAGACCCAATTTTTCTGCCCCTGTCTAACAGGGGCGTGTAATTACAATTTTTGATGCAATACTTTGCAGCAGGGCTCGTTCCTGCGTTCCAACTAGAGTGTCTGTGAGGGGTTGCAGTGTTGTGGCACCAGCACCAGTGCCTAAGGCCCAATTTTTCTGCCCCTGTCTAACAGGGGCGTGTAATTACAATTTTTGATGCAATACTTTGCAGCAGGGCTCGTTCCTGCGTTCCAACTAGAGTGTCTGTGAGGGGTTGCAGTGTTGTGGCACCAGCACCAGTGCCTAAGGCCTAATTTTTCAGCTCCTGTTCAACAGGGGCATGTAATTACAATTCTTGATCTAATATTTCACAGCAGGGCCCTGTGAGGGCTTACAGTGTTTTGGCCACAGCAACACCTAAGGCCCAAATTTCTGCTGAGTATATAGGGCAGGACCCTACTTTCAAACATCTAACTTACAAACGACTCCTACTTGCAAACGGAAGGAGACAACAGGAAGTGAGATGAAATCTACCCCTAAGGAAGGGAAATTCTCTCCTGTAAGAGTTAATATGGGAAAACAATTTCTCCTTTCCACTGATGCTTTCCAATCCTTGTTCCACAAAAAAACCCAAATTTTCAAAAAACATTTTTCATTGGGACAAAAAAGTGAGGTGAAATCTTCTGAAGAGGAGGAAAGACGCAAAACAAATGTCACAGGGGTGATAACCCTTCCCTATGTTTTCCAAAAAGCTTAGAAAAGATTTTTTGGCTGGAGCTAAACACATTAAAAATGTTCAAAATTACAAACAGATTCTACTTAACAACAAACCTACAGTCCCTGTCTTCTTTGCACCGCCTGTATACTGCTGTTCAGAGTATATAGGGACCTTTCCTTATTTTAATTTGGGTGCGGGGTTCCCCTTAATATCCATACAAGACCCAAAGGGCCTGGTAATGGACTGGGGGGTACCCATGCCGTTTGTCTCACTGATTTTCATCCATATTGCCATGACCCGACATGACATTAAACCCGCAAGCAGTTTTAAATGAGATTTTTTCCTTTAAAAATGACATTTGGTGCAGGGACTGTTCTAAACATGGGAAACACGCGTCACTTTACAGGCATACTATAGACACCCCCCAGGTACGATATTTAAAGGAATATTTCACTTTTTTTTTTTTACTTTAACCACTTACCAACCGGCCCATAGCCGAATGACGGCTGCAGGGCGGTTGGATAACTCTGGGAGGGCGTACTATGACGTCCTCCCAGAATTCCCCTCTCGCGCGCCCCCTGGGGCGCGCACCCGAACACATCCGTGACCGCCGGGTCCGGAGGACCCGGCGCATCACGGATCCCGGTAAATGGCCGCTGATCGCGGCCGTTTACCATGTGATCGCGCCGTCAAATGACGGCGCGATCACATGTAAACAGACCGGCGTCATCTGATGACGCCGGTTCCTCTCCTCCCCCTCTCCTCCCCGCCTGTGTACCGATCGGTACACAGTGACCGGAGAGGCGGATGGATGGATGTCTGCAGCGCTGTGGGCTGTATGTGTAGTGCCCATAGCGCTGCACAGAGACATCCAGGCATCCATCCATCCCTGCTCAGCCATCCCTAACGCTCTGCAATGCTGTGCAATACTCTGCAACACCCCCACAATACTCTGCAATGCTGTGCAATACTCTGCAACACCCCCACAATACTCTGCAACACCCCCACAATACTCTGCAACACCCCCACAATACTCTGCAATACCCCCACAATACTCTGCAACACCCCCACAATACTCTGCAATACCCCCACAATACTCTGCAATGCTGTGCAATACTCTGCAATACCCCCACAATACTCTGCAATACCCCCACAATACTCTGCAATACCCCCACAATACTCTGCAATGCTGTGCAGTACTCTGCAATACCCCCACAATACTCTGCAATACCCCCACAATACTCTGCAATGCCCCCACAATACTCTGCAATGCCCCCGCCATACTCTGCAATGCCCCCGCCATACTCTGCAATGCCCCCGCCATACTCTGCAATGCCCCCGCCATACTCTGCAATGCTGTGCAATACTCTGCAATTCCCCCGCAATACTCTGCAATGCCCCTGCCATACTCTGCAATGCCCCCGCCATACTCTGCAATGCCCCCGCCATACTCTGCAATGCCCCCGCCATACTCTGCAATGCCCCCGCCATACCCTGCCATGCCCCCGCCATACGCTGCCATGCCCCCGCCATACTCTGCCATGCCCCGCCATACCCCGCCATGCCCCGCCATACCCCGCCATACTCCACCATACTCCGCAATACCCCGCCATACTCTGCCATACCCTGCAATACCCTGCAATACCCCGCCATACTCCGCAATACCCCGCCATACCCCGCCATACTCCGCAATACCCCGCCATACCCTGCCATGCTGAGCCATGCTCAGCTGTACTCGCCCTCTGTATGTGGCCAGGCTGTGGAAGTCTCACACATGTGGTATCGCCGTACTCAGGAGGAGCAGGGGAATCCATTTTGGGGTGTCATTTTTGGTATGTACATGTTATGTGGTAGAAATATTGTATAAATGGACAACTTTGTGTTAAAAAAAAAAATGCGTTTTAACCACTTCCCGCCCACCGGCCGTCATACAACGTCCTTGACTTTGTGCGGAGATATCTGAATGATGGGTGCAGCTACAGGCATCATTCAGATATCGGCTTTTTCAGCCGGCGATTCCCTACACCATGAGAATGATCATAGCAGCTGTTCCACTGCTTGATCGTTCTTACGGGAGGCGAGAGGGGATGTCCCCCCCTCCCGCGCTTCTACCGACTCACCGCTACGATCGAAGCCAGGATCGTTTTTTTTATTTTTTTTATTTCAGGCTTCCCAGCCTAGAGGTGAGATGTGGGGTCTTATTGACCCCATATCTCACTGTAAAGAGGACCTGTCATGCCATATTCCTATTACAAGGATGTTTATATTCCTTGTAATAGGAATAAAAGTGGTCAAAATTTTTTTTTTTTGGAAAAAAGCATCAAACTAAAATAAATAAAGTAAAATGAACAATAAAAAAACAAAAAAAAAATTTAAAGCGCCCCTGTCCCTGCGTGCTCGCATGCAGAAGCGAACGCATACGTAAGTCCCGCCCACATATGAAAACCATGTTCAAACCACACATGTGAGGTATCGCTGCGATCGGTAGAGCGAGAGTAATAATGTTGGCCCTAGACCTCCTCTGTAACTCAAAACATGTAACCACTAAAAAATTTTAAAGCGTCGCCTATGGGGATTTTTGAGTAGCAAAGTTTGGCGCCATTCCACAAGCGCGTGCAATTTTGAAAGGTGACATGTTGGGTATCTATTTACTCAGTATAACTTCATCTTTCACACTATGCAAAAACATTAGGCTAACTTTACTGTTTTGGTTTTTGTAAAGCACAAAACAGTTTTTTTCCCAAAAAAAGCGCGTTAAAAAAATTGCTGCGCAAATACCGTGCGAGATAAAAAGTTGCAACGACCGCCATTGTATTCTCTAGGGTCTTTGCTAAAAAAACATATATAATGTTTTGGGGTTCTATGTAATTTTCTAGCAAATAAATGATGATTTTTACATGTAGGAGAGAAATGTCAGAATTGGCCTGGAAGCTACAGAACGCCTGAAGGTGCTCCCCTGCATGTTGGGCCTCTGTATGTGGCCACGCTGTGTAAAAGTCTCACACATGTGGTATCGCCGTACTCGGGAGTAATAGCAGAATGTGTTTTGGGGTGTAATTTGTGGTATGCATATGTGGTGTGTGAGAAATAACCTGCTAATATGACAATTTTGTGGGAAAAAAAAAAAGTAAAAAAAAAACCTTGATTTTGCAAAGAATTGTGGGAAAAAATGACAACTTCAAAAATCTCACCATGCATCTTTCTAAATACCTTGGAATGTCTTCTTTCCAAAAAGGTATCATTTGGGGGGTATTTGTACTTTTCTGGCATGTTAGGGTCTCAAGAAATTAGATAGGCCGTCAGTACTTCAGGTGTGATCAATTTTCAGATATTCGCACCATAGCTTTTGGACTCTATAACTTTCACAAAGACCAAATAATATCCACCGATTTGGGTTAATTTTACCAAAGATATGTAGCGGTATAAATTTTGGCCAAAATATATGAAGAAAAATTACTAATTTGCAAAATATTATAACAGAAATGAAGAAAAATGCATTTTTTTACAGATTTTTCGGTCTTTTTTCTTTTACGGCGCAAAAAATAAAGAACCCAGCGGTGATTAAATACCACCAAAAGAAAGCTCCATTTGTGTGAAAAAAAGGACACAAATTTCATATAGATACAGTGTTGCATGGCTGAGTAATTGTCATTCAAAATGTGAGAGCACCAAAAGCTGAAAATTGGTCTGGTTATTAAGGGGGTTTAAGTGCCCAGTTGTCAAGTGGTTAAGCATCATTAAAATCACTGCTCCCGAAAAAACGGCCGTTTTTAAAAGTTTTTTTTGCATTGATACATGTCCCCTGGGGTAGGACCCGGGTCCCCAAACCCTTTTTAGGACAATACCATGCAAATTAGCCTTTAAAATGAGCACTTTTGATTTCGAACGTTCGAGTCCCATAGACGTCAATGGGGTTCTAACGTTCGTGCGAACTTGCGGTCCGTTCGCGGGTTCTGGTGCGAACCGAACCGGGGGGTGTTCGGCTCATCCCTACTGATCTTATTTCTTGAGGCCCTAACATGCCAAGACAGTACAAATATCTCCCAAATTACCCCTGTTTGGAAAGCAGACCATCCAACGTATTTAGTAAAAGGCATGGCAAGTTTTTTGAAGTTGTAATTTCTTTCCCACAATTCTTTGGAAAATGAAGAAATTAAAAAATTTTCCCACAAAAATGTCGTATTAAAGCAGAGTTCCACCCAAAAATGTAACGTCCACTTTTCGGATTTCTCCCCCCTTCCGCTGTCACATTTCAGGGGGGAGCAGATACCTGTATAATCCAGGTATTTGCTCCCACCTCCGGGCATAGTATCCGCTGCAATCTACGCCATATCTGCCCCCTCCTCCGACCCCCCCGCTATCTTCTAGGAGGCACACAGGTCCCAGAAGACACCAGGGACCAGTGAGCGTGATTTGCGCATGCGCCATAAGGAACCAGGCTGTGAAGCCACAAGGCTTCACTTCCTGATTCCCTTACTGAAGATGCCGGCACCTCCACCTAGATCGGCTTCAGGTTAGGACATCGCGGGTGCCCTGGACAGGTAAGTATCCTAATATTAAATGTCAGCAGCTGCAGTATTTGTAGCTGCTGACTTTCAAATTTATTTTTTTCGGCGGAACTCTGCTCTAACAAGTTATTTCTCTCACACGGCTTATGCATACTTGCAACTACATCCCGAAACACATTCTGCTACTCCTCCTGAGTATGGGGATACAACATGTGTGAGACTTTCACAGCCTAGCCACATAAAGAAGCGCAACATCCAAGGAGTACCTTCAGGCATTATCTTCCGACACTTTTTGTTTACAAGTAAAAATCTGTATTTATTCTAGAAAATTACTTAGAACCCCCAAACACATATTTTTGTAGCAGAGGCCCTAGAGAATAAAATGGTGAGTTTTGCTAATTTTTATGCCACACGGTATTTGCGCAGCAGTTTTTTCGAACATATATTTACACACTAACGCGTAAATAAATTTTAAGGAATTTCAATGCACACAAAGACTATATAATACCCACACTTTTGGTAAATAGATACCAAACATGTCACGCTTTAAAATTGTGCAGGCTTGTGAAATGGCGCCAAACTTCGGTATTAGAAAAATTTTCAAAGGCGACACTTTATAAGCTTTTCTTGGTTTAGAGTTATACAGGAGGTCTGGTGCTAAAATTATTTCTCTCGCTCTGACGTTTGCAGCGATACCTCACATGTGTGGTGCGATTCCTTCTCACTGAGCTCAGCGGGGAGAACTGACACAGACTTGTGTCTCTGTTTACACTCTGAAGGCTGTGATTAGACACAGCCGTCACGTGATCAGAAGGGACATTCACAGCACCCATATCCCAGGGCTGTATCCGAGAATCACAGCCGTCACAGGATCGTGCCGCATGCACGGCCTAGCGACGGTGTGCGGGCACCCATTCTGAATGATGTATTGGTATGTCCACTCAGAAAAGGGAAGCTACCACCCAGCCGTTTATGTACAGTGGCCAGGTGGGAAGCCATTAAACACAACCTTTATAACCAGCCCTTCACAGCCAAATCACACACCTGATATTCATTCAGTGAGTGGTGGCCGACGATGCATTTAACTGACGCCTTCCACCTGGAGACTCTATCGCCAGAAGTAAGCTCCGGTGGGCGAAGTGAAATAAGTTGGGGGCGTGGCTTGGCGGGGGGGTCCAGGCTAAGACTGCCATTCACTATCATGAAGCAGGTCTTGACTTGATTTGCGGCTCCCAGGACACCTAGTTATACCCTAAATTTCACTTGCCACACCCAGGCCTGATTACTGCCAGTGCCAGACCTGTTGAATCCAGAAATCACTTAACCACTTAAGAACTTAAGAACTGGGGCTGCTTTGCAGCTTCAGGACCTGGTTGTCTTGCTATAATTAATGAAACCATTAATTCTGCGCTCTACCAGAAAATCCTAAAGAAGAATGTCCAGCCATCAGTTTGTAGCAAGACAATGATCCGAAACACATCAGCAAGTCCACCTCTCAAAATTAAGGTTTTGGAGTGGCCTAATTAAAGTCCGGACTTAAATCCGATTGACAAGCTGTGGCGTTACCTTAAACATTCCATTCATGCTTGAAAACCCTCCAATGTGGCTAAATTATAATAATTCTGCAAAGAAGAGTGGGCCAATATTCCTCCACAGCAAAAGACTCATTGCCAGTTATCACAAATGCTTAATTGCAGTTGTTGCCGCCAAGGGGGGCACAACCAGTTATTAGGTTTAGGGCCAGGTGCTTTTTCACATAGTGTGATAGGAATACAAATATAAAAGCTGCACTCAAAGGATGCTACAGTGATAAAATACTACAATAATATGGATAATATAAATTGTGAAATCAAAAGCAGCCAGCACCAAAGGTTTAGTCCAAAAACCTCACAATAGAAAATTATAATAGAAAAAATGCGGCGCTTAGAAATTGGTTAAGGTGAAAACATAAGTGAAGAGAAAAACTAAGGCACAGTCTTATCCTCATAGAATAAAAAATGTATGCACAAAAATATAATCAAATAAATATATGCACAAAAAACATAATCAAATAAGTGATGCTGTGATGTATAACAATTGAATATAGGAGTGAACACTAATATCCAAAAGCACATGAACAATACCAAATAAAAAAAGGAGGAAAAACCCAAAAAATAAAGTCCACAAGATGAAGAAATAATCCGTGATTAAGAAGAAAAGTGCAAAATAAAGCAGGTGAAGATGCAGGTAGGGAAATCTTCTATAACACGTCACACCCCGGGTGCAAAATCAAATGCGCTTACCGGATCCCGGTGACTGCTATTACGGCAGTCTAAATCAGCACAGGGAAATCAGTCTCCCCACAACCTTAGCGTACAGCAACCGTAAGCAGCAGATGATTCTTGCAAGCTGCACACAGGGTGGATGTGGATCACCAATCAAGCAGTCAGCCGTCACAAGACCGCTGTGGGGATAAGCTCAGACCCGCCGTATGGAGGTATATAACCGGCTGTGTCTCCGGCTTTTTCACATAGGGCCAGACAGGATCGGACAGCTTTTTTCACTTAATAAATGAAATCATTTAAAAACTGCATTTTGTATTTACACGGTTTATCTTTGTGTAATATTAACATTTGTAAAAAAAGTTTGATGATCTGAATCTTTTACTGTAATGCGCAGTACACACGATCGGACATTCCGACAACAAAATCCATGGATTTTTTACGACAGATTTTGGTTTAAACTTGTCTTGCATACACATGGTCACACAAATCTTGTTGGAAATTCCGAACGTCAAGAACGCGGTGACATACAACACGTACGGCAGCACTAGAAAAGGAAAGTTCGATAGCCAGTGCGCCACCCTTTGGGCTCCTTCTGCTAATCTCGTGTTAGTAGAAGTTTGGTGAGAGACGATTCGCGCTTTTCAGCCTCGTGCTTTCCAGATCGTTACTGCTCTTCAGTTTGTGCTTGTGGGTTCGTATCTGGTTTTCAATGCGTGCAGTCAGTTCGCATTTGTTTTTCAGTGCATATTTTATACTATGTATTTGATTTTTCAGTGTGTTCTTGTCCGCTTGTTTCTGATTTTCAGCCCTACTCAGGCCCTTGTTTTTCAGTGTGTTCTGTTAATTCGTTCTGACTAGCCGACCACTTTGAAGCCATATTGTGGTTACGTACTTGTCGTAGAGTTTGTGCTATGCGGGGGCTTGGTGTTGGGGTTCTTGCTTTGACCCAAGCCCAGACCAAGAACAGGGCGGGGAGGAGTTCATGGATGAAGAATTGGCTGCTCCAGGGTGACCAATTCTCGCACATGCCTTTGTTGCAGGAGATCCAGGAGAATAATCCTGATGATTTCAGGAATTATCTCCGGATGACGGACCCTGTTTTTCACCGTCTGTTGGCTTTGATGTCCCCTTATATTACCAAGCATTATTCCAGAGACCTGTTCTGCCATTGATCAGGTCCTGCAGAAGGACTATATTAAGGTAAGATTTCTCCTTTAACATCACATTATATGTATTTAATTTTTGCTAATGTATTGTATTTCTTTCATCATTCCCTAATTACCATGATTGTAATATGCTGTGAATGTCCCCTTTGTCCCCATGCATGCTTGAATTTTTTAAAGTTCCTTTTTTGTCCTTCATGCATATTTGCCTTCACCAACCTCCCCAGCATGCTATCCTGGGTCCATACACACCTAGCCTAGTCAATTAATTTTGTCAGCTCCATAGTAGTGCTTTACCCTAAACACCCCCTAAAATGTGTCCAAATGTTATTCTTGGCCTTAAATTCATGCAGAATGCCTGAGGGTTTTTTGGGGGGTCCCAAACTCATTTGGAACCCTCCCTCCCCCTAACCGCTAAGTCAACCGATACCAATCCTCTATCTACTGACTTTGCCCAACCCATACACACTATACCTACCTCTTTTGTGGTCATATTTATGGATGAATTCACCAAAGCATGTAGTCCAAGGGCCTGCCTGAATACTTTCAAATGGTACTGTTTAAAGTTTAGTTCTCTTATTATCTTGATAGGCAATTGCAGAATGAAAAAATGTGCTTCAATTTGTACAGGGCGTATTCATATTTTTTTATTATGACACTTCTTACCTGTACAGTGGGTTGCCGATAGTGTAAGTAAACACACTATATATATGTATTCAGCTCTCATGGAAGTGGAGGGGGTTACCTGTTAAAACATCTCCCCCCCTATAATTTTTACAATGGGCCATCAGAGAGGGTGAGGAATCTGATAAGTGTACTTTATATATTTGTCTTTAAATACTCCTGTCAGGTCCCTAACTTACCAGACAGGTGAGTCCGCTTGGGCAGAGGGTAGGCTTCCTTACGTATCCAACTCGGGGCCCCTGATAGAGCAGACAGGAAGCCCGCGAGTACAGAGTGGTATGAGGGCCTGGTATATGGGTCCTGGAGAAAGGTGATCTTTCAAGCAGCAGGTAGAACTCAGGAATACTGGAACTGATGCGGAGCAGGAGCTTTTTAGGCTGGTCACACACAGGCAGAGGTCGGCAACGGGCTGGCAGCAAAGGTACAAAGGGAGCAGGCAGTAGCAGGGTCAAACAAGCCGGGGTCGGGTTCAGGCAGCAGTCAAGGAAGTCCAAAAGGCAAGCCGGGTCACAAAGGGTGAAAACTTCAGAGATACGGAACATAGAGAGGATCACGGAACTTAGGCACAGAGCTGTTGATCAGGCAGCACCGAACAGGAATAGAGGCAGACTTAAAAAGGCCGATTGGCGCCAAACGCCGCGCTCGTGCACGCGCCGATTCGCCAAAGCGCCCGCGCACCCGCACCCGCCCGAGCGCGCCCTCGAACACCAGCGTGCACGCCAGCACAACCAGGCACGCCCGCGGTGACCCCCATAGGCGAACACGCGCTAGCGCGAGCGCGTTAGCGTGCACGCCCGGACGCCACCCCGCACACCACGGCCGACCAGACACGCCAGTGCCCCAGGAACACGCGCCCCAGCACGCACAGGAACACGCGCACCAACGCGTCCCGGCGCGCACCGGTGCCCAACCAGGTAACCTCTCTGACAACTCCTTCGAATAAATGTTATACTGATGTTGGCCAAGAATGTTTGTGTTTAATCTGCTTGCAATGTTTATGTGCAAAATTACTAATTTTTTTTCTTGTTTGACTCCACAGTTTCCTTCAATGCCACAGGAATGGCAGACTGTGGCTTCCCAGTTTGCCCAGCAGTGGAATTTTGCCAACTGCGGAGAGGCAATAGATGGGAAACACGTCCACATCGTACCACCCCCCAACTCGGGGTCATACTATTATAATTACAAGGGGTTTAATAGTATAGTGTTGTTGGCAGTGGTTGGGCTTGCCACCTCCGGAAGACAATGTGGCGGGACTCCCGTTTGTCTTCGTCGCGGATGAAGCTTTTGTGCTGGGGGACCATCTTCTGAAGCCATTCCCGATGAGGACCCTCACCCCAGACCAGAGGGTTTTTAATTACCGGCTGGCCAAAGCCAGAAGAGTGGTTGAAAATGCCTTTGGCATAATGGCCAGCCGGTTCCGCCTATTTCTGACAGCGATCCATATGGCCTAATATAAACTGAATCATATTGTCCTTGGCTGTTGCATCCTGCACAGTTTTCTATGGAAAAATGCTATAAACTATGTGGCCTCGTTTGGGACTGGTGTTCCAAATCAAACTACCTTGACCACACTTGAACCTGGCCGTCCTGGCTTGCCCCCCCAAAGCACCTGCAAAATTAGACATAAGTATCTTGAGTACTTTGCGGGTAGGGGGGCCATTGATATGCCAGAAAATGTGTGGAACTTTTCTCAAATAAATATTTTTGGTATAAACTGAACTCATATTTCATTTGATTTACTGCTTGTGTTTCTTTTACCTGTCTCCTAGGTTCTCCAATGGCCTTTTTAAATCGCCATTTTCTTCAATAGTGCAAACGTAATTTATTTGATACATGGGGTGACAATCTCTTCTGCAAAATATTATGTTGTGGGTCTGCTACACACACACCTTGTTTTTGTTGTTAATATATGTAATGCATGAATGATAAAAAGATTCATTTTTTTCAACACCATAAATGAATTTTGGGGAGTTATGAAAATGGCATGATTGTGTCAAATTATAAAGCACTGTGGGAGTTATTTACTAAAGGAAAATCCACTTTGCACTCCAAGTGCACTGCAAAAGTGCACTTGAAACTGCACTTGTAGTGCAAATTGGATTTGCCTTTAGCAAATAACCCCCATTGTTACTGTAAACAACAACTTACTCCAAAAACTGCTATTGAGCATTGAAAGAAGAAGCCACACATCGTTGAGTGTAAAAATTTTTACTCTGTGCACACATTCACATGTGCATTAGAAAAGGGTTTTTGAACAATCCAACATGATTTTGAATAAACCAACTATAAAATGTTTGTTATAGACAGTACAAAGAGCCTTTTTTGTGTTAAATAGGCATGTTTTAAAACCATAAAACAATACCCAAATCAGGAACTTACAAAGTTCAACTTTGAAAAAATGAAGGCAAGATCAGACATTAGTATGTCCAAACTGTGTTGATCTTGCCTTCATCAGATGGGGTGATGTCACCCCTGTGAAAGCCAAATTTTGAAGTTGCACACAAATTGGGAGGCAAAATGGAGATTTCACTCCTGATCCCATGCCCAATGTAAACATGTGCTAGCTCCCATCATGGGGGATCAATGGATGTGATTCGGGGGTGCAACCCCTTCCTCTCAGTTACTTTAGTTGCGATGAAGGGGTTGCACCCACCAAACACGTACATTGATATCCCATGATGGCAGATAGCACATGTTGACACACTGTGTGTATCTTCAAAATTTGGCTTTCAGGATACTTAAAAAATTGTTGAAAAAAAAAATTTAAAAAATGTTGGTGTTTTTGTGATTCGGCCTAAAACATCAATGATGTTTTTGAGTCTTTTTTCAATATCATTGATGTTTTCCTTGATCTTTTGTAAATCACGATTGCACACCATGATCTCCCCGATGAGGACGTGTGCACTTGCACTTGTGAAATGCAAATCTTCTTCCACAACATCCACATCACCTAAAATTAAAAAACACACCATGTATTATAAATATGCAGGCATCCATCTATTACCTGAAGCTGTGGTCTCAGACACTCACCTGTTGTGGTCACTATTTCGCCCACTTCATAAACCTCTCCTTCCTTCACATCTTCTGGTTGTGGTGTGGGGATTTGCTTTTCTTTCGGAGGCGGGGGGTCCCTGGTGTCCTCAGATGTCTCAAGTCTTTTCTCCCCATGTGAATAAAAAAAAGGTATACTTAGCACACAGATATTTGAGGCCAGAAATAGTAATATGAAATATTGCTTGGAAGTGTCGTACAATTGTCTTTTTTGGCAGAGTTACAAGCTGAAGACATTATTTTTTCCCTTTATAAAGCTGGAATACTTACCTTTTTTGTACAATATTCACACATGAAGACACCCCTAGTATCCACTGGAGCACCTGTGTGGGACACCCTAAAAAGTTTGTTCTGGTGTCCCACACTAGTGCTCCTGCATCCAGATGTGTAAACAGCTGCTGAGTGTCCTCTCCTTACACTAAATCAAGTTTGCATTTCATTCTAGTACAAACCCATCTAGACAACAATGTCATAAATTTCTTTTAATACAAATAGGCCTGAACAAATGTAGTTAACCTGTATCTGCCAAAAACATCGTATTAGTGGGGGAACGAACAATGTTTACTACGAACGATACTGTGCCAACGAACCTGAAAGTTGCCATTTTAAACTGTACAACAGTAAAGAAAAGCACATGGAGCAGCAATTTCAGGTCTGACCAGCATTTCCTCAATTGCTCCTTGGATCGTCGTACCCCAAAATTCCTGTGCAGACTTTTCACAACTTTAGCCATGATCTAGGCCTTTCTGACATTTGGGTTTGGGTAAGGTCCATGCTTCCCATCATAGTTGGCCCTCTTCAAGATGTCCACCATCTGCACCATCTCTACAAAGGACATATTGGAGGCCTTAAATCTCCTCCAGGATCAGGACGTTCCTGGCCCCGGGCTTTCGTCCTTGCTGCTGTTGTCTGCATGCACTTGCTCTTTCTCCGCCATGTGCTCTCCCCACTGCGCAGAAAGAGAAGGGGCGGGGAATAGACTAGAAAGAAGGTCAGGGGTGGGCGGAGTTTCATGCATGCGCAGTGTATATAAAGCGCAACACTCGTGCGTCGTACGTACGATCTGTGAGTGGAGGAAGGAGTATCGGAAGCGCTGATCGTTAGAACGAAGATACAATTTGAACTTGGGGCATCAGTGGTCTATACTACTTATAGATTGAGGCCTATATTGAGACAAGATTAGGAAAGTTTAGCCTGACATTAGGGTTTGTCTTGTGTTGTGTCTTGCAGAGAAAATGGATGGCTTCAATGACCACAACTTCCTCCCTCTATTCATAGACAAGTACAGGGAGCTGCCCTATCTATGGCAGGTGAAACATCCGCATTATAATCACAAACAAAAGAGGCATGCAGCGCTGGAGAAACTGCTGGAGTTGGTGAAGCCACAGGTCCCCACGGCAACCATTCCCTATTTGAAGGCCAAAATTGGTGGGCTGAGGAGCACTTATAATAGGGAGTGCAATAAGGTCCAGGATTCCATGACATCAGGAGCAGCAGCAGATGACATTTATGTCCCCAGGCTGTGGAACTATGACAGACTGCGTTTTCTGTCAGACCAGACTGAAGTCAGGCAGTCCCTCTCAACCCTACCTTCCACTCTTCCTTCCACCCCAGCTGAGCCTCCCGACGTCCAACCTGGGCCTTCCAGTTAGGAAGAAGTGGAGGAGCTCGGCTTGAGTTAGGTAGAGCATTGTTCTACAGATTTCTGGTCATAAATTAATGATGTTAACTAGATGCTATTATTGATCACTAATTGCTGATTTAATAAAGTGTATTACATATCAATAGACAGTAGTGGTCAAAAATGTTTGGGACAAGAAGGAAAAATGCAGGGGTCAGAATGATAGTCTTTTATATTTGTTAACATTCAATTTGCAACAGTCATGATGTCAGGGATACCCTGTGGCAGGACAGACACTCAGGCGTGCGCGTGTGCGCACACATGATCCTATGGGAGCGCGCTGTACCAGGTAGCGGTGCGTGAGCGTGCACAAAGTCACGAGACGGGTGCGTGTGTGTGAGAGCACGTGGCAGGCACGCGTGCGCACACGCTGACTCGGCTTGGCACCAAAGCCAGCAGCTGCTCTGGTACAGTGCTGTCTGATCTGCAGTTTAAACCTGAGTCTGATCCTGAACCTGCTGTATTACCTGACCTTGCTTCGTTGACTACTGCTGCCTTCTCCTCTCCTGACCCGGCCTGCTTGACCTTGCTACTTCTGAAACTATTGATCTCCTATTGCCGAACCTCTGCCTGCCTGCTGACTACCCTTTGCCTGCTGATTGTACTGCCTGTTGCCCGTTCTGACCCGGCTTGTCTCACTCTGCTTAGTCTGTTCCTGATCCAGCTCCCCCTAGATACAGGGGTCGCTGACCCGCGCCTATTACACCGCTTCTTACCACTTCTGCTACCAGTCCGTCCGGTGGATCACCTCTACCACCTGCATCAGCTACCATGGATCATACAGGCACTCCTACCTCACTGCGCTCCTGTACCACTGTTGCAACCCCAGTGGTCCCCGAGCCAGGGCTGCAAGAGAGGTCTCCTTCTACAGTTGGGCTCTGATACCAGGTACGTGACACATGAGCTGAAAATTGTGTGTGATTGATGAACAAAAAATTAAAACTATGTTATTTTTTCATACACAGGAAAGCCTCAGCCAGGAGGAGGGTGTGGAATGTGGCAGCCAGGAGGAGGGTGTGGAATGTGGCAGCCAGGAGGTGGCAGGGGTAAGTGGCAGCCAGGAGGTGGCCGTGCCCAGTAGCCTGACAGAATCCCAGATCCTTCCCCTCCCCCTTCCAACCAAAAGGCCCTTGAAAGGGAGTAACGTGGAGGAGGCAGCTCTTGGGCTGATTCGGGAGGCTAATGCTGCCCTCAGAGCCACCCACACTCTTCAAGAGGCCTTTGGCTGCATGACTGCCAGCAAAATGCAGGAAATGGAGGAGGGCCAATGCCTCTTGTGTGAGGAAATTATGTATATGACCCTAAATAAGGGGCTGAGAGGACAAATCACAACCAAAACACACCTGTGTGAGTTAGACCATCCTCCTCCTCCTCCTCCACCACCTCCTGCCATACCTCCAACACCACAGCCACAGCCTGAAAGCAAGCGAGGAAGGAAGAGTGGAAGTAAGACAAGAAAGTGATGGCATGGGTTCAGTCTGGTCTGACAAAAGACACGGGTGTTGTATGACCACAGCCTGACAAACAATTCGCCAAATCACCCTGCTGCCAGACCCCATATATCATTTGAGACAATGAGCAGTCATTTGCGTACTTTTGTTGCGTTTATTGCGGGATACAACTTGGGTGGGGTAAAGGAAGATATGGGGTGCCTATAGCACTTAGTAGATTGTCATAATTTTGGTAAGACATTGATTAGCAGCTTTAACCTTGAAATGATGCACCTCTAACATTCACAGTCTATTTCCTCTGCAGACTATTGCTCCTCCTTCTCCTCTGCACTGCACTTCTCTGCACTGACTCCTGCAGAATATCCCTCCTCTGAGTTCCTCTCATCTTGTACACCCTCTACAAATCCTCTCCTGCAAAACTGTTAGATTACCGTTTGCCTCACTTCCATTGAAACAAGAAGGGATCACTCTGAATAACCCCAGATTGCTGGCTTTAATATCTTGAATGGTGTTGCTTTAGCAAATCAATAAGCCAGAGACATGTAATACCCCTCCCTGGTGGCTCAGTGAGTTTGGTAGCTACACAGTCTTTTGGGAGGTATTACCAGAGTGCTTTATCAGGCCAGAGATAACTCGGTACCTCTCCCCGAAGGCCTAGTACAAGGTATTAGGCAGACTACTGTTCCCAGCCAGTGCATAACTGCAAACGCTGCGTTTCCTGGCCACAGCATTCCGCATTACTCTCAACAACTTCTCCTCTTGCTTCTCTCACACTGACCTTTTCCAAAGGGCAAGTTCTGTCTTCACCAATCACAGAACGTTGATCTACTCTTCTCTGTTCTACTGTTACTTCACCTTCACCGATCTTCTCCTGTGTACAAGTCCTGTGTTCCCTGGTCACAGCAGCTTGACACCAACTCCATGATGAAGATCTTTATCCAGGATTACTTTCTAGCAGCTCCTCCATCCCTGCCCACATGGGGTCGCCCTGAGGTAGACTCCTAAATCTCCATTCTTTCTTCCTGCACCTCAGAACTCCTCCCTGGCAGCATGTAACCTCAGCTTATATGGGAGGCCTGCCCCCTGCCAATACCAAAGGGTAATTGGTCTTAGCTCCTCACATGAGCTGCCTGCCACTCAAACCTCAGGTCCAACCTCTCTCTCTAACCTCTCTTCCAGAACAATCTACCCGAAAGCAGGGGAGGCTCCTCTGAGTCAGAGCATAGGTGGTCACTCCCACCACTACATTAAACACTCCCAGTCTCAAATCTAGCCTAAAGCACAGGCCTGTCTAAATTTGCCTGCACTGAAAGCTTTAAACCCAGAAAATCCTATTCTAGCACCTACCTAAAGGTAGAGGGTGCTACACAGTGTCAAATTAACAAGGGACACCAACACCAAACAACCTTCTTGAGGTTAAAAAAATACAAGATAATAATGGTGTTGTGGTAACTTGACACACAAAACGAAAAACAATATTATGGAAAGCACTAGAAAAAAAACAAAACAAGGAGATCTTGATTAAAAAAAAAAACTATAAACAAAAATTAAACACATTATTATGGAGATCTGACGAAAACCAAAAAATAAAATATTCAGGAGATCACGAGAAATAATAAAGAAATAATTTTTACAAGAAGAGAATGCGCTGCATTAAAAGATTTTAAAATTTGCAGCGTGACAAATGTGCCATCTACATTACGAATGCTAGTTTTACCAGACCGAGCGCTTCCGTCTCGTACTTGATTCTGAGCATGCGTGGAACTCTGTGCATCGGAATTGTCTACACACGATCAGAATTTACGCAAACAGATTTTGTTGTCGGAAAATTTGAGAACCAGATCTCAAATTTTGTGTGAGGAAATTCTGATGGAAAATGTCCGATGGAGCCTACGCACGGTCAGAATTTCTGACAACAAGCTCCATCGGAAAATCCGATCGTGTGTACGGGGCAAAGTGTAACAAATATGCAAAAATATAAAAGGAGGCAAATATTTTTTTTACCTATACATTTTAGTATCCAGTTATATTAAGTACATTTAAGAAATAATCCTGGCCTTTTTTAAAGCAATCTGAGCTGGACAGAACCAGCACTTGAGGGAGTCTATTCCACAGTTTTATAGCCTACATTCTGCCCGTGTGTATGTTGGTCTGTCCGACAGAAGCCGGCCGGCTTCTGTCAGACGTGAATGCTGGAAAACCAGCAGCCGACCGACTCCCAATCAGTGCTCTCAGCCAATGGCAGACAGCACTGATCGGAGTGTTCTGACAGGGGGCCGTTCCCCTGTCAGAACACAACAGCTCAGTGGAGGAGATCGCTGGACTAACCTTGCATGGTTAGTACATCAGCCCCCAACTGGAGCTGTCAGTTTTTTTCGTGCAACGAAAAAAAACTGTAGTGTGTACTAGGCTTAAGGCCAGCTTTAAAAGTGAAATGATCACCAGCAGATAATGATCAGATTAACAGACTTTTATATATCTGTGGACATTATGACTAGGGATGAGCTTCGAGTTCGAGTCGAACTCATGTTCTACTCGAACATTGGCTGTTCGCAAGTTCGCCGAACAGCGAACAATTTGGGGTGTTCGCGGCAAATTCGAATGCCGCGGAACACCCTTTAAAAGTCTATGGGAGAAATCAAAAGTGCTAATTTTAAAGGCTTATATGCAAGTTATTGTCATAAAAAGTGTTTGGGGACTCGGGTCCTGCCCCAGGGGACATGGATCAATGCAAAAAAAAGTTTTAAAAACGGACGTTTTTTCAGGAACAGTGATTTTATTAATGCTTAAAGTCAAACAATAAAAGTGTAATATCCCTTTAAATTTCGTACCTGGGGGGTGTCTATAGTATGCCTGTAAAGGGGCGCATGTTTCCTGTGTTTAGAACAGTCTGACAGCAAAATGACATTTGGAAGGAAAAAACTCATTTAAAACTACCCGCGGCTATTGCATTGCCGACAATACACATAGAAGTTCATTGATAAAAACGGCATGGGAATTCCCCACAGGGCAACCCCGAACCAAAATTAAAAAAAAAAATGATGTGGGGGTCCCCCTAAATTCCATACAAGGCCCTTCAGGTCTGGTATGAATATTAAGGGGAACCCCAGCCAAAATTTAAAAAAAAATTGACGTGGGGTTCCCCCTAAATTCCATACCAGACCCTTCAGGTCTGGTATGGATTTTAAGGGGAACCCTGCGCCAAAAAAAAAAAAACGGCGTGGGGTCCCCCTAAAAATCCATACCAGACCCTTATCCGAGCACGCAACCTGGCAGGCCGCAGGAAAAGAGGGGGGGACGAGAGTGTGCCCCCCCCCCTCCTGAACCGTACCAGGCCACATGCCCTCAACATTGGGAGGGTGCTTTGGGGTAGCCCCCCAAAACACCTTGTCCCCATGTTGATGAAGACAAGGGCCTCATCCCCACAACCCTGGCCGGTGGTTGTGGGGGTCTGCGGGCGGGGGGCTTATCGGAATCTGGAAGCCCCCTTTAACAAGGGGACCCCCAGATCCCGGCCCACCCCTGTGTGAAATGGTAAGGGGGTACTTACCCCTACCATTTCACTAAAAAACTGTCAAAAATGTTAAAATGACAAGAGACAGTTTTTGACAATTCCTTTATTTAAATGCTTCTTCTTTCTCCTTCATCTTCTTCTGGTTCTTCTGGCTCTTTTGGTTCTTCCTCCGGCATTCTCGTCCAGCATCTCCTCTGCGGCGTCTTCTATCTTCTTCTCCTCGGGCCGCTCCGCACCCATGGCATGGGGGGGAGGCTCCCGCTCTTCTCTTCATCTTCTTCTCTTCTTCATCTTCTTCTTCATCTTCTTCTTCTTCTTCTTCTCTTCTTCATTTCTTCTCCGGGCCGCTCCTCAGCCATGCTGGCATGGTGGGAGGCTCCCACTGTGTGACGGCGTCTCTTCGTCTGACGGTTCTTAAATAACGGGGGGCGGGGCCATCCGGTGACCCCGCCCACCTCTGACGCACAGTGACTTGACGGGACTTCCCTGTGACGTCACGGGGAATGCCACAGGGAAGTCCCGTCATGTCCCGTGCGTCAGAGGGGGGCGGGGTCACCGGGTGGCCCCGCCCCCCGTTATTTAAGAACCGTCAGACGAAGAGACGCCGTCACACAGCGGGAGCCTCCCACCATGCCAGCATGGCTGCGGAGCGGCCCGGAGAAGAAATGAAGAAGAGAAGAAGGGAGAAGAGAAGAAGAAGAAGAAGATGAAGAAGAAGATGAAGAAGAGAAGAAGATGAAGAGAAGAGCGGGAGCCTCCCCCCCATGCCATGGGTGCGGAGCGGCCCGAGGAGAAGAAGATAGAAGACGCCGCGGAGGAGATGCTGGACGAGAACGCCGGAGGAAGAACCAGAAGAGCCAGAAGAACCAGATGAAGAAGAAGATGAAGGAAGAAAGAAGAAGCATTTAAATAAAGGAATTGTCAAAAACTGTCTATTGTCATTTTTAACATTTTTGACAGTTTTTTAGTGAAATGGTAGGGGTAAGTACCCCCTTACCATTTCACACAGGGGGGGGCCGGGATCTGGGGGTCCCCTTGTTAAAGGGGGCTTCCAGATTCCGATAAGCCCCCCGCCCGCAGACCCCCACAACCACCGGCCAGGGTTGTGGGGATGAGGCCCTTGTCTTCATCAACATGGGGACAAGGTGTTTTGGGGGGCTACCCCAAAGCACCCTCCCAATGTTGAGGGCATGTGGCCTGGTATGGTTCAGGGGGGGGGGCCGCACTCTCGTCCCCCCCTCTTTTCCTGCGGCCTGCCAGGTTGCGTGCTCGGATAAGGGTCTGGTATGGATTTTTAGGGGGACCCCACGCCGTTTTTTTTTTTTTTTTGGCGCGGGGTTCCCCTTAAAATCCATACCAGACCTGAAGGGTCTGGTATGGAATTTAGGGGGAACCCCACGTCAATTTTTTTTTTAAATTTTGGCTGGGGTTCCCCTTAATATCCATACCAGACCTGAAGGGCCTTGTATGGAATTTAGGGGGACTCCCACATCATTTTTTTTTTAAATTTTGGTTCGGGGTTGCCCTGTGGGGAATTCCCATGCCGTTTTTATCAATGAACTTCTATGTGTATTGTCGGCAATGCAATAGCCGCGGTAGTTTTAAATGTGTTTTTCCCTTCAAAATGTCATTTTGCTGTCAGACTGTTCTAAACACGGGAAACATGCGCCCCTTTACAGGCATACTATAGACACCCCCCAGGTATGAAATTTAAAGGGATATTACACTTTTATTGTTTGACTTTAAGCATTATTAAAATCACTGCTCCTGAAAAAACGGCCGTTTTTAAAACTTTTTTTTGCATTGATTCATGTCCCCAGGGGCAGGACCCAGGTCCCCAAACACTTTTATTGACAATAACTTGCATATTAGCCTTTAAAATTAGCACTTTTGATTATTCATGTTCGTGTCCCATAGACTTTAACGGTGTTCGCGTGTTCGAACAAATTTTTTTCCTGTTCGCATGTTCTGGTGCGAACCGAACAGGGGGGTGTTCGGCTCATCCCTAATTATGACCTATGCAGATACCCTCTAACTAATTGAATTTTAAACAATAGTTCAAAATATATTTTCTAGAGTAATCACTTTTTTCTCCATGAGTTAAAGAAGTTGTAAACCTCTCTTTGTAATTTGTACTTAGAATCAGGCTTACCTATAGGTACTGTAAATGTCTTCTAAACCTGTGCATGCGCTCTGAAGGAACAACCACTCATGCCATTTCTTCAGGAGTCAGTGCTGTGACCGGCGGCTCCCACTTGCATGCATGAGAGTGACGTCACGTGGCTCCTGCCAGTCACACAGCCGGAGTCCGCGGCCTGCGGAAGGAAGACGGGTGAGGATGGATGCGGCCTGCATCGGGGACAGCGCAGACTTTGTTTGCAGGTAGGTGTCACATAATGTACTAGTATGCAATGTATATTAGCACATTATGCCTTTACATTGCAGGGAAAAAGAAAGGAAGAAAAAAGCGCCAGGGTTTACTTCCTCTTCAAGCCTAGTTCACATGGGGCGATTACATCTGTGCCCCACGCTGGGCCATGTTTTGTAGGCACAGAGATGCAAAGGTGTGGTTCATCCCCATGCCAGCAGTCCCATTCAAGTCTAATGGGACAAAGTGGCTGCATAGACACTGCCACTGTATCCCAATATGAGATCTGAATGCACTCAGGGTATGTTTGGAAACATACACCTGCACCCACTTTAATGTCATATTGGGATGCAGCTGCTGTGTCCGTGCAGCTGCTTTGTCCCAATAGACGTAAACTACAGCTAGCTGAAGATATCTGGAGTCAAGGAACTTTTATCATCTTTTGCAAAGCATCACAGTTCTATTTTGTAGTTTGAACATTGAATTACAACCTAGAGGGAGCCCTTGAGTACAGGTTAAATATTGCATTGTATTATTGACTATAAGTAACATTATATCGCAATTTGGTGTGTGTATTGAGGCCTCGGTGGGAAGGTGTTTAATATAGATTTTGGAGCATATTGAACTCTTGTCCCATTGTACACCTGTCTGCATACGCTTCCTACAGAGATTATTAAGCTCACAGTTTCATATCTAGGCTTGTGGCTATCAACTGTCATATATTGTTTGTGTTCATTGATATTGTTCATTTGTGTTTATTATTCACTCTAGTAAACTCTTTAAGTGGTTCAGTGACATTGTGCGAGTTTCTCATTGATAACATCCTACTACAGCATGGAACCCAAGGTGTCAGTGGTAAGAGAGGATCTGCAGAATCGGGGTAGCCAGTGGGGTATAGAGTCAATCAACGGCCCTCATGGGGGTACCGCTACATTTTGAGGTCCCACTGAGATATCCCATCTGGGGTGCCCTAGCAGATCAGTTGATGAGTCCAGAGTAGAAGAGGTCATGGACTCAGCTACGGCCACTGAATGGGGCCAGGAGTATGGGAGCCGGTTGGAGAAAACCACAGTTCTGAGGCTACCAGGAGTCCAGTGGTTTGATAAAGAGGTACGGCAGTTGATGAGAATGGCTGTCCCAGAGCAGGGGTCCTACCTCTTGGACCTGAAACATGACTTGGAGGAAGATTTCACCTATGCTCTTCTAGAGTATAAAGAGGACGGAGTTAAAAAAGAGGGTGGTGAGTCTAGCAGAAGGCCTGTATGGCCATGTGATCCCAGTACAGTTGCCGGAGGAGGCGGTTGAGAAGTTCCCTGGGTCACCACCAGAGAGTTCTGTCGCAGGCAGTCCAACTGTGAGTAATCCAAATACCACCAGTGTAGCAGTAGAAAGCCCAGGAACTGGGATACCTCCTGCATCATTCTATCTGGACACGAGTTGCCTAGCAGACAGTCTGATACAGAGTCACAAGACATCCACCAATGAGGGATATCGGAAGATACCAACCTTCTCAGGTTGTGTCCCTAGACCAGATGGGGAAGAAGAATTTGATAGTTGGATGGATCAGGCTATGCAAGCCATGGAAGACTGGAACGTGTCAGGACCAGTGGAAAGACGGCAATTAGTGAGAGCTTATTGAGCCCAGCAGCGGATGTCATCAGGAGCTTTAACCACTTAAGGACCAGCCTCGTTTTGGATTTTAGGTGTTTACATGTTTAAAACAGGTTTTTTTGCTAGAAAATTACTTAGAACCCCCCCAAACATTATATATGTTTTTTTTTTTAAATGGCGGTCGTTGCAAGACTTTTTTTTGTACCGTATTTGCGCACTTTTTTGGAAAAAATTCACTTTTTTAAATAAAAAATAAGACAACAGTAAAGTTAGCCTAATTTTTTTTTATATTGTGAAATATGATGTTACGCCAAGTAAATTGATACCCAACATGACAAGCTTCAAAATTGCGCCCGCTCGTGGAATGGCTTCAAACTTTTACCCTCAAAAATCTCCACAGGCAACGTTTAAAAAATTCTACAGGTTGCACGTTTTGTGTTACAGAGGAGGTCTAGGGCTAGAATTATTACTCTCGCTCTACCGGTCGCAGGAATACCTCACATGTGTGGTTTGACCACCGTTTTCATATGCGGGCGCTACTCGCATTTGCGTTCGCTTCTGTGCGTGAGCTCGTCGGGACGGGGGGTTTTTAAAACATTTTTTAAAATTTTTATTATTTATTTTACATAATTTTATTTATTTTTACACCGTTTAAAAAAAAAAAATTGTGTCACTTTTATTCCTATTACAAGGAATGTAAACATCCCTTGTAATAGAAAAAAGCATGACAGGACCTCTTAAAAATATGAGATCTGGGGTCAAAAAGACCTCAGATCTCATATTTACACTAAAATGCAATAATAAAAAAAAAGGCATTTAAAAAAATGACATTGAAAAAAAATATGCCTTTAACCACTTCAGCCCCGGAAGGATTTACCCCCTTCCTGACCAGAGCACTTTTTACAATTTGGCACTGCGTCGCTTTAACTGCTGATTGCGCGGTCATGGAATACTGTACCCAAATGAAATTTGCGTCCTTTTCTTCCCACAAATAGAGCTTTCTTTTGATGGTATTTGATCACCTCTGCGGTTTTTATTTTTTGCGCTATAAACGGAAAAAGACCGAAATTTTTTTAAAAAAATGATATTTTCAACTTTTTGTTATAAAAAAATCCAATAAACTCAATTTTAGTCATACATTTAGGCCAAAATGTATTCGGCCACATGTCCTAGGTAAAAAAAAATGTCAATACACGTATATTTATTGGTTTGCGCAAAAGTTATAGCGTCTACAAACTAGGGTACATTTTCTGGAATTTACACAGCTTTTAGTTTATGACTGCCTATGTCATTTCTTGAGGGCTAAAATGGCAGGGCAGTACAAACCCCCCCCCAAATGACCCCATTTTGGAAAGTAGACACCCCAAGGAAATTGCTGATAGGCATGTTAAGCCCATTGAATATTATTTTTTTTTGTCCCAAGTGATTGAATAATGATAAAAAACTAAAAATAAAACATTTTTTACAAAAAATTGTCATTAAATGATATATTGCTCACACATGCCATGGTTATATGTGGAATTGCACCCAAAATACATTTAGCTGCTACTCCTGAGTGTGGTTATACCACATATGTGGGACTTTTTGGGAGCCTAGTCGCGTACGGAACCCTGAAAACCAAGCACCGCCTTCAGGATTTCGAAGAGCGTAAATTTTTGATTTCACTCCTTACTACCTATCACAGTTTTGAAGGCCATAAAATGCCAAGATGGCACAAACCCCCCCCCCAAATGACCCCATTTTGGAAAGTAGACACCCCAAGCTATTTGCTGAGATGCATGTTGAGTCCATGGAATATTTTGACATAAGTTGCATGAAAATGACAAACTTTTTTTTTTTTTGCGCAAAGTTGTCACTAAATAATATATTGCTTAAACATGCCAGGGGCATATGTGGAATTACACCCCAAAATACATTCTTATGCTTCTACTGAGTACGGGGGTACTACATGTATGTGACTTTTTAGGAGCCTAGCCACATATGGGGCCCCGAAAACCAAGCACCGCCTTCAGGATTTCTAAGGGCGTAAATTTTTGATTTCACTCCTCACTACCTATCACAGTTTTGAAGGCCATAAAATGCCCAGATGGCACAACTCCCCCCAAATTATCCCATTTTTGAAAGTAGACACCCCAAGCTATTTGTTGAGAGGCATGTTGAGTTCATGGAATATATTATATTTTGCCACAAGTTGCGGGAAAGTGACAAACTTTTTTTTTCTTTTTTTTTTTGCACAAAGTTGTCACTAAATGATATATTTCTCAAACATGCCATGGCCATATGTGGAATTACACCCCAAAATACATTCTGCTGCTTGTCCTGAGTATGAGGATACCACATGTGTGGGACTTTTTGGGGGCCTAGCTGCATACAGGGCCCCGAAAACCAATCACTGCCTTCAGGATTTCTAAGGGCATAAATTTTTGATTTCACTCCTCACTACCCATCACAGTTTCGTAGGCCATAAAATGCCAAGATAGCACATAACCCCCCCAAATGACCCCATTTTGGAAAGTAGACACCCCAAGCTATTTGCTGAGAGGCATGGTGAGTGTTTTGCAGCTCTCATTTGTTTTCGAAAATGAAGAAAGACAAGAAAAATGTATTTATCTTTCTTTTTTTAATTTTCAAAACTTTGTGACAAAAAGTGAGGTCTGCAAAATACTCACCATACCTCTCAGCAAATAGCTTGGGGTGTCTACTTTCCAAAATGAGATCATTTGGGGGGTTTTGTGCCATCTGGGCATTCCATGGCCTCCGAAGCTGTGATGGGCAGTGAAGAGTGAAATCAAAAATTTACACCCTTAGAAAGCCTGAAGGCGGTGCTTGGTTTTCGGGGGCCCGTACGCAGCTAGGCTCCCAAAAAGTCTCACATATGTGGTAACCCCGAACTCAGGAGAAGCAACGGAATGTATTTTGGGGTGTAATTTTACATATTCTCATGGCATGTTTGAGCAATATATCATTTAGTGACAACTTTGTGCAAAAAAAAAAAAAAAAATTTTGTCTTTTTCCCGCAACTTGTGTCACAATATAAATATTCCATGGACTCAACATGCCTCTCAGCAAATAGCTTGGAGTGTCTACTTTCCAAAATGGGGTCATTTGGGGGGGTTTTGAACTGTCCTAGCATTTTATGCACAACATTTAGAAGTTTATGTCACACATCACCCACTCTTCTAACCACTTGAAGACAAAGCCCTTTCTGACACTTTTTGTTTACATGAAAAAATTATTATTTTTTTTTGCAAGAAAATTGCTTTGAACCCCCAAACATTATATATTTTTTTTAAAGCAAAGGCCCTACAGATTAAAATGGTGGGTGTTTCATTTTTTTTTTACACAGTATTTGCGCAGCGATTTTTCAAACACATTTTTTCAGGAAAAAAACACACTTTTTAAAATTTGAATGCACTAAAACACACTATATTTCCCAAATGTTTGATGAGATAAAAAAGATTATCTTAGGCCGAGTACATGGATACCAAACACCACATGCTTTAAAATTGCGCACAAACGTGCAGTGGCGACAAAATAAGTACATTTTTAAAAGCCTTTAAAAGCCTTTACAGGTTACCACTTTAGATTTACAGAGGAGATCTACTGCTAAAATTACCGCCCTCGATCTGACCTTCGCGGTGATACCTCACATGCATGTTGCAATTGCTATTTACATTTGACGCCAGACCGACGCTTGCATTCGCCTTTGCGTGAGAGCGAGGGGGACAGGGGTGCTTTTTTTTTTCTTTCTTTTTTTTTGCTTTTTTATCTTATTTTTAAACTGTTCCTTTCATTTTCTTTTTACTTTTTTTTAGCATTTTTATTGTTATCTCAGGGAATGTAAATATCCCCTATGGTAGCAATAGGTAGTGTAAGAGAACTGTGGCGTTCCGGGTTCACTCGCGTGCGCATGCACGCATAAGGGATTCTTCGGATGGCAGACGCGCCAATGCGCATGCGCGAAGGAACGTGCGCGCCCGCGGGAGCGCGTCCACACGCCCCCTTAGCGCCAGACAGCCTATTTAAAGGGCACACTGACTAACAGATGCTGACTGATCTTCAGCTGTTCCTGTACCAGTACTCTGTGTTTATTTGCCTACCTGATATCCGTTGCTGAACCCTTGGCTTCCCCTGACCTTGCTTCTGGACTCTCCCTCATCCTTGATTACTGGCTCCTGATTCCGGCTTCCCATTTGACTCTGCTCCTGCCTGATGATTTGGTACCTTGCTGCCCGCCTGCTTCCGAACCCGGCTATTCCTGTGACTCCACTCTTGTCTCCTGTTTGGCTCCAAGCTGCCTGCCAAGTTGCTGCATCTCCGCTTCTGCGATCTGCTGCGACTTCCTGCATACCCAAAGTCGCATCATCTGCCTCAAGCTTCCTGGGCTACATCTGCAGGCACTCGTGTTCCTCCTTTCCTTTGGGTCCTTCTGTTCCCACTCTCAGCGGGACCCGGGTTGGAGATACAAGGGAGGCCGACCTCATCACTTCAGACTCCGATAAGGTACGTGACAGGTAGTGACAGGTACTCTTTTTTGAAAAAATTGGGGTCTATTAGACACTAGATCTCTCCTCTGCCCTCAAAGCATCTGACCACACCAAGATCGGTGTGATAAAATGCTTTCCCAATTTCACAAAGGCGCTGTTTACATCCGGCAAAATCTAAGTCATAAAATGCTCATAGCTTCCGGTTTCTTAGGCCATAGAGATGATTGGAGCCATTCTGGTCTCTGATCAGCTCTATGGTCAGCTGGCCGAATCAACGGCTGCATTCTCAGGTTCCCTGTTGGGACAGGAGAGCCAGAGAAAAACATGGAAGACGGTGGGGGGGGGGCATTCCCTCCCACTGCTTGTAAAAGCAGTCTAGAGGCTAATTAGCTGCTGGGATGGCTTTTAAATGAAAGCAGACCGCTGGCTGAAAAGAATGATACCAAGATGATACCTAAACCTGCAGGCATCATTCTGGTATAACCACTTAAAGTTCAGCAACATACCAGTACCTTGCTGGTCCTTGTTGGGCATATATTGTAAACTTTTTTTTCATGCAGCCTGTGGGCTGAACGAAAAAAAAAGAGATTGATCAGTGGGTATGCCCACCATTAGAATACCTCCCTTCATCCACCCAATTCTAATGATGGGCATATAAGCATCGTTTATATATGCCGAAGCATGGGGGCATCCTCCCTCAAAAGGTAGGAGCAAATCGCTCCTCCACCCACTGCTGCCCCCACACTTCGGCATATATGCTGAAGTATGTAACTGTGGTGGTGAAATCACCTCCGATAGCGCTGGTGTCACGGCTTTATGTATCGTGGGAGCAAACGCTGTTGCTGTCAAGATAAATAAATCTGCGCTGCAACTGAATGGTGTACCTGCTAAGCAAATGATGGTTAACAATAAAACAAAGTAATATTACAGTATAACAGTAAGACTTACCATACCTGCAAAGCAAATACAAAAAAAACATAGTAAAAAATAAAACATTTAACGCAACCTGAAATATATATATGCCGAAGCATGGGGGCATCCTCCCGCAAAAGGTAGGAACAAATAGCTCCTCCGCCCACTGCTGCCTCCACGCTTCGGTATATATGCTGAAGTATGTAACTGTGATGGTGAAATCACCTCTGACAGCGCTGGAGTCACGGCTTTATGTATCGTGGGAGCAAACGCTGTTGCTGTCAAGATAAATAAATCCGCGCTGCAGCTGAATGGCGTACCTGAAAACAAAAAAATGAGAGAGAGAGAGAGAGAGAGAGAGAGAGAGAGAGAGAGAGCAATAAAATGACAACTATTTTTGTTTTTTTTATTTTATATTTTTTGTTTTTTTACTTTTTTTTTTTATAACTGTAACTTTTATAACTGTAACTGGTACCAGGTTCGGTGATGGCATCTTGGGAGACCCTGTGAAAGTGTGTCCTAGTCTGTGCAATGCTGTACCCTACGCTAAAACTCAACTAGTGTATGGTAGCGCACAAAACATTCACCAATGCATAGACCAGGATTGTCAGGACAGGAGGGACAATAATACTGGGTGTCACGCCTATATCCGCACTTTCTGCAGACACAACATTTCCTTTGGGGGGCTCATTGGGTAGGGGTACTCGGGAGGACATAAGGAAAATGCCTCTCATGCAGCTGGCTTACTGAATTTGGTTGGGGAAGGTGAGGTGGAGCACCGTCTGGATACAGAAGGGCTCTGACGATCTCTTCCTGGAATTTAAGGAAGGATCCAGTCTGTCCTGAAGCTCTGTATAGCACATGAGCGTTCAGCAAAGCCAATTGAAATAAGTATACAGACACTTTTTTATACCAGCGTCTGGCCTTACGGGCAACTAGGTACGGCGCCAACAACTGGTCGTTGAGATCCACCCCTCCCATATTTTGGTTATATTCGTGGACACAGAGGGGTTTCTGCACAACACCATTCGCCGTAGTAATTTGGACCGTCGTGTCTGCATGAAGGGAGGTAAGAACGAAAACATTTTTATTGTCCCTCCACTTCATAGCAAGCAAACTATTACACCGCAAGCAGGCTCTCTCCCCCAGCCTAGGATGGGAATCTACAAGCTGCTGGGGAAAGCCCCGGCGATTAGGTCGCACGCTGCCACATGCTCCAATTTGATGATCAAAAAGGTGACTAAAAAGTGGCACGCTCGTGTAATAATTGTCCACATATAAATGGTACCCCTTTCCGAATAAGGGTGACACCAAGTCCCACACAATCTTGCCAGCGCTTCCTATGTAGTCAGTGCAGTTTGTTGGCTCTACGTGACTATCTTTGCCCTCGTAAACCATAAAACTACATGTATAGCCTGTGGCCCTGTCACAGAGCTTACACATCTTGACCCCGTATCTGGCACGCTTGCTGGGAAGGTACTGTTTGAATGACAAGCGGCCAGAAAACTTAATCAGGGACTCATCAATGCAGACAACTTGATGGGGAGTAAACAAGTCTGAAAAACGTTGGTTGAAGTGGTTTACGAGGGGCCGAATTTTGTAGAGCCGATCGTATTTTAGGGTCTCCACAAGGACGACAGAGTTCATTGTTGTTGAAGTGCATGAACCGCAAGATCTGCTCGTATCGTGCCCTGGTCATGGAGGCAGAGAACAAGGGCATATGGTGAATTGGGTTAGTGGACCAATATGACCGCAACTCACTCTTTTTAGTTATGCCCATGTTGTGGGAAAGGCCCAGAAAGAGCTTAAATTCGGAGACCATAATTGGTCTCCAATCTCTGGCAAGGGAAGACTGGGGAATAGTGGCGATGTGTTGACCAGCGTATAAATTGCTTTGGTCCACAATAGATCTATAGAGATCTTCGGTAAAAAACAGCGAATAAAAATCCAGTGGCGTAAAATCAACTGTTTCCACCTGAATTCCGGGTTGGCCAGTGAATGGGGGAAGTAAGGGTGCTGCAGAAGTGGTTGGCTCCCAATTCGGATTGGCGAATTCAGCAGGAAGGGCACTATGGGCACGACGGGCCTGTGTTCGTCTTCTTGGTGGCAACGGGATACTACTTGTGCTTGCCACCTCGCCAGCTTGAACTGCACTTATGGGACTCGCCACGTCACCACGTGATACTGCAGTGCTGGATGTACGACCAGGATGTACTAGGCTGCTGGTGCTTGCCAGTTCACTAGAAGGAATAGCGGCACTAGTACTGCTCTGCTCCATACGAGAGCTCTGCGGTTCTTGCACTTCACGGACAGAAGAAGAAGTTTGGGGTCAGGTACGCCTGACCTTGGCAGGGACCACAACTCCGTTGTCAGAGCGATCTGTCATGGATCCGCTGCTGTCTACAGGTTCGTTAACACCAATGCAAAAAAAAAAACTGCTATTGATGTCAGTGTGACAGGGGGTACAGGGGGGTGATCGGGGGTGACTGGGGGGTGAAAAGTGTGCCTGCGTGTTCTACTGTAAGTGTAGTGTTGTGCAAACTCACATTGATGTCTTCTCTCCTCAGTGCCAGAACGAAAAGATCGGCTTGAGGAGAGATGACATCACTTCCTCCGCTTCTGTTTACATTACAGAAGCCGAGGAAGCTTGTCATTCGCCAGGAACGATCGCGAGGGGGGAGCCATGAATGAGTGGCCTCCCCCTCACCTTTGATTGCCCCTGACAATAATCCGACCGTCGCAGGCACCAGGGGGGGTCCGATCGGACCCCCCGCCCGCGGGCAGGCAAGGACGTACAGGTAAGTCCTTATGCCTGCCCGTGCCATTCTGCCGACGTACATCGTCGTGTGGCTGTCGGCAAGTGGTTAAGAAGCGTGGGCGGAAGAGACGTTTTGACGTCGCTCCTGCCCAGCAGTGTCATGGAGACGAGTGGGCACCATCTTAGCCTCACTCATCTCCAGGCACAGGAGGGAGACGGACGCGATCACCTCCGCCGCTACCGACGGCTCCGGTAAGCGGCGGAGGGCACCAGATCGCAGCCATTAAAAGTGATCTTGCGGCGAATCCGCTGCAGGGACCACTTTTATCAGAAAGTGGACCGCCGCACGAAAACGGGGATACCGGGGTTATGGCAGCTAGCTGCTGCCATAACAACGATATCCCCCTTCAAAGTTTGGACGTACATCGACGTGCGGCGGTCCAGAAGTGGTTAAGAGGGGAAAGCCGGATTGTGAAGCCAGGGACTATATCGAGGCCCTCTATGCTGTTTACGGATGATTGGAGAAGCTATCTGATCTGATGTATAAGTTTGAGCATACCCACCAGATGAGAGGAGAGAAGATGTCGGAATATATCGTCCGCATAGACCAAATTCTGCACCAGTTCATCCTAAAAAAAAAAAAAAAAAAAAAAAAAGAAGGTGTCGACCCTAAAGAGGCAGACAAAGTCCGCTTGGACCAGACCCTACAAGGAGCTAGGACAAACCATCCCATTGTGCTTCAATTGCTTTTGAAAGGCACCAAAGAGGCTCCTTCGTACCCAGAGTTGATGGGGTTGGTGCAGAGGCTATTTTGGATGAGAAGAATCAGGAGGCTCGACTCCCAGCAAGGACATTTCAGAAGAATGAGAAGATTGCTTCTCACAATCAGTTCAGGTGGATGGTAGCGTGGAAGAGAGCTATGAGGAATCTGAGTGGGGGGAGCACACTAAGATCCCTATAGTGCAATCCACCCCAAAAGCCACTCCTGTCATGTAACCAGAAAGTGGAGCTCAAGTCCAAGAACAGGTACAGCAAGCTTTGTTAAAAGTGATGGAAGCAGTGGTGGATAAGTTAAGATACTTTTTGTATGAAGCTGAGTTCATTGTCAAGACGGACAACAATCCATTAACTTAGGTTCTGACCACAGCAAAACTGGATGCCACAGGTGGTTAGCAGCTTTTGCAGGATTTCGGTTCAGCCAGAAGTACTGGCCTGGAGTTGGGAATCGAGATGCGGATGCTTTATCTCGCAGGCCTCATAAAAGAGAAGAGGAATCAGAGGAATGGGCTTATGTAACAGAAGAAGGAGTGCAGGCCTTGTGTCGGGGGCTGGACCAGAAGATGAAAGGAGGAGTGGCTGCTGAATATTTAGGAGTCCACCCATCTGGCATACCAAGGCATTACTGTGGACTGACACAAGTAAGAGGAGAAGGCCTGCCTCAACTGTCCAAGAGAGATTTGAGAAGGGACCAAAAACAGGACCCATTGGGTCAGTTGGCGTTACAGGCCTTGAACAAGCAGGATCCTGGACTGTTGATGAAGAGTCACATAAAAGGAGCAAAGATCATGCATCGAGAATGGGAATGGGATCGGTTGCAAATAAGAGATGGAGTGCTGTACAGGCGTTGCCCGGCTGGAGACAAGGAGGAAAGGTGGCAGCTGTTTCTCCCGGAAAAACATTGTTCTACTGTTCTAGTGTCATTACACGATGAACATGGCCACCTGGGAACAGACAGAACTTTTTGGTTGATCAGAGATAGGTTCTATTGGTCCAATCTGTGGGGAGAGGTAGAGAGTTACTGTCACTCTTGTCTGAATTGCATCCAGCGGAAAACCCTGCCAGTTAGTCCCACCCCAATGGGCCATTTGCAAAGTTAGGAGCCTTTAGACTTGGTTTGCATTGACTTTCTGTGCCTGGAACCCAATACAGGTGGAAGAAACAGTATCTTGGTCGTGACTGATCATTTCACTCGCTATGCACAGTTTTGCGAATTTATTCAGACCAGTTGTGTGCCTTACTGGGTATCAAGAAGTCTCGTACCACGCCATATCACCCTCAAGGTGACCCTCAACCTGAACAATTTAATTGGACCCTATTAAACATGTTGGGAACTTTGACCTCAGACAAGAAACAGCATTGGGGGAACCACATAGCAGCACTAATGCATGCTTACAATTGCACAGAGAGTGATGCCACTGGTTACTCTCCTTACCATCTTAAGTTTGGGAGAGAAGCTTGACTCCCTGCTGACCTGGCTTTTGACACCTCCCTTTATGATACTCCCTTAACATCACACAAGGTATACGTGAATAGACTGCAGAAGAACCTGCGACACGCCTTTGAGAAAGCAATGGAACATGCTGCTACTAGAGAGTCTCGAAATAAGCAAAACTTTGATTCAAGAGTGAAGATTCAGGACTTACAAACTAGGTGATCTAGTGCTACTTAAAAAGAAAAAATTGTGTGCTTGCATTACATACTTGATCTATATTACTATATGATTATCAAAAGTAGATAAATAAATGAATAAACACCATAAAAATTATTGTAAGTGAATTAGAAAGTCGCTATGCTGCACCGCAAACAGTGACATATAGGTCAAATATTGACCATTCCATTTATATAAAACAACAATAAATTCACAAACTTATGTGCAAAAACAGTTATTCCACCCAAGTGCAAAGTCATAAGTGAAAAAGTTCAAAACTGCGTCCTGAGTCGCAAGAAAAACGCATATCCAAAGTTCATAAATTGCATTCCTTAGTGTGTATAAAGGAATAAGGGGACGTGAAGGGACCTCCAACCACCAGTGGATGCAAAGGTTGATAACAGATGTATCCTTACCAGACGCGTTGGACCTCCTTTATAGCAAGGTCTTAAAAGCATGCAGATTTAGCCCTCTGCAGGGACAGGAGATGACATTTTTATATACTACACTATTGGAGTTTTCTTTTTTCTCCCTTCCTTTACCTACGAGCCCAAACGAGGGAGTATTTACATCAACGCGGAAGTGTCGGAACCATCCCCGGTTGTGTGGTGAGCTGTCATCTCCTGTCCCTGCAGAGGGCTAAATCTGCATGCTTTTAAGACCTTGCTATAAAGGAGGTCCAACGCGTCTGGTAAGGATACATCTGTTATCAACCTTTGGATCCACTGGTGGTTGGAGGTCCCTTCACGTCCCCTTATTCCTTTATACACACTAAGGAATGCAATTTATGAACTTTGGATATGCGTTTTTTCTTGAGACTCAGGACGCAATTTTGAACTTTTTCACTTATGACTTTGCACTTGGGTGGAATAACTGTTTTTGCACATAAGTTTGTGAATTTATTGTTGTTTTATATAAATGGAATGGTCAATATTTCACCAATATGTCGCTGTTTGCGGTGCAGCATAGCGACTTTCTAATTCACTTAAATAAATGAATAAACATCATAAAAATTATTGTATCTACTTATGATAATCATATAGTAATATAGATCAAGTATTTAATGCAAGCGCACAATTTTTTCTTTTTATGTAATCTTTTTCACCTCATTGATATTTGTGGTTCTGTTGCAGCTGCAGTTATATTAATTGTTGCTTGATAGCTCAGGCTTTCTTTTCTTTTTCTTTTGATCTAGTGCTACTGAAAAATCTGGGAGTACCTGGAAAACGCAAGCTGGCAGATCGGTGGAGGCCACAGCCTTATATTGTATGTAGACAACTTCCTGGTTTACCGGTGTATCAGATCAGACCTGATTGTGAGAAGTGACCAATGAAGATGTGGCACAGGAATCACTTGTTACCACTATCAGATGCAGTGAGGGTGCCTCAAGCACCTCTATTACCTCCTCCAAAGCCAACTCCACCTCGCATACACTCACAGAAGGGAATGCCAACTGTAGCTGATGAAATGGAAGAAGAAGATGAGGAATTTGGGGAAGATTATGTGTATTCCCGAACGCCTAGTTCAGTGTCCTCATCAGTGGAAAAAGAGAGTGATGAAGAAGATGAGGAATTTGGGGAAGAATATGTGTATTCTTGAGTTCCTGGTCCGGTGTTGTCATGGACGTATGGCTCCTAGACCTGCAACAGGGCTTAGGCGCATCCCGGTCAACAGGCTTCCAGCAGCAAACAGACGTGCGCCAATGCGCATGTGCCAATTGCGGAGATCGTGTACGCGCGCACAGTAACGTGGCTTTGGCGCCCAGTGGCCTTTAAAAGGGGCTCCCACCATTCAGCTCTTGCTGTCTGATCTGCAGCTTTTCCTGTGACCTGTTCCTGAATCTGCACCCGATCTCATACTGACCCGACTCTCTGACCTTGCTGCTGTCTCCAGTCCTGACCTTTAGCTTTCCTTGACCCTGCTCTGTTACCTGCCTGCCTGATCTTCCATTGCCAGAACCAGCCTGAACGCTGACCATCCCTTGCCTGCCGATTCTGCCTGAACTGATCCACTGTGTATGACCCAGCTTGTCTGACCCTGTTCCTGCTTGCCATGCGCACCTGCGGGCGCTTGTTGCTTCCTGGTGCACCTGCATCCAGCTGACCTGCATCCAGCATACCTGCATCTAGCTGACCTGCATCCAGCTTACCTGCATCCTCAGCACCCCAGCTGGTTCCAGCGCCTCCCAGTGGTCATCTCCAGTTCCAGAGAACTCAGCAGACACTCCTATCTCACTGTGCTCCTACGGTCACTGTCCACAACTCCAGTGACCCAGGAACCAGGGCTGTACGAGAGGACTCCCTCTGCATGTCAGGCTCACCAACGAGGTACGTGTCAGGTGTCTTCATCCTCATCAAGAATAAGGAGGAGTGAAGAGGATGATATGGTGACTGTGCCTACCTGGTTTTGGCCTGTGGAAGAAAGTTCAATAGCCAGTCCTTTGAAGAGAATACGAGAGAGGATCAAAGAGATGGAAACTAGTAGAGCATTGCCACCACAGTCAAAAGAAACAGTCCGAATGGTACCCCAACAACCAAAAGAAATGGTCAGAGTGGTACCTCAACAACCAAGAGAAACAGGTAATATGGTACCCCAACGGCAAATGGAGATGCCTAAGACGGTCCGTAGGTCCCTTGGGCCAGAGTTTCAGGCAATGGCACCTCGGCAGGATGTGGAAAGAACCATGGCCATAGAAGTTGTTTCTGAGCAAAAGACTAGAGATCTGATAGACTTCTCCAGTGAAGTATTGCCAATTCCTGATGTTGAGGAGCCATCACAAGTTCCTGAATCTACAATGAAAGACCCCTCCATCGAATTGAGTATACGGACTGACATCCAGGAAAAAGGCAAAGACTCAATATAGCCTGCTGGGTCATATTCACCCAGGCGGTTAAGGTGGGAGGTGCACCCTCCCAAGAGACTCACGTTTGACACACTGGGAAAGAGTTCTGAAGAGCAGATTCATACCATTCATAGGCCAGCTCATGAAGCTACACCTCCCACTGTTAATTGGGTAGGGGGGCAACTCTGCTCTAACCTCTGGCACCAATGGGTGGGACACAGCAATTGCCCTGGCCTGTTCAAAGAACGATTATGAACTTACTGATAGTGTGTACAAATGGTTCCAGAGAAACCCAGAGGTGTGTCAGTATTTGTTAAATTTGGAATGTAATTAGAAATAAATCATCAATAATTTACTCTCTTTTCAGAAAGTTGAAGTGGTGATCTTCATGTCTTTGGGGACCAAAGAGTTTAAGTAAGGGGAGCGTGTAGCCAAGGGTTTGCTAATATAAGGCATTACAGTTGTTATGGTTTGCAAATGAATGTGGCTCCCTCTAGTGTCCTTTTAATGCTGTTAGGATTTTCTTTAAAATTCCTGAGAAGCAGCGCTGCAAAACATTGTGGGAAATGTAGTTTGAAAGAGGAAATGACTCTGTTAGCTGGATCAGCCCTGAATACAGACAATGCAAAGCGCGCAACACTGCATGCTGGAGCAGTAATAAAAGGAACAGCGCGGCCATCTTTTGCTCTCTCTGGATGCCATTCAATACCTTCCAGCAGGAGGTCTGTGTGTGTGACCAGAAGACTGTGGCCTGTATGGCGCTGAGCAGGATCGCCAGCCTCTGAGGGACGTCAGAGTACAGCCCTGCCAGCTTAGCAAGCGGATCGGTGTGCAGTGCCAGGATATCTGGAAGTTTCCAACATCTCAGCCATTCGGAGGAGTGGTACAGCGCGGCGGCGCCATCTTTTCATCAGACTGAGACATCAGGAGGGGAGCCTGGACGGAGCCTCACAGCCTCTGAGTCTATTGTGGTGAGAGGGCACCTGCCCATTTCAGTAAAGTGCACTGTTTGCTGAGTGAGTTATTTACAGACTGTTGGTGAGACTTGTAGTTCCACAGAAGTAATTCTACTTATTCACAGGCCTCATACAGCTGAACTCTGGGGCTTGTTATTCCCTGTGCTGTAAAGTCAGTACTGTATTGCACTCACGCATAAGGAGAAAGTTACAAGTGCCATATTTCTTCAGTCACACAGTTATCAATGTACCATTCATAAAGTTTGCTTTCTTTCTGTTGCCCTGTTGGATTACAAATACTGCAGTTTAAACTATAGGCTAGCTGAAGATATCTGGAGTCAAAGAACTTTTATCATCTTTTGCAAAGCATCACAGTTCTATTCTGTAGTTTGAACATTGAATTACAACCTAGGGGGAGCCCTTAAATACAGGTTAAATATTGCATTGTATTATTGTAGCATTATAAGTAACATTATATTGCAATTTGGTGTGTGTATTGAGGCCTCGGTGGGAAGGTGTTTAATATAGGTTTTGGAGCATATTGAACACTTGTCCCATTGTACACCTGTCTGCATATGCTTCCTATGGTGATTATTAAGCTCACAGTTTCATATCTAGGCTTGTGGTTATCAACTGTCATATATTAAACCAAAAAAAATATAGGAAATGGGATTTTAAAGGTACCCCTGATATAGGAAAGAACACTATCTACTAAAAATATATCAAATATTTATTAAAGCAGTTTTACAAAAAAATACGGTAAAATGTGAGAACAGTTTTACATTCACAGTCAAAGGTATACATCCTCAACCTAATATTGACAATGAAAAAACTGTGGTCACAATGGGTTCAGAACATAACCACGTCCACAAAATTTCAACATGTTTCGCCCGGAAGGCTTCATCAGGAAAATGGACAAGGCTTTTCAATTATTCAACAACAATATTCACGATAAAAACAACCTTGGATGTTCAAAAGAGAAAAAGAAGGAAGTAAATACACAGAGAGAATATACATGAAACATTCACATTTATCCAACTTGAAAGCTCTTTAGCTTGTGCAACCGTAACTCCACCAAAACCACCCTCCAAAAACAAAAACAGGAACAAAACAACCCCCCCCACCCCACCCCAAACACTACCAAACCCCATCACACAGGCTCACACCCACCCCTCTCCTAGTACTCCCACCCAACACAACCCCCCGTCAACACCATACCTCTGTAATAGAGTTCTGGGGAAGTCGCAGGATACGAGGCATCAACTGAGAGAAGAGGGGAGGAGGGGTGCCTCCAGAATTGACTCCCCCCTGTAGTCCAGATGGATGCCTGATCACCCGTAGGGAGGGATGTATATTCTTATGGATGAAGACCATCACAGGCAAAAAAGATGATTACAGTATCTGTAACATATATCATAGATAGTAAAATTTCACACATGTTGCGGGTGAGGAGAGAGGTAGTCCACAAGAAAAACTACACAGTGGACACTACTCACCAACCCCCCGAAGAGTAGAAGAGTATTTGTATTGGGAGCTCATGAGGACTGAATGGCACAATATCAATTGTAAAAGAGCACCTGTGCAGGAGAAGACAGAGCTGCTCCATAGTTTCTGAAAAAGTATATAAAAAAATTTGCATGTAGCTATATTAAACTTAAATGCGACAAAAAATGTATGTACACTGTGGTTTTAAATCTTCAAGAGCACCTGCTCACCTTGAAAAAGTATCACGTTGTTATGTAAAAAGCGACTGATTATAGGTAATCACTTCCTATATTTGGAGGGAAAAAAAAACAAAAAAACGTTTGTTTAAAAGGAAATAGAGCACCAAAAGTGGTGCTTGATTTACAATTAGGCATATCACAAAGTGCTGGACCGACTAACGGTCAATGTTTAGTTTTACCTGGTGCCCGCGTCCATGTTTAGCATGAGTTCCCAGACTGCTAGCAAGCATCTGAATGTGTGGGGTTTAAATATCCCTCCCCATGGCGCCAAAATGCTGCTCGTGTCATCACACTGCACCGGCGCCAAGCGGACGCAAAGGGGAAGTTCCTGGTCCAAGGACTGATTACCCGGAACCGGAAACGACAGATCGGAAGTAAAACTACTTCCAGTATACCCAAAACAGCACTAAGACTTCCATTGGAGACAGTGCTGAGCCACAAGAGTGAACTTGGACAGTTGGTATAATGGCTGTAGGATACGGTTATACTGGTGTGCCAAGGACTATGAAGGAGACCTCAAGGCGGGCGTATACCGGGTTGGCACCCCCCAAGAAAGAAAAGCCAGAGGGGGATGTGTGTCCAACCTATTACACACCCTTGGGCATCCATACGGGGATCAAATGGCACTGAACTGGGGGGGGTAAAAACGAGGGAAAATAGAGCCTTGGGAGGGGTAAAAAAAAAAAAAAGGAAAAAGGGGTTTCCCCAAGGTTTGGGTGTGGTCATGATTGCACATTACAATAATTCGTTTACAACATTGTACCACTAATTTACATCCACGTATGGAAAGCTGCACATCATTATAATTAACTCCATATATGTTAGTATCCCTTTTCCTAAAGATGTATTGTTTCTAATAGAGGCAACCCTGGCCTAAACAACCAATCCAGAATTAGTCGCGAGAGAAATAATAAACGTCTGATGATCCCATAGTATTCAAACGCAGTAAATGTTAACAAAACAGAGGAAGAAGAAGGGCACTCAATGGGGCACATGCTCCCAAGAAGACAGGAGTGACCAGATCAAAAGGGGGTGATGTTCATAGAAAGGGCTTATAGCTAATCCCCTGTGATATGCCTAATTGTAAATCAAGCACCACTTTTGGTGCTCTATTTCCTTTTAAACAAACCTTTTTTTTTTTTCCCCTCCAAATATAGGAAGTGATTACCTTTTGTGGTCCATCACCTTAGGGTGCCCCTTCAGCAGCGCTAATAGAAATGTGACGTAGCTTTTTACATAACGACGTGATACTTTTTCAAGGTGAGCAGGTGCTCTTGAAGATTTAAAACCACAGTGTACATACGTTTTTTGTCGCATTTAAGTTTAATATAGCTACATGCAAATTTTTTAATATACTTTTTCAGAAATTATGGAGCAGCTCTGTCTTCTCCTGTACAGGTGCTCTTTTACAATTGATATTGTGCCATTCAGTCCTCATGAGCTCCCAATACAAATACTCTTCTACTCTTCGGGGGGTTGGTGAGTAGTGTCCACTGTGTAGTTTTTCTTGTGGACTACCTCTCTCCTCACCCGCAATATGTGTGAAATTTTACTATCTATGATATATGTTACAGATACTGTAATCATCTTTTTTGCCTGTGATGGTCTTCATCCATAAGAATATACATCCCTCCCTACGGGTGATCAGGCATCCATCTGGACTACAGGGGGGAGTCAATTCTGGAGGCACCCCTCCTCCCCTCTTCTCTCAGTTGACGCCTCGTATCCTGCGACTTCCCCAGAACTCTATTACAGAGGTATGGTGTTGACGCGGGGGTTGTGTTGGGTGGGAGTACTAGGAGAGGGGTGGGTGTGAGCCTGTGTGATGGGGTTTGGTGGTGTTTGGGGGGGGGGGGGGCGGGGGGGTTGTTTTGTTCCTGTTTTTGTTTTTGGAGGGTGGTTTTGGTGAAGTTACGGTTGCACAAGCTAAAGAGCTTTCAAGTTGGATAAATGTGAATGTTTCATGTATATTCTCTCTGTGTATTTACTTCCTTCTTTTTCTCTTTTGAACATCCAAGGTTGTTTTTATTGTGAATATTGTTGTTGAATAATTGAAAAGCCTTGTCCATTTTCCTGATGAAGCCTTCCGGGTGAAACATGTTGAAATTTTGTGGACGTGGTTATGTTCTGAACCCTTTGTGACCACAGTTTTTTCATTGTCAATATTAGGTTGAGGATGTATACCTTTGACTGTGAATGTAAAACTGTTCTCACATTTTACCGTATTTTTTTGTAAAACTGCTTTAATAAATATTTGATATATTTTTAGTAGATAGTGTTCTTTCCTATATCAGGGGTACCTTTAAAATCCCATTTCCTATATATTTTTTTGGTTTACTACTTTAGGGATGATGGTACATACATAAAAAATGTTTGTAAATACTGATCTCTACCCATTCAGCTAACTGTCATATATTGTTTATGTTCATTCATATTGTTCATTTGTGTTTATTATTCACTCTAGTAAACTCTTTAAGTGGTTCAGTGACATTTTGCGATTTTCTCATTGATAACATCCTACCACAGCATGGAACCCAAGGTGTCAGAGGTAAGGGAAGATCTGCAGAGTCGGGGTAGCCAGTGGGGTATAGAGTCAATCAGCAGCCCTCATGGGGGTACCGCTACATATAACGTTGTTATTACTCAATTTATAAAATTTCTTTTAACTATTCTATCCCACATGGGACAAAGTCAAAGTAGTAGGTGCTTTATAACATCCATTTGTCTGTGCTCCGGGCACTTTCCCAAGGTAAGTGGTGGCAAGAGGAATGCAGAGGGAGAGGGGCATGTTACCTTAATTTTGCCTTCCTCTCTGGATTCAATGCATTCCACTGAATGTAAACTTTCACTAAAAATACCAATTTTTTTGCACAATATTTTGCAAAAACTGGCCAATCCAAATGCATGGACTAGCAAAAAGCCGATTTTTCTATTGTGCTGATTCACCTCAACGCACTGAGGTCAAAAGCATTTTATTGGTTGCGCAATCCGATGCAACACATGTTAAGTAATAGAAAAAGCAATGTATCCTAATGCACTGAGCAGCATTTTATTGTTTGCACAATTCAATGCAACACACGTTAAGTAAAAGAAAAAGCAATGTGTCCTAAAAAAGAAAAAAGCAAAAAAAAACAAAACTACAAGGTAATGCATGCACACAAAATTGCATCCCAATACACATCGTCAGCGCATATGTTAAATAATTCTAACGTTTCTTATCATTTGTTTGTATCTTGTTCCTCTCCTGCTGGCCAGCAGATGGCAGCAAATACTTAGGAAAATATTTGTCAAATTGTTTACGTTTGGCACTAATGATTTTACCAGTGAACTAGCATAGGTAGGTGGGATGAGATAAGGTGTAGTGAAATCTTTATTTGCTCTTTAGCAGATCTACTTAATCTGTTATGCTCTAATGAGTCTAGCACCTCAATAGCAATGTGGCTTACTACCTAATATTTACCTGCGTTGTTGTTTCTAGTTTCTAAGGTTATGCTCCAGGATTTAAATTTGCTTTTCAAAATCTACACACACACACACATACATACACACACATATATACACATTTCTTTGTGAGGTACTCTACTCAAAACCAATATGAGCAAGAAAATGTTTGTTTTTCTTTTCAAATATTTTTATTGGTAGTTAACAAGCAACTGTTACATGTATTTCAATACAGGATATAAAGCACATATTGAACAGTGCACATTAAAATCGGTCAGTATAACGAGAATAGAGAACAATATGGAGACTATTACAAGGGATGGATACTCTGTCAAATAGCTCAACGGTTAATTACAACTGAAAATGTTAACAGTATAGGAGAACGAGGCCACTTATTTTGTTGCATTGAAGTGCCGGCGGTCCTCTCAGAACATGGGCGAGAGAGTCGCCTGGGCCATAACATGAAACAGAGTATAATACCAAGGAATACAATAGGAAGGAGAGAAAGGAAAATAAAGGGGAAAGAAAAAGGCAGGGTAGAGGGGATCAGAAGAGAGAAGTTAGGAGTAAGTTGAGCTGAGGGAATGGTCGGTCGGGTCGCACATGCACAGGCATTAATTCAATAAGTTTCTTAAATGGCATTAGAACCTCCTCAAGGTTCCAAGAGGTGTCTGTCTATATCGGTGGGCATGAAGTGGTCAATCCACGGTTGCCATATTTTAAAGTGTTGGGGGACCTTATCCAGGATTTTCGCTTCAATCTTACTGTGTATCATAGCCTGGGTGATCCTATTTTTCACCTTAACTATATTAAGAGTGGGTGTCTTCCAGGCTTTAGCAATCGTCTGCTTGGCTGCAGTAAACAAGTGAAGGAGGAGGCGGAGTTGCGACCTGGTGTAGTCTTGTGGAATAAAGTTAAGAGCTACAGCTGGATTAGGATCCAAAGTGATTTGGTGGAGGGTAAAGGCCATTTGAAATATTGATGCCCAGAAGCGCTGCACCAGTGGACATGTCCACCAGATGTGCATATGTGTTCCTCTGTCCCCGCAACCCCTAAAGCAAGTAGAGGGATAGTCAGGTATAAATTTAGCGATTCTGACTGGGACTAGATACCAGCACATTAGCACTTTGTAGTTGGCCTCAGAGGCAACAACATTTGGAGATGAATTTTTTGTATTAGTCCAAATGGTCAACCAGTCATCTTCTTCTAGTACAATATTTAAGTCCTTCGACCACTGCTGTGCGTAAGTGAGAAGACCTGAGGATGGCGACGTGAAATGTGTATATAAACGAGAGATAATGCCTGGGGCATGCGGATCCGAGTCGCACATATTTTCAAACTCAGTATGAGTATCCAGCCAGGGCTAGATTTTATAGTTGTTTGAACAAAATGTGCAATTTGGAGGTAACGAAAACACTACCTATGAGGAAGGTGTGTTTGTGTCTGGATCACTGGGAACAATTTGAAGGAGTCCCCATTGATCAAATCACATATGCGAGTCAGACCCGCCTGGGCCCAGGCATGAAACAAGGTTGGTTCTGTGTATGCTGGGTAGAATTGAGAATGGCCCAGGAAGGATAGAAGAGGGGAGTGTGGGGAGATCAATTTGAAGGGGACCTTTAGCTTATCCCAAAGTTTAAGTGTGTGTTGCGTAATTGGGTTGGTTATAGAGCCTTGTTCCAAAGGAGGGAGCCATAGCAAATTAGATACAGTAATTGGGTGGAGGTCTATGGCTTCAAGACCAACCCAAAGAGGTATTTCAGATTTAGAGTGGTATAGAGTAGATTGGGCCAGGCGGGCCGCGTGATAATAATGTAGAAAGTTGAGTATCCCAAGGCCTCCACTGAGCTTATTACGGAGTAATACAGGTCTCGCAACTCTAGGTCATATGGGGCCCCAAATGTATTTGAAGACTCTATTTTGTATTACCCTGTGGTAGTAGGGGGGCACTGCGATTGGTAATACTCTATACAAGTACAGTAGCTTTGGTAGCAAAGACATTTTTACAGCAGCGATATGCCCGAGTCAGGAGACGCATAATGGTAGCCAGGAATTGAGTAGAGAAGATAATTGGGCTAGCATTGGGAGATAATTGGATTGGAACAGATTTGATGAGTCACTGGTCAATTTAATCCCTAGGTAAGGTATGGATGTGGAGGACCAGAGAAAAGAGACATTTTGAGGCAGGAGAGCAAGATCGGTTTGTGATAGAGACACATTGAGGGCTTTTGATTTTGCTTGATTTACTTCTAGTCCGGAGACCAGAGAAAATGTATCTAAAATGGTCATAAGATTTGGTAAGGTAGTGTGTGGCGACGTAACAAACATTAGTGCATCATCAGCAAAGAGACACAATTTGTGCGAGGTTGAAGCTATCTCAAGACCTTGAATGTCAGGGTTTGCTCTAATCAGGGCCGCCAAGGGTTCGATCACGAGAGCAAAAAGCAAGGGGGATAAAGGGCAGCCCTGTCTGGTTCCTCGAGCAATAGGGAAGTGTTTTGAATGGAATCCCGAGTATTGTACGTGGGCCTGTGGGTGATCATATAGGGCTTGATCCAGCCAAGAAAGTGAGGACCAAAGCCCCAGCGTTGGAGGATAAAAAATAAATAGGGCCAGGAGACTGTATCAAAGGCCTTTCTTATGTCTAGGGATAGGAGGTGCATTGGTATCTGTCGGGAACGGGCTAAATGTTGTAGGAGGATCACTCGCCTAATGTTATCGCTCGCTTGCCGCTTAGGTATAAACCCTACTTGATCCTTGTGAATCAGCCCTCCAATAATGGGGTTAAGGCGTAGAGCTAAAATTTTGTCCAGGATCTTTATATCCACATTTAAAAGTGATATCGGTCTATAATTAGACCACAATGTGTTATCCGTGTTTGCTTTCGGGATCATAGAAATGAGCGCTGTCAATGTGTCTCTTCCAAAGGATTGCTGTTTGAGTATAGCATTAAAGTTATTGGAGAGAAGGGGAGCCAGTTCCATAGCGATTTTTTTATAATAAAGACTAGGGAGGCTGCCTGGTCCCGGACGTTTGTGAGGTTTGAGTGTTTTGATGGCAGCTAAGACTTCATCAACCGCGATCGCGCTTTCCATCAACCCACGACTGGCATCTGGTAATGTAGGAATAGGTAGATTATGAAATAGTTTCTCAGCCAGACGTGAAGGAAACGCTGTTTTAGCTTCATAGAGATTTGCTAGCTGCTTGCGTAACTCTGAGAGTACTTTGATCGGGTTACTAGTAACCGTATCTTTAGCCAGTCGAAGGCTGACAGGAACACGATGTCGTGAATAATCAGTCAGAATAAGTTGTGCCTTTTTAAGGACAGGTTTCCCGCACAATTATTATCATTGAGTAATTTTTAACGAAGATATTTTTAAGATACAAAATCAATCTATATGACACAGTCTATGCTTGTGAAACTTATTCACGGAGACGTGTGATCATACGAAATAGAAATTTATTGGCAAACAAACACAAATAATCACATGAAATTAAGATACCGATTGCGTTACATGAACGTCTTGAAAATCAATAAAAACACTTGCAAAAATGGGCGTACCGTCCCTTTGACATAATACCACAACGATAACTTCTTGGTAGAATCAATAACCTTGTGAACTTGACAATTAAACAGAACATCTGTATTTCACACGTACAACCGTTACTATGCTGCAGGTAAGTAAGTGGTTAAAATTGTGAAATAAATTAGACGTTTGTTTTGTCAATAAATGTGGTAACTATGCAAAAAGAAAAATGTGATGAAAATTATGAATCTTTAGAGAAAAATCTACAAGGCGGTTATTGATTCGGGAGAATGATTATCAACTGTCTAATATTCAATACATCAATATTTGAGAGAACATATTAATATTTGAGAGAACATACAAGATAAAATCAACATGACATAATTACCCATTCCAGAATGGCTACAGTTCCTATTGGCTGGTTACCAGAGTTAAGATGGCTGCCGTAGTTTCAAAATGGATACTCTTAAAGAGGATTTACTTCTTGTGACCTCCGAGTTCTAAGTATTAGGTGTCGAGGAATCTTCATGAATGTAAAGATATGTATTCATGCATGGTGCATGAGTGTCAGTCTGGGAGTGTATGTATCTCCCAGTGCCCCCCCTCAGGGTGGATCCCTGAGTTTCCTTCCTGAGCTCTCTTCCTCCTCTCTTCCTGGCATCTTACTTGCCTCTAAATACCATTTCAGATAATAAGACCATAAAAATTATAATGGCTCTGCCCAAAAGGACGTGACTCACTTTCCATTGGGTTAGGAGACTTAATCATTAACCTTCTCTGGAAATTTAGTGAGTTCAAATAATACCACCTTCAACCACCAGGTGTCTGACATGTGTTTTGAGTCCATCCTTTTAAGTTAATACATTCTATTTTCATAATGTGTATAATGGTAAGGATAGTATATACCTTTAAATATTCTGGTAATCGGTCTGATATAAAATACACTCAGTATAATCTTGATTAATCACGATTACATAAACTGGTACATATATATGTGTCCCTATAAATGTATGTCTATAAAGACTGGTCTATCTAGGAAATACACACGTTGTTATATATTTCATTAATACTACATAAAAATGATTATCTATATGGATACCTGTATAACTTCTGGTATCTCCACTGAATATTTTTTTATCTAAGCATAGGCTACAATCTTATATACCGTATTTATCGGCGTATAACACGCGCCGGCGTATAACACGCACCCCAATTTAGGAGGGAATTTTAAGGAAAAAAAACTTTTAGGAGGGAAGTTGAAGGGAAAAAAAACTTACATTTAAATGCCCATCATTGCAGCCTTCTCAGTGCAGCCTTGCCCCAGTGCAGCCTTGTCAGTGCAGCCTTCCCCAGTGCAGCCATGTCAGTGCAGCCTTGCCCAGTGCAGCCTTCCCCAGTGCAGCCTTGCCCAGTGCAGCCTTGCCCAGTGCAGCCTTGCCCAGTGCAGCCTTCGATCCCCTGTTTTCAAAATCGCCGACCGCGATTTGAAAATGGCGCCGCCGGCGCCGAAATACACAGAGCCGGTCCTCGGCTCTCGTTCACTTTCGGCTCCACTCGTAGTCCCGAGCGGAGCTATCCAAACCTAGCCGAGTAGGTTCGGATAGCTCCGCTCGGGACTACGAGTGGAGCCGAAAGTGAACGAGAGCCGCCGGAAAGAGCCGAGGACCGGCTCTGTGTATTTCGGCGCTGGCGGCGCCATTTTCAAATCGCGGTCGGCGATTTTGAAGTTGTGCAGCTCGGGATCGGCGTATAACATGCACCTGCGACTTTCCCCTGATTTTAAGGGGAAAAAAGTGCGTGTTATACGCCAATAAATACGGTAATTATAATCATAATTATATGTTTTTCCTAATATTAATTCGTTTCTTAAAACACTTCTACTTATAAAATCACACTTTCATATACATTTTCTTCATACCAAAGTTGTTGGGTCCGCAGATGCCAAAATTATAATATGTCTCTGTGACCTACAATGTCATAGAGAGTTTGAAATGACTTATAATAACCTTATAGATACTTTTAAAATATTTTTGACTGGCACAACATTCAACTCTTTCTAACGTGTTGAGATGGACCTTGAACATTCCCACTGGGTGTTTAGAAATGACTTGTTTGTCTAAACCATCCTAAAAGTTCATACAATGAGTTTTGTTAGCCAAGGTGTTAGCTATCTAAACAGTCCCTCACTTGAACACAATAGGTTTAGGCCAGGTGAGGCTATCTCTATGCGAGAATAGTCTGTATAATCTTGACTCCTATTTTTTTTTGTTTATTCACTAATACCATGTAAATATATCCTTGTTTTGTGACGAGAGCAGTTTTTTGTTCCAACAGTTTTCCTTACAATACATGCTTGTAAAAGTCTTCAATATTTGAAGTAGTAGTAAAACTTGGAAAAACATGAGAGCGTCTAATTTGTCCTAGCGGTCTCCAAAAGGGCAACAGTTCAATTATAGTAACATCACAGTTCATCTACTTTTTGAGGCCTAAGCATCTCTCATGAATTCACAGCAACGAGCACGGTCTGGTCTACGAAGGCATAAAGCCAGATAAGTATCTGGTTTATTTGCTTTAGTGTAGATTGTGTGATTAGATCTACGAATGGCCATATCAGCCGCCTCGGCTAGAAGTATGTCTAGTTCAAGTTTAGTTTTTTCTAAGATGGCTTTATTTGCCTCAGTAGGACTGGACTGGAATCGGAGGAAACTATCGTAATATTCTGACTCAAGTTGTTGCTGTTTAAAAATTCTATCTCTCTTAAGATGTGACGCTACTGAGAAAGAGGTACCCCGGATCACTGGCTTATGCGCTTCCCAGAGCAGTATAGGGGAAATATTCGGTGTGGAATTATGTGTGAGATATTCTTTGAGGGCTACTTGGATATCTAGGCAGTACAACTGATTAGTTAGTAGTGAGTCATTCTTACTCCATAATCTGTTGGTAGCCTGGGGTATTAAGGATGTTACCGAGGTGATTAACAACACAGTGGTCAGACCATGTGATTGGATGTATATGTGAATGAAGCAGGAGTGGCGCGGACGCTATAGAAGTGAAGATATGGTCTATCCTTGAAAAGGATTTGTGGGGGTGTGAGTAGTAAGTATAATTTTTCTTTGTGGGGTTGCATTCTCTCCATGTGTCTAAAAGGGAGGCCTTTTGGATTTGCTTATGGAGGTGAGAAGAGGGGGTATATTGTTCAGGGGCATAGGGAGACTTGTCTACATGTGGTTGTAATACTAAATTGGAATCATCACATAAAAACAGGGTTCCCTTACAGTGTGTCTTTACGACTTGTAATAGGTATGAAAAAAAGGGGTTTGGATTAGTGTTGGGAGCATAATAGGAGACAAAAGTTGTTGTTATGTCTTGCAGTGTTCCTACAAGGATTAGATAGCGACCTACTGGGTCTTTTATCTCGGTTAAGGGGGTGAAAGGCATAGAACGATGGAAAGCCAGCAAAACCCCTCTGTGTTTTGTTCCTGCTGAGGCAGAGAACACCTGAGGATATTTGGAGCTAAAAAAGCTTGGGGTTTGGTGTGTAGAAAAGTGGGTTTCTTGGAGTGCCACTACGTTGGCTTTTAAAGATGCAAACGTTTGAATGGCCTTTGTGTGGGGAATTGAGTCCCTTCACATTTAAAGTTAGTATAATTATCGGGGCCATTAACAGGCTTATTGGGGGTTATTATCGGAGCATACCGAGCCCGTGCGAGCCAACCAACGAAAGAGGAAGGAAAGGGTAATAGCATAGAGAAAGAGGAATAGAAGTTAGAGAGAAAGAAAGGGGAAGAGATTAGGTGTAGGGCAATAACTGAGAAGTCCCCCCTGGGAGGGAGGCAAAAGGTCAGCACAGCCCGACTAAGGGATGCACCAGTCCTGCGACCAGACAAGTAGTCAGAGAGCGGGTGCACCATAGAGGGGGGAGCAATGACTTCTCCCCGCTGCACGCGGGAGTGAAAGATTAAGTTTAGTACATAAAACTATAATTCTGTAGTTACCAGTAAGAGCTACAAAAACAAACGATAAAAACTAGAGGAGTACTATGTCTAGGAAACTGAGAAGTGAGTATGTAGATGTGCTATTGGTGCCATTACAGAATAAGTTCAAATATGGATAAGCTATGGGAAAGTGGGGGAGGAAGAGAAGGATGGGGGAAAGGGGAAAAAGGGGGGTGGATATAAGGGGTTAGGAGGGGGGGGGAGAGGAGGGAGGGGGAAGGGAAGAAGGAGGAAGGAGGGGGAAGGCGGGGAAGAGGTGAAGGGAGGGAGGGGAGGAGGGGGGAGGGAAGGGGGAAGGGGGGAGGGAGGGGGGAAGATGGGGGAAGAAGGGGGGGAGATAGGGGAGGGAAAGTCAGGGAAGGGGTATGGGGAAGGGTTTAGTGAAGCATGCTAGGTGTGTACAGTTTACTTTGTCAGAATAAACAGGAAGTATAAATTCAATTGCATCAATGATCAAAAGTGGAAATGGCAGTGATAGTAGCCTTAATCGGGCGCACTAATTGTGAGCCTGATTAATTGCAAGTAGACTAGTACATCATATAATTGCACTCATTTAAGTAGCCGAATGGGCACAAAGTAAAACAACATAACAGCAAAACAACTGAACCTGAACAGGCCCCATGAGGTCTGGGAGCCTAGTAGAAGAAACGTCTAGGACGCGTAGCGGACATAGCCGATATTAGCTGTCCAACAGGTCTCGGTCGCTGGGAAGCCATCCTGATGTTGTTAACAGTCAGTTACCACAGGAGCAACCGAGAACCTGAATGCAAAAAAAAAAAAGGAAAAAAGGAGAGAATAAAAGAAAAATAGCTTCATTTTTCTCAGCGGAGTGCTTGAGACTTCGGGCTAGGATGATATGTTCCAGACGATCGGGCTGGGGTTCCTTTCCGGATTGATACAGGGTCATGATTACTTCGTTTCGGGGTCGTGGTGTACGGCTGGGAGGCTGCCCTAGCTGGAAGCGATGTTTCCGACTGGTGTGTCTGTGGCGACAGGCGAAGAGATTCCAACAAACGTTGTAGAGAATCCGGGGTGGAGCAGGTGTGTTGCTGTCTTTGATAGGAGAATTGCAGGGCAAATGGAAACTGCCAAGTGTATTTAAGCTGATGTTGTAGCAATATCTGTAGCTGGGGTTTCATGGCGCGGCGCTTTGCGATGGTAAGGGGAGCCAAATCAGAGAATAGCTGGTACGTGTGGCTCTGGAATTGTAGGGAGGACTTATTGCGGGCTGCTGTTAATAGCTGTTCTTTCGTGCGGAAAAAATGCAGCTTGACAATAATGTCCCGAGGGGGTCCACCTGCTTGGCGACGGGTGAGTGCTCTGAATTCTGTCGAATTCGAGGCGTTCGATAGGTATGGAAGGGGCTAGCTCCTGGAACAATGCTGTAGTGAATGATTGTAGGTCATTGATCGTTTCAGGCACACCGCGGAGGCGCAGATTCGACCTGCGGGAGCGATTTTCGGCATCTTCTAGGCGAGATAGAAGCACAGAGTTTTCCTCACGCAGGGCTATTTGCTCTTGGGCCTGTTCTTGTAAAGTTAGTTCCATGTCATCTACTCTAGATTCCAGATATGCTGTTCGCTGCCTAATCTCACAAATTTCTCATGTCATACTATTAGTTATCTGGTCGGATGTCGTTTTTAAGGCCTTATGGAGCATTGATTCCATCAGTCTTATAAAGGCAGATTGCGACATACCTGTCTGCGGGATGGGAGGGGAGCCGCCTGGATCAGACTGTGTGTCAATGTCTTCCTCGCTGTCAGGAAAAGCCCTCCTGTAGTCACTCCAGCAAACAGAAGATAAAAAGAATGCCTGTAAGCGCCATCCGGTGCTCGCGTGCGCGCAATAGCGCCAGTGGCGCTGATGGGCGAACGCGCGTGCGCAATATCGCCAATAGCGCTAATGGGCGAACGCGTGTGCGCAATAGCGCGCGCGCCCCCTGCAACAACACTTGGCGCCAAGATGGGCTATTTAAAGGAGACTGTTCCAATACTGCCTTGCTGTCCGGTCTGCAGCGTTTCCTGAGACCCCTGCTCCCTTGTTACCAGTTTCTCTGTATCCAGTACTTACTTGGCCTGTTCCTGACTTACCTGTTTGCTGCCTGCCCCGATCTCGGCTTGGACTCTGACTATTCTCTTGGTTTGCCCTCCTGTACCTGATCTGCCTGCCAGTACCTTGACCCGGCTTGTCTGCACCTCCCTGCTGTCTGCAACCTGCTACGGGACTACAGTGCACCTCCCTGCTGTCTGCAACCTGCTACAGGACTACAGTACTCCTCCCTGCTGTCTGCAACCTGCTACGGGACTACAGTGCACCTCCCTGCTGTCAGCAACCTGATACAGGACTACAGTACTCCTCCCTGCTGTCTGCAACCTGCGACAGGACTACAGTGCACCTCCCTGCTGTCTGCAACCTGCTATGGGACTACAGTGCACCTCCCTGCTGTCTGCAACCTGCTACGGGACTACAGTGCACCTCCCTGCTGTCTGCAACCTGCTACAGGACTACAGTGCACCTTCCTGCTGTCTGCAACATGCTTCGGGACTACAGAGCACCTCCCTGCTGACTACAGGATCCAGCTCTCTACTCCAGTGTTCCAGCTAGGCACTTGTGCCCCTCTGTACTCCCGAGCCCCTGTTCATACCTTCAGGGGTTCCTGAGTCAGAGGTATATGAGAGGCCGTTCTCTGCACTCCGGGCTCCACCTACCAGGTACGTGACACTCGCTGTCCAGCATGTCAAATCGTGCAGGAGAGGAAGCGGCTTGTTCAGCCAGGACTCGGGCCTTCGCCGCCATCTTGGAAGAAGCGCGGGCCAGCGCTTCTTTGATAGGTTTTGGTTTAGTCTTGCCTCGGTGGCCCGTTAAAACCATACTGGAGGATACTCTGATGCTTAGGGGAGCGATCTCCGAAAAAAAGGGGCTGAAGTGCCGGTTCAGCTAGGCAAACGAGTCCCAAAAGTGCAGCGGGGAGTGCGGAGCTCTATAGAGAAGCGTCTGCCATGTCGAGCTTCGCACATGTGCCCCGAAAATGTTTATGTTTTTAACAGTAAGCCTACCTACATGCCAGTTGAATCAAAGAAATGGTGAAGTGTGTAAATGTTTAACTGTATATGTACATTGGCCGGGTGGGACAACCACCATTCTCCTGTTCTGGGTACATCCTCCTGTTCTGGGCATTCGTGTGCTGTCTCAGGGCCTTGCAGCTGCGCGATCTGTAGAGGTGATGTGTTTTCAGCCTGCAGCCTGTCTAGCCTCTTCTCTCACAGCGATCACCTATGAGTAGAGAGAGTGCGTAGCACAGTGCTGGGCACTGTACTACATACTGAAAAATTGAGAAAGAAAAAATGTGTCACCAATTATTGGCACTAGAGCACTGCAGTGTCACTATGGTGACACTGTACTGTTCTGGTCAGTGATCGGCGACACTATGTGTCATTGAAGCCTAAAGTGTCTCTGACCAGAGCAGTATAACGTCACCATAGAGATCTTTTTGTAAATAAATACAATTTTAACTCACCATGCCTCTTAACAAATACCTTGGGGTGTCTACTTTCCAAAATTGGGTCATTTGGGGGGGGGGGGTGTACAATCTTGACATTTCAGCGCCTCCGAAACTGTGATAGGGTAGGGAGTGAGGAGTAAAATCACCATTTTACACCCTTAGAAATCCTGAGGGCGGTGATTATTTTTTGGGGTCCTGTGCGCGGCTAGGCTCCCAAAAAGTCCCACACATGTGGTATCCCCGTACTCAGGAGAAGCAGCAGAATGTATTCTGTGGTGTAATTCCACATATACCCATGTCATGTATGAGCAATATATAATTTAGTGACAACCTTGTAAAAAAACAAACAAAAAAAAAAAGGTTTTTTTTGTCATTTTCCCGAAACTTGTGGCAAAATATAAAATATTTCATGGACTCAACGTGCCTCTCAGCAAATAGCTTGAGGTGTCTACTTTCCAAAAAGTAGGTGGGGGATTGAACTGTACTGGTATTTTATGCACAACATTAGAAGCTTATGCCACACATCACCCACTCTTCTAATCTGTCTTTGTAGTCTACATGAAAAAATATTTTTTTTTGATAGAAAATTACTTTGACCCCCAAACATTATATATCTTTTTAAAGCAATTACCCTACAGGTCAAAATGGTGGGTGTTGAAATTTTATTTTTCACATAGTATTTGCGCAACGATTTTTCAAATCTTAATGCACTAAAAAACACTATATTGGAGGCGCATGCGCGGAGGCTCCATGAGCATTAGCACGTTCTAAGAGCTCCGCCCTGCTCAAGCCTGGTTCAGGCCTAACACAGCATCTGGAAGAATCCTTGGCAGATTTTCCTCCTCTACCCGCCCGCAACACAGGGAAAAATAAATAAATAGTGGTAGCTCCGACGGCTCCCCCCTCACACCGATGGATGAGAGTAATTACACCCAGGCTCCCCCAGGCAATCAGAGCAGCACCCCTGGCCCCAATCCCACAGACTTTTCCTCTTTAATGGAAACCTTCTCCAATATGCTCTCAAAGGGTCTGGCCCATACTGCTTTACAAATTACATCTACCATACAGGCTGACCTGCAGCATCTGGGGGCGAGAATTGAAGCGATCGAAGTTAAGACTGACCAAACGATTGCTATGGCCAACCAGAACACTGAAAGGATCCATGATCTGCATGAACAGCTAGATATGGCGTATGCAAAGCTTGACGATCTCGAGAATCGATCACGCAGATACGATTTCAGACTGAGAGGCCTCCCGGAAGGCATAGACAAAATCGTCCGCGCTTTCATCAAAAATTTGATCCCTGACATACAGGATTATAGGCTGGAACTGGATCGAGCACACAGAGCTCTCCAACCCCCTCGCCAAGATGGCTTACCCAGAGACATAGTTGTGAAACCTCACTTCTACAGAGTTAAAGAGGAAGTCATGCATAAAGCCAGGGAAACTGGCAACCTCTCCATTCAAGGACACTCCATTCAAATTTTCACTGATCTCTCGCCCTTCACCATACAACGACGAAGATCATTAAAACCCCTCCTACTTATTCTGTCCCAAAAATCGATCACTTATAGGTGGTCATTTCCTTTCCGCCTGAATTTTGCATACCTGAATAAATCGTACAGCTTTACGAACTTTGGAGATGGGGAACGTCTGATGCTACAACTAGGCCTTATTTCCCACTCCCCAACTTCTGCTTCTGCTCTGGACCCCGAGACTCCAAACTCTGCAAAAAGACCTCCTGCAACAAGCCCCATCCAACCCCTATGGCACAAGCAACAGGCTAAGAGATCGAAAGATGGCCGCCCACCCTAAGGAACAATCTGCAATCAACTGGGTTCTACACTTACTATGGCTCACCCGCCTGGCATTGGGACACTGAATTTTTTATGTCCCCCTTTCCCTTCTTGTAGGGTTTGAGCCTTAATGGACACTGGCTGAGGTGACACTGTCAGTCTGCCTCACATCCTTATTGAACTTTTTAAATGTCTTTTTGTTTTCTTCCATTTTTCCCCTTCCTTCATTTTTCTTTGATTGGTCCTGCTTTTCCACCCTTCCTCCTCGGAAAATTTTAGTAGTTGATCCTATTTTTGGTGGCTTGGCTGGAGCGGCTGCACTTCGCCTCCTTTTTGTCTCGGAGTGTTTTTTTTTTTTTTCCCCACTCAGAGACTTTTCCACGACCCCCCCTGTTAGGGGTTTTAGGGTTTTTTTGGGGGAAAAAAAGACCCGTGTAGGAGGCATGAGGTCCTCACCTCCTACAGGGGAACTTAGGTTACTATTAAGCTGTATGATGAACGCCTATAATGTCATCCTTTATATTGTTCTTGATATGTCCTGTTTTTACTTCTCAGGTTCGATCATCCTTCCTCCTCCTTCTCTTCCTTTCTTCCACCTATCCCTAGAGTCACCCAGAAGCCCAGTTGAAAGTCTACAGGCTAGGTTCCAAAACTGTCCGGCTTCGGGGGTTTGGACACTCACCCACATCTTGCTCGCTCAGGTAAGCTCACTTTATATGATGCGTTTATCCCCCCCTCTGATCCATGCACGCTGACACACTTGTCCCCCCTCCGCCCATTTCAATAGCTTCGCATAATTTTCAAGGGATGAACTCCCCGGTTAAGAGACGTAAATTATTTAATCACTACAAATCTCAAAAAATAGCAGTCCTATTACTACAAGAAACACACTTCCCATCCTCCTATAGTCCCTCCTTCCTTCATGAAAACTATCCTCACTTCTTTCTCTCAAAAGCTGATAACAAAACTAAGGGGGTTGCAATCTGCTTTGCAAAACACCTTAAGTTCTCCCCCACTGGACCAAGCAGGCAGGTTTATCTTAGTAAAAGGTTTTTTAGAGGGTGACCAATACTCCTTCATATCTTATTACACTCCAAACAAAGGTCAGGCCTCCTTTTTCTCCGCTATGATGTCCATGCTAGGCCCGCAACTGGAAGGGAAAATAATCATGGGTGGAGACACAAATCTCCCCTTTGACCTCTCACTAGACAAATCAGTGCCAGGCGCCTCTAAATCTAGGAAACCTCCAAAACAAAGTACTAAAATAGCAGCTACGCTCTGCTCCCTAGGCCTCGTTGACATCTGGAGGGAAATGAATCCCAGATCCAAAGATTATACACATTATTCGGCCCCACATCATATCCACACTAGAATTGATCATATTTTTATACAAGCCCACAACATCCCGTCGTCTTCTAAAGCGGTCATTAGGGACTCCTCCATCTCAGATCACTCCATAGTCCTATTATTCTTGCAGCATTCTCACGGTAATAGTAAACAATTCACATGGCGCATTAACGAAGGGCTTTTAAGCGATCAAATCAATTGCAAAATCTTAGCACAGGAAATACAGGAATACTTTCGACTAAACAATACTGGGGAGGTATCCCCAGAAACTGTGTGGGCAGCCCATAAAGCGGTACTCAGAGGAAAAATCATCCAAATCACCTCCCGCCTTAAAAAAGAACGTAAAGCAGACATTAGCAACCTCCAATTAAAATTCCAGTCCCTGAGCAGGGCCCATAAAAGGAACCCTACCAGGGAATCTCTAGATGCCCTAGAAGCGACACGGATCTCACTAAACCTAGCACTTACTACCGAAGCTGAGAAGCATCTTGGATGGTCAGGAGCTCGTTTCTACTATCAGGCAGATAAAATAGGAGCTAAATTAGCAGCCAAACTGTCTCCAAGACCTCGATCCTTCTCCTTCCCCAAAATCCGCACTCTAACAGGGGCACTATCTCAAAATCCGAACCGCATCATGGATGCATTCCATGATTTCTATACTTCGCTCTATAAGAAAGAACACTCAGCAGCCCCCCCCCCATATCAGACTTCCTAGACAATCTCCCTCTTTCAAAATTATCCTCTGAACATTCGGAGCTCCTAGATGAACCAATTTTGGAATCGGAAGTTCTAGGGGTGATCAAACATCTCAAACACAATTCAGCCCCGGGACCAGACGGTTTTTCAGTCGGATATTATAAGAAATTCGGACCATTACTAGCTCCATATTTGGTCAAGTTCTTCAATTCTCTCAGGTCTGGTTCTCCCTTGGATAAAGCCCTTAACCTTGCATTCATATCGGAACCTGGAAAAGATGCCTCTTTGGTCTCCAATTACCGTCCCATCTCTTTAATCAATAATGATCTAAAAATTCTTACAAAAGTCCTATCCAACAGACTAGCGTCTTGCATAGCTCTCTACATTCATAGGGACCAGGTGGGCTTTATCCCGGGGAGACAAGGACCGGATCAGATCAGAAGAGCAGTTGACATCATTTCCCTTCTCAACTCCCAATGGGACGGGGGTCCTCAACAAAAAGGATACTTGTTATCAATTGATCTACAAAAAGCTTTTGATACTATTTCCTGGCCATATCTATTCAGTGTCCTGGAGCGATGGGGTTTTGGTCCGAGTTTCTTGGGCACTTTACGAGCCCTGTATTCGGGACCTGGCGCACAGGTCAGAATGCAGGGCTACTACTCCAAACCTCTGACTATAGAGAGGGGTACCAGGCAGGGCTGCCCTTTGTCCCCCCTCCTTTTCGCTATAGCGACGGAGTCTCTGGCTATTGCTATTAGAAATCACCCGGATATTAAGGGGGTAATCTGTGGTAAACAAGAGCACAAATGCGCTCTTTTTGCGGATGATTTGCTGCTTTTTGTAACTTCCCCCTTGATATCAACCCCTAATATTTTCTCTCTCCTAGACAAATTTGGTGAAATTTCAGGCCTTCGAGTTAATGTCTCTAAATCACTAGCCTTAAATATAACGGTTCCCCCCGACATTCTAAGTAGTTTACAAAACCATTTCCCATTTTTCTGGAAATCGTCATCTCTTCCGTACCTAGGGGTTAATCTCTCCACTAGTATATCTTCCCTCTACTCATCAAATTACCCGGCCATCTTCCGTAAATTAGCCTCTGACCTATCTACCTGGAATAAACACAACCTTTCATGGCTAGGCCGTATCCATGCAGTCAAAATGACCCTCCTACCACGCATACTGTACCTATTTAGGTCCTTACCCATCCCCATCCAAAAGTCTCAAGCACAATTGCTTCAATCCAAATTTACACAATTCATTTGGGGATCTAAGGGTAGTCGTTGCTCGAACAGCATTCTATTCTGGCTTAAGTCACAGGGGGGATTAGCAGTGCCCAACATATGGTGGTACTACCAGGCCGCTCAGCTTGCCCAGATCTCCATCGTGTATTCAAAAGGCCCCAAACCAGATTGGGTATCAATGGATCGCCAAGCTATTCCTCTACATACTATTGACTATCTGATCTGGTCTCCTACTAAGCGGAGGCCGCCCATTTTAACTCCCACACTCTCCCACTCATTAGCTTTGTGCGACCGATTACATAAACACCCCTCCCTGATCTCTGACCTTAAGCCCCTGACACATTTGTTTCATAACCCTGACTTTCCGCCGGGAATGAACATCCCAGCTTTCAGTTGGTGGTTGAATAAAGGCTTACTCAGAATAGGCAACTACTTCACATCTACAGGTCCTTTATCTCTTGCCTTCTGCACTAGTAAACTTGAGATGCCCCCCGCAGAACGTTTTCAGTTCATGCAAATACAACATTTCCTTAAATCCATCTGGCCAAATAAAGCTGACCCTCCTAAGATCAGTAGTTATGAATCTAGGTGTGCGAGTGCCACGGATCAGAGAGGGGGGATATCCATCATTTATGCCTCTCTAACTTCGGTGACGTCCAAACCTCCCTATGCCACCTCCTGGGAAAAGGACCTTGATATTTCCTGGGAAAAGGATAATTGGTTTTCCTGCTTTCAACACTCCTTCAAAGGAATTTTAAATATTTCCCTGATTGAAACTAGCCTTAAGATACTAACCCGGTGGTACAGGGTCCCCTCACTCCTTGCGAAGATATATCCGGATGCTTCACCATTGTGTTTCCGAAGGTATAACCATATAGGCACAATGTACCATATATGGTGGACTTGCCCAAGAATCAGGAGTTTGTGGAATAAAGTCTTTTCAGTGATTCGAAAAGTGACGACCCTTCCGATTCCTCAATCTCCTGAGATTGCTTTGTTAAATCAGAAAGTTGATAAGGTGGATAAATATACCCAAATATACCACACACTCTAACTCCTTAGTCGTATCCGGACCGGAAGTCTCTGGTTGTCTCTGTTTTCTTTTTGTTTTTTTTTCTTAGACATGGATTATTGTACCACACAATATACTGTCTGATGGGTTGTTTATGGTAAATTAGTGTTTGCAAAGACTCTTATTAGTAGGTCATGTACCTAGTGTTCCCTTCTACCTATATTACTGATACGTATGTTATTCATGTATTGACCGAATTTGTATCAACAATAATAATACTAATAAAAATGATTGAAAGTAAAAAAAACACTATATTGCCCAAATGTTTGGTAAAATATAAAAGATGATCTTATGCTGAGTACATAGATACCAAACACGACTTGCTTTAAAATTGCACACAACCGTGCAGGGCAACAAACTACATACATTTTTAAAAGCTTTTAAAAGCCTTTACAGTTACCACTTTAGATTTACAGAGGAAGTCTGCTGCTAAAATGACTGCCCTTGATCTGACGTTTGCGGTGATACCTCACATGCATGGTGCAATTGCTGTTTACATATGACACGAGACCGACCCTTGCGTTCGCCTTTGCAAGTGAGCACAGGGGGACAGGGGTGCTTTTTATTTTTTTTATTATTATTTATTTTGCCTTTTTATTTTTACAATGTTCTTCTTTCTTTTTTCTTTTTTTTTTTTTAATCATTTTTATTGTTATCACAAGGAATGTAAATATCCCCTATGATAGCAATAGGTAGCGACAGGTACTTTTTTTTTTACAAAAAATTGGGGTCTATTAGACTCTAGATCTCTCCCTTGCCCTCAAAGCATCTGACCACACCAAGATCGGTGTGATAAGATGCTTTCTCAATTTCCCAATGACGCTGTTTATATCCGGCAAATCCAAAGTCATGAAATGCTTGTAGCTTCTGGTCTCTTAGGCCATAGAGATGATTGGAGCCATTCTGGTCTTCGATCAGCTCTATGGTCAGCTGGCGGAATCCCTCAGCTGCATTCTCAGTGTTGTAATATGTTCACCAATTTATGTGGGACATTATATTATTATATGTATGTACACATGCAGTCAATATTCACCAGGCCAGAATTCAGTTGACAATGGTCGATTTGTCCAAGCCAACTCAATTTTAATATAACAGCTGAAGACCCTTTGATGTGTTAATCTTATGCAAGTCTACCTAGGTGTGTGAGGTATGGGCTGTTAACCTAATTGAACATTTCAAAGGGTACATTGTTTAAAGGACCATAGAAGAAGTATTTATTGATGGGATTAACAATGGGATCAAGGAGTGTTTTGGGTAGGCCTAGCGGAGGTTCCCTCCTGGGGTGCTAATATATCAGGGGGGACTTGTTGATGGTAATATGCAAGAATACAGATTAGGAATGTAGGTATTCCAAGGGCTCAAAAGGGTGTTCAGGTGGTATATGTTAATCTAATCTAATTACACATATCTAAGGGGACTTGTTGATGTTGATATGCGGGAGTGCAAATTGGGGCGGTTTATGACTGCAGCTGTTCACGGCTGGGGGTTGTTGTCTGTCTGAAAGACTAAAGTATATCAAAGTATAAAGTATATCAAAGGCCTGAATGGAGACAGCCAATCAAATTGCTCAGCCATTCAATGTCTAGTGAATATAACATGGCGTTCAGTTTATAGTTTATATAGTCTTCTCTGTGTATGAAGGCGCAGACCTAGGAAAAATGGGATTTTAAATTATATTTCCTCTGTCGGATTTTTTTTTGTCACCTGTGGACTTTGGACCTTGTTCTGTGTTGGAAGTAAATAAAGTGCATCTCTCTGGAAGAATTGGGTTGCTGCAGAAGAGTACTTACATCATCATTATAATAACCACTAATTATCTACCCACGATACCACTATACATATCATATCACTACATTTGGGGCCGTGACCCGTTCTTTGAAGGTTATATCACTACATTGGTGCCGTTCAAGTGACCAGAAGAGCATTTTCGGACTTAGTAACAGAAGTCGGTGGTGACAACAATCCTGTGAGGTGACAGAAGACCGTGAGGACCCAGGAAGGAAGTTCTAGGAAACCTAACAATTGGTAAGTGTGCCTTGTTCATTATTTTTTAAATAGCATTTTTTTGTCATTATATTCTTCACAATGGCTTTGGCTGTGTCTGGTGATGACAATAGCACTAAGGGAGAGGATGTGAATATATGGCTGCTAATTATATAAAAAGTCATGGGGGGCCTTATGAGATTCCCCAAGAATATAGACAGTCATGGGATTTAAGGAAATGCTTTTTATACGATAATGTCTTTGATAATAAAACTAAAGAAAAGAAATGGAAGGGTATCATTATTCAGGGACTACTGTCTTGTTGTACAGAATTAATAGAGGAGATTAAAGAAAAAAAAGCAGAAAATTCTAGAACAGACTCAGAGATATGAGGAAATGGAGAAAGGGTTGAATGAGAGGATATCAGATCTCAGGTTACACGCTATCACTACTGGGGAGGCATTGATTGAAAAGGCAAAATTATGTGATGATTTAAGTCGGGTAAATGAGGAATTGTCAGTAAAAATACAAATTGTTGAGAAACAGTTGGAGGAGTGTAAACATGCTTCTAACATTTCTTTTGATAAATTGGCAGAAAAATCAAGTTACACACATCAAAATGATACCTCTAAAATAAAGCCCGATGCCAAAGATTATAAGCCAATATATCCCTGGGATAAGTTACATGCAGCCCCATGCATACCAGCAGCTTCTACCACTACAACAACTGTACTGAACACTGATGATTCAAGTGAAATTAAATTGATTACAAAACAACTAAAGCCACATGAGATGGAAGCTATTATAAGGGAGATAGGTCAGGTACCCCACTATGATGTAAACAGGTTCATGAAATGGTTCTGTGATTTGCAGAGAGTCAGAGATACATACAACTTGAATGTGGAGGACCTAACTAGAATTTTGCAGAAAAGTGTAGGTTACGGATTGTGGGCACGGATTTTGCAAAATTGTGTCTAGCGTCATAAAACTAAGGATGTTTTAAAGGAATTATTGAAAGCATTGTATGGTGTGATGACAAATGTGTCCTTGTCAGGAAAAATTAGGCAAATGAAGAATGAATGCCCATATGAACTTGCAGATAGAATTAGCAGTGTGATGGAATATGTGATGACTGGGAATCCCGGTTTTGAGCGTGGTGGTTTGGTTCATAGGGCAATGTTATTAGAAGAATTGGATGGTGATGTCAGGGAAGGCATTTTATCTGTTACACCTGATCCTAGTGATTATAGTGATATTTTGTTAAGAGCGGATAATGTATGGAGGAGAAAGTGCAAAGAGGACAGTCTTGCGTTTGATGCAGCTAGAATTTTTAGAGTCGAGGGTCAGCAAAATAGAGATGATTCAGGACCATGGAGAGGAAGATCTTATAACACTTCAGGTAGTTATAGGAGGCCAGAATCCAGAAGAAAGCCTAGTAAACAGCCTTGGGTGCCGTTTAGTGAAATAAGAAGTGAGAAAGATTGTTTGCAAGAGGAGCTATATAAGATACAGGAGGAATGAAGAAAATAAAAGCAGGAGGGGTCAAAGTAGCAACAGTAGGAAAGGAAAGTGCTGTGTCTCCCTCTACCAGTCATTGTTAGGGGTTCCAAGCCCCCCACGCCCCTTCCTGCCGATTCTTAACTGATTTAACATTAGACTCCTGGGGGCGGCCCACTGTTGATGTAACATTAGGGGGAACTCGTGTAAATGCGCTGTTAGATAGTGGGGCAGCTATTAGTTTTAGTAAATCAGTTGTCCCTGGAAATGAGAAAATTAAAATAACAGGTGTCACTGGACATTCCATTGAAGCTCCTTTTGTGCGTGGTGTTGAGATGCAAATAGGGGGAGAGAAGTGGAAGTGTGACGTTGTTTGTCAAAATCAGGACATAATTGGTGCTGATGTCTGTGTACAGCAGGGTCTGGTGGTTGATCTTGCAAACATGAAGTTGTGGATGATGCCTGAAAATGACAGATTGGGTCATGTGTGGCATCCTCCCATGGAATTGGTAACAGCAGCAGTAAAGCCCGTCGGTGTGTTACATGGAGATTGGGACCCCTGTTGGGATAGTCTAATGGGTGAATTTGAAGACATAATGGCTAAACATAAACAAGATTGTGGTAGGATGAATACAATGATTTTATTGGAAGGATTTGATCCGGCACCTCTCAAGCAATACCCAGTTCCAAAAGAGGCTATAAAAACAATTGGAGGCGCAAGGTACATTAAAAAGGGGTGCATCAATATGTAATTCGCCAGCCTGGCCAGTCATCAAATCCGATGGGTCGTTCAGGCTGACGATAGATTACCGTGCCTTAAACAAATATGCTAAAAGTATGGCACCTGTGGTAGCAGCTTACCCTGAAATGATTGCCAAGTTGACGCCAGAAATGAAATGGTTTACGGTCATTGATATCAGTAACAGTTATTGGAATTTACCCCTTGACCCAAGATGTCAATACAAAACAGCCTTCAGCTGGGCGGGCCTTCAATATTATTGGATAGTTCTTCCGCAATGCTACAAAGACAGTGCAGCAATATTTCACTCACATATGAAAGAAGTGATTGATAAATTTTCAAAACCTGAAAGAGTAATTTCATATGTTGATGACATTTTGATTGGGTCAGCCTCTATGGAGGAGCATGTGAATGATGTCAGTGAAATGTTATTGCTTTTGAGAGAAGCATGTCTGATCAACAAATTCAGGTACTTGACAGGTACACAAAGGGTCATCATTGCTGGTCATCACACTCCTATAGTCATGTTAGCAAATGGAAAATGGAAAGAAGCAGATGTGAATTGTAAAAGGCTGGCGAGATGGACTACAGCTTTATTGTCAGAGAATATTGAGGGTTTGATGTTAAAAGAACCTAGTGTCCTGATTGGTGGATTGATGATTGAAGGTGAAGCTCACGAATGTCAAGTGGACGGAAATAGTTTGCAGCACAGAGATTTTACTGCCGTATCCAAACCTTTTGACCTTGAAAGTGAATGTTGGTACATTGATGGTTCCTCTTACTATAAAGATGGAAGTAGAATCTCAGGATTTGCTGGAGTTTGTGTAAAAGATGGCGAGTTACAGAGACAATTTTCATATTCATGTAGAGCTCGTTCTGCACAGTATGTGGAGATAGCAGCACTTCTGCAAGTTCTCATTGAGTTAAGAGATGATGGTGGAATTGTTAACATTGCTTCTGACTCAGACCAGGTATGCAAGTGTGCAGTTGTCTATCTTTCATGGTGGAATGTGATGGGCCTTAAAAGGAACAGATGGCAGTGAGATAAGATATGCATCCCTATGGAAAATGATAGAGGAGGAAATGCAATTCTTTTCAAAATGAATATCCGAAAGGTACAGGCCCACAGAAAACAAACAACCGAGCACTACTGGAACAGTACTGTAGATAGATTAGCAAAGGAGGCTGCAGTAACATCCCCCAAATGGCCTCATATAGAGCATACTTTGTCATTTCCAGTGTCTGCCCTTACACGTGCTCAAACAAAAGGAATTGAAGAAAGGACATGTGAGTTGGGTAAAATACAAGATCAGGATGAGGAATTAGCTCAACTAAAAGAAATGTGTAGGACTGGGCCCATACAATTTGAGGGTCAAGAGATGCAGGTGAAGGATGGCCTTCTAATAACTTACAAAAACAATTTATCTTTATGGGTCGCCCCAAAAGGTGTGAGGAAAGACATTCTTACATGGATTCATGGGTCACCTGTTGGTGGACACCCCAAACTTCCTTTAGCTTTAGAGAGATTAGATCATGTAGCATGGTGGCCTCAAAATAAACAACACATGCAGGACCATATCTTATCATGTTTGATGTGTGCCAGGCATGATCCCGCAAATAGGAAGAGGAGAGGGGAACTGATGAGACAAGCTCCCATGGGACCATGGGAGCGAATACAAATTGATTACACAATGGGCCAGGATTTGTAGGTAATGTGATACAAGAGATATGTAAGCTCCTTTGGGTCATCCAAAAATTTCACATCTTCTATCACCCTGAGTCTGCGGGACAGGTTGAACGAATGAACAGGACAATTAAAAATGCTCTTAGAAAGGTTGTCAATGAGCAAGGTACCGATTGGGATTAAACATTACCCTTTGTTCTGGCAACTATTCGTTCCAGAGTTTTCAGGTCCATAGGCTTTGCCCATTATGAAGCTCTGCTCGGCAGAACAATGAGAACGTGGGAACATCTGATAAATCTGGTCCCAGCCGCATTAGAAACTGTCATTATCTGAATCATGGGTAAAGATCTTAAAGGATCATGTGATTACAGTACATACGGCTGTGTGTGCCACTGATGAATGTACCCATAAAAACTCACAACAGTGGTTTAATGCAATGGGTGACACTAGCGAATACCAAATTGGGGCTAGAGTAATGTTACAGGATTTTTCTGGGTTTCACACATTTCCTAGGGCAAAGTGGAAGGGCCCTTATGCAGTCATAGACAAAATTGGACCCTCTGTTTACTTATTAGACTTGGGAGAGGATAGGTCAAGATGGAATCATGCATGTCAGATCAAAGCATTTAAAGGAAAAATGGATTTGATGGATGAAAGCATTGACTAACTTTCTTCCTGAGATTGTCTTTCAGGTCCCAGGAGTAATGCAAATACCAGAGGACTACACCAACATGAAGACATCCCCCCTGGACAAATACAAGCCTTCCCTATTAGCATGTGTGTTGATAACAGCGTCAATCACTCTACTACTTTGCATCACAAACATCAAAGTGGAAACGTGTCAAGTTAAAGAATTGAAGTGCTTACCAGTGGGGAAATATGATCGAAGTAAAAGAAGTGTAGTGGATCATACTACAGAACTTACTGTTTTAGGGGAATCAGAAGACATCCAGATACATGGGGATACTGTAAAGGGCATAGTCAGGGGGTGGATAGTCGTTAGATGTGAGATCATGATGCCAAAATCTGATTACTTTGTGGAATCTGCTGTTTGGACTTACCCAGAAGGAAGCGATCGTCACAGGAGTACAGATATAATATTAGTAGAGACAAAGAATGGGCCACACATGCAAATGACTTTTGAAAGGAATTTTACAATATTTAAGGAGGGTATTATATCCTGTAGCCCTCATGATGTAGAGGATGGAGTCTATACAAAAATCCTACATATAATGGTCACAAATTCTAGAGACTGTCCTACAATTTTGCAGTGGCCAGAACATGGACTTTTCCTTGAGCGGACTCAAAATTTAGTGTATAGCGATGTTTCATATTTATCATTACCATTATTGTTGAATTTTACATCATTTAACATTCCAGAGAGTTGCCCCAAATCAATGGGATTATGGTTTAAAACAGTATTTCAGACACATGTAAACTTATTTTGGGATGCTACACAAGGGCTTAATTTTAAGAAAGTTTCAGAGAGGGATCTGGGTACTGATATCATATCAGGCCTCAGTTTGGGTAGTTCGATTTGGAATAGGGTTGATATAGAGAATCTAAATATAAGAGAACAGAATTTTGTGGGTGGATTACAGCAGATACTGCTTAAAGGGGGAAGAGTGGATTTAAACACTCTAGCTGAAATGAAAATAGATATTCAGAACATTTACACCATTGCTGCAGATTTGCAGAACATTCAAATGTCGGTGAGTGCACTGAATAAAACCCTTTAAACCAATAATATATCCAAGTCTATAGACTGTGGTATTATAGGAAACTTGCTGAGTGAACACCTGAGCCTAGGGCTTCAAGAAATCAAACAAGGAGAATGGCCAAGGATAATGAACTCAACTTTATTATTCAATCTTGTCAAAAACAGTGGTGTTACTTGTAGGAACTTTGCCCTTGCTAATGTAAGGAGTCTGGATACTCTTTGTAATAGAGATCGCATAGGAAAGCAGGAAATACCCCTGACTGTCGACATCCCTACATTGTCAACAACACCCTTACCCGTATACAAGATGATCGTTCTTGGTGAGGTGGAGGTGAGAAATGGCACTAATATACTGAAACAACTGCTACCAAAAACCAAACTTGTCGTCAAGGACAACCAAGTGTGGAAAACCATGGACCCCAACTGCTGTACCAGACGTGCCCAGGCTTGGCTTTGTTCCTGTTCTTTTGAGCATTTGGAGTACATAGAGGGCTGTGCTTCTGCACACTCTGGAAACTGCCTGGTTCGACTGCAAAAATTTGAACCGGCCTGGAAGAGAATAATTCATGGAGAAGGCTCAAGGGTCTGTGCATTGGGGGTTCCCTCATTCACTTGGCAGAAACGAGTTCAGTGCCGGGCCCCTATTACAGGATGGTGTGTGAACCTCACAGATGGACTGCTAACAATTGGAGAGGAAGACATTCGAGCCAATATCCAGATAAATCAAATATCTATGGACATTGAGCAAACTGATCTTGGCAATTGGGACTCTATGATTTCTCCTTTAAGAAAATACCACCACTTACGGTTGAATTGGATACATTATTTAAGAGGGATAGTGGTAAAATTATAGAATTACAAGAACTGGTAAAGGAAAACCTCATTAGTTCTAATAAAATTGCTAAAGAGTTTCAGGAGCCTTGGTGGATCATACCCAATAACACTTTTACTAACCTGCTATTGAGAACTCTGTCCATGATTTTTGTGTTTATTCAATTTATATTGATATCTTTTTTGTTTGGTTTATATTGTTGTGGTAGAAGACAACTAAGAACAATCCAGAGAAAGAAGGAAAGCATAGAGATGGCTTCAATCTTAAGAGCCAGGGATGTCTGAGCAGTTTGGTTGTGAATCGATTCTGATTCAAACCGATCCAAGAGGGAGTATATGTTGTAATATGTTCACCGATTTATGTGGGACATTATATTATTATATTTATGTACACATGCAGTCAATATTAACCAGGCCAGAATTCAGTTGACAATGGTCGATTTGTCCAAGCCAACTCAATTTTAATATAACAGCTGAAGACCCTTTGATGTGTTAATCTTATGCAAGTCTACCTAGGTGTGTGAGGTATGGGCTGTTAACCTAATTGAACATTTCAAAGGGTACATTGTTTAAAGGACCATAGAAGAAGTATTTATTGATGGGATTAACAATGGGATCAAGGAGTGTTTTGGGTAGGCCTAGCGGAGGCTCCCTCCTGGGGTGCTAATATATCAGGGGGGACTTGTTGATGTTAACATGCAAGAATACAGATTAGGAATGTAGGTATTCCAAGGGCTCAAAAGGGTGTTCAGGTGATATATGTTAATCTAATCTAATTACACATATCTAAGGGGACTTGTTGATGTTACATAGTTACATAGTTAGTCAGGTTGAAAAAAGACACAAGTCCATCCAGTCCAACCATAAAAAAATATTTGTTGTTGATATGCGGGAGTGAAAATTTGGGCGGTTTATGACTGCAGCTGTTCACGGCTGGGGGTTGTTGTCTGTCTGAAAGACTAAAGTATATTAAAGGCCTGAATGGAGATGGCCAATCAAATTGCTCAGCCATTCAATGTCTAGTGAATATAACATGGCGTTCAGTCTATAGTTTATATAGTCTTGTCTGTGTATGACTATGAAGGCGCAGACCTAGGAAAAATGGGACTCTAAATTATATTTCCTCTGTCTGATTTTTTTTGTCATCTGTGGACTTTGGACCTTGTTCTGTGTTGGAAGTCAATAAAGTGCATCTCTCTGGAAGAATTGGGTTGCTGCGGAAGAGTACTTACATCATCATTATAATAACCACTAATTATCTACCCACGATACCACTATACATATCATATCACTACACTCAGGTTCCTCAGTGGGACAGGTTAGCCCAAGAAAAACATGGAAGACAGTGGGAAGGGGGGATGTTCCCTCCCACTGCTTCTAAAAGCAGTCTAGCAGCTAATTAGCTGCTAGGATTGCTTTTACATGAAAGCTGACCGCTGGCTGAAAAGAACGATACCAAGATGATACCTAAACCTGCAGGCATCATTCTGGTGTAACCACTCAAAGTCCAGCAACATACCAGTACGTTGCTGGTCCTTGTTGAGCATATATTATAATGTTATTTTTCATGCAGCCTGTGAGCTGAATGAAAAAAAGAGATTGATCGGTGGGTATGCCCACAATTAGAATACCGCACTGCATCCACCCACTTCTAATGATGGGCATACATGCATCTTTTTTTTTAAATGTGGTGGTGAAATCAACTACTACAGCGCTGGAATCGCTGATTTACATATCGTGAGAGCGAACGTTGTTGCTGTCAAGATAAATAAATCAGTGCTGGAGCTGATTGGCGTACCTGAAAAGAAAACAATGGTAACAATAGAACATTAACTCAATAAAACAACAACAATCTGTGCCAAAAAAAGAGTAAAAATGATATGCAGAAGCATAAGGGCAATCCACTCCTAATGTTAGGGGCAAATCGCCCCTCCAACCGCGCCCCAATGCTTCGGCATATACAGTTGTGCTCATAAGTTTAAATACCCTGGCAGAATTTATGATTTGGCCATTTTTCAGAGAATATGAATGATAACACAAAAAAAATTCTTTCACTCATGGTTAGTGTTTTGCTGAAGCCATGTATTATCAATCAACAGTGTTTACTCTTTTTAAATCATAATTACAACAGAAACTACCAAAATGACCCTGATCAAAAGTTTACATACCCTGATGATTTTGGCCTGATATCATGCACATAAGTTGACACAAAAGGGGTTTGAACAGCTATTAAAGGTAGCCATCCTGACCTGTGATCTGTTTGCTTGTAATTAGTGTGTGTGCGTATAAAAGGTCCCTCTCAACTGTGAAGAATGGGGAATAGGCATCTTTCCCGAAAATTTCAGCCAACCCTGCACAAAGGAGGTGGCGTCTCTACCCTCTGTTTTCTCTGGTAGACCCACTATGTGGATATTGTTGTGACGCGGGTGATTTTCCATTTTGTCAGCTCTGTTATTAGTGTCTTTAGCCAGCTGGTGGGCAACATGGGCCTCTTGAGCAACTGGCAGGAGTTTGTCTTCAATATCACTCACCCTGCTTTCAACTGCGGTCGTTCGTTATCTAATCTTTTGAAGATCCTGCCTTAGCAAAGATACGTCCTATCTTAGGCCCCCAAATTGCTCCTTAAAGGTATTTACTGAGGTCGTGCAGACATGCACAGCCCTAAGTATTTCAGCCCGAATTGGTTGTTCAGAGTCCTCAGTGTCATTGTCTGTGTCCAAGGGGGGCTGCTCTGCTGGGTTTTCAGGCTCTCTCTGCCATCCTGTATTCACTGCAGGCTGTCCTGATGTGTCTTGTGCTGCCACGTGGGATGGCTCTGCAGTCCCCCCCGCACTCTGTCCCTGGTGTCCCCCCAGCTTTTGGGCATAAAAGAGCATGTCCCTCGGGTACTCCTTACCCTGACTTTTCTACGTCCTTTTGCCGGTCCCCTCTCTGTATTTCTTAGTTCCCCTTGGCATGCGCTGTGCCAGGGCTGCAGTGGCGCCATCTTGGATTTCGGGGGTTCATGAGTTCCTCCTTTTTCTTTGATTTTCCACGGGTGCAGAGGGCCGGTGGGTGGACCGGGAGGGTGAGTGGGTCAGTAGCCAGGTGGAAAGCCATAATTCCCAGTTGGATCACTGCTGGAAGAGGATTGTTTGACTGTGTTGAAGCAGAGCTGTGAGACACCCTTCCTCTCGCATGCCGGTCCTGGCCACGCCCCTGTGTGTGTAAAAGGTCAATGTTTCTGGACTCTTGAGAGACCCTTGCATCTTTCATCCAGTGCTGCTCTGACGTTTCTGGATTCTGAGTCATGGGGAAAGCAAAAGAATTGTCAAAGGATCTGCAGGAAAAGGTAGTTACCTGTACAAAACAGGTCGTGGATATAAAAAGATATCCAAGGAATTGAGAATGCCAATCAGTAGTGTTCAAACTATGAAACACGGAGGTGGATTGCTGATGATTTTCGGGATGTGTGAGCTACAAAGGCACAGGAAATTTGGTCAAAATTGATGGCAAGATGGGCAGAAGATTAAACAAGTAAAAAAGGCGCAATGCCGGTATACCTCAGATAACTGTTCCTAAATAGTCCAATGGCAAGATGGGTATATATATAAAAATATATATAAGGAGAAGTCAGTCAGGGCTGCCACCAAAAAAGACCAGAAGCAAGGTCCAATAAGCTAGGAGAGATAAAACAAGGAAAAGGGGCGCCTCTGAGTATATATCAACAATCATTTATTCAACAAACAATATCCACTCACATGGAAGACTGTAATGTTGCGTTCCAATACATCTCTGGGTAGGGGAGAAGATGGAGGACTACAAGTCACAGCAAGTCCATACAGTGCTGACCCCACATCGGATCCTGGCGAGGATGGGGTGGGATAACTGGGCACAGCAGGGTCTCCCTCAGATGTCCAGATGGCGCTTCAAGATTAGAATAAGTTCGGGATGACACAGTCCATCTGTCTGCGGGTTCCAGGGATAAGGCTGTAAGGACGCCACAGCCGGTCACCGGGCGTGCTGCGGTGTGTAGTAAGGCTCGTACGGCTCCGTGAGATGGGATAGCTACGGCCGTGCAGGGAGCCAAAACGAGGCCTGGAGGGCAAGCACAGCGCGGCGCTGGGCTGTGACGTCACAGCTGTGCGACGCGTTTCTGAGTTCGCTCGCTATTGGTGGTAAGAATAGCGGCACTCCTTTCTCAAGCATCTTGAGAAAGGAGTGCCGCTATTCTTACCACCAATAGAGAGCGAACTCAGAAACGCGTCGCACAGCTGTGACAGAACAGCCCAGCGCCGTGCTGTGCTTGCCCTCCAGGCCTCGTTTTGGCTCCCTGAACGGCCGTAGCTATCCCATCTCACGGAGCCGTACGAGCCTTACTACACACCGCAGCACGCCCGGTGACCTGCAGTGGCGTCCTTACAGCCTTATCCCTGGAACCCGCAGACAGATGGACTGTGTCATCCCGAACTTATTCTAATCTTGAAACGCCATCTGAACATCTGAGGGAGACCCTGCTGTGCCCAGTTATCCCACCCCATCCTCGCCAGGATCCGATGTGGGGTCAGCACTGTATGGACTTGCTGTGACTTGTAGTCCTCCATCTTCTCCCCTACCCAGAGATGTATTGGAACGCAACATTACAGTCTTCCATGTGAGTGGATATTGTTTGTTGAACAAATGATTGTTGATATATACTCAGAGGCGCCCCTTTTCCTTGTTTTAAGATGGGCAGAAGGGCTGTGATGATCTCTTCCTGCCTGGAATTTAAGGAAGCATCCACTTCATCCTGACGCTATGTATAGCACATAAGCGTTCAGCAGAGCCAATTGGAATGAGTATACAGACACTTATTTGTACCGGCTTTTGGCCTTTATGGGCAATTAAGTACGGCGCCATCAACTGGTCATTGAGGTCCACCCCTCCCATATTTCGGTTGTGGACACAGAGGGGTTTCTCCACAACACCAGTCGCTGTTGGATTTTGGTCGTATCTGCGTGAAGGGAGGACAGAACGAAAACATTCCGATTATCCCTCCACTTCACTGCGAGCAAATTATTACTTCTCAAGCAGGCTCTCTCCCCCAGTCGGGACTCTTCAAGCCACTGGGGTAAGCCCCAGCGATTAGATCGCACAGTGCCACATGCGCCAATTCCTCAATCAAAAAGGTGACTAAAAACTGGCACGCTCGTGTAATAATTGTCCATGTACAAGTGGTATCCCTTTCCGAAATAACGGTGCACCAAACAATCTTGCCAGCGCTCCCTATGTAGTCTGGGCAGTACTCGGGCTCCACGTGACTATCTTTTCCCTCATAAACCATAAAACAATGTATAGCCTGCTCCCCTGTCACAGAGCTTATACATCATGACCCCATATCTGGCACGCTTGCTGGGAAGATATTGTTTGAAAGACAAGTGGATAGAAAACTTAATCAGGGACTCATCAAGGCAGACAACTTGATCGGGAGTAAAAAAGGCTGCAAACTGTCGGATGAAGTGGTTTACGAGGGGCCAAATTTTGTAGAGCCGATCGTATCCAGGGTCACCCCAAGGACGACAGAGTTCATTGTCATTAAAATGCATGAACCGCAAGATCTGCTCGTATTGTGTTCTGGTCATGCAAGCAGAGAACATGGGCATATAGTGAATATCGGTCAGTGCACTAATATGACCGTAACTCACTTTTTTTAGTTATGCACATGAGGTGGGATGGACCCAGAAAGGTCTTAAAATCGGAAACCGTAATAGGTTTCCATTCTCTGGCAAGGGTCAAATGTGGATTAGCGGCGATGAATTGACCAGCATACAAATTGCTTTGGTCCACAATAGATCTATAAAGATCTACGGTGAAAAACAGCGAATAAAAATCAAGTGACAAAAAATCAACTGTTTCCCCCAGAATTTCGGGTTGGTAAGTGAATGGGGCAAGTACGGGTGCTGCAGAAATGGTTGGCTCCCAATTAGGATTGGCATATTCTGCAGGAATGGCACTATGGGCTCGATAGGCATGTGTTTGTCTTCTTGGTGGCTGCGGGGCACTACTTGTGCTAGCCACCGCACCAGCTTAAACTGCACTTATGGGACTCGCCACATCACCCCACGTAATACTGCAGTGCTGGATGTATGATCAGGATGTACTAGGCCTCTGGTGCTTACCAGTTCACCAGAAGGATGAGCAGCACTAGTACTGGCTCTCTGCTCCTTACGAGAGCCCTGCGGTTCTTGCACCTCAACAACAGACCTTAGCAGGAACCACTACTCCGTCGTCAGAGCCATCTGTCAGGGTGCTGCTGCTCTCTACGGTTTGTATTCTGAGCCTGAATCTGACAGATAGGTGACTTCCTCTTCACTCTCATCTGTCATGCTAAGAAACTTGTAGGCCTCTTCACCTCTGCTTGGACATTTTGGCCTCTAAATTTACTGGTACAACTAGTGCAACTCACAGGCAAAAAGAGCACCTGATTGTCAGAGCCTGCTTTAATTGCTACCAAAAAAAACTGTTAGCGTTCGCAGGGATCAGGCCTGACTCTGCGAATGCTGCAGTTATGTGTGTTGTGTTTTATAAGTGATAGTGATTGATACTGCACTTAGGTGGTCTGGGCGGAGGGGCTAAATGCAGCTGCTAGCAGGTATCTACGCTGTGTTTTTGGGAACCCTAAACTACTGGGGACACTAGTATAAATCTGATCAGATCAAAAATATTTATCCGTTCAGACACTAGGAAGGTGTATGGTGCGTGCGTGGCACTAATCTGACACTGTCTGGGATTGACGCTGACCCTAACTGATGCTAAAACTTAACTGATGTCACCCGCTGGGTAATCAGGTGGTTAAACCTTTATTGGGTAATATACAGCGGGTACCCTGATGCTATAAAAAACAACTAACTAACCAGCATCAGCCGTGACACTAATACGGTAATAACTGGTGACAGGGGGTGAAAGGGTTAACTAGGGGGCAATCAAGGGTTAAAACCTTTACTAGGTGATATATGGGGGTACCCTGACACTATAATAGACTGACGGTGACACTAACCAACTAACTGGCTAACCTGTGACACTAATACACTGGTGACAGGGGGTGAAAGAGTTAACTGGGGGGCAATCAAGGGTAGGGATGAGAGAACACACCCCCCGGTTCGGACCGCACTAGAACTTGCAAACAGGCACAAACACCATTAAAGTCTATAGGACATGAACATGAAAAATCAAAAGTCCTCATTTCAAAGGTTTTATTGCCATAAAAAGTGTTTGGGGACCCGGGTCCTGCCCCAGGGGATATGCATCAATGCAAAAAAAGTTTTAAAAACTGAAATTTTTTAAGAAGCAGTGATTTTAATAATGCCTAAAGTGAAACAATAAAAATAAAATATTCCTTTAAATATCATGCCGGTGGTATCCTTAGTATGCCTGTAAAGTAGCACATCTTTCCAGTGTTTATAACAGTACCACAGCAAAATGACATTTCTAAAGGAAAAAATGTAATTCAAAACTACTCGCGGCTGTAATATATTGTCGGGTCCCAGAAATATAGATAAAAATCATTGAAAAAAATGACATGGGTTCTCCCCCCAGTCCATTAGCAGGCCCCTCAGGCCTGGTATGGATATTAAGGGGAACCGTGAGCCAAAATTTAAAAAAAATGGCGTAGGGTCCCCCCAAAAATCCATACCAGACCCTTATCTGAGCATGCAACCTGGCAGGTCGCAGGAAAAGGGGGGATGAGAGAGCGCCCTTCTCCTGAACCGTACCTTTAACAAGGGGACCCCTAGATCCCGCCCCCCTATGTGAATGGGAATCAGGTACATTGTACCCCTACCCATTCACCAAACAGTGTCAAAATGTTAAAAATGACATGTCCCCTCCTATGTGAATGGGTACATTGTACCCCTACCCATTCACCAAAAAAATGTCAAAATATTAAAAATAATAGAAGACAATTTGGGACAAGTCCTTTATTTAAAAAAAAAACTGTCCCGCGATGTCTATTTATCTGAGATCACAGCGTCCGACAACCCGAAAAACAAAAAAAAAAAATGGAAAAAACTGCCTTCATGGGAGGCTCCCGCTGACTGAAGCATCTTCACGATGACAGCTGTTATATAGCTGAGGGCAGGGCCACCCAGTGACATAATCATCTACTGCCATTTTTAACATTTTGACACTTTTTTTGGTGAATGGGTAGGGGTAGAATGTACCCCTACCCATTCACATAGGGGGGGGCAGGATCTGGGGGTCCAGAGGGCTTCCAGATTCCGATAAGCCCCCCGCCCACAGATCCCCACAACCACACTGGGCAAGGGTTGTGGGGATGAGTCCCTTGTCCCCATCAACCTGGGGACAAGATGCTTTGGGGGAGACCCCAAAGCATCCTCCCCATGTTGAGAGCATGTGGCCTGGTACGGTTCAGGAGGGGGCGCTCTCTCGTCCCCCCTTTTCCTGTGGCTTGCCAGGTTGTGGGCTCAGATAAGAGTCTGGTATGGATTTTGGGGGGGACCCCTACACTATTTAAAAAAAAAATTGGCTAGGGGTACCCCTTAATATCCATACCAGACCTGAAGGGCCTGGAATGGATTTTGGGGGAACCCCCACACAATTTTTTTTTCATTTGGGTGCGGGGTTCCCCTTAATATCCATACCAGACCCAAAGGGCCTGGTAATGGACTGGGGGGGCCCATGCCATTTTTTTCAATGATATTTATCTATATTGCCGGGACCTAACAATACATTACAGCCACAAGTAGTTTTAAATGTAATTTTTTCCTTTAGAAATGTCATTTTGCTGTGGTACGGTTATACACACAGGAAAGATGTGCTATTTACAGGCATACCAAGGACACCCCCCAGGCACGATATTTAAAGGAATATTTCATTTTTATTGTTTCACTTTAAGCATTATTAAAGTCACTGCTCCTGAAAAAACAGAAATTTTTAAAACTTTTTTTTGCATTGATACATGTCCCCTGGGGTAGGATTTGGGTCCCCTTTTTATGGCAATAACTTGCATATAAGCCTTTACAATGAGCACTTTTGGTTTTTCATGGTAATGTCACATAGACTAACAGTGTGCCGCGGCTTTCGAATTTGCTGCGAACGCTTCATATTGTTCGCTTACGTTCGACTCGAACATCAGGCTCATTCCTAATCAAGGACTTAAACCTTTATTAGGGGAGTTTAGGGGGTACCCTAAAGCTACCTGGACCTACTACTAACTACCCAAATGCTGTTTAGAGTCACAAATGACACCAGTACAGTGATCAGTGAAAAATCTGAAAACTGCACTTGGTGACACGTGACAGGGAGTGAAGGGCTTAACTGGGAGGGCGATCGGGGGGTGATCTGGGAGTGAAAAGTGTGCCTACATGTACTGGTGTTAGTGTAGTGTTGGTGCAACTCACAGTTAGATGTCCTCTCTCCCCTCTCTCTGGAACTGAAAAAAATCCCACAAGGGGAGATGACATCACTTCATCTCCCCTTCATGAGGGGAGATGACATCACTTCATCTCCCAATGATTTAGAAATCATTGGCCTGGACCTGAAGACTGATCGGTTCTGTAATAAATCCGATTGTCCATGGAGGCCCTCTCTGCCTGCGTGCACGAGCGCCGTATGGGTACGGCGATTCACACAGTGGTGCCATCCTGCTGCCGTATATCGGCATGAGGCGGTCGGGAACCGATTAACTGTCCCAGCAGTGCCATTACTCTAGTCAATTTCTGGGTAGTTAAAATCCCCCATTATTATCACTGTCCCAACCCTTGCAGCCCTTTCCATCTGTGCAAGGAGCCGAGTCTCCACCTCCTCACTAACACTGGGAGGTCTATAACAATCTCCAATGACAACATCTGTAGTAGGCACACCCATGTACAATTCCACCCATAATGCTTAAGACTTATCACACACCCCATCAACTAGGTCCTCTTTCACACTCGCTTTGCGATCACTTTTCACATAGAGACAGACACCACCACCCCTTCATTTTACATCTTTTAGAAAGAGAGCATAGCCAGGAATATTAATAGCCCAGTCATTAGAAGAATGAAGCCATGATTCAGCAATACTAATTAGATCATAGTTCTCCTCATGCACCAGATCTTCCAACTCACCTATTTTGCTTGGCAGACTTCTGGCATTGGTGTAACTCATTGTCACATTATGCAAACGTATGCTGCATATTTTTTATTTTAGTACAAATAGTACCATTTCCAATGGTTGTTTGTAACATGAGAACCTTCATATCATCTGCCATAGCCCTCCCCCCATCTTTACACATTCCACCCACCAATAGGGGCTGATCCCTGTCTGACCTGTCTGCCCCATTATAATCAAATTCACCCTCCCCCCACAATCCTTCTTTAAATACTCCTACAGCCTTCCCAAAAACCTCTCACCTAGCACAGTAGACCCCTTTCATTTAGGTGCAAACCATCTTTAGCATATAGGTTGCACCCCAATGAAAAGTCAGCCCAGTGCTCTAAAAACCCAAATCTCTCCTCCTTACACCAGGTCTTTAGCCATGCATTCAGCTCTCTAATCACCCCCTGCCTTTCCTGTGTTGCACATGGCACAGGCAATATTTCAGAGACTATCACCTTGGAGGTCCTTCCCTTCAACTTGCAGCCTAGTTCTTTAAATTGGTTCTTAAGGGGGCTCCTTCCATATATTCTGTCATTGGTTCCAACGTGGACCAAGACAGCTGGGTTATGCCCAGCCCCTCCCAGTAATTTATCAACCCGGACCACTACATGCCAAACACTGGCACCGGGGAGACGGCAAACCATTCTTTTGAGGTGATCCCAACCACAAATTATTTTATCAGTCCTTCTGATTATAAAATCCCCTATTACCGTCAACTGTCTAGGCTTACGTGCACTCCCCTCACCACCTCTACTAGATGGGCTGCTCTCCCGGCTGTTAGAGGAAGCAGTGACATCTAGGGCTGCCACCTCTAAGCTTGATAACCCCACATCTTCACCCAATTTGGCAAATCTGTTAGAGTGCTCAAACCCAGGGCTGGCCTTCCTTTTCTGTGAGCCCCTACCAGTCCCTCTAACTGTATTAACCCATCTTCCTACCTGATAGTCCTAAATTACCCCTCCACCCTCCCCATTAACCCCACTAGCCCCCTATCAAGGTTGTCAGTTCTGCCCAGTGTTGCAATTTGCTACTTCAGATCTCTAATGGGAGCTTCCAGAAGGGCAACATGCTCACATCTGTAGCAGCGGTATCCATCCTGGAGCTGTTGCTCCATTGTCATATACAGTACATGTGGCACACTGTGCACTGCACAAAACTTTCAATCTTGCTAACCCCCATTTTCCCAGTTACAATTTTAATATTACTAACAGGAAATTTTAGATGTTACTTACAGATTTGATGACTCCTGTTATAATCTCCTGTTTTCAACTCTGGTTTTTAACTCACCACTTAGTCCAGTTCCAGTTGATCAGAGTTCCAGCAAGCAAAAAAGGTGGCACGCTCAAGAATAAGAAAGCTCAGAAATGAGTTCTACAGAAAGTTATATAGGACCCGAAGCACCTGTGACCAATTAACCACTCCCCATAATTAGTAGTCTGAAGGAAAGAAAGGAAAAAAAAGCAAAAAACAAAAGTGACAGAAAAGGTTTTAAAAAGCTGCAAGGAAAGACCCCAAAAAGAACCTAAAAATGCAATCACCAGCAGTCAAAAGCAAAACTGGTTTTCACGCTCCACTCAAAGTTCCCACTCTTCAGCTTCCAACCAGCAAATCTAGCCTCTTGGTTTCCTTTCCAAAATGAGGTAATTTTGTGGTTGTTTCCACTCTCCTGGGGCCTCTAAAAATGTGACACTGTGCTGCTTTAACTGGTAATTGCGCGGCCATGCAATGTTGTAACCAAATGAAATTTGCATCCTTTTTTTCCCCCACAAATGGAGCTTTCTTTTGATGGTATTTGATTGCCTCTGCCATTTGTATTTTTTGCGATATAAACGGAAAAAGCCAGAAAATTTTGAAAAAAAATTATATTTTCTACTTTTTGTTATAAAAAAAAAATAATAAACTCAATTTTAGTCATACATTTGTAAATGTATTCAAAATGTATTCAGCCACATGTCTTTGGTAAAAAAAAATGTCAATAAGCATATATTTATTGGTTTGCACAAAAGTTATAGCGTCTACAAACTAGGATACATTTTCTGTAATTTACGCAGCTTTTAGTTTATGACTACCTATCTCATTTCTTGAGGTGCTAAAATGGCAGGGCAGAGGTGCATGCACGGACCGCTCCAAGATGGCCGCTTAAGCCAGGAGCTCCATGCTGCTTCGTCCACCTGACGCATATAGCGGGGGAGCCGGAGCCCCAGGGACCATAACAGCTACCCCATCTGCCAGCGGAATGATCGGGCACACGCCCATGTCAACGGTCCCGACCAGGAGGGACCTGAAAGCCACAATTCAGGACAGTAAGTGAGCGGGCCGAATCCAAGATGGCGGGCGCCATGCAGGCACACACGCCGAGCGCTGAGGAGATCCCTGAAGCCAGGCAATCCTACACCTCAGTGACCCGCACCTACTCCCCTGGGACCCCCTTGAGTACTCTAATGAGCATGGCTCACTCCCCAGCCTCCACGGAATACCTAATTGAAAACTCCATGGAGGAACTCCTGAACTCTCCCCTTGGGTCTTCATCACTCCACACTGCAGACAGGCTTATCATGGCTGAAATCCCTCCCCACACAATGCTCTCAGCCCCTGACCTTTTCTCACAACTATCAGCACTACTAGAAAAAGGCTTAGCCCAGACTGCAGCCAAAATAACTGGAGATATCAGGGAGGACTTCCAGATCCTAGGCACAAGGATAGAAGCAATTCAAAATAGACTAGACCAAACAATCTAAAAAACTGGACAGAATTCTGATCACATCCAGGTCCTGCAGAACCAACTAGATACTGCTCTATCAAGCATCGATGATCTAGAGAACAGATCCAGAAGGGAAAAGTTTAGAATCAGGGGGCTCCCAGAATCGATCACTGATACCATGTCCGTGGTTCAAGACTTTCTCCGGCAGCTGATCCCTAACATCTCCCCACACAAAATGGAGATTGACCGAGCTCACAGAACTCTGGGGCCCCCTAGGAAAGATGGCACACCCAGGGACATAGTGGTTAAACCCCACTACTTCTTGGTGAAGGAAGATGTAATGAAGCAGTGCAGACATCAAAACTCCCTCACATGCCAAGGGCACGTCATCCAAGTGTTTTGCAGACATTTCACCAACCACGATACAAAAAAGGAGAGCCCTGAAACCCCTACTTACAATATTATCTCAATGTGATATTAAATATAGGTGGGCTTTCCCCTTTGCTCTGAAATTTGACTACAAAGGCAAGACGCACGCTTTCCACAGCTTCCAAGAAGGAGAACGACTCCTATTAGATCTTTGCAAGAAGCAGCAAAGGACCTCACCAAATCCCCTTCAGGATCAATCAAGCGCCCCTCTCCAGCGAGCCCTCTGACAAAAGTTTGGGACAAACCTAAATTCAAACGATACAAGGAAACCAAACCTCCATGACGCTCGGAGTCAAGCTTCTGGACAACAGTTTAAAAGGACTTCCTTTTTATTCTCCCTCCCGAGTTCTAGGAGACACTGGGGCAGGTAGCCCCCTACTCTTACCCAAGCAATTCATTCATATGTCATTTTTCTCCCTTCTTTCTTTCTTTCTTGTTTTTTCGGCCATATCTTCCTTTGCTCCTATATACACATCTTCTATTTACTCTGCTAAGGCAGTTCAGGAAGCAATCCGAAGCTCGCAAAGGACTTTTTGCTCCCCCCCTTTTTTTTTTTACCCCAGGTTCCAGTTTAACTACACATATGTTAATGCTAATATTCTGTAGTTTTCATATACCTATTGTTCACTTGCTCTACACACAGTAGCGGTCCTGCTCCCCTGGGGTGGAGTACTGGGGGGCCCAAACCCTCCTCCTGTTTATCTTTCAGGAGGAGGGGGCGGCCCATTCGGGGATGAGCCCCCTGGGGCCTGCTGACCCCCCAAAATATAAAGCAGTTTCTCTTTTTTGCAGTTAATTCTAAGGTGCGCTGAGGACGGGGCAGTGATGCCGCGCCTCCCCCTACCCCATGGATTTGGTGATACCTTCTCCCTGGGTTAGGTGTACGCCCTCTTTGAAGGGAACGGACACGTTTATCTTGTTGTTGAGCAGCAGGTCTCATTTCACTTGCTGCTCACTCAGGCCCCTAGCGGGCTTGGGTTCCCCTCCTTACCTCACCCTGCCTTCCCCCCTTCTCTACTCTATTCTAACAACTCTCTCTCTTGCAGTCAGATGTCAGACCTTTGGCAAACAACCTCTCCACAGAACACCAATGCTCTCCTATTTCGCAAGACCCCTAGACCATCGTCAATGCTTCCACCAGGTAAGTGACGATAGATTGGGATTGGCCCCGACCCTCCTGCTCCATGGCTAATACTGTCCCATCATCTACTCTGTTAAGAGTAGCAACCCACAACGCTCAAGGTTTAAACTCTCCCTCTATATGTAGGAAGGTTCTAGATTATATGAAATCACGCAAAATAGATGTTCTATTCCTGCAGGAAACCCACTTCCCGATCCGGTACAAGCCCACCTTCACCTTCATTCCAGTTCCCCCTGTTTTTCTTGGCTAACGCAGAAGATAAAACTAGAGGGGTAGCTGTCCTCATTTCAAAGAACTGCAGATTCTCTCTGCAATCGAAACAGAGGGACCCAGAGGGAAGATATATCCTACTCAAAGGCACAATTGATGGCCACCTTTACTCCTTGGTGTCCTATTACGCCCCCAACTCAGGCCAACTGAAATTTTTCAGTAACCTATTTAAAACATTGGGCCCCCAGTTAGAGGGCTCCATAATCCTATGCGGGGACTCGAACGTGGCCTTCGACCAGGGCCTAGATAAATCCAAACCCCCCCATGCACAAGCCATCCACCCAACCACTAGTAGTTAGAAGACCGCTAAAATGATATATCAACAGGGCCTCACAGACATCTGGATAGAACCGAACCCCACCAAAAAGGATTACATGCATTTCTCACATGCACATCAGTCTTATGCCAGAATTGACCACCTTCTGGTCTCGAATACCCAAATTCCCTCGGTCGGTAAAGCACAAATCATAGACACGGTCTGGTCAGATCACTCCATGATGAGCATTGTAATAAACAACCAAAACCCTCCTGCCAAATCTCCCTACTGGCAACTAAATGAAATGATCCTCTCAGACCCCATCAGAAAAATAGAAATTGAAAAGGCCATCTCTGAATATTTTTTACTGAATGATACAGCCGATATCTCGGCAGAGACCCTATGGGCGGCACATAAAGCCACCATTAGAGGCAAAATTATTCATATAGCATCCCAAATAAAAAAAAGCTAAAAAGATTGACATTGAAAACCTGAAAAAGAACTTCCAGTCACTTGGTCTGCAACACAAGAGAGATCCACGCGAGTTCCCCTGTCCTGCCTTGATTCAGCGCACCTTGAACTAAACCTGGCACTAACAGCGAATGCAGAAAAAAGTATAAGATGGCAAGGGGCAAAATACTATCATCAGAAGGACAAGCCTGGGTCTCTCTTAGCCTCCAAACCTACACCGCGTGCCCACACATATACCTTTCCCAAAATAAACATAGCCGGCCAACCACCCACAGCAAACCCCCTCAGCATCATGGAAGCCTTTCACAAATTCTACGCTGACCTATATAGCGAACAAAAGGCAAATAGGACCCCTGATTTACCTAAATTTCTAGAAAATCTACCTATACCCACCCTATTAGAGGAACATAGAGACCGACTTAAAGTCCCAGTCTCAACAGGGGAAGCATTAGAGGTGATTAAAAACCTAAAGAAAAACTCGGCCCCGGGTCCAGACGGGTTCTCTATTCCCTACTATAAAGCCTTCGCTCATACAATAGCACCATATTTGGCAAAATTTATCAACTCTAAATCCAAAGGAGAGCCCCTGGACACGCAGCTGAATGCCGCATTCGTAACCGCCATCCCAAAACCAGACAAGGACCCTGGTGAAGTAAACAACTATAGACCCATATCCTTGATCAATTATGATCTAAAAATAATGACTAAAGGGCGTGGCTGGGCTCGCAACGGAGATGGAAGCCTAACAGAGGAGCTCCGTCAGACCCGAGGCTAAACTTATCATCTCTGCCGAACTAATACCGATGATGAACAAACAAAACCGCTATTCACAACACCCCAGACCCCACCGTTCCACAGCCGCATCTGCAGGAAGAAATATCTTGGAGATATTTAAGAATCAAGCAGCGATCCGGAGAGTCACTGCAGGAGGGAAGATGGCGCCGGTACCTCACGAGGAAGACTTTAGCGAGGACTCCCAATCTGCTGCAGAGGATAACGTAGGAGAGATACAAGACCGGACCATCCCCTGACCTATGAGGACATGTCTGGCATTGCTGCAGACATCAAAGTCTCATTCTCTGCAGCCATTACCGATCTTAAGACTAATTTGCTTGTCCTGACTGAAAAGATGGCCACGGCTGAAACAGCAGGAAAGAGTAGAGACAGAGCATTACACAGGCTAGAAAGAGTTACCTCCTCCCATGCACTCCATTTTATCGAGATGAACAGACGCCTCGAAGACCTCGATAACAGGGGGAGGAGGAATAACATCAGAGTCCGCGGCATACCGGAATCAGTTAACGCTGAGCAAATTATTCCGGTCCTACAAAGGGTATTCAACAGCCTTCTGGAAAAACCTGAGGACTCCGACATTGAATTTGTCAGGGCTCATAGAGCCCTCAGAGCTAGAGGCCCAGACACTCTTCCTCCTCGTGACATCATCTGCTGCCTGCAAAATTTCTCTCTTAAAGAAGAAATCATGTATAAAGCGCGCAGAAACGAACAGATAGTGTTCAACGGCGAAAACATAAAGCTCTTTCAAGACCCCTCCCAAATCACACTAGGAACCGCAGGGCTCTGCGACCTTTACTGGAGGTGCTCAGGGAAAAGGACCTTCGCTACACATGGCTTCCCCGTGCTTTTAGTGTCACACAACGGCAAGCAGCATACCCTCCGTACGCCGAATGACCTCCCCGAATTCTGCAACGCTCTACAACTAGGCCAAGTGGATCTTCCTGAGTGGTATGAAGAGTTCTCCCTACCCCCCAAAGATAGGAGCCCACCACACTCACCACTTGCAACCCCGGAGAAGCACCACTCTAAGAAGCAAAGGCATAGCAGACAGGAGGATCAAGCAATGGGCACCCCACACGGCAATGCTCACTCTTCCAGAGGCCCTTTGGATGCCTAAACAATACTACAGTAACCTCTCTCAGTTCTTTGTTCAAATCTGATCAGAATGCCACCAAATGATCTATACCATTTGATTAGAGCTCTGAACATACGTTGAAGATGATCGTAAGCATTAACATATAGTCGAGTGTTATCAGGCTGTCACCGTCGCCTATCGTTATGCTCTTTAGCACGCTCGGGGCACCACACTGCAATTACCAAAACAAGATTTTTACCACACTATACATAGCCCACCTCAGATAACCTTGCAAGTGACTTCAACCGATTTTGAATACTCCCACACACGGAACATATCGCAGTATTTATGCAGCCTTCATGGTTTCATGACAGTCTCCCACAGGACGCGGAGTTTCACCTTTTATATTAAGGACAAAGACACCATGCCGGTAACACAAGCGGATTCCTATACCATCACTGGAAGATCCGGGATTAAGCTAGATCCAGCCTGGAAGATTTACTGGACTACGACATCTCTCTTGATCCCGGTGGCGTAGCTAACTTTTATTTTGAGATTGATTTATAGTTTAAAACAGAGGTCAAATTTATGAGTATCTTTCATAAAGTTATTCAATGTTTGTTGTTCTCTCAAAGTTAATACCTTCTAAGGATCGGTAAGAGGGAAAGGAGTGGTTATCACTCTTCCCATTTTGATGACTTAACTTGATAAGTTGCTTAGTTTTCAACCTCATTTTTGGTATAAATAAGTACATAACAATTTATTTAACAGCCATTAAATTTAAAGTCCATTAGGCACTGTTAATTAGCCTATTGAGGCCAGGGTCTGATACCCTCACATCCCCGGATTGTTTCTTATTACCGGCATCTAGATAGCGGTTGCTGATACTCTAGCCGTGAGACTCCCACATTTCCACAAAGTGACTGGAAGAGCAGCTTTAAGCTGTCCTTCATGCACTAAAACTTGACTCACCCGGACAGCATTACTGCCTGGGTGAGTTGTTTTTCACACATCCTCTCCCTTTCATCCCTCTACTTCCTATTTCTCTCACCTTTCTACTTTTTCTCTATTCGTCCTGGTTACTATTTGAAGTAATGTATCTACAAAAAGTTTATAACGCTAACTAGTTTTCATTTGTGTCTAGCTATGGTTGCTGATACGGTTCTCCATCTCTCTCTGCCCCTGCACAATGGCTTATTCGGCGCTTGGCCATACTCCCATGGTAATATCCCACAATGTCAAAGGCCTGAATATCCCTGAAAAAAGATCTACTCTCCTCAGAGAACTAAAAAAAGGTAAGCCTAAGATAGTATTTTTACAGGAGACTCATTTTAAGACAAACCAAGCTCCTAGGCTCACTGATTCGTATTTCACTGAGGCACATCACGCCACTAACGATGCCTCAAAATCAAAGGGGGTTTCCATTTTGATAAGTAGGGAGGCATCTTTTGAGATAACGGACAAACTGGTAGACCCGGAGGGAAGATACATTCTATTGAAAGAAACATGGTTTGGAGTACCTACCACTCTGGCAAACGTATACTTTCCCAATACATCTCACTTACCCTTTTGTAGAAAACTAGTGAAGGTGCTGGAAGGTTTCAGTTCGGGTCGCCTAATCCTAGGAGGGGACTTTAATATTCCCCTTAACCCATTAATGGATACATAATCAGGCAAATCTTTCATCACCTTTAAAATTCTAAAAGAAATCAAAACCCTCATCCACTCTCTCAATTTAGTAGACACTTGGCGTTTTTTACATCCAGAAGACAAAGACTTCTCCTTCTACTCGATCCCCCACAACCGTCACTCCAGGATTGACTACCTCTTTATCTCACAAAGAGACCTCCACACAGTCAATGAGGACAACATAGGGATCCAAACATTCTCAGATCACGCTCCTACTTCGTTATGCTTAAAACTAGAAATCACAAGTGCCACCTCCAATATGTGGAGATTAAACTCCTCCCTCATTACAGACCCGGTCCTACAACCAAAACTGAACACAGCCTTGAAAGAATTTTTTGAGCTCAATAAAACGCCTGGCATTGACCCATTAACACTGTGGGAGGCCCACAAATGCTCCATAAGGGGGGACTTGATCAAAATGGGATCTCAAAAAAAGAAGGAAAGAGACAAGGAAATAATGAGGCTCTCACAAAAAATATGGCAACTTGAAACTTTACACAAGCAGTCCCTCTCCGCACAATCCGCATCAACGCTCCTTGAAAGACACTTAAACAGCTTCTAGATTCTAAATCCAAAAGACTCCTTTTCCTTAAGAAAAAGATTTATTATGAACAAGGGGATAAGTCGGGACATCTACTTGTCAGGGCCCTGAAAAATATCACTACCAAAAACAATATCTCAGGCATTCTAGGTGCAGGAGGTAACATTGATAGGACCACTGACAAAATAGCGAAACACTTCCAAGAGTACTACACGAATCTTTATAATCTCCCGCCACAACACAGACCACACAATCTCCAAGGAGATAGGAATCAGGTGATACAAGAATTCTTGAAGGAATCTGGTCTCCCATCTTTGGGAACAGAAGAGGCCATAAACCTTGAGAGTCCCATAGACCCGTCAGAAATCAAACTAGCAATAAAGGAACTTAAAACAAGCAAAAGCCCTGGCCCGGACAGGTTTACGGCAATATATTACAAGACATTTATTGACATACTAGCTGCACACCTCCAAGACGCACTAAACTCAATGTCGACATCCAAAACTATCCCACCGGAATTCCTATCCGCGTATATCACAGTCATACCTAAACCAGACAAAGACCCATTACACTGTACCAGCTACAGACCTATTTCACTATTAAATTTAGATATTGATGAAAATCATATCTACAAGACTGAAACCTTTATTATGTAACCTGATAGGACCAGACCAAGAGGATTTGCCCTTAGGAAATAACCCACATTTTCTCAGAAAACAGCAATTACATCACCCCAAAAGTGTTGGAGCGTTGAGACAATAATCCACACATTCTTGATTAAAAATCTTTTTAATACCTGCACAATCACATGTGCATTTACCAAATATTTTTCAAACAAACCAACATGTTTGTTGTATAACAATTTTTGTGGTGGCATTATCCAAAATCAAAATGTCCATTTTATAGAAAACAGGCCTGTGTAAAACCAACAAGAAAAGACACAAATCTTGAACTTACAAATGTTACATTTGGTCGAACTTGAAGGCAATATCAGATATGAGTATTTAGGAACTGTGTTTGATATTGCGTTCAGATGGGGTGAAATCACCCCAGGAAAAGCCAAATTTGGAAGATGCACACAAATTTCACAATGTTAACATGTGCTAGCTGCCATCACGGGGGATCAAGGGATGTGTTTTGGGGGAGCAAGCCCTTCCTCACTGCTACTTTATTATTGAGGAAGGGGTTGCACCCCCAAAACGCGTCCATTGATCTCCCGTGATGGCAGATAGCACATGTTGGCACACTGTGTGCATCCTCCAAATTTGGCTTTGGGAAAAATCACAAAAACATTTAGCACATTGTAGCACACAAAAGAAGAAAGTGATTTGGAGGGGCTTTAAACTCGCCCCAAAACATCAATGATGTTTTAATATTTTGGAATAACATCATTGATGTTTTGCTTGATGATTTCCAATTGTAAATTACACCCCATGATCTCCCCGATCAGGATCTGGGCACTTTTGGATGTGAAAGGATCTGGATCCACAACCTCACGATCACCTAAAAAGAGAGGAACCCCAAAATAAATTAGGTCTAAAAAATATGCCGCCATCCATCTCTTATCTGAGCCTGTGGTCGCAGACACTCACCTGTTGTGGTGACTAGTTCCACCACGTCTTCTTCCTCCTGCTCAGCTTGTGTTGGGGGGATTTCACCTTCTTCCAGAGGGGGGGGGCTCTGGTCTCCTCGGATGAGGGGTGTCTTCCGAGTCTTTTCTCCCCTATGTAAAACAAAAATGGTATAATTAGCACACAGATATTTAATGTCAGAACTATAAATAGGAAACATTGTTTGGAAGTGAGGTACAATTGTCAATTTTAGCTGAGTTCCGAGATGTAGCTTTTTTAGTGTCCTTTGTCAAGCTGCAATACTTTACCTGTTTAGTACAAGCTTCACAGATGGAGACCCCCCTATAGTATACACTGGAGCACCTGTGTGGCCCCCTAATAAAAATGGTGTTCTTGTGTCCCACACTAGTGCTCCAGCGTCCAGATGTGAAAACAGCTACTCAGTGTCCTTTCCTTACACAGAATCTAGTTTGCATCTCATTCTAGTAACAAAGCCATCTACACAACCCAATTCTTTAAAGACAAGTATAGTGCGTCAAAATGGTGGCCAAATGCATATGGGCTAAACAATGGTATTTTATATTTGGAACGAAAAATGTTGGATCCGAACGAATAATGTGCCCATGAACATGAAAGTTGCCATTTTAAACTGTACAACAGTTCCTAAAAGCACATGGAGCAGCACGAACGTAATAAACACAAAAAGAATAGGAACACAGCACAACTACTTACTTTTTTGCAGCACTCTCCGGATATTTCTGTACTGCTCATGTTCTCGTAATTTCAGGTCCGACCACCGCTTCCTGAGCTGATCTTTCGATCGTCGTACCCCGAAATTCCGGTGCAGACTCCTAACCACTTTCGCCATGATCTTGGCCTTTCTGATATTGGGGTTGGGGTAAGGCCCATACTTTCCATCATAGTCGGCCTTCTTCAGGATGTCCACCATTTCCAACATCTCCCCAAAGGACATATTTGAGTCCTTAAATCTCCTTCTGGATCGGGACGTTTCAGGCTCTGGCCTTTCCTCCTCCTCCTCATTGCTACAATTAGCACGCACCTGCTGCCTATCCGCCATGTGCTCTTCCCCCACTGCGCCGAACGAAAAGGGGCGGGGAATAGACTAGAAAGAACGTCAGGGGCGGGCGGAGTTATACGCATGCGCAGTGTGTATAAAGCGTAACACACGTGCGTATTACGTACGATCTATGAGCGGAGGAAGGAGCATCGGAGACGCCGATCGTGATAACGAAGGTAAGATCTAAACTTGCGCCTATACTGCTTTCGAAATGGAAGCCTATATTGTAACAAGATTAGGGGAGTTTGGCCTGACATTAGGGTTTGTCTTGTGTTGTGTCTTGCAGAGAAAATGGATGGGTTCAACGACCACAATTTCCTGCCCCTGTTCATAGACAAATACAGGGAGCTGCCCTGTCTGTGGCAGGTGAGACAAACCCACTATAACCATAAACAGAAGAGGCAGGCAGCGCTGGAGAAACTGCTGGAGTTGGTGACGCCGGTGGTCCACACAGCAACCATCCCCTATTTAAAAGCTAAAATTGGTGGCCTGAGGAGCACATATCTGAGGGAGCGCAAGAAGGTCACAGATTCCCTGAGGTCCAGAGCTGCAGCAGATGACGTTTATGTCCCTAGGCTGTGGTACTACGAGAGACTGCGATTTCTGTCAGACCACACTGAAGTCAGGGAATCCCTCTCCACTCTTCCTTCCACGCTTCCTTCCATCCCAGCTGAGGCTTCCGACGTCCAACCTGGGCCTTCCAGCCAGGAAGAAGTGGAGGAGCCCAGCTGGAGTTAGGTATAGCATTGTTCTACTGATTTCTGGTCAATAAATAAATGATGTTTACTAGATGTTATTATTGATCACTAATTGCTGATAAAAAAAAGTGTTTTACATATCAATAGACAGTAGTGGGCATCCAAAATTGGGACAAGAATGAAAAATGCTGGGCTCAGAAGGATAGTCTGTTATATTTGTTAACATTCAATTTGCAACAGTCAGGAGGTGAAAATTGTGTGTGATTGATAGAAAAAATACTAAAACTATGTCCCTTTTTCATACACAGGAAGACCTCAGCCAGGAGGAGGTTGTGGAATGTGGCAGTCAGGAGGAGGCGGGGATTAGTGGCAGCCAGGAGGAGGCAGGGCTAAGTGTCAGCCAGGAGAAGCCAGGGACCAGTCGCAGCCTGACTGAGTCTCAGGTCCCTCCCCTCCGCCTGCCACATAAATGAGCCAGGAAGGCCACTCCAAGTCCCGTGCAGGATTCAGCGTTCAGGCTGATCCAGGAGGCTTCTGCGTCCCTACGAGCCTTACCAACTCCTGAAGAGGCCTTTGCCTGCATGGCTGCCATCAAACTGCAGGGCATGCAGGAGGGTCAACGCAGGCTCTGTGAGGACCTTCTGTACAAAGTCCTACGTAAGGGGGTGAGTGGGGAACTAACACCCAAGACGGATGTCATTGAGATGGACGATCCTCCTCCTCCTCCTCCTCCTGCTGCCACAACTCCACCACCAGAGCCACAGCGTGGAAGGAAGCGTGGAAGGAAGACCAAAGAGTGATGGCCCTGGGTTCAGTCTGGTCTGACAGAAGATGCAGTCTCTTGTATGACTACAGCCTGGGGACACAGATGTCATCTGCTGCTTTCCGGATCTCTGGGACTTCTGGACCAGACTGCACTCCCTTAGATATGGACTCCTCAGGCCACCAATTTTGCTTAAAAAAAGTTGATGTGTGCCCTGGGGGTCCAAGGCTTCACCCACTTCTGCAGTTTCTCCAGCGTTGCCTCCCTCTTTGTTTAGTTGTGAGCCCTTAATAAAATTTTTTAGATAAATTCTACTCTCCTGTGTGTGTTTTCATCCAAAAAGGACAGTTTGTTGGTGACGATTCAGGTACATTTCTAACATAAAATGTGAAATTAACAAGGGACAACAACACCAAACAATCTCCTACAGATTAAATAGAACAACATATCAATGGTGTTGTGGGAACTTGACACAAAAAACACACACAAAAATTTTCGGGAGTACAAATCAAAATCGCAAAAAAAATAAAAATAAAATACAAACATAAAAAAAGAATCTACATTAAAGCCAAAAAATATATAAAAAATATACAAAAATATGTTGTCAGATGTGAGAAATCAAAATATATTGAGGGAATCACGATAAATAGTAACGAAATAAGTTTGTGAGAAGTGTGTGTGAATATGAGCAGCAAAACTAATATATTCTTGTCACATTATAAAGAAGAAAAGAGTGCGCTGTATTAAACCATTTTGAACATTGCAGCGTGACGAAAGTGCTGTATCCATTGCGAACGCCAAGTTTACCAGAACGAGCTGTTCCATCTTGGAATTTCTTCTGAGCATACGTGGCACTTTGTGCGTCGGAACAGGCCACACACGGTCGGAATTGACGCGATTGGATTTTGTTGTCGGAAAATTTTATCTCCTGCTCTCCAACTTTGTGTGTCCGAAAATCCGATGGAAAATGTCCGATAGAGCCCACACACGGTCGGAACTTCCGACAACACGCTCCGATCGGACATTTTCCATCGGAAAATCCGACCGTGTGTACGGGGCATTAGTATACCATTTTGTGGTGGCATTATCCAAAATCAAAATGTCCATTTTATAGAAAACAGGCCTGTGTAAAACCAACAAGAAAAGACACAAATCTTGAACTTACAAATGTTACATTTGGTCGAACTTGAAGGCAATATCAGATATGAGTATTTAGGAACTGTGTTTGATATTGCGTTCAGATGGGGTGAAATCACCCCAGGAAAAGCCAAATTTGGAAGATGCACACAAATTTCACAATGTTAACATGTGCTAGCTGCCATCACGGGGGATCAAGGGATGTGTTTTGGGGGAGCAAGCCCTTCCTCACTGCTACTTTATTATTGAGGAAGGGGTTGCACCCCCAAAACGCGTCCATTGATCTCCCGTGATGGCAGATAGCACATGTTGGCACACTGTGTGCATCCTCCAAATTTGGCTTTGGGAAAAATCACAAAAACATTTAGCACATTGTAGCACACAAAAGAAGAAAGTGATTTGGAGGGGCTTTAAACTCGCCCCAAAACATCAATGATGTTTTAATATTTTGGAATAACATCATTGATGTTTTGCTTGATGATTTCCAATTGTAAATTACACCCCATGATCTCCCCGATCAGGATCTGGGCACTTTTGGATGTGAAAGGATCTGGATCCACAACCTCACGATCACCTAAAAAGAGAGGAACCCCAAAATAAATTAGGTCTAAAAAATATGCCGCCATCCATCTCTTATCTGAGCCTGTGGTCGCAGACACTCACCTGTTGTGGTGACTAGTTCCACCACGTCTTCTTCCTCCTGCTCAGCTTGTGTTGGGGGGATTTCACCTTCTTCCAGAGGGGGGGGGCTCTGGTCTCCTCGGATGAGGGGTGTCTTCCGAGTCTTTTCTCCCCTATGTAAAACAAAAATGGTATAATTAGCACACAGATATTTAATGTCAGAACTATAAATAGGAAACATTGTTTGGAAGTGAGGTACAATTGTCAATTTTAGCTGAGTTCCGAGATGTAGCTTTTTTAGTGTCCTTTGTCAAGCTGCAATACTTTACCTGTTTAGTACAAGCTTCACAGATGGAGACCCCCCTATAGTATACACTGGAGCACCTGTGTGGCCCCCTAATAAAAATGGTGTTCTTGTGTCCCACACTAGTGCTCCAGCGTCCAGATGTGAAAACAGCTACTCAGTGTCCTTTCCTTACACAGAATCTAGTTTGCATCTCATTCTAGTAACAAAGCCATCTACACAACCCAATTCTTTAAAGACAAGTATAGTGCGTCAAAATGGTGGCCAAATGCATATGGGCTAAACAATGGTATTTTATATTTGGAACGAAAAATGTTGGATCCGAACGAATAATGTGCCCATGAACATGAAAGTTGCCATTTTAAACTGTACAACAGTTCCTAAAAGCACATGGAGCAGCACGAACGTAATAAACACAAAAAGAATAGGAACACAGCACAACTACTTACTTTTTTGCAGCACTCTCCGGATATTTCTGTACTGCTCATGTTCTCGTAATTTCAGGTCCGACCACCGCTTCCTGAGCTGATCTTTCGATCGTCGTACCCCGAAATTCCGGTGCAGACTCCTAACCACTTTCGCCATGATCTTGGCCTTTCTGATATTGGGGTTGGGGTAAGGCCCATACTTTCCATCATAGTCGGCCTTCTTCAGGATGTCCACCATTTCCAACATCTCCCCAAAGGACATATTTGAGTCCTTAAATCTCCTTCTGGATCGGGACGTTTCAGGCTCTGGCCTTTCCTCCTCCTCCTCATTGCTACAATTAGCACGCACCTGCTGCCTATCCGCCATGTGCTCTTCCCCCACTGCGCCGAACGAAAAGGGGCGGGGAATAGACTAGAAAGAACGTCAGGGGCGGGCGGAGTTATACGCATGCGCAGTGTGTATAAAGCGTAACACACGTGCGTATTACGTACGATCTATGAGCGGAGGAAGGAGCATCGGAGACGCCGATCGTGATAACGAAGGTAAGATCTAAACTTGCGCCTATACTGCTTTCGAAATGGAAGCCTATATTGTAACAAGATTAGGGGAGTTTGGCCTGACATTAGGGTTTGTCTTGTGTTGTGTCTTGCAGAGAAAATGGATGGGTTCAACGACCACAATTTCCTGCCCCTGTTCATAGACAAATACAGGGAGCTGCCCTGTCTGTGGCAGGTGAGACAAACCCACTATAACCATAAACAGAAGAGGCAGGCAGCGCTGGAGAAACTGCTGGAGTTGGTGACGCCGGTGGTCCACACAGCAACCATCCCCTATTTAAAAGCTAAAATTGGTGGCCTGAGGAGCACATATCTGAGGGAGCGCAAGAAGGTCACAGATTCCCTGAGGTCCAGAGCTGCAGCAGATGACGTTTATGTCCCTAGGCTGTGGTACTACGAGAGACTGCGATTTCTGTCAGACCACACTGAAGTCAGGGAATCCCTCTCCACTCTTCCTTCCACGCTTCCTTCCATCCCAGCTGAGGCTTCCGACGTCCAACCTGGGCCTTCCAGCCAGGAAGAAGTGGAGGAGCCCAGCTGGAGTTAGGTATAGCATTGTTCTACTGATTTCTGGTCAATAAATAAATGATGTTTACTAGATGTTATTATTGATCACTAATTGCTGATAAAAAAAAGTGTTTTACATATCAATAGACAGTAGTGGGCATCCAAAATTGGGACAAGAATGAAAAATGCTGGGCTCAGAAGGATAGTCTGTTATATTTGTTAACATTCAATTTGCAACAGTCAGGAGGTGAAAATTGTGTGTGATTGATAGAAAAAATACTAAAACTATGTCCCTTTTTCATACACAGGAAGACCTCAGCCAGGAGGAGGTTGTGGAATGTGGCAGTCAGGAGGAGGCGGGGATTAGTGGCAGCCAGGAGGAGGCAGGGCTAAGTGTCAGCCAGGAGAAGCCAGGGACCAGTCGCAGCCTGACTGAGTCTCAGGTCCCTCCCCTCCGCCTGCCACATAAATGAGCCAGGAAGGCCACTCCAAGTCCCGTGCAGGATTCAGCGTTCAGGCTGATCCAGGAGGCTTCTGCGTCCCTACGAGCCTTACCAACTCCTGAAGAGGCCTTTGCCTGCATGGCTGCCATCAAACTGCAGGGCATGCAGGAGGGTCAACGCAGGCTCTGTGAGGACCTTCTGTACAAAGTCCTACGTAAGGGGGTGAGTGGGGAACTAACACCCAAGACGGATGTCATTGAGATGGACGATCCTCCTCCTCCTCCTCCTCCTGCTGCCACAACTCCACCACCAGAGCCACAGCGTGGAAGGAAGCGTGGAAGGAAGACCAAAGAGTGATGGCCCTGGGTTCAGTCTGGTCTGACAGAAGATGCAGTCTCTTGTATGACTACAGCCTGGGGACACAGATGTCATCTGCTGCTTTCCGGATCTCTGGGACTTCTGGACCAGACTGCACTCCCTTAGATATGGACTCCTCAGGCCACCAATTTTGCTTAAAAAAAGTTGATGTGTGCCCTGGGGGTCCAAGGCTTCACCCACTTCTGCAGTTTCTCCAGCGTTGCCTCCCTCTTTGTTTAGTTGTGAGCCCTTAATAAAATTTTTTAGATAAATTCTACTCTCCTGTGTGTGTTTTCATCCAAAAAGGACAGTTTGTTGGTGACGATTCAGGTACATTTCTAACATAAAATGTGAAATTAACAAGGGACAACAACACCAAACAATCTCCTACAGATTAAATAGAACAACATATCAATGGTGTTGTGGGAACTTGACACAAAAAACACACACAAAAATTTTCGGGAGTACAAATCAAAATCGCAAAAAAAATAAAAATAAAATACAAACATAAAAAAAGAATCTACATTAAAGCCAAAAAATATATAAAAAATATACAAAAATATGTTGTCAGATGTGAGAAATCAAAATATATTGAGGGAATCACGATAAATAGTAACGAAATAAGTTTGTGAGAAGTGTGTGTGAATATGAGCAGCAAAACTAATATATTCTTGTCACATTATAAAGAAGAAAAGAGTGCGCTGTATTAAACCATTTTGAACATTGCAGCGTGACGAAAGTGCTGTATCCATTGCGAACGCCAAGTTTACCAGAACGAGCTGTTCCATCTTGGAATTTCTTCTGAGCATACGTGGCACTTTGTGCGTCGGAACAGGCCACACACGGTCGGAATTGACGCGATTGGATTTTGTTGTCGGAAAATTTTATCTCCTGCTCTCCAACTTTGTGTGTCCGAAAATCCGATGGAAAATGTCCGATAGAGCCCACACACGGTCGGAACTTCCGACAACACGCTCCGATCGGACATTTTCCATCGGAAAATCCGACCGTGTGTACGGGGCATTAGTATACCATTGTGTCACCAACAAAAAAGTAAAAGACCTGACCAAAATTAGGATCGAAAATAACATACCTTCTCTTCCTATGTGGACATATTTTCAAATACGTAATTACATAATTAAATAATTAACACCACTCACAAAAAACACTTCACTAGGGATCTCACAGAGGTGGAATCAGTGTGCCTTAGTGGAGAACAAGTGCTAAAAACCACCTCAATGTGTGACTGCAGACCTCTAGGGAGCCGGCGGATGACAGGTGCAGAGAGAGATGGTCGAAAAGCCTAAAGATAACAATCACAGACTCACAATGGAAAAAAGCATGTATCTTGGCTCACAAATGTTCGCTCAACACAAAGATGCAAGAAACAGCGTACAAAATTCTTACTCATTGGTACACCACTCCAGAAAAGATCCACAAATGGTTCCCCCAGTCACCTGATAGGTGCTGGAGATGTAACAAGCAGAAAGGTACACTAGTGCATATTTGGTAACAGTATGAACAAATAGTACCATTCTGGAATAAGGTAGTGGAGTTGATATATAGAATGACGGAGACCAAACTCACTCTTGACGCAGCCTGCTGTTTGCTTCATGTCTCAAACTTCACCCTCAAGAAATATAAAAAATCCCTCTCCAGACACTTGCTAAACACTGCCAAACCCCTAATCCCACTGTACTGGAAATCGACAACCATTCCTACAATAAAAGAATGGCTACACAAAATTTCTTTTGTTTGCGACATGGAAGACACAAAAGCACAAGCTGAAGAAAAAGTGGCCCAGTACCACGATACCTGGTCTCCCTGGTTCTCATATAGATACTCCGTGGACTTTGAAAATATGAATAAGTGATATGCATAGATAAAGGCCTCATCTAAAGGCCGTTTATGACAGTAGTGGTATTGAGATACAGATTACACAGGAGGCGCAAATATATTTTATATTAAAACGGAGATAACACCTTACTGTTTTTCGTCAACCTCACCTTACTAGTGACTCTCAGGACTTCCAACTCCCCTTCCCCACTTGATTTTCTTACCTTGACTCTTCTATCTGAATTTTTCTCTCATCTGTTTCTCTCACAAGTATAGTTCTCAGACTGAATTTAAGGTAAACTTAGTCACCAAATTTTAAGATTATTCTAAAGTTATTATTTTTGTAACACGCTAGATTAACTGGCTATGATTCATCAAAACTTTGAAAATCAACCCATATCTGTTACCTATTCTTGTATGATTTAATTGTGAATTTAATTGTAACTTCATCATAATTCAGTTTGTAAATTTTTATTTTAATTAATAAATACCTCTTATATGAAAAATAAAAATAATGACTAAAGTCATGGCCGATCGCCTAGCATCCTTTATAGGAACATACATACACAAAGATCAAGTAGGGTTCATCCCTGGAAGACAAGGCCCTGACCAAACCATAAGAGCAGTGGATGTGGTCTCTATCTTACAATCCGGGTGGGATGGCGGTCATGCTCAAGCCAGAATGCTGCTGTCGTTGGACCTACAAAAGGCTTTCGATTCTGTCTCCTGGTCATACCTGTTTACCACTCAGATGTGGACCCAAAGTCCACAAATGTGGCCTATTCATGGATGATCTCATCCTCTTTGTCACCTCCCCATCCACATCCCTTCCGGTTATATGTAAACTGCTGGAAGATTTTGCTGGGATCTCGGGTCTACAAGTTAACTATACCAAGTCACCAAGTCACAAGCACTTAATGTCTCTCTCCGGCCGTCTCTGGTGGCCCAGTTGAAGGATTCGTTTCGCTTTTCGTGGAATGAATCCTCCATACGTTGCCTCGGAATTAATCTTACCCCCAAATTTGAGCAACTATACCAAGCTAATTATCCCCCTATCTATAAAAAACTAGTATCAGACCTCAAACAGTGGTCTCCATACCAACTTTCCTGGTTGGGCAGGATCAATTCTATTAAAATGACCCTACTCCCTAGACTTTTCGCTCACTCCCAATATGCATTAGAAAGGACCACCTTGCATCGTTCCAAAGCACAGTGATTAAATTCATCTGGGGTAAATCTGGTCATCGCCTAGCACGGCAAACCCTATATAGACTGAGAAATAAGGGGGAATTGGGCCTCCCTAATCTGTTCTGGTATTTCCAAGCAGCTAGACTAGCTCAGCTCGGTTTATTCTAGATTGACTAGACCAGACTGGGTAGACATGGAGAGGCAGGCCGTCACATCCTTTACTCTGGACTTTCTCCTGTGGTGTTCTCGCAAAGCCAGGCCGCCTATCTTATCACCTTCCTTGTCACATAATTTAGCGATATGGGATAAACTCAGGAACTCCCCATCTTTAATTTCACCATATAAACCCTTAGCGCACATTTTCCATAACCCGGAATTTCACCCAGGCATGGACATCAGAGCATTTCGGTCGTGGCTGGATAAGGGGATGTACCGGATCGGGCACTATTTCACTCCTGCAGGACCCATCTCTCTCCCCCATTGTATTAAGACCCTGGACCTTCCCGTATCAGAGAGGTTCAGGTTTCAGCAACTGTCACATTATCTACACTCAATCTGGTTTGCAAAACCTGAGCCCCCCCAATTTACCCCATACGAACAATGGTGCGGACAACTTATGGAGCAGAGGGGAGGGATTTCCATAATCTATTCGTCACTCTCTCTAAATTGCCAGAAATTCCCACATATGCTGGAGTGGGAGGCAGACACGCAGGAATCCTGGGATCTGGACTCCTGGCACAAAGCTTTTTTCAGATCATTCAAGGGTATCCTCAATATATCACTAGCAGAAGCCAGTCTGAAGGTCATTACCAGATGGTATATGACCCCCCTTAAGCTCTCCACCATGTTTCCTTCAGTTTCCCCCTTATGTTTTCGAGGGTGCCAAATGAGGGGAATCATGATGCACATATGATGGGAATGCCCCAAAATCAGAAACTTCTGGAACAAGATTTTCCAAATAATATCCAAAGTCACAGGATTGGCGATTCCCAAGTCCCCCTTAACAGCTCTTCTCAACCGGCTAATTCCCAAGATTTCGAAATTCTCCCAAAAACTAATGTTCTTTATATTTCTAGGCGCCAAACTCACCATAGCTAAAGCCTGGAAGCAACCTAAGATCTCAATCATAGTGGCTAAATGAAAAATATCCTGGATTATGGCCCAAGAGAAGATGGTGAGCTCCATATTTGACACCTCAACCCAAATCAGGGAGACTTGGAACCTTGGGCCAACTATATGGGAGTGGGCAACTCCACAAGCACTTTTCAATTGTAATGATTACATATAAGGTCTGATTGACAGATAGTGTACCCCCTTTCTCTTCTTCTCTAACTGTCCCTTTTTTTTCCACCCTACCCTCCTTCCCTTCCCCACACCCACTTTTCAGGTTTGGGCTATGCCCCTATGTAACATTCCCCCGCAAGTGGACACTCTTCTTGTTTTAGTCAATCGAGGGGCATAACCCATACAATGACATTGGTGGTACGACACGAGTAGGCCAGATATAGATGTATATAGATTTTGCAGATTGCACCAAAGTCTGGGGAACTTTTGCCGGTAACCAGGCCAGTGGGTGGGAACCTGCTCTTTCTTACCCTGCACAGTTAGATCCCTTTTGGGGTGCAGGGGGAGGAGGAAGCAAACATATATCCCTTGCACCACTTGGCCCCAGGCTCACGAGTTGTTATTTTACATTAACCCCAGGACATAGCAAAACTAACATCAGTTAACTTGTCTAATGTAAAGATCTTCTTCGTACATCAATGTACTGCTGTATACCTCATCTCATGCATTGGTGTGTATTGTTTATGCATTTAAAAACAATAAAAACATTTGAAATAAAATGGCAGGACAGTACAACCCCCCCCCCCCCCCCCCATGACCCCGTTTTGGAAAGTAGACACTCCAAGGAAATTGCTGAGAGGCATGTTGAGCCCACTGAATACTTTATTTTTTTGTCACTGAAGTGATTGAAAAATGACAAAAAAAAAAATGACACAAAGTTGTCACTAAATGATATATTGCTCACACATAGTTACATAGTTAGTAAGGTTGAATAAAGACACCAGTCCATCCAGTTCTGAGTGAGTGAGTGTGTGTCTACAACCCTGACCCTTGTCCCTAACCCTGTACATCGCACACTCACATCAGTCCCTACCCTCAATCCAAAGTCCCCATTCATATACTAGGGCCAATTTTGGACAGAAGCCAATTAACCTACCAGCATGTCTTTGGAGTGTGGGAGGAAACCGGAGTACCCGGAGGAAACCCACGCAGGCACAGGGAGAACATGCAAACTCCAGGCAGGTAGTGTCGTGGTTGAGATTCGAACCAGCGACCCTTTTTACTGCTAGGCGAGAGTGCTAACCACTGCACCACTGTGCCACCCCACCACATGCCATAGGTTATGTGGAATGACACCCCAAAATACATTATTCTGCTTCTCCTGAGTACGGGGATACCACATGTGTGAGACTTTTTGGGAGCCTAGCCGTGCACAGGACCCCGAAAACCAATCACCACCTTTAAGCTTTCTAAGGGCATAAAATGGTGATTTCACTTCCTCAATACCTATCACAGTTTCGGAGGCCATGAAATGACAAGATAGCACAAAACCCCCCAAAATTACCCCATTTTAAGAAAGTAGACACCCCAAGCTATTTGCTGAGAGGCATGTTGAGTCCATGGAATATTTTATATTTTGCCACAAGTTTCAGGAAATTACAATTTATTTATTTTTTACAAAACATTGTCACTAAGTGATATATTGTTCAAACATGGCATGGTTATATGTGGAATTACACCCCAAAATACATTCTGCTGCTTCTCCTGAGTACGGTGATACCACATGTGTGGAACTTTTTGTCAGTCTAACCGCGTACAGGACCCCGAAAACCAATGACCGCCTTCAGGTTTTCTAAGGGCGTAAATTTTTGATTTCATTCCTCATTGCCTATCACAGTTTTGGAGGCCATGAAATGCCCAGATAGCACAAAACCCCCACAAATGACCCCATTTTGGAAGGTATACACCTCAAGCTATCTGCTGAGAGGCATGTTGAGTATTTTGCAGATCTCACTTTTTGTCACAAAGTTTTGAAAATTGAAAAAAAAAAATATTTTTTTCTTTACTTGACTTTAGTATAACAGATGTTAAATGCCGAGGCTATCCCAGCCAACCCACTCCAACTTTATATTACTCTCCTTTTACCCATTAAAGGAGACCACACCATTTCTGGAGTATTTATTGGCCATAGCAGCCCCTTTATTAAATTTCTATAAAATAACATATTTGAAACAACAACATCTGTTAAACCTCAACTGGTAATGTTGGTCTATGCAGGACATCCTTCCCCCCCTAGCATCACATCAAGATCATCCACCATGCACTGCGGTACCTTCAACTGAAAATAGGCCTCCAGCTGACAAGCTAGCTCAGAGACAACCCGAACACAGCCCACAGTGCACCCATTTATCAAACTTTCAGCTAAATAACATCAGCTGGAATACACCAACGGGCCCATAGTAACGATGAGTCCCGCATTCACCTTATCTGGGGGGGGTTCTTCCTTTACCTGCAACGACCAACACCCGCCACAGCAAGCAAGGGTACAACCTACCTACCTACATCCTGAATGCCTAGGGCCCACATGTCTATCCCCACGTCATTAAGGTGTACCCCATCATCACGAAGATAACGTCAGGTATCCACCTCTAACTACAGATGCCTGATGGCCAGAACCCCATTCCTCATCACAAACTTGCTGACCTCCCTATTAACTTTTTTTCCTGGCCTTGTTGACCCTCTCCACCAATCTCGCCCATCTCCATGTGGTCCTGGCAATAACATCCGACCACACAATCAGCATGTTAGGAAATGCAGCACGGAGGCGCAGAAAATCAAATTTGATATCCCGCGTGATATCTAACTTTGACCTAAGTCCTAAATCATTCCCCCCTACATGTAGAACTAAAATGTCCGGTGGCCTGTCCAACCGAGCAAAGTGGTGTACTTCTGGCACAATTCAGCTCCAAAGCATGCTAGGGACTCCCAACCATTTAATGCAAGCCTCCCTTCTGTAAATGCCCAGCTGTCTACCCGCAGGTCTAACATCCGCCCTCCGTGCTCCCCAACAGACATATGAATGTCCCATAATCCAGACCAACCCCTGTGGATAACCTGCAAAAGAGGAAAACAAAAACACCAACCACCATGACACATGATTCATTTACACACATCACACAAACCCAGGCCGACAACTCCTTATCCCTGCTCCACTACACCTCTAACAACTCTGGCCTGACATATGATTTAAACCTTCTTGACTCCCACCGCCCAATTCTTTTAATGGATTCCTCATGCAGTCCCCATCTCACCGCTTCTGTAGCAGCCCCTATCCTAAATGAATGTGACGAAAACTTCAGATCCCCCAAACCCAATGCACTCAAGCACTTCCTAAACACTGAAATAAACTGGAACCTCGACAATGATTTCCCATTCTCATGCACTAAAAAGAAGCCCGTCCCACCTGGACGGATCTCCATAAACTTTTTAACAGTTGAAACTGGGCACAGTGGGGACCCGGGTATCGCAAAAACCATTATCCGCTTGCCCTTTCCTTCCTGATCCATTTTAGACTTTTTTACCCACAAGGACAACCTATCCGCTCCGCAAATGACATCCTCCGCCCCAATTCCCCCATTTTCATTCTTGGATGGACTAACGAGCTCCCCAATCCTGAATGCCCCAAAAAACGCCAGGGCAAACGCAGTTCTGAACAGCAACGTTTCATAACTTGATGAACATGTTACTAGTAATTGCCCAAAAAGCCTACCCAGTAAATCAAAAGACGCCGGGCGCCTGCTATCCTTGCACATTATCGCTCTCCTATAACTGTTCATGGCCTGCCTGACCCAAAATTCTTTTGTAAAATTGTAATTCTTGTTCTCCCTGCAACTTGAACCAAAAGGCAAGGCCGGCCTATTTTTTCCCCAATGCTGACACTGACACCCCATCCTCCAAGTTCCTATATACAAAATACATCACCAGCAGCCTCCGATCTGGTGTTCCATCTGGCCCCCCAACTTGTGTCAACAGTGACTCCCATTCTGACCACACCTTGTTATACGCTGCCCATGTCGCTTCACTTACTGACTGTCTGATCCAGCCGAAGACGACTCCAATGCAACCTTCCACAGTCCCGGGCGACAAGGGACGCCCTTGCGTATCTTCCGCAGGTGCCAATTCCCCGAACCTGTCCCACTGAAAGCGAGACAGCGCGTCAGCAATGACGTTTTCTACTCCTGGCAAGGGCACTGCATAAATAAACACATTCAATTGCATGCACCGAAGAACTAAGTGCCTCAACAATCGTACCACCGGCGGAGACGGCGCTGACACCTTGTTGATAACCTGAACCACCCCCAGATTATCACCATGGAAGCGCAGCTTCAGATCCCTGAAAGATGCTCCCCAAAGCTCCACCGCCAATACCACTGTAAACAACTCCAGCAGCACCATGTTCTTTAACAACCCCACTTCTTTCCAAGAGTCTGGCCATGGCCTCGCGCTCCACCTCCCTTGGAAAAAAGCCCCGCAACCTGTGGATCCTGCCGCATCCGTGTAAAACTCTAGATCAAAGTTACTCACCGGCCCTGACATCCACAAAGCCCTTCCGTTGAATTGCTCCAGAAACAAGTGCCATATCCGCAGGTCATCCCTATGTTCCTTCGTCAATCTTACAAAGTGCCTCAGAGACTCCACTCCCCCTGTGCTAGACGACAGCCGCCTGCTGAAAACCCTGCCCATGGGGATTATGCGACACGCAAAATTCAACTTACCCAAGACAGATTGTAATGTCCTAAGTTGTACCTTGAGTAGTCCTATGATTGCCCTGACTTCCGCCTGCAATGCCCTCAACTTGTCCTCGGGCAGTCGACACTACATCGCCTCCGAATCTTACACTATGCCCAGGAAGCTAATCACCATAGTTGGTCCTTCTGTCTTCTCCGGCGCCAGTGGAATCCCAAAGTGTTCCGCTATGTGTTCCAGCGTTGTCAATAGCATCGTACACACTTCGGATGACGGCAGGCCTATACACAAAAAATCATCCAGATAATGGATGATGGAATTTACCCCCGCGACGTCCCGGACCACCCATTCCACAAATGAACTGAAACGTTCAAACAGTGCACATGAAATAGAGCAGCCCATTGGCAAGCATCGATCCACATAATACTCCCCTTGCCAGTGACAACCCAGGAGGTGAAAACTGTCTGGGTGGATGGGAAGTAATCTGAAAGCAGCCTCAATGTCTGTTTTCGCCATCTTAGCCCCTCGCCCATAACGTCTTACCCAAAAAACTGCCGCATCAAAAGATGTGTACGAAACTGCGCACATCTTTGGATCAATAGCGTCGTTAACCGAGCCTCCCTTGGGGAAAGAGAGGTGGTGAATCAGCCGGTATTTCAGCAGCTCTTTTTTGGGGACCACTCCCAAAGGCGAGACCACCAAGTCGGGCATCAGCAACTTGAGAAAGGCCCTGCCATCCGCCCTAAAGCAACTTCCTTCCGTAGTTTCTCCAAAACCACCTCAGGATGTTGCAGCACTGAACGTAAGTTCCTGGCCATAGGGGGAGATACCCCCAAACTCGGTATCCTAAAACCCTCCAAAAAACCCTGGCCCAAAACCTGCGCTGCCTCCCTATCGGGGTATCTATCTAGAAACGGACGCATCTCTTCCACCCTCACCGGCGTCCTCCCTTTTGTTCGCAGACTCTCCAGTCCTTCCTTTGCCTTGTTTAAAGCACCGGGACACCGGGTGGGCTCCCCCGCAGCCCGAGCATTCATGCTTGAACTTGCACTTCCCCCCGAATTTGCATGTGCCCTCGTTATATTGCCAAGAGACTCCCTTTTTCCTTGCGGCCGATTGTCCGGGAGTAGCTGACCCACCGGCCCCACCTGGAAAAAACTGATTAGGTGCCCTCGCCGATGTCATCAGACGCATCCATAGACTGATGTCCTTGTGATCCCACCGCAGGGCCGGGCGTATCGCCCTCCGCTGACGAAACTGCTCGTCATACCTCAACCATGCCACTCCCCCGTAGACTCTGTGAGCTTCTCCTATTGCATCCAAATAACAGAAAAGCGCTGAGCAGTGCTCTGGGTTTTTCTCCCCTGCTACGCTGGCCAAAATAGCGAACGCCTGCAGCCAGTTCTGAAACGTCCTAGATATGAGCCTGTACCTCCTCTTCTCCTCATCTTCTTTCTTATTGTCCTCCAGTTTTACACTATCCAAGTTGAACTTCTCAAGGGGTAGAAGGGAAAATATCTCCACATATTCCCCCTTCCAAATCTTATCTCTTACCTCCTGTTTCAAATGAGCGCCCAACGGGCCCTCAAAGCACACATAGACTTCACACCGGGCCGCGTCTGCCAACCTAATCAAATCTTGTTTTGATAGCTGCCCCCTCTGACCCCCCTATTTTGTCCGCCGCCGCCTGTTCCACATCCGTATTAGGAGCAGCCACCATGGTGTCCACCACCGCGGGCGACGGATTTCCTGTCGATGGTCCTGGCAGTGACTGTGGTACCGCCTCCCCCGACGCTGAACCCCCCCACTAGGAGCCACCCAAGCCATTGCGGGCGTGACAGCCCCGCTAACACCGGACTCAAACCTATTAACTAGTTCCTTCAGACCCAACAGGAACCCCTGCAATCCACCCTCCGCCGGGGCGTGGTCATGGACCCTCGTAGCCAGAGGTGGACCAGCAGGGGGAACCCCCTGCTGTGAAGGGCCCCGTGTCCCACCCCCCGTGCCCCCCCTTTCTAACTGCTCAATCCCCTCATCCTCTAAATACCCCAAAGTAGCAGTGAACTTACCGGGCTGCCTGGAAGACGTCCCACCAGCCGATGGTCCCGCCTCCCTCTCTGACCTGGTTCTGCGCGGTTCTTCCTCCTCTAACAGGGAAAGTTCCCCTTCTGATCGATCTGCGATCTGCTCCTCCGCTGCAATAGATGGCCCTCCAGGGGATCCCGTCCTGGATGCCGGAGATCTGCATCCCGTTTGGCCATGCCTCCTCCCCCCTGGCGACTTGCTTGCTGCTTTTCCTGGGCCTTTTGTGCTGTCCCGCTCCCGCAGACCCGGTGCGCCTGCCGTGTCCTTCGTCCCCCGCATCCTGCTTGAGCCCTGGGAGCCGCCGGCTGAGGAATAAACTGGCCCAGCGGCCGTGACTGCGATCGTCCCCCGCCAAAGCCCCGTCCCCGCTGCGAATGAGCCAGGGGAGGAGCCCATAAACTCTGTGCTGGGCCGCATAGCTGGGCCGGCATGGGAACCCGATATCCCTCTGGTTGTGTAACCTCCCAGAGCCTCCCCGCACCGTAACCGCCACTCTTTTCGCAGGAGGCTCTGAAGGGACACGAGGGGGGCTACTCACCTGTCTCTGCCCTCTGGGTGGGAAGTCAGGGGAGAATCGATCCGGCAGACGGGACCGCCGCACCCGGGCCGACTCCCTCCTTCTGGTGCTGTCTGTAGGTGTCTTCGCCCCCAGTACCTTGGCGACCTGGTCCCGCAGCCATCGTTCGCCTTTCACCGCCGCTACGGCCTGCAATTGTCCCATCAGCTCCTCTAGGGATGACATGCTTCCAAGCTGCTTCCTATTCTCACACTGATGCTGGGGAGGGACTTCCTATCCCTTACTTTCCTTCCAACTCCTCCTCTTCCCCTTTAGCCACCAATCCTATCTACTTTTACAAATCCCATTATAGCCCTGTTCACCCAGTCATGTAAGCCCTACGTTTATTTTCTTTTAGGCATTACTCCGGGCTTCTCTTTCTTCATTTTCAAAAATAAATGAGATCTATAAAATACTCACCATGCCTCTCATCAAATGTCTACTTTCCAAAATGGGGTCATTTGGGGGGGGGGGGGGGTTGTGCTATCTTGGCATTTTATGGTCTTCAAGACTGGGATATATACACATATATGCCAGCGCACAGGACCAATGATCATTCAATGTGATATACAATAAGTTATACAGTGAGCTGAAGATAAAAAGCGAATAGGACTATAGTTGCTGAAATAAATAAAATGTCCATAACAATTCGCCACTGTAGTTAAAAGCTGTGATAGGAAAATAAAAAGTCCTTATATGAGAACCAGCGCTGAGGGCAGGCTTTCCTGGTGAGCGAAGTCTGCTCTCTAGGTAAACATGAGAAGAAAAACAGAAGAAAGCGCCTCTGAGTGCAGGAATTTATTTGTAGCAGTAAACAAGTAATCCACACTTACAATAAGGTTAGGGAAGTACAGCTCAGATGGGGAAAATGTCCTGGGTCAGTCCCAGCGTCCATGCCAAGAGGCTGCAAGGTGGTTCCGGAGAGATGGCCGCGGTCCCCCGCAAGGAAAGATTTGCAGCTGGGCTAGATGGAAGCTCCGTTGGTCCGACAGGATGCTCGTGGGCGTGTGACGTCACTGGGATAGAACAGGTCATAACGCGTTTCAGAGAATTTGCGCATGCTCTGAAACGCGTTGTGGCCTGTTCTATCCCGGTGATGTCACACGCCCACGAGCGTCCTGTCGGACCAATGGAGCTTCCATCTAGCCCAGCTGCAAATCTTTCCTTGCGGGGGACCGCGGCCATCTCTCCGGAACCACCTTGCAGCTTCTGGATGCTGGGACTGATCCAGGACATTTTCCCTGTCGGAACCGTACTTCCCTAACCTTATTGTAAGTGTGGATTACTTGTTTACTGCTACAAATAAATTCCTGCACTCAGAGGCGCTTTCTTCTGTTTTTCTTTTCAAAACTGGGATAGGTTGTGAGGAGTGAAATCAAAAATGTACACCCTTAGAAATCCTGAAGGCGGTGATTGGTTTTCGGGGTCGTGTACGCGGCTAGGCTCCCAAAAAGTCTCACACATGAGGTATCCCTGTACTCAGGAGAAGCAGCAGAATGCATTTTGTGGTTTAATTCCACATATAAGCATGCCATGTTTGAACAATATATCATTTAGTGACAACTTTTTGCAAAAATAAAAAAAAAAGTGTAATTTTCCCGAAACTTGTGACAAAATATAAAATATTCCATGGACTCAACATGCCTATCAGCAAATAGCTTGGGGTGTCTACTTACCAAAAAGGGGTCATATGGGGGGTTTTGAACTGTCCTGGCATTTTATGTACAACATTTAGAAGCTTATGTCACACATCACCCACTCTTCCAATTACTTGAAGACAAAGCCCTTTCTGATACTTTTGTTTACATGAAAAAATATATTTTTTTTTGCAAAAAAAATACTTTGAACCCCCAAACATTATATATTTTTTTAAAGCAAAGGCCCTACAGATTAAAATGGTGGGTGTTGCAATTTTTTTTCACACAGTATTTGCGCAGCGATTTTTCAAACGCAAATTTTTTGGAAAAAACACACTTTTTTAATTTTAATGCACTAAAACACACTATATTGCCCAAATGTTTGATGAAATAAAACAGATGATCTTATGCCGAGTGCATGGATACCAAACACGACATGCTTTAAAATTGCGCACAAACGTGCAACGGTGACAAACTACATACATTTTTAAAAGCCTTTAAAAGCCTTTACAGGTTACCATTTTAGATTTACAGAGGAGGTCTATTGCTAAAATTACTGCCCTCGATCAAAATTTGGACAGTCGTGTCTGCGTGAAGGGAGGACAGAATGAAAACATTCTTATAATCCCTTCACTTCACAGCGAGCAAATTATTACACCTAAAGCAGGCTCTCTCCCCCAGCCTAAGACGGAAATTTACAAGCCGCTGGGGTAAGCCCCGGTGAATAGATCGCATGGTGCCACATGTTCCAATTTAATGATCAAACAAGTGACTAAAAAGTGGCATGCTTGTGTAATAATTGTCCACATACAAGTAGTACCCCTTTCCGAATAAGGGTGACACCAAGTCCCACACAATCTTACCAGCACTCCCTATGTGGTCAGGGCAGTTCTCCGGCTCTACGTAACTATCTCTTCCCTCGTAAACCATAAAACTATATGTATAGCCTGTGGCCCTGTCACAGAGCTTATACATTTTGACCCCGTATCTGGCACGCTGGGAAGATACTATTTGAATGACAAGCGGCCAGAAAACTTAATCAGAGACTCATTAACGCAGACAACTTAATGGGGAGTAAACAAGGCTGCAAAACGTTGGTTGAAGTGGTTTACGAGGGGCCGAATTTTGTAGAGCCGATCAAATTCAGGGTCACCTTGAGGAAGACAGAGTTCATTATTGTTGAAATGCATGAACCGCAAGATCTGCTCATATCGTGTCTTGGTCGCAGAGAACACGGGCGTATGGTGAATTGGGTCAGTGGACCAATATTACCGCAACTCACTCTATTTAGTTATGCCCATGAGGAGGGATAAGCCCAGGAAGGTCTTAAATTCGGAGACCGTAATTGGTCTCCAATCTCTGGCAAGAGTCAGCTGGAGATTAGCGGCAATGAATTGACCAGCATATAAATTGTTTGGTTCACAATAGATCTATAGAGATCTTCGGTGAAAAACAGCGAATAAAAATCAAGTGACGTAAAATCAACTGTTTCCACCTGAATTCCAAGTTGGCCAGTGAATGGGGGAAGTACAGGTGCTACAGAAGTGGTGGGTTCCCAATTAGGATTGGCGAATGCAGCAGGAAGGGCACTATGGGCTCGACGGGCCTGACTTTGTCTTCTTCTTGGTGGCAGAGGGACACTACTCATGCTTGCCACCTCGCCAGCTTGAACTGCACTTATGGGACTCGCCACCTCACCAAGTGTTACTGCAGTGCTGGATGTACAACCAGGATGTACTAGGCCGCTGGTGCTTGGCAGTTCACCAGAAGGATGAGCGGCACTAGTACTGGCTCTCTGCCCCATATGAGGGACCTGCGGTTCTTGCACCTCAACGACAGCAGAAGAAGATCGGGGTCTGATACGCCTGACCGTGGCAGGGACCACAACTCCGTAGTCAGAGCTATCTGTCAGGGTGTCGCTGCTGTCTACAGGTACGTATTCTGAGCCTGAATCTGACAGATGAGTGACTTCCTCTTCACTATCTGTCATGCTCAGAAACATGTAGGCATCTTCACTACTGTACCTTCAATTTGACATTTTGGTCTCTAAATTTACTAGTACAGTAGTGAGACTCACAGGTAAAAAAGCTCCTGACTGTTAGCGACTGATTCAAACGCTACCAAAAAAACTGTTAGCGTTCGCAGGGATCAGGCCTGACTCTGCAAATGCTGCAGTTATGTGTGTTGTGTTTTGTAAGTGACAGTGATCGATTGATACTGCACTTGGGTGGGACGGGCGGAGGGGCTTAACGCAGGTACTAGCAGGTATCTGGGCTGATCCCGCTAACACTGCATTTTTGGGAACCCTAAACTGTTGGGGACGCTAGTATAGATCTGATCAGATCAGATATCGATCCGTTCAGACACTATACTACTAAGGGAGGCATATGGCATATGGTGCGTGCATGGCACTGATCTGACGCTGCCTGGGGTGACGCAGATATATATATATATATATGACTCTAAAACCTAACTTTGATCACCCACCGGGTGATCAGGGGGTTAAACCTTTATTGGGTAAAATACGGCGGGTGCCCTGATGCTATAAAAAAATCTAGCTAAACTGCGTCACCCGTGATAATTATACTGTGATCACAGGTGACAGGGGGTAATCAAGGGGTTAAACTTTTATTGGGGGGGTTAGGGGGGTTCCCTAGAACTATCTGAGCCTAATACTAATTACCCTAACACTGATTAGTGTCACTAATGACACTAGTACAGCCATCAAAAAAAAATCTTATTGCTGTACTGGGTGACATAGTGACAGGTGGTGAAGGGGTTAATGGGGGGGTAATCGGGGGGTGAATTGTGTGCCTACGTGACCTGGAGTCAGTGTAGTGTTGTGCAACTCACTTTTAGATGCTCTCTCCTCTCGGTCTGGAACGGAAAAGAACGACAGGAGGAGAGATGACATCACTTCCCCTGTCAGTGTTTACACTTACACGACAGGGGAAGGATCTCATTCATCAGGACCGATCGCCAGGTAGGTCCAGGCCAGATTTCATTGGCCTGGGCTTGGGGATTGATCGGTTCCTGATCGAATCCGATCGCCCCCGCCGGCAGCGCGCCTGACGTTGCATGACGGCGATTCACCTGCCTGTGCCATTCTGCCGCAGTACAACTGCAGCGGACGGTTGGCAAGCGGTTAAACGCCTAAAAGAGCTCCTTGGACTTATGGCCATTTTATGCTGTTAGGCATAGTTGCCAACATTGAAAAAAATTTTTTAGGGTGTAGGCGGAGTCTTGTTTTAATTAGGGGGCGGGGCATGCATTTGTGGGCGTGACAAAGGGGCAAAGCAAAAATGTGGCGTGCTAAGCGCGCTGCGGCGAAAAGTGGGCGTGGTTTACACAACATAGTGGGTGTGTCTTAAATGGGCGTGGCTCAAAGGGGGTGTGGTTAGAGTCTGAGATGAATGAGGGATGGAGAGGGAAAGGGGGGGGAGATTTGGGAATCTCTAATTGCATGGTATTATGTAGCAAGGCCACCTTAATAATATATAATATAAAAAAACTAGTTTTATCTAGTCAGATATACTAAGCTATAGTCCCATTGACATAATTTTTTGAAAGTCAACTGTGATATGCTGCAGCACTTCAAGTGAGACTCTCTCGAGTCTCCGAATACATGGCTTAATGCTGTTAGGTTTGTTATAGAACATTTTGTTCCTTTTGCCTTTTGGCTTTATTATTTTTGTCAATTCCACTCTAGATTTATGGTATTTTTATAGTGAGCCATGGTGTTTTGCAGCACGAGAAGTGAGACTTTGGGAATTTCTAATCGCATGGTACTGTGTAGCAAGGCCGCCTTAATAATTCTTAATTTTTCCTTTGGACGCAGGTCTTGGCTTTGTTTGATGCAGATTCTATAGCCACCCTACTATATCTGTGTGCGTTTAAGGTTACTCTCTTTTGTGTTATTATTCACCTTAACCTATTTCAGCACATGGACTTATGGTCTCTAAACATTTGCTGTTGTAGCATAGTCTGCTAGCACATTGATCTATGTGGAAACTGCATTCATTTAATAGTTCATTCGATCCTTTGTTTTGGTTCCTTTGTTGGGTTCTTCTATGTTTCCTATGTGTGGTTGATCATATACCTTTTCATTATTGACCGCATAGCTAACATGATATTGTCATGGGAGTTTAATATCAACAACAATGGATATTTATTTATACTTTTTTGTGGTTCATCTGGTGTCTAATCCATTTTCATGCTTCTTTATGGTTTAACACTTTTTTGGCACTCCCAACTACTCAAGTTTGTTCCATTGTTGCGGCTTCACCTGCTATAGAGGGTTTTAGCATCCAATACCTACCTTTTCTTTTCTCTTTTTTTCAGTTATTTTTTTGAGTTTGTGCTGATTTATATTGGCATGACAGTTTTGTCTACTTATATTTTTCTTTATGCATTTTGGTTAGGTTAACAATGGATGTTTTCTCTCCTCTTTTTGCAGGTGTAGGTTTTTATAATGGGATCATTATTGTTTTAATCATACTGAGAGGGTGGGTTTGCTATGCAGTGCGGTGATTGGCTGTTTTACCGGCATGCATACCCCGCCCCCCCCCCCTTACTTTTTTACTTTTCTATTTATACCACACTACTACTATCCTTCTCTAGCTACGAATAAGCATCCAAATGATGTGAAACGCGTTAGCAGTCTACCACCCTGTACGTCTCTGCAATTGACTGTATTGTTGGATTTTATTGAAATAAAGGAGTCTTGTTTTAATTAGGGGGCGGGGCATGCATTTGTGGGTGTGACAAAGGGGCAAAGCAAAAATGTGGCGCGCAGAGTGCGCCGTGGTGAAAAGTGGGCGTGATTTACGCAAAATAGTGGGCGTGTCTTAAATGGGCGTGGCTCAAAAGGGGTGTGGTTAGAGTCTGAGATGAATGAGGGATGGAGAGGGAAATTGGGGGGAGAGATGGAGGGATAGCAGCCCCAGATCCTACACAACAATGGAAATATGTGTATTCTAGAAAGTTTAACAATCAGCAGATAAAGATACTCCAAACACCTGGTGTTAGCACTTCAATCATCCCGGCACAATGGTTGTTATGGTATCAGGATGATTGAAGTGTATTATTTCTATTATTACATTGTATTATAAAATGAAATCATTCAACTCACTATAATGCAGAATCAGTGGGATCCCTGAGCCTGTCACCAGCCACGTCGCCTGCCACCAGCCGTCCGTCCTTGTATCAGGTGCCCCCAGCAGAGTCCGTCCTTGCGTTAGATGTCCCAGCAGAGTCCGTCCTTGCATCAGGTGCCCCCAGCAGAGTCCATCCTTGCATCAGGTGCCCCCCAGCGGAGCCCCCCTTACATCAGATGTCCCCCAGCGGAGCCCCCCTTACGTCAGATGTCCCCAGCGGAGCCCCCCTCACACCAGGAGTCCCCAGCGGAGCCCCCCTCACACCAGGAGTCCCCCGCGGAGCCCCCCCCTCACATCAGGTGTCCCCAGTGCAGCCCCCTCACATCAGGTGTCCCTAGTGGAGCCCCCCTCACATTAGGTGTCCCCAGTGCAGCCCCCCTCACATCAGGTGTCCCCAGTGCAGCCCCCCTCACATTAGGTGTCCCCAGTGGAGCCCCCCTCACATCAGGCGTTCCCAGCGCAGCCCCCTTCACATCAGGTGTCCCCAGTACATCCCCTTTCACATCAGGTGTCCCCAGTACAGCCCCCCCTCACATCAGGTGTCCCCAGTGGAGCCCCCCTTACATCAGATTCCCCCAGCGGTGTGCCCCCCTCACCTCAGGTGTCCTAGTAGTGTAGTAGACAGTGTATACTGTCTCCCTCCGCCGGCCGCATGGCTAGAACCCCGCCCCTTTCCATAACAGACTGGTAGCGGGGCGGGGGATAGGTGGGGTGAGGCGGAGTGGGGTGGAGGATAGGAGGCGAACAAGGAGCTCCGTCTAGCCCCCCCCAGCCATCTTCCTGGTCTTCTGTAAATGGGGGCCGGCGGAGACAATATCTCTGCCGGCCGCGGACCTCTAGCGGCAGGCGGCGGCGAAAATCCGTGAAGAACCGGATTTCTCGGGACATTTACCGGTAAACAACAAAATCGGGAATGGAGTCTAAATCCCGGGAATGTCCAGGGAAATCCGGGACAGTTGGCAACTATGGGTTAGGCTGTGAAAAAGTCTCACATATGTGGTATCCTCATACTCGAGAGGAGTAGCAGAATGATTTTTGAGGTGTAATTTTTAAGTATTCTTGTGCTGTGTGCGAGAAATAACTTGTTAAAATGACAACAAAAAAAAACACATTTTATTAAATTTTTTCATTTTCCAAAAAATTGTGGCAAAAAATTACAATTTTAAAAACACCATGCCTCTTAATAAATACCTTGTACTGTTTACTTTCCAAAAATAAGTAATTTTGGGGGTATTTATACTGTCCTGGCATTTTAGGGCCTCAAGAAATGAAATTAGAATCAGTATGTCACGATCTGAGGACTGGAACACCTGAGACTTTAAAACTCCGGGTCTAGCGGAGCAGTAGGGGGACCAAACAGGAGTGTCAGGGTATGGATACTTGAAGATGCAGGAGCAGTGTGATCGCATGCAAACGGGGGGTGGCAGTCACAGGATCTAAAGAGCTGTCTGGTCTTCACCAGAGCCACTGGAGGTGTAGATGTTGGGGGTAAGGCAGCCCCCAGGTTGCAGCGCTCTAACACACCCGGTCAGGCACAGTGCCAGCAGATAGCACACAGGATGGACTTAGGATTAGGGATGAGCCGAACATCCCCCGATTCGGTTCGCAGCAGAACATGCGAACAGGCAAAAAATTTGTTTGAACATGTGAACACCGTTAAAGTCTATGAGACACAAACGTGCTAATTTTAAGGGTTAATATGCAAGTTATTTTCATAAAAAGTGTTTGGGGACCTGTGTCCTGCCCCAGAGGACATGTATCAATGCAAAAAAAGTTTTAAAAACGGCAGTTTTTTCGGGAGCAGTGATTTTAATAACGCTTAAAGTGAAACAATAAAAGTGAAATATTCCTTTAAATTTCGTACCTGGGGGGTGTCTATAGTATGCCTGTAAAGTGGCGAATTTTTCCCGTGTTTAGAACAGTCCCTGCACAAAATTACATTTCTAAAGGAAAAAAATCATTTAAAACTACTCGCGGCTATAATGAATTGTCTATGGGAGAAATCAAAAGTGCTAATTTTAAAGGCTTATATGCATGGTATTGTCATAAAAAGTGTTTGGGGACCTGGGTCCTGCCCCAGGGGACATGTATCCGTGCAAAAAAAAGTTTTAAAAACGGATGTTTTTTTGGGAGCAGTGATTTTAATAATGCTTAAAGTGAAGCAAATAAAAGTGAAATATTCCTTTAAATTTCATACCTGGGGGGTGTCTATAGTATGCCTGTAAAGTGGCGCATTTTTCCCGTGTTTAGAATAGTCCCTGCAAAAAATGACATTTCTAAAGGAAAAAAGTCATTTAAAACTACTAGCGGCTATAATGAATTGTTGGGTCTCGGCAATACAGATAAAAGTCATTGAAAAAACGGAATGGGGGTCCCCCCAAAAATCCATACCAGGCCCTTTGTGTCTGGTATGAATATTAAGGGGAACCCTGAACCAAAATTTAAAAAAAATAAATTGCGTGGGGGTCCCCCCAAATTCCATACCAGGCCCTTCAGGTTTGGTATGGATATCAAGGTGAACCCTGCGCCAATTTTTTTTTTAAAACGGCGTAGAGGTCCCCCTCAGAATCCATACCAGACCCTTCAGGTCTGGCATGGATTTTAAGGGGAACCCCGCGCCAAAATTTTTTTACAAAATGGCATGAAGTCCCCCCAAAAATTCATACCAGACCCTTATCTGAGCACGCAACCTGGCAGGCCGCAGGAAAAGAGGGGGGAATGAGAGAGTGCCTCCTCTTCTGAACTGTACCAGGCCACATGCCCTCTACATGGGGAGGATGCTTTGGGGTAGCCCCCAAAGCACCTTGTCCCCATGTTGATGGGGACAAGGGCCTCATCCCCACAACCCTTGCCCGGTGGTTGTGGGGGGTCTGCTGGTGGGGGGCTTATCGGAATCTTGAAGCCCCCTTTAACAAGGGGAGCCCCAGATCCTGGGTCCCCCTGTTTAAAGTGGTAACGGGTACCCGTACCATTTCACAAAAAAAGTGTCAAAATGTTAAAAGAAACCACAAGACACACTTTGGGACAAGTCCTTTAAAAAAAAAAAAGTCCATTCATCTTCTTTTCTCGCTCCGTCGACGGACTGAAAAAAAACCCCCCGCAGGCCTCCATGGGAAGCTCACACTGTCTGACGCGTCCTTGCAGGTGACACTTCTTATACAACTGAGACATACCCGGGTGACCGCGCCCCCCTCTGATGCCACGGGGAAGCCATTGGGAAGTCCCCATGTGTCAGAGGGGGCGGGGTCACCCGGGTACGTCACTGTGTGACCCCCCCTCAGTTATAAAAGAACTGTCATCGTGCTGAAGTGTCATAAGGCGGGTGCCTCCCATGGAGGTGGATCTTTTTAAAAAAAATTTTCGGTTCGGCGGAGCGAGAGAAGAAGATGAATGGACTTCGTGGGACTTTTTTTTTAATAAAGGACTTGTCCCAAGATGTGTTTTGTGGGTTTTTTTAACATTTTAACACTTTTTCTGTAAAATGGTATGGGTACAATGTACCCATTACAATTTCAAACGGGGGGGCAGGATCTGGGGGTCCCCTTGTTAAAGGGGGCTTCCAGATTCTGATAAGCCCCCCACATGCAGACCCCCACAACCACCAGGCAATGGTTGTGGGGATGAGGCCCTTGTCCCCATCAACATGGGGACAAGGTGCTTTGGGAGGCTACCCCAAAGCACCCACCCCATGTTGAGGACATGTGGCCTGGTACAGTTCAGGAGGGGGGGCGTTCTCTCATCCTCCCCTCTTTTCCTGCGGCCTGCCAGGTTGCGTGCTCAGATAAGGGTCTGGTATGGATTTTTGGGGGGACCACCACGTCATTTTTTTAAAAATTTTGACGTGGGGTTTCCCTTAAAATCCATACCAGATCCTTAGGTCTGGTATGGATTTTGAGGGGGACCTCTACGCCATTTTTTTTAAAATTGGCACAGGGTTCCCCTTAATATACATACCAGACCTGAAGGGCCTGGTATGGATTTTTGGGAGGACCCCCATGCCGTTTTTTTAATGACTTTTATCTGTATTGCCGAGACCCGACAATTCATTATAGCCGCTAGTAGTTTTAAATGACTTTAAAATTAGCACTTTTAATTTCTCCCATAGACAATTCATTATAGCTGGGCATAGATTTAAATGACTTTTCTTCCTTTAGAAATGTCATTTTGTGCAGGGACTGTTCCTGTTCTAAACACGGGAAAAATGCCCCACTTTACAGGCATACTATAGACACCCCCAGGTACGAAATTTAAAGGAATATTTCACTTTTATTGTTTCACTTTAAGCATTATTAAAATCACTCCTTCTGAAAAATGGCCATTTTTAAAACATTTATTTTTTGCATTGAGACATGTCCCCTGGAGCAGGACCCGGGACCCAACAAACTTTTTATGACAATACCATGCATATAAGCCTTTAAAATTAGCACTTTTGATTCCTCCCATAGACAATTCATTATAGCCGGGCATAGATTTAAATTACTTTTCTTCCTTTAGAAATGTCATTTTGTGCAGGGACTTTTTTAAACACGGGAAAAATGGGCCACTTTACAGGCATACTATAGACACCCCCCAGGTACAAAATTTAAAGGATTATTTCACTTTAATTGTTTCACTTTAAGCATTACTAAAATCACTGCTCCCGAAACAACGGCCGTTTTTAAAACTTTTTTTTGCATTGATACATGTCCTCTGGGGCAGGACCCGGGTCCCCAATCACTTTTCATGACAATACCATGCATATAAGCCTTAAAATTAGCACTTTTGATTTCTCCCATAGACTTTTATTGGGTGTTCCGTGGCTTTCGAATTTGCCGCGAACACCCCAAATTGTTCGCTATTCAGCGAATAGGCGAACACCCGCTGTTCGAGTCGAACTTACGTTCGACTCGAACATCGGCCTCATCCCTACTTAGGATACACACAGGACACAAGGACCAAAGGAAGGACTATGGCAGCTAGCAAGAAGAAACACTAGGGGGAGGACACAGGAAACAAGCGTGAAGCACAGAAGAGTGAGGGAATCTGGGCAATAGTGCAGAGAGAGATGGACACAGCAAGCAGGAATGAGGGGCAAAGCAAAACGACAAGTAACAATGTTGTGCAGAGCAACCACAGCAACAGAAAGCAAATGGACACACAGTCAGAACCTGAAGGACATACAAAAGTGCAGCAAGAGGGAAAACACTGAGAACAGTAACAAGACCTAACAAACACACAGAATACAGGTGTACTGAAGGAATAGCAAACGCCAGAGGAACAGGGAGGCCCACCTTCAACGGGGAGACACGTTGCTCGAACACTAACCCACAGGTGCAAACGCTTAATAATAACTAGGTTCAGGGCGGATTGGCAGGAACCCGAGCAGCTCGAACAGGGGATAAGACTCGGTGACAGATCAATGAACCGTGACAAAGGACTGATTAATTTTCATATCCTGTATGCATATACCATGGTTTGTAGACCCTATAACATTCAAACAGACTAAATATTATAAACTGTTTTTGGTTATTTTTTTACCAGAGAATGTAGCAGAATTAATTTTGGCCTAAATTTATGAAGAGATATTATTGTTTTGGCAACATTTTATAACAAAAACTAAGAAAAGTTTTTTTTTTCTCAAAAATGTTTGGTTTTCTTTATATAGCAAAAAATAACCCCATGGTGATTAATTACTACCAAAAGAATGAAGGCCCCTTGAACAGCCTTTAGGGAAAGGGAGCCTTGACTGCTGGAAGCATGGCATCACTGTGCGTGTGAACCTAAAAGGGGAGTTAAGTAGCTCCCTTAGGATTGGCTACAAGACCGGAGGTGACTGGGTGGAACCTGAACTCTAGGAAAAGGCTATGCTGAGACACATCCAACTGCTCTGAGGAGATTCAGCTGTCACAAGAGTTGTTAGGTGAGTATCCCTCCTCTGTGCTCAGGCCCCTCACTACAGAAATCTCACAGTTGCTCTGATCCACCATACTGACTGATCCCCTGCCCCAGCAGGGTCCTCAGTACTCCAGTCAGACCTTGGCTTAGTACTGGAGCCACTGGCAATGAATTTGCTGGCTCCACTCCTACAATCCCCACTTTGCCCACGGCTCTACAGGATCATTTACATAGCCCTGACCTTTCCTATAATTCAAGGACCCCTGTTGCTACCCACACCAGAGTGTGTCTCTCAGCCATCACATCCCCTGAAAACTGCTGCTCTGACCAGAAGGTGTCTCTCCTCCACACTCAGCAGCCTTCCCCTATGCTCATTCCTGAATGGGATGAGGCCCTTCACCACAGCTACTGGCGCTGATTCCTCTCCTATTTTCACCACTTACTCCTCTGCCCACAACCTGTGAAGACTTTTAATACAGCATATGCCTCTATTAATGGACACCGCCTTCCCCATCCTAGGATTTCCAGAGCACTGCCATTACATGTGAATGGACCTCAGACCTTGGATACTTGCAGCATCTCACTCTCTACATTCTGTCAGAGAGACTGAGTTCCCTGTGCTCTACAGGGCAGGAACTGATGTATACTGTCAGCTCTCATCCCCTCCAGTAAATCACTCAGCTTGATATTGACATTGAGGGGATGGTCTGTTGACTTCCTGGGGTTAGCTTCTTTCCTTGGTTAAATTCCCAAGGGACTATAGGAAGCTATGGCTGTAGCAGCTTCAACCTTTTTGGGCCATATTGTTTTCACATTCCATATACTTCTGATGGGCATTGCCTTCTGTGGGTGTCTATGAAATGTATATCAGATACACGTCATTACATACCAATTATCAGCTCCTATGCGTGATGACTTTGAAGCACAGTTGTCCTTCTTGCACTCCTCTAATGGTTCTTCTTTGATGAATGGAGGAATTGTCGAACACACAGCTGGAGTTTTTTTACAGGTCTGCAGTCAGCTCCTGTAGCTTTGGCTTTTTATTCCAGGAAGACTGGTCTGCTGAACCTTGGCCGGTCTCATTGGCCCAAATATTTGTTGTGTAACATTATGCTGTTAGAGCACTTACCTAATATGGTCAAGTGGTTAACTGCCTGTCTGCATGCTCTCCACCTTTGTTCTCCCTAATTTTCTGGTGCTTGGATGTATTCAGTTGACTGTGTGGTTTCAGATGTAGCTAATTGCTGTTGGCCTTCCTTGTCGTTCCTTTTTTGTGTAGTCTAGTTTCTGACTCCTGTTGCCTCCCCTCCCCCTCGGTGCCTCCCCTCCCAGAACTCCCAGGTAACCTGTTGGCAACTTTCGGACGAATGGGTGCCTCCACCTGTTGATGATATCTCCCTTTACCCCTGGGGGTCGGGCACCTGGATCTTTTCTCCTACCTCCTCTACCTGCAGGATATAGTAGTGGCTGGTTCGACAGTGGGTTCCGCTCCCTCTTCTGTATTGTTTGGTTCAGACTATTCAGCCGGGAGTACTATTCAGATGGGATTTTAAAAAAGACTGCATGTATTCCCAACACAGGAGAAAGAGGAACAAGCAGTACCTCACAGATTTCTGGTCCGGGATCACTGTTGCCTCATCTGCACGATACTGGCTGCAGCCACCAGAGATCTGTGAGGTACTCTTTGTTCCTCTTTCTCCTGTGTTGGGAATATATGCTGTCTTTTTTAAAATCTGCACGTTGTCAACTTCAAGCATACAACAAGACTGTTGGAGGGTCTGCCCGTCTCACTGCACGGTCAAAAAAATACTCCCCTTCCCCTACTTTCTTGGTTGGAGGTTAGATGCCCTCTTTGTGTGATCTTTTTTAGCTTGGGCCCATCATTTGTGACCTCCCTAGCTTTTCCATCTTGGCTGATCTGGGGCAGCGGGATACTTCTCCGTTTCTTTTAACTGGATGCATTTCTCCAGACACCTCAAGAAACTTAACAACCAATGAACCACTAGCCCCTGAAGAAGAGGTTTAATCGTTACAAACCTTGAAACGCGTCGGACGTCGTCTGACCCAGTTCACTACTGGTCAGTCTCAAGTGGTTGTCTGTATACATACACATACATGTTTCTTGATATTGTACTTTGTATTTTTGTATAATAGATATATGCATCCTATTGTGACTTCCCATAAGTCACCAATTCATTTTTAAACTTTTCTAATAAAATATCAATATATTTTCATTACATTTATTTGTCAAGGAATTTCTGCCTTTAAAAGTCCCATAGAGGAACCTGCTTGTTTTTGTATTCAAGTTAAATTCTGGGGTCAGTCTAATGTCTGTCTGGCACTGATGGTAAGGACAGGCCTCTTAGACTATGTGAGTTTATGTTTATGGGTGCACGTGGTAAACTATGACTGGCATGTTGTTTGGTAAATTCTGGGGTCAGTCTAATGTCTGTCTGGGACTGATGTAAGGACAGGCCTCTTAGACTATGTGAGTTTATATTTATGGGTGCTCATGGTTTACTGTGACTGGCATTGTTTGGTACATTTGGAAAGTTGTACTTTTAAAAAGTTCAATAAAGCTGTGGCCTTGCCCTATTTCCAACTTTCTCAGCTTCCGTGTCTTTTTGTGGGGGCAAGGTATTGGTTTATTAGTTGGTCATAAATGAGCCTATGCTTCTCAGCAGTCAAGCTCTATCTGTCTTAAAATACGATATAAAATTCATCTGGGTACAGTATTCCATGACAGAGTAAATGTCATTCAAATTGACAGTGCCGAAATCTGAAAAATGGCCTGCGCAGGAAAGGCGTGCAACAGTCTGGTCTTGAAATTGTCAAATATTTCTAAAAAAATGGAAGGCTGGCATGTCATCACCAGGAATAAACAGGCCTCTGAGTCCCCATTCACATTTGCCTACTATGGCATACACCCATGAGATGGCTGTGTATACCAGCATGGTAATGCACAGGTGTTCCATGCATCCCTGTGCAGTCAGTCCCATTCATGTCAGATGGGCCTGCCACTGCTCCCAATTCAAAATTTGTGTGGCTACAGGTGTGTATGCCTGAGTGGGCAAACACAGCCCTCGCACAGGTGTATGCTGCAGTACACTTATGTGAACAAGGCCTAAGACTATGTCTCGCAGTAAGGTACTAAAATTGTCATTTTTTTTTGCAGATACTGGAAATATAGAGAATATTGCCTTTATAGAAGAAACATTTGGGCTAGATGTATACTTCCTGCACTTCTAGGCATTGGCAATACAATAGCCTTTTCAGCCCACGTGGTTGCTATAGGTCCTGGGTGTGGAAGGGGGCCCCATTAAGGGGCTGTTGAGGGAATTTAAACATAGAAAATCTGTGTGCATGTGAAGATCTAGTACAGTATTATTGAAGGATTGCAGAGGTCACTGTTCACACTAATCCTTTACCCCTTTGGCATTTTCAAAAAAAGCTAACATCAAATATACTAGAGGAGAGTTCAAAATCATTGTTGCAAATCCCCTTTGCAGGCTGTGCAGTAAGGAGAATATGTTTAGCTGTCATACAATTGTTGTACACTGTAAAAAAAATCCCAGTGGGTCTTAGCTTAAAATTGGCAGTTGTTTATAGTGTCTATCTCCACCCTGTGTTGATGGGGAAAAAAATCTTTACTCATTTAGGGGGAAGATCCAGGGGGGGCTACATACCGAAGTCCCCCTGACTCTGCCCTTCTCTTACCACACCGTGCTCACAAAGCCATCCCCACTACCCACCCTCCCACCTATTTACCCAATTGAGCCAAATATGGGCATTCTATATCAGTGAGTATATTCACTAATCCAAATTACTGTAAATACAGAAAAAAACAAGCAAAAAAGCACACATCCCAAGCAATAAAAACAAGTCAAGGAAACCAAGGAAAAATTGTGTGGAAATTTTTATAGTGATATTGAGGAAGAATCAGGGAAAGCCACTTTTAGCTATCCCCCCAATACCCCCAATCCCTCTCTCCCACCCATTTACGTATTCAGGCCTGTCACGGAACGTCCCACACTCCGCTTGAGTGCTTCCGTCATATACCACTTCCTCCCAGTCTGTATACAGATATCAGGTATTCCAACCTCTCTGAGCACAAACAAGGTGACACTTGCTTAGATGCTAACATGAACTCTCTTTATTCAGAACCAGAATACAGTCTTATATACAGGAGAAGATGAGGTTCCCCCTTCCTGCTCATATTACTCTAACAATACAAACGTAACCTAATCAACCTAATTATCATGAGCTAATTAACTAATCCTTTATACAGCCTAGGTGACTGAGACATGACCTTTTGCCTAGACTGAGTTAATTATTACAGGACATTTTCTCACAATAGCAGCAGCTCCAATAGGAGTTGTCCGGTCTCCTACATTGTATAGAGGACAATGTGATCAGCTCATTCAATTAACATAAACACAGGTAAATGGAGTTGATGACACCAGCATCTCCTCACAGTATGTGTCCCAACAGTATGAATCAGTCTTATCAGCAGGGGGCTGCTGGAGGAATCCCCCCTCCCTCTTCAGGGACACAAATCCCAAATGACCACAGCAAGGAGTCCCCAACAGAATCAAACAACATACAATATATACATATATACACGACTGAGTCCGATTAGTACAGTTCAGACTGCATTTCTAATTCACCTCACAAAGAGTATTGTTCCATTGAAAATCCAGGGCCCATAATCAAAACGCAAGAGGCTTGCATTCAGTCCTCTCCAACAGCCTCTGTCCCGGCTAGGTCTGTCACAAGGCCCCATATGGGCATTCTATCTTGGTGTACATATTCACTGTTCCAAATTACTGTGGGTCCAACAAAGGAAAAAAAGGGGGGAGGGAGGGGGGAGTCTCTGAAAAAAGTATTACCATATACCCCTCTATCATCTTTTTAACATATAAGGTTTCATCCATCTCGCTCTCCCTCCCCTCCTGTCATGCATTCTTGTTGCTCATATATCTTATATAAACCAAAGATTGTTTATAATCAAGCCAACTCTCCCAGGTTCTAAGAAATTTAGAATAGGAATCATTTTGTACGAGGAGAGGCCAATAAGTTCTTACCCTTTACCAAGATCCAGATGTGCTAGGGATCTAAAACTTAGTCCACTAACTCTTCCTTCTCTACATATCCACCTCCTGTGGTTACACACTTCTTACATCTGTGGAACAAACCTTTAATACCATCTGCATAGAAGTATGCAGATTTGGAGGAAAACCAGCTTCCAACTTCAGTAATGACTGCCTCATCATTGTGGAAACGTCTTCCCTGTAAATGTTTCTTCAGATTTGGAAGAAGTCCGAAGGTGCCAGGTCAGGTGAGTAAGGTGGATGGGGCAGAGATTCATAGCCACAATCACAAACAAAAGTTGGTACAGTTGGTACAGGTCAAAAATGCTTTGTGCACATTTCACTCATTGCTGTTTTTAGAAAGGTGTCAGTAACCTGGGCACCTAACGTGCAGCCACTTTGTGTTGGTGTTAGAAACCATGAAATAAGAACGAGACAGAAGTACAGTTAAATCACACTTGTTTAATAATAAAAGTAGAAAGAACAAACGTAGTCAAAACATAGCCAGAGTTCAGGAACCAGAACGGATAGTCAGACAAGCCAAACATCAGGGAGCCGGAGATGAGTGTAGTAAAATAGCAAGCAGGATCTGGAGCCAGAAGGGATGTCAGGCAAGCAAGTCTTTTAGCAGGAATGCAGGAGGGCATCTCTGTGATGTTGCTAAGGCGAAGGCAGAGATCCTCTGGGCTGGACGGCTTAAGTAGGCAGGACTGATGAGCAGGATATCATCAACAGCTGAGTAACTGTGGAGAGACAGGAGCTGGCAAATAGCTGACAGCTGAGCAGCCAGCTCAGAGAAGGAATGGCTGAGCCTAGCCCTGACAGTTGGAAAAGAACAACAGCAGAGCTGCTTTGATAAACTGACTCTCTCTCTCTCTCTCTCTCTCTCTCTCTCTATATATATATATATATATATATATTGTACAGGGCGCCGTGGCTGGGTCCTGGAAGGACGCTATATTTCCCCTCTGTTTGGACTGTGGTCACTTTAAGGGAACAAAAAGGGTTAACTCACCTGGAAGGATGAATGAATGACAGTAATTCCGCGCTTAGGAGGATAAAAACAGAAAAGGACTGCAGCCCCCCTAAAATTGAAAATCACCTAGGTGAAATCCGATATAACCGAGTACTTTAAACAGGGGAATTGGTGCTGTCCGGCTATATGTGCATTAATAGTGATTCATATAAGTGTATAAAAGTATATGTGCAAAGAACATATGTATAAAAAGAATAAATAAAATAAAGTTATTATTATTATTTATACGTGTAACCAATGTTGTGGGGGCTGAAGCATATCTAAGTGCAAAAAACACATCTAAGTGCAAAAAAACACACCCAACAATGTAATGTAATAAAGTGCAACGTGCTCCTAAAACATATATACATGTGCCAAAATCTCAGTATATGCCAAATACCTATATGTATAATGTACCCAAAAATTGAGAAAACAAAAAAGGAGCAAAAAGAATGTCAGAAAATCCTAAATGCAAACAGTTTTCTTTTATAGATGTCAAAAATGTTTGGCCTGCAGGGTCAGTAAAAGACAACCCAAAAAAAGAACATCTTTTAAAGGGGTTGTAAAGGAAAATTTTTTTTTTTTTTAGAAATAACAAACATGTTATACTTACCTTCACTGTGCAGCTCGTTCTGCACAGAGTGGCCCCGAACCTGGTCTTCTGGGGTCCCTCGGCGGGTGTTTCAGCTCCTCCCCGCAAGCATTAACCACCTTAATGCGAGCTCCCTCGCATGGTGGTGAGTGCTTGCGGGCGCGCTCCCGTGATACAGCCGGCGGCTATAGCCGCTCACTGTATCACTCGGCCCCCCCAGCGCGCCGCATCATTGGATGAGATTGACAGCATCGCGAGCCAATGGCTGCGCTGCTTCCAATCCATCCACTGTAGCCAATCAGCGGCCAGGGTGAGCGGAGGAATAGCTGTCGGGAACGCGAAGCTGACTTTCGAGGCGTCAGGTAAGTAAAACGGGGGGGCTGGGGGCGGCGGTATTGTCAGAAGTTTTTCACCTTAATGCATAGAATGCATTAAGGTGAAAAAATTTTTACCTTTACAACCCCTTTAAGGCTAGGACCTCTACGCCATTTTTTTTTTAAATTGGCACAGGGTTCCCCTTAATATACATACCAGACCTGAAGGGCCTGGTATGGATTTTTGGGGGGACCCCTATGCCGTTTTTTTAATGACTTTTATCTGTATTGCCGAGACCCGACAATTCATTATAGCCGCTAGTAGTTTTAAATGACTTTAAAATTAGCACTTTTAATTTCTCCCATAGACAATTCATTATAGCCGGGCATAGATTTAAATGACTTTTCTTCCTTTAGAAATGTCATTTTGTGCAGGGACTGTTCTAAACACGGGAAAAATGCCCCACTTTACAGGCATACTATAGACACCCCCAGGTACGAAATTTAAAGGAATATTTCACTTTTATTGTTTCACTTTAAGCATTATTAAAATCACTCCTTCTGAAAAATGGCCATTTTTAAAACATTTATTTTTTGCATTGAGACATGTCCCCTGGAGCAGGACCCGGGACCCAACAAACTTTTTATGACAATACCATGCATATAAGCCTTTAAAATTAGCACTTTTGATTCCTCCCATAGACAATTCATTATAGCCGGGCATAGATTTAAATTACTTTTCTTCCTTTAGAAATGTCATTTTGTGCAGGGACTTTTTTAAACACGGGAAAAATGGGCCACTTTACAGGCATACTATAGACACCCCCCAGGTACAAAATTTAAAGGATTATTTCACTTTAATTGTTTCACTTTAAGCATTACTAAAATCACTGCTCCCGAAACAACGGCCGTTTTTAAAACTTTTTTTTGCATTGATACATGTCCCCTGGGGCAGGACCCGGGTCCCCAATCACTTTTCATGACAATACCATGCATATAAGCCTTAAAATTAGCACTTTTGATTTCTCCCATAGACTTTTATTGGGTGTTCCGTGGCTTTCGAATTTGCCGCGAACACCCCAAATTGTTCGCTATTCAGCGAATAGGCGAACACCCGCTGTTCGAGTCGAACTTACGTTTGACTCGAACATCGGCCTCATCCCTACTTAGGATACACACAGGACACAAGGACCAAAGGAAGGACTATGGCAGCTAGCAAGAAGAAACACTAGGGGGAGGACACAGGAAACAAGCGTGAAGCACAGAAGAGTGAGGGAATCTGGGCAATAGTGCAGAGAGAGATGGACACAGCAAGCAGGAATGAGGGGCAAAGCAAAACGACAAGTAACAATGTTGTGCAGAGCAACCACAGCAACAGAAAGCAAATGGACACACGGTCAGAACCTGAAGGACATACAAAAGTGCAGCAAGAGGGAAAACACTGAGAACAGTGACAAGACCTAACAAACACACAGAATACAGGTGTACTGAAGGAATAGCAAACGCCAGAGGAACAGGGAGGCCCACCTTCAACGGGGAGACACGTTGCTCGAACACTAACCCACAGGTGCAAACGCTTAATAATAACTAGGTTCAGGGCGGATTGGCAGGAACCCGAGCAGCTCGAACAGGGGATAAGACTCGGTGACAGATCAATGAACTGTGACAAAGGACTGATTAATTTTCATATCCTGTATGCATATACCATGGTTTGTAGACCCTATAACATTCAAACAGACTAAATATTATAAACTGTTTTTGGTTATTTTTTACCAGAGAATGTAGCAGAATTAATTTTGGCCTAAATTTATGAAGAGATATTATTGTTTTGGCAACATTTTATAACAAAAACTAAGTAAAGTTTTTTTTTTTCTCAAAAATGTTTGGTTTTCTTTATATAGCAAAAAATAACCCCATGGTGATTAATTACTACCAAAAGAATGAAGGCCCCTTGAACAGCCTTTAGGGAAAGGGAGCCTTGACTGCTGGAAGCATGGCATCACTGTGCGTGTGAACCTAAAAGGGGAGTTAAGTAGCTCCCTTAGGATTGGCTACAAGACCGGAGGTGACTGGGTGGAACCTGAACTCTAGGAAAAGGCTATGCTGAGACACATCCAACTGCTCTGAGGAGATTCAGCTGTCACAAGAGTTGTTAGGTGAGTATCCCTCCTCTGTGCTCAGGCCCCTCACTACAGAAATCTCACAGTTGCTCTGATCCACCATACTGACTGATCCCCTGCCCCAGCAGGGTCCTCAGTACTCCAGTCAGACCTTGGCTTAGTACTGGAGCCACTGGCAATGAATTTGCTGGCTCCACTCCTACAATCCCCACTTTGCCCACGGCTCTACAGGATCATTTACATAGCCCTGACCTTTCCTATAATTCAAGGACCCCTGCTGCTACCCACACCAGAGTGTGTCTCTCAGCCATCACATCCCCTGAAAACTGCTGCTCTGACCAGAAGGTGTCTCTCCTCCACACCCAGCAGCCTTCCCCTATGCTCATTCCTGAATGGGATGAGGCCCTTCACCACAGCTACTGGCGCTGATTCCTCTCCTATTTTCACCACTTACTCCTCTGCCCACAACCTGTGAAGACTTTTAATACAGCATATGCCTCTATTAATGGACACCGCCTTTCCCATCCTAGGATTCCCAGAGCACTGCCATTACATGTGAATGGACCTCAGACCTTGGATACTTGCAGCATCTCACTCTCTACATTCTGTCAGAGAGACTGAGTTCCCTGTGCTTTACAGGGCAGGAACTGATGTATACTGTCAGCTCTCATCCCCTCCAGTAAATCACTCAGCTTGATATTGACATTGAGGGGATGGTCTGTTGACTTCCTGGGCTTAGCTTCTTTCCTTGGTTAAATTCCCAAGGGACTATAGGAAGCTATGGCTGTAGCAGCTTCAACCTTTTTGGGCCATATTGTTTTCACATTCCATATACTTCTGATGGGCATTGCCTTCTGTGGGTGTCTATGAAATGTATATCAGATACACGTCATTACGTACCAATTATCAGCTCCTATGCGTGATGACTTTGAAGCACAGTTGTCCTTCTTGCACTCCTCTAATGGTTCTTCTTTGATGAATGGAGGAATTGTCGAACACACAGCTGGAGTTTTTTTACAGGTCTGCAGTCAGCTCCTGTAGCTTTGGCTTTTTATTCCAGGAAGGCTGGTCTGCTGAACCTTGGCCGGTCTCATTGGCCCAAATATTTGTTGTGTAACATTATGCTGTTAGAGCACTTACCTAATATGGTCAAGTGGTTAACTGCCTGTCTGCATGCTCTCCACCTTTGTTCTCCCTAATTTTCTGGTGCTTGGATGTATTCAGTTGACTGTGTGGTTTCAGATGTAGCTAATTGCTGTTGGCCTTCCTTGTCGTTCCTTTTTTGTGTAGTCTAGTTTCTGACTCCTGTTGCCTCCCCTCCCCCTCGGTGCCTCCCCTCCCAGAACTCCCAGGTAACCTGTTGGCAACTTTCGGACGAATGGGTGCCTCCACCTGTTGATGATATCTCCCTTTACCCCTGGGGGTCGGGCACCTGGATCTTTTCTCCTACCTCCTCTACCTGCAGGATATAGTAGTGGCTGGTTCGACAGTGGGTTCCGCTCCCTCTTCTGTATTGTTTGGTTCAGACTATTCAGCCGGGAGTACTATTCAGATGGGATTTTAAAAAAAACTGCATGTATTCCCAACACAGGAGAAAGAGGAACAAGCAGTACCTCACAGATTTCTGGTCCGGGATCACTGTTGCCTCATCTGCACGATACTGGCTGCAGCCACTAGAGATCTGTGAGGTACTCTTTGTTCCTCTTTCTCCTGTGTTGGGAATATATGCTGTCTTTTTTAAAATCTGCACGTTGTCAACTTCAAGCATACAACAAGACTGTTGGAGGGTCTGCCCGTCTCACTGCACGGTCAAAAAAATACTCCCCTTCCCCTACTTTCTTGGTTGGAGGTTAGATGCCCTCTTTGTGTGATCTTTTTTAGCTTGGGCCCATCATTTGTGACCTCCCTAGCTTTTCCATCTTGGCTGATCTGGGGCAGCGGGATACTTCTCCGTTTCTTTTAACTGGATGCATTTCTCCAGACACCTCAAGAAACTTAACAACCAATGAACCACTAGCCCCTGAAGAAGAGGTTTAATCGTTACAAACCTTGAAACGCGTCGGACGTCGTCTGACCCAGTTCACTACTGGTCAGTCTCAAGTGGTTGTCTGTATACATACACATACATGTTTCTTGATATTGTACTTTGTATTTTTGTATAATAGATATATGCATCCTATTGTGACTTCCCATAAGTCACCAATTCATTTTTAAACTTTTCTAATAAAATATCAATATATTTTCATTACATTTATTTGTCAAGGAATTTCTGCCTTTAAAAGTCCCATAGAGGAACCTGCTTGTTTTTGTATTCAAGTTAAATTCTGGGGTCAGTCTAATGTCTGTCTGGTACTGATGGTAAGGACAGGCCTCTTAGACTATGTGAGTTTATGTTTATGGGTGCACGTGGTAAACTATGACTGGCATGTTGTTTGGTAAATTCTGGGGTCAGTCTAATGTCTGTCTGGGACTGATGTAAGGACAGGCCTCTTAGACTATGTGAGTTTATATTTATGGGTGCTCATGGTTTACTGTGACTGGCATTGTTTGGTACATTTGGAAAGTTGTACTTTTAAAAAGTTCAATAAAGCTGTGGCCTTGCCCTATTTCCAACTTTCTCAGCTTCCGTGTCTTTTTGTGGGGGCAAGGTATTGGTTTATTAGTTGGTCATAAATGAGCCTATGCTTCTCAGCAGTCAAGCTCTATCTGTCTTAAAATACGATATAAAATTCATCTGGGTACAGTATTCCATGACCTGAGTAAATGTCATTCAAATTGACAGTGCCGAAATCTGAAAAATGGCCTGCGCAGGAAAGGCGTGAAACAGTCTGGTCTTGAAATTGTCAAATATTTCTAAAAAAATGGAAGGCTGGCATGTCATCACCAGGAATAAACAGGCCTCTGAGTCCCCATTCACATTTGCCTACTATGGCATACACCCATGAGATGGCTGTGTATACCCGCATGGTAATGCACAGGTGTTCCATGCATCCCTGTGCAGTCAGTCCCATTCATGTCAGATGGGCCTGCCACTGCTCCCAATTCAAAATTTGTGTGGCTACAGGTGTGTATGCCTGAGTGGGCAAACACAGCCCTCGCACAGGTGTATGCTGCAGTACACTTATGTGAACAAGGCCTAAGACTATGTCTCGAAGTAAGGTACTAAAATTGTCATTTTTTTTGCAGATACTGGAAATATAGAGAATATTGCCTTTATAGAAGAAACATTTGGGCTAGATGTATACTTCCTGCACTTCTAGGCATTGGCAATACAATAGCCTTATCAGCCCACGTGGTTGCTATAGGTCCTGGGTGTGGAAGGGGGCCCCATTAAGGGGCTGTTGAGGGAATTTAAACATAGAAAATCTGTGTGCATGTGAAGATCTAGTACAGTATTATTGAAGGATTGCAGAGGTCACTGTTCACACTAATCCTTTACCCCTTTGGCATTTTCAAAAAAAGCTAACATCAAATATACTAGAGGAGAGTTCAAAATCATTGTTGCAAATCCCCTTTGCAGGCTGTGCAGTAAGGAGAATATGTTTAGCTGTCATACAATTGTTGTACACTGTAAAAAAAATCCCAGTGGGTCTTAGCTTAAAATTGGCAGTTGTTTATAGTGTAAGGTGACCAGATTTTTAAAATGAAATCTGGGGACATATTCGCTTTTTACTAGTAATGGCGGCAATCGGCGACTTATATTGGGACTGCGTTAGCGGGGGACAAATTGGATACCAAGTGACACTTTTGACACTTTGTGGGAACCAGTGATCGGTGCTAAAAATATGCACTGTCACTGTATTAATGACACTGGCTGGGAAGGGGTTAACATCTAGAGCAACCAAAGGGTTGTAGGGGAGGTGCTTTTACTAGGGGAAGGCATAGATCCCTGTCTCTGCTTTGCAGGGACACAGGATCAATGTCTTCCATACTGACAGAACGGTGATCTGCCTTGTTTACATAGGCAGACCGCCCTTCTGCCCTTGTACAGGATGACAGGTGGGCACTGGCAGACGTCGAGTCTGCCGGACCCGCTGACTGGCTCTGATACCCAGAAATGCAAGATCACGTATATACAGTATATATATGGTCCTGTGCAGCGCGACCGCCCTGTAGAAGTAAATCTGCTACCCTGTTTCCCCGAAAATAAGACCTAGCGTGATTGTCGACGATGGCTGCAATATAAGCCCTACCCCCCAAATAAGTCCTAGTTAAAGTCCTTGTAGGTCTTATTTTCAGGGTAGGGCTTATTTTCAGGGAAACAGGGTAGGGCTTACTTGGGGGGTAGGGCTTATATTGCAGCCATCACCGACAATCAAGCTAGGTCTTATTTTCAGGGAAACAGGGTATGAGGTGGTTTGCAACTGGTTAAGATCATCAGCATTATGATAACTCACAGACAGCAGGCACTCTATTATGGCTCTGGCTGGCTCTGTGTCAGTGTGTCACATGACATGGCTGCTGGGTGCTGATACATATGACCAATAAGGTAACAAAATCAGTACCCAGCAGCCATGTCATGTGACACACTGTGACAGAGCCAGCCAGAGCCATGATAGAGTGCCTGCTGTCTGTGAGTTATGATACCATCCATGATGCCAGAGAGACAGACACAGTGCAATGTAGTCTATTCACAGACACCCCTAAAGCACACCTGTGTTGAAGCCTTGAAAGCACTGGCAGCCCAACGATCGGATCCACTTCCCCTCTTCCTGCTGCTGAACACTGTCAGCTGAGCTCAGCTGCCTCTCTCTGCCTGATGCCACCGCCCGCCTTACAGCCTCTCAAGTCTCACTCTCTGGGCCCCGGCTACTACTGGGTGGGGAGCGTAGCTGAGCAGAGGAAGATTACTCCACCAGGGAAGGCAAGGAGATAGGCAGGCAGGCGGTTAGCGGGGACTTGAGCCAAGGCAGAAGAACATGCAAACGGGAGCGGAATGGTCATGCGCCCGAAACTGAAAAAATAGTTCCTTCCAGCACAGGATGGTCAGAAAGGGGCACAGATAATGGAAAAAAATACACCCCCCAAGCTAGTAGGAGCAGGGGAGCGGGGGTTTGCAATTTTTTTTTCAATTCTGCACTGACTGTCTTTGAAATTGCTCAGACCCCTGTTCAAATCCAATCTGGGGACAAAACCGGGGACAGACTTGGTCTGGGGACAGTGTCCTCATTCAGGGGACTGTCCCCAGAAACCGGGGACGTCTGGTCACCCTATTATAGTGTCTATCTCCACCCTGTGTTGATGGGGAAAAAAAATCTTTACTCATTTAGGGGGAAGATCCAGGGGGGGCTACATACTGAAGTCCCCCTGACTCTGCCCTTCTCTTACCACACCGTGCTCACAAAGCCATCCCCACTACCCACCCTCCCACCTATTTACCCAATTGAGCCAAATATGGGCATTCTATATCAGTGAGTATATTCACTAATCCAAATTACTGTAAATACAGAAAAAAACAAGCAAAAAAGCACACATCCCAAGCAATAAAAACAAGTCAAGGAAACCAAGGAAAAATTGTGTGGAAATTTTTATAGTGATATTGAGGAAAAATCAGGGAAAGCCACTTTTAGCTATCCCCCCAATACCCCCAATCCCTCTCTCCCACCCATTTACGTATTCAGGCCTGTCACGGAACGTCCCACACTCCGCTTGAGTGCTTCCGTCATATACCACTTCCTCCCAGTCTGTATACAGATATCAGGTATTCCAACCTCTCTGAGCACAAACAAGGTGACACTTGCTTAGATGCTAACATGAACTCTCTTTATTCAGAACAAAGAATACAGTCTTATATACAGGAGAAGATGAGGTTCCCCCTTCCTGCTCATATTACTCTAACAATACAAACGTAACCTAATCAACCTAATTATCATGAGCTAATTAACTAATCCTTTATACAGCCTAGGTGATTGAGACATGACCTTTTGCCTAGACTGAGTTAATTATTACAGGACATTTTCTCACAATAGCAGCAGCTCCAATAGGAGTTGTCCGGTCTCCTACATTGTATAGAGGACAATGTGATCAGCTCATTCAATTAACATAAACACAGATAAATGGAGTTGATGACACCAGCATCTCCTCACAGTATGTGTCCCAACAGTATGAATCAGTCTTATCAGCAGGGGGCTGCTGGAGGAATCCCCCCTCCCTCTTCAGGGACACAAATCCCAAATGACCACAGCAAGGAGTCCCCAACAGAATCAAACAACATACAATATATACATATATACACGACTGAGTCCGATTAGTACAGTTCAGACTGCATTTCTAATTCACCTCACAAAGAGTATTGTTCCATTGAAAATCCAGGGCCCATAATCAAAACGCAAGAGGCTTGCATTCAGTCCTCTCCAACAGCCTCTGTCCCGGCTAGGTCTGTCACAAGGCCCCATATGGGCATTCTATCTTGGTGTACATATTCACTGTTCCAAATTACTGTGGGTCCAACAAAGGAAAAAAAGGGGGGAGGGAGGGGGGAGTCTCTGAAAAAAGTATTACCATATACCCCTCTATCATCTTTTTAACATATAAGGTTTCATCCATCTCGCTCTCCCTCCCCTCCTGTCATGCATTCTTGTTGCTCATATATCTTATATAAACCAAAGATTGTTTATAATCAAGCCAACTCTCCCAGGTTCTAAGAAATTTAGAATAGGAATCATTTTGTACGAGGAGAGGCCAATAAGTTCTTACCCTTTACCAAGATCCAGATGTGCTAGGGATCTAAAACTTAGTCCACTAACTCTTCCTTCTCTACATATCCACCTCCTGTGGTTACACACTTCTTACATCTGTGGAACAAACCTTTAATACCATCTGCATAGAAGTATGCAGATTTGGAGGAAAACCAGCTTCCAACTTCAGTAATGACTGCCTCATCATTGTGGAAACGTCTTCCCTGTAAATGTTTCTTCAGATTTGGAAGAAGTCCGAAGGTGCCAGGTCAGGTGAGTAAGGTGGATGGGGCAGAGATTCATAGCCACAATCGCGAACAAAAGTTGGTACAGTTGGTACAGGTTAAAAATGCTTTGTGCACATTCCACTCATTGCTGTTTTTAGAAAGGTGTCAGTAACCTGGGCACCTAACGTGCATCCACTTTGTGTTGGTGTTAGAAACCATGAAATAAGAACGAGACAGAAGTACAGTTAAATCACACTTGTTTAATAATAAAAGTAGAAAGAACAAACGTAGTCAAAACATAGCCAGAGTTCAGGAACCAGAACGGATAGTCAGACAAGCCAAACATCAGGGAGCCGGAGATGAGTGTAGTAAAATAGCAAGCAGGATCTGGAGCCAGAAGGGATGTCAGGCAAGCAAGTCTTTTAGCAGGAATGCAGGAGGGCATCTCTGTGATGTTGCTAAGGCGAAGGCAGAGATCCTCTGGGCTGGACGGCTTAAGTAGGCAGGACTGATGAGCAGGATATCATCAACAGCTGAGTAACTGTGGAGAGACAGGAGCTGGCAAATAGCTGACAGCTGAGCAGCCAGCTCAGAGAAGGAATGGCTGAGCCTAGCCCTGACAGTTGGAAAAGAACAACAGCAGAGCTGCTTTGATAAACTGACTCTCTCTCTCTCTCTCTCTCTCTCTCTCTCTCTCTCTCTCTCTATATATATATATATATATATATATATATATATTGTACAGGGCGCCGTGGCTGGGTCCTGGAAGGACGCTATATTTCCCCTCTGTTTGGACTGTGGTCACTTTAAGGGAACAAAAAGGGTTAACTCACCTGGAAGGATGAATGAATGACAGTAATTCCGCGCTTAGGAGGATAAAAACAGAAAAGGACTGCAGCCCCCCTAAAATTGAAAATCACCTAGGTGAAATCCGATATAACCGAGTACTTTAAACAGGGGAATTGGTGCTGTCCGGCTATATGTGCATTAATAGTGATTCATATAAGTGTATAAAAGTATATGTGCAAAGAACATATGTATAAAAAGAATAAATAAAATAAAGTTATTATTATTATTTATACGTGTAACCAATGTTGTGGGGGCTGAAGCATATCTAAGTGCAAAAAACACATCTAAGTGCAAAAAAACACACCCAACAATGTAATGTAATAAAGTGCAACGTGCTCCTAAAACATATATACATGTGCCAAAATCTCAGTATATGCCAAATACCTATATGTATAATGTACCCAAAAATTGAGAAAACAAAAAAGGAGCAAAAAGAATGTCAGAAAATCCTAAATGCAAACAGTTTTGATAATAAAAAATCCCCAACATGTGTACATAAGAAATCCAATAAAAAACACAATTATGGAAAAATGAAAAAATGTAAGAAAAAATGTGTATAGACAAAACAAAAATCTATGAAAAGCAATAAGTGTCCAAAATAAAAGTCCTAAAGTGTATCCTTCTGGTGAAGAAAACGTTGTCTCAGCATTAACTGGTGTTGCCCCCGTCCTTCACTGCACCCCCACTCATGCTTACACTCACCGGACTGCCTAACCCCTGCAGGGGTAAAAGACATGTTTAGAAAATCCTGCGATGGCGAATCCAGGAAGCGATCCTACGTCCGGGGGTGTTTTATCCTTCTCTGGTATTGTAGTGTCCCCAATGATAAACATCCATATGAGGTAGGGAAAGAAAAAACCTCATAGCGTGAATCCGAAAAAATTAAATTTATTGGTAAAATCCATAAGAGTATGGTAAACTTATTTAAAACAATTTAAAAACAGGAGCTAAGAGCGCTCCAATAGCCGGCTCACAGCTGGTGGGCAGCGTGGTGTGGCGTGCGTTCCACCGCCCGCCTGCTTGAAAACCGAAACAACTCAAAGCAGAGAGTTGCTGACGTGTGCGTATCCCGAGGCCACGTCTTACGCGTTTCATCATCAAGACGTCATCTGAGGCGCGGCCATCTTGGTACTCCACACGTCTATATAGGACAATAGAGGTGCCACGATCACCAATCAAATATTCCTAACCCGCCCTAATGACCTCTAAATGGACTCTAATTATATCCATAATGGTAGTCAAGCGTCATCAAGTGGATAGAATGGGAAATAGCATCTTAGGCACCTCCATTTGTCATGAAAACCACAACATAGAAATACATGCTTTGCATTCCAAAAAATATTATAACAAAAAATATTTATAACCAGCAAGGAGGGAAGCAGAGGAGGAAAAAATAGCAGCACTGAATATATTTAATATTATGTGCCTCAAAAAATGTGTAGATACACATAAAAATGTTGGAAAAAATATATATTAATAAAAAATATTAAATAATAAAAAAAAATTATTAGATAAAATCAAAAAATGTTTTAATTATATATATCTAATGTGTATCCAAAAATTTTTAAAAACCATATAAAATAAAAAATAATATATGTCCAAAAATATTAATGTGTGTGTTGGGGGCAGTAATAAATGGTATAGCTGCCCAGGGTCTGACACCCTACCAAACCACACAAAAGGAGGTCACAAACATTAGTCAGTGGATGAATCCAACCTCAAAACTGCACTGCTTGAAGTAAGATACGGGAGGATCCCGCAACAGTATAATTATACATAACATATGTATATTATAAGGGAGAACAAAAAATTATAAAAATATGTATCAACAAGGAAGATGAAATAAAGAAATTAAAAACCAATGTAGTAATAGTGCTATATGTATAAGGAAAAAAATCACAGATTATGTATCAACAAAAAATCAAATATAAGGAAAAAAAGGGGAATAAAAATCCATATGTTAGTTTAAATTAGAATAAGGCCTAGACAGCCAAGGACTAAGGTCTAGATTGTGTATCAGCACAGAACAGGATACAAAGAAAAAATAGAATAGAAAAGGTTCATGTACTGGTGTAAATTAGAGTAAGAGCCTATACAACCACGGATTAGGTCTAGGGGGGTCTAACTAGAAACACCTAGGAGCTACAGAAGGGTTGATTCAGCTTATGGGGGAGGCCCCTAGAAATTAGACAGAAAGCAATTTAAATCTATTTCTACATTCAATCCCCTTGGGACAAGACAATCTAAGCGATGTATCCATCTTGTTTCATTCTGTGATATCAATATTCTCTTGCTGCTTCCCCTCCAATGGTTTTTAATGGTATCAATCCCATAAAAAACCAATCCAGACAGATCCCTATGATGAAATTCATTGAATGTCTGGAGAGGTTATGTTTAGGGAACCCTTTTCTGATGTTATTAATATGTTCCCTAATCCATACACATAGGGGTCTGGTAGTCCTGCCCACGTATTGCAGTCGGCAGGGACATTCGATGATATAGGTTACATGGGTGGTGTTGCAGGTGACCAACTCTCTAATCTCGTACTCTTTGCCATTCCTAGCCTTAAAGGGGTTGTAAAGGTAAAAATTTTTTCACCTTAATGCATTCTATGCATTAAGGTGAAAAAACTTCTGACAATACCGCCGCCCCCAGCCCCCCCGTTTTACTTACCTGACGCCTCGAAAGTCAGCTTCGCGTTCCCGACAGCTATTCCTCCGCTCACCCTGGCCGCTGATTGGCTACAGTGGATGGATTGGAAGCAGCGCAGCCATTGGCTCGCGATGCTGTCAATCACATCCAATGACGTGGTGCGCCGGGGGGCGGGGCCGAGTGATACAGTGAGCGGCTATAGCCGCCGGCTGTATCACGGGAGCGCGCCCGCAAGCACTCACCACCATGCGAGGGAGCTCGCATTAAGGTGGTTAATGCTTGCGGGGAGGAGCTGAAACACCCCCCGAGGGACCCCAGAAGACCAGGTTCGGGGCCACTCTGTGCAGAACGAGCTGCACAGTGAAGGTAAGTATAACATGTTTGTTATTTCTAAAAAAAAAAAAATTTTCCTTTACAACCCCTTTAAAAGATGTTCTTTTTTTGGGTTGTCTTTTACTGACCCTGCAGGCCAAACATTTTTGACATCTATAAAAGAAAACTGTTTGCATTTAGGATTTTCTGACATTCTTTTTGCTCCTTTTTTTTTTTCTCAATTTTTGGGTACATTATACATATAGGTATTTGGCATATACTGAGATTTTGGCACATATATATATATATTTTAGGAGCACGTTGCACTTTATTACATTACATTGTTGGGTGTGTTTTTTTGCACTTAGATGTGTTTTTTGCACTTAGATATGCTTCAGCCCCCACAACACATTGGTTACACGTATAAATAATAATAATAACTTTATTTTATTTATTCTTTTTATACATATGTCCTTTGCACATATACTTTTATACACTTATATGAATCACTATTAATGCACATATAGCCGGACAGCGCCCATTCCCCTGTTTAAAGTACTCACCTGGATGGATGCTATATTTCCCCTCTGTTTGGACTGTGGTCCCTTTAAGGGAACAAAAAGGGTTAACTCACCTGTCAGAGGAAGTGGGTTTAAAACAAGACAGGAAGTTGTAGGTGAGTGTGGAGGAGTGCAGAGGAGACTGTGGATGGTGGATGGTGGTTTTGTGTGCAGCGACAAAAGTGAACGGCAGTGTCCTGCCTGGAAGCCTCCTGGCAGGGGAAGTTACCTGCAACAAAACCCAAGGACTGTTTAACTGTGATAGCAGTTCTGGACTCTGCAAGTCGGTGAGACTGAAATCTCTTTCTTTTGTTTTGCTGCTGTGAAGCTATTTAAGTTTAATAAACCTCCTTTTGACTGAAAAGCCTGTGTTCTGCGATCTAGCTGGTTCCCCGAACTTTACAACTGGTGGAGGATGTGGGGCAGGACAAAGTAACAGGCATTTTTCTTGCTGTTTTTGCTTTGGACTTAAACTGACATTTAAAGGGACAGTACAGTGGATTTATCTCCTAGGTTAATAATAATCTATATACTACTTCAAATTCATTACTATATCAAACTACAATATACTTTATGTTTGTTCTCAGAAACCTCGGTCTGATACCAAGGCACTCCTACCCCACCCGTTGCTGCCAATGTATGTCACGCCGCCCCAGCTCCCGTGGGGTGGTCTATGCCTCTGACCCACTATGTGCCGCTCGCCTCATGCCGCACTCACTGCCAGAGTTGGTGAGTGTACTTGGTTAACTTTTTTCAAATTTTAAACACTTTTTCTTCATTCCCCTCTATTCAGAGTGTGGTTGATTATATTTGTATACTTCACAGGAATCTGTCGCATCTGCTCCCGATGAGTGGAGAAACATCCACGAAACGCGTCGAGTTATACTTGATGCTACAGAGATACTTATTAAGTCCGGATGATGTCATCCATATTATTTACTACATTTATACCATGCAATTTTTTTATACGGGTGCTGGGCATGCAGCCTTTAGCACTTGCAGGCCATATTGCTGTTGTACATGTTATCAATTGATTATTATGTATATATCCTGATTCAGTGCTATCATGTTTACACCATGTGCCTATATGTATATATATGAATTTATTTTTTACTCTTGTTGTTATGAAATAAAATATTTATTACTCTCACCTCCACATTTCAACTGCTTCATTTAAAGTCCCAAATTCCCCTTCATATATGTCCTGGGTTAAAGCCGCACAAAGGCTAAAAGCTGAAACAATGGAGGAGCTAATTAAACAGCTGTCCCTGGCTAATATGCATGAGGAAGCTAATCAGTGCTTAGCAAACCAGCTGGAGGTACAACAAATGCACCACAAAGAGGCGCTGGCTCTGCAGCAAGAAAATACTCGCCTGTTGGTGGCCCAGTTGGCAGCCCAGCAAGCGACCCAGCATGGGGTTATGCAGGCTCAGGTGACTGCCTTAAAAGAAGCAGTGCAGCAGCTTTCTCAGGGCCATGAACAAGCAGCTGTTGCCCCTGGCAACCAGGTAATCATGCCATTTTCTGCAGAAGTTGTCCCTGAGTGATGATGTAGAGGCATTTCTTGTTACATTTGAGAGGACGGCAGAGAGAGAAGGGTGGCCCCAGGACCAGTGGACTGGCCTAATTGCTCCTTTCCTCACCGGAGATCCTCAAAAAGCCTACTTCGACCTACCACCGAATGACGCTAAAGATTATCAAAAACTAAAGGCAGAAATACTGGCTCATTTGGGGGTGACTACAGCCGTTCGGGCCCAAAGAGTGCCCCAATGATAGTATTCTCCAGATTGACCACCCCGGTCTTGGAGCGGGTCGTGCTGGACCGATACCTAAGGTCACTGCCAGATGACCTTCACTGGTGGGTCAGCCATGGAGACCCCAAAACAGTGAACCTCCTTGTCAAGATGGTGGAACGATATACAGTGGTGGAGGATCTGCTTGGCGCTACCAAACGCCAAGGGCCCAGTCTTCCACGGCTTATTCGATCAACTGCCGCCCTTCGAAAGGACGTCCCCCGGAGCCCTGAAACCAACACCCCGGAAGGTCAAGAGTCACTCCCGGTACCTCCTCAGCGATCTGTTCCTGTTCGGAGATGAGGGGATGTATAATGTTTGCGATGTCATTCCTGGGGCCATACCCAGGCCCACTGCAAGAGGAGCCCATGGAATGCGGGGTTCTTCGGAGGGGGTCTTTTTATGCCCATAAAGCATGTACAACACATCTTGACCTTGGAGAAGAGAAATTTGAGTGTGAAGTCCAAGTGAACCACCTCCCTGCCCGGGCTTTGCTGGACTCCGGAAGCACGGTAACCCTGGTTCATCCTAGAGTAATTGGGAAGATCAGTCCGGTAAACAAAACTTTATGGGTCACTAGATTCACGGGGGCACTAGAGAGTACCCTCTCATCTCTGTGTCCATCTCCACAGCATTTGGCACTGATACTCAAGGTGGGTTTGGTAAAGAACTTGATACATGATGTTATAATAGGATGAGACTGTCCATTATTTGCAAAACTGTGGGAACAAGGAGAACTACCTGAACGGTGACCCAGAAATGCCAAATGATCTTAATGTGAATCCAGTTGATGAAAATGCTAATGATTTGGTTAATGGTGATGAAAGTATTGCTGATTCTGTTAAGGATGTCAAAATGTGTGGTTCACAGACCTACCTGAACACTGGGGGGGAAACCTTCCCCACTTCAGGTAATGCTGGGGGAAGAGGATGAGGAAGTGGCCTCTACCCCTGCTCTGCCAGATTTGGGTGTTCCCCAAGTTGCATTTGGTACTGCCCAGATGCAGGACCCCACTTTGGCCCTTACACAGGAACAGGTTGTAGTAGTAAATGGGGTTCCCCAAGAGCCAGGTGCGAATGAACGGTGGCCACACTTTGCAATATGTAATGAGTTGCTATATCAGGTTACCAAAGTGAGAGAAAATGTGGTAGAACAATTATTGGTACCCCAACAGTATACAAAGTGATGGGAAAGACTGGGACTCCCTCTTACCAGCTCTCCTGTTTGCTATCCAAGAAGTGCCCCAGGCCTCCACTGGGTTTTCGCCTTTTGAGTTGGTATATGGGCGGAGACCTCGCGGACTACTGGACTTTGTAAAAGAGGAATGGGAAAGTGAACCTATTTAGCATAAGAGTGTTCTTGAATATGTCTTCCAAATGCAGGAGAGGATCTCAACTGTGATGCCACTAGTCCAGGAACATTTGCAAAAAGCCCAGGAGGCTCAACGACGGGTCTATAATAGGGCTGCTAAAATAAGGCACTTCCAAGTGGAGAATCGAGTAGCGCTGTTGATTCCCACTGTGGAAAGTAAATTCTTGGCCAGATGGCAAGGCCCCTTTGAAGTTGTAGGAAAAATGTGAGAGGTAAATTATAGAGTCCACCAACCAGGCAAGAGGAAACCATATCTGATATATCATGTAAATTTGTTAAAGCCCTGGACAGACAGGGAACCGGTGACCTCCCTGGCTAGTGCAAGACTTGAGCCTCGAGTTGGGGTGGAGAGTGTTCAAGTAGCAAATACCCTGTCTAAAATCCAAAGTCAGCAGGCAAAGGAGTTCTTGCAGAGAAATAAAGAGAAATGTTCAGACTTGGCAGGGCTCACTAGTGTCATAGATCATGACATTATCACAGAACCAGGCTCAAAGGAAGGGCGTTTCAGAGGAAGTGAAGAAGATGTTAGACCTGGAGATTATTGAAGAATCACAGAGTGAGTGGTCGAGCCCAATTGTGTTGGTATCGAAGCCCAACGGGACTCTGCGATTCTGAAATGATTTCCGGAAACTTAATGAAGTTCCACGGTTTGATGCCTACCCCATGCCCGGGGTAGATGAGCTTATTGAGAGACTAGGTCCAGCCAGGTATCTCACTACATTAGACCTTACCAAGGGATATTGGCAAATCCCGTTGACTAAGGCTGCTAGAGAGAAAACTGCTTTTTCTACCCCAGAGGGGAGTTTTTAGTACAAAAGAATGCCTTTTGGATTGCAAAATGCTCCAGCCACGTTCCAGTGAGCAATGGATAGGATTTTACGACCGTGAGTATGCATCAGTGTACTTGGATGATATAGTGATTTTTAGCAGAGACTGGGAATCACACTTGCCCAAAGTCCAGGCTGTGCTGGACTCTCATTGGAAGGAGGGGTTTACAATAAACCCTGAAAAATGTGCTTTAGGAATGGAGGAGGTGAAATACCTGGGCTATTATGTGGGTAGATGGGTGGTGAAACCTCAGGTCAGCAAGGTAGAGGCTATACAGAATTGGCCCCGTTCCCTCACAAAAAAGCAGGTACATGCATTCCTGGGCATGGTGGGATACTACAGGAGGTTTGTACCCAACTTTGCCACGTTGGTGGCTCCATTGACCGATTTGACTAAGGGTCGGAAATCGGTCATGGTTGAGTGGAATGCAGATGCTGAGAAGGCTTTTTGGGAGCTCAAGTCAGCACTGTGCAAACACCCTGTCCTGGTAGAACCCAATTTTTCAAAAGAGTTCATTGTCCAGACTGATGCTTCCGATGTAGGATTGATAGTGGTGTTGTAAGGTAAACCGGACCTCCACCACCAAAAGGCCAGTGCAGATGCCTGCTCATGCTCGCACACTTTGCACCTGTGCTAATATTCATGAGCAAAGGACCAACAGAATGCCCGCAATGGCAGTTCATCGCACACGCGTATGTGCACGAACGACTGTGCGGGTGCGCGCACGTGCACACACCAATTAGCACTTGGCACCCAGTGGCCTATTTAAACTTCTCTGTTACTGCAAACAAGTGCTGGATGATCTTCAGCTCCTTCCTGAACTACCAAGTCCTGATCCTGTGTTCCTGTTTATTCGTGTATGACCCGGTTCGTCTTTGGACTTCCCCTCTGCTTGCTCCTTTACTTGTTACCTGGTATCCTGACTTCGGCCTGTTTATTGGACTTGATCTGCCTGCTGACTTGGTACCGCTTTGCCTGGCTGTTACCCGACCTTGGCCTGCCCTCTGGACTTCCTTTTGCATGCTGATTCAGTGCCCTGCTGCCCAGTTGTTGCTGACTGCTGCTCTTCTCCTGGTTCTGCTCCTGTCCACACTCTGGTGCCCAGCTGCTTCTGCTTCCTGCTCCAAGGATCGTGACTGTCAGCTCTACCCACCTTCGGAGGGGACATTACCAGCCAGCTACTCGGCACTTATGCCACTCCTTGCCTTTACACTTTCTGTTCCCACCTTCAGGAGTGTAGGCGGGAGGAGCAAGGGAGGCCTCCATCACATTCCAGTCTCCACCAGGTATGTGATAGTATCATCCAGCCATGACTTTTGACATGACTTTTCACAACTTTAACCCAAGCGGTGTCCGGACTTCAGGATGTCCAGCTTACAAGATGTTTATCTTTTGCATCTTCTGCTGACACTCTCTCTGCAGTTACCAGGGAGGAGCATCCAAACCCAAGCTATTATCGATTCTGGAGCCTGCAGTTGTTTTATGGACTACACCTTTGCTAAACAACGTCAAGTTCCACTGCAAACTAAGACGCAACATTTAAAGATGAATCTAGCGGATGGCTCAAACCTCAAGTCAGGACCAGTCACGCAAGAAACTTGTCCCCTACTGGCAGTAACCTCTTTGGGTCATTCTGAATATTTAAACCTGGACATCATCCCATCTCCCTTGTTCCCCATCATTCTGAGGATTCCATGGTTGCAGGCACACAACCCTTAAATAAACTGGGAATCTGGAACAGTGTTGTTCCCTAATACCTACTGCCAGCAGCACTGCTTTCCCCAAGCGGTCACCGCCACAGCACCCCTAATGGAGCTGCAACCAGAGACTTCAGTTTCACATCTTGTACCACCTGTTTACCATGATTTTTTAGATGTGTTTGATAAGAAGAAGGCCGAGACTTTGCCACCCCATTGGCCATATGATTGCCCGTTCGAATTGCTACCCGGGGCCGAGATCCCATTTGGACGAATTTTTCCTTTATCAGAACCTGAGCTGGAGGCATTGTGCCTATACATTGACGAGAACCTAGAAAGGGGATTTATTTGTCAATCCACATCGCCTGCTGGGGCTGGCATATTTTTTGTTGAAAAAAAGATCACACCTTGAGACCTTGTGTGGACTATAGAGAAATAAATAAAATAACCATTAAAACAGATACCCCCTTCCACTTGTTCCAGAACTTTTCCAGCGCTTCAGAGCAGCAAAAGTATTCACGAAACTTGACCTACGGGGTACATATAACCTGGTGAGAATTCGGAAAGGGGATGAATGGAAAACAACCTTCCGTACCCGTTTGGGCACTTTGAATACTTAGTTATGCCATTTGGACTATGTAATGCCCCAGCTACTTTTCAGCATCTTGTCAATGATGTTTTTAGAGACTTTCTCAACCTCTTCATGATCATGTATCTCGATGATATACTCATATTTTCCCCTTCCATAGAGGAACACCGGCTGCAAGTTGAAAAGGTCCTCAGCCATCTCCGAGAACACCAGTTATACGCAAAAGCAGAAAAATGCGAGTTTAACAAAGAAACGATCCAGTTCTTGGGGCTTATTATCTCAACATCAGGCATCACAATGGACCCACGAAAAGTTAGTGCCATCCTTGAGTGGCCAGAGCCAAATGACCGAAAGGGAACCCAGAGATTTATTGGATTCACTAACTTTTACCGTAAATTTATCAAAATCTTTTCAGCCATCATCCACCCCATCATTCAGCTTACTAAGCAGAACACCCGATTTCAGTGGAATTCAGCAGCACAACTCGCCTTTGATAAATTGAAAATTCTCTTCACATCAGCACCAATTTTACAACATCCTGATCCTGCATTACCCTATGTTCTTGAGGTGGATGCTTCTGAGGACGCAGTGGGTGCCATCTTATCCCAACAACAAGGTGCTAAATCTCTTCTGCACCCCTTGGCCTTCTTCTCTAGGAAACTCAGCGTTTCAGAGAAAATTGACGATGTGGGAGATCGTGAGTTACTTGCCAGCAAGGCCACTCTGGAGGAATGGCGCTATTTGCTTGAGGGAGCAAGTCACCCAATCCTTATTTTTACTGATCATAAAAATCTGGAATACCTCCACACATCCAGACGCCTAAAACCTCGTCAGGTGGGCCTTGTTTTTCTCACCATTTACATTCCATATAACCTACAGACCAGGCTCTAAAAATGGGAAATCTGACACCCTGTCACATAGGTTTCCTGAAAGAAAAAGAAATTACCCAACCTGATACCATTCTTTCTCCACAAAATTTGCTGTTACTACAAGGAGATCTGGTGTCACAGCTTAAACAAGCTTCTAGGGAGGAGGGGCCACCACAGGGCTTTCAGTTGCAGGAACAGGATGGATTGTTCTTCCATGAGCAAAGAGTTTTTGTACCTTCAGGCTTGCACCAGTCAACCTTAAGTCTATGCCATGACCACCCCTTGGCAGGGCATTTTGGAATCCGTAAGACTTTGGAACTTTTACAACAATCCTTCTGGTGGCCCGGCCTGAGACTTGATTGTCAGAAGTATGTGAGGAGTTGTGATATCTGTATCCGGAGCAAAGGGGACAAAAACAAAGCTTGGGGTTTGTTAAGGCCTTTGCCCATTGCTAGCAAGCCCTGGGAGATGATTAACATGGACTTCATTGTCGAACTCCCGCCTTCTGAAAAGCCACTCGTGCCACTCCTTGCCTTTACACTTTCTGTTTCCACCTTCAGGAGTGTAGGTGGGAGGAGCAAGGGAGGCCTCCATCACATTCCAGTCTCCACCAGGTACGTGATAGGTGTTGTCACAAGTTGTTCATGGCGAGGAGCACCCAGTAGTTTTCCTCAGTAGGAAATTGACACCAGCGGAGAAAAACTACGCTATGATCGAACGAGAGTGTCTGGCCATTAAGTGGGCTCTGGAATCCCTCAGATATTACCTCTTGGGGAGGAAGTTTAGGCTGATTTCTGACCATGTCCCTTTAACATGGATGAGACAAGGTAAAGGGATTAATGCCAGGGTTACTCAGTGGTTCCTGGCACTCCAGGAATTTAAATTTGTAGTGGCACATAGGCCCGGAAGACTGCATCAAAATGCAGATGCCCTCTCCCGAGTCCATTGTTTTAGCTCCACTGTTGCCTCCACCTCCTTGGCGTTGGGGCACGGGGGGGGGTATGTACAGGATGCCATGGCTGGGTCCTGGAAGGACGCTATATTTCCCCTCTGTTTGGACTGTGGTCCCTTTAAGGGAACAAAAATGGTTAACTCACCTGTTAGAGGAAGTGGGTTTAAAACAAGACAGGAAGTTGTAGGTGAGTGTGGAGGAGTGTAGAGGAGACTGTGGATGGTGTATGGTGGTTTTGTGTGCAGCGACAAAAGTGAACGGCAGTGTCCTGCCTGGAAGCCTCCTGGCAGAGGAAGTTACCTGCAACAAAACCCAAGGACTATTTAACTGTGATGGCAGTTCTGCACTCTGGCAAGTTGGTGAGACTGAAATATCTTTCTTTTGTTTTGCTGCTGTGAAGCTATTTAAGTTTAATAAAACCTCCTTTTGACTGAAAAGCCTGTGTCCTGCGATCTAGCTGGTTCTCGAACTTTACAATATATATATATATATATATATATATATATATATATATATATATATATATATATATGCATTATACCTACAATCAGGTCCATAAATATTGTGACATCGACACAATTCTAATCTTTTTGGCTCTATACACCACCACAGTGGATTTGAAATGAAACAAACACAATGTGCTTTAACTGCAGACTTTCAGCTTTAATTTGAGGGTATTTACATCCAAATCAGGTGAACGGTGTAGGAATTATAACAGTTTGTATATGTGCCTCCCTCTTTTTAAGGGACCAAAAGTAATGGGACAGATTAACAATCATCCTTTAAACTTTCACTTTTTAATACTTGGTTGCAAATCCTTTGCAGTCAATTACAGCCTGAAGTCTGGAATGCATAGACATCACCAGACGCTGGGTTTCATCCCTAGTGATGCTCTGCCAGGCCTCTACTGTAACTGTCTTCAGTTCCTGCTTGTTCTTGGGGCAATTTCCCTTCAGTTTTGTCTTCAGCAAGTGAAATGCATGCTCAATCGGATTCAGGTCAGGTGATTGACTTGGCCATTGCATAACATTACACTTCTTTCCCTTAAACTCTTTGGTTGCTTTCGCAGTATGCTTCGGGTCATTGTCCATCTGCACTGTGAAGTGCCGTCCAATGAGTTCTGAAGCATTTTGCTGAATATGAGCAAATAATATTGCCCAAAACACTTCAGAATTCATCCTGCTGCTTTTGTCAGCAGTCACATCATCAATAAATAAAAGAGAACCAGTTCCATTGGCAGCCATACATGCCCACACCATGACACTACCACCACCATGCTTCACTGATGAGGTGGTATGCTTTGAATCATGAGCAGTTCCTTTCCTTCTGCATACTCTTCTCTTCCCATCACTCTGGTACAAGTTGATCTTGGTCTCATCTGTCTATAGGATGTTGTTCCAGAACTCTGAAGGCTTTTTTAGATGTTGTTTGGAAACTCTAATCTGGTCTTACTGTTTTGAGGCTCACCAATGGTTTACATCTTGTGGTGAACCCTCTGTATTCACTCTGGTGAAGTCTTCTCTTCATTGTTGACTTTGACACACATACACCTACCTCCTGGAGAGTGTTCTTGATCTGGCCAACTGTTGTGAAGGGTGTTTTCTTGACCAGGGAAAGAATTCTTCGGTCATCCACCACAGTTGTTTTCCGTGGTCTTCCGGGTCTTTTGGTGTTGCTGAGCTCACCAGTGACATTCTTTCTTTCTAAGGATGTTCCAAACAGTTGACTTGGCCACACCTAATGTTGCTATCTCTCTGATGGGTTTGTTTTGTTTTTTCAGCCAAATGATGACTTGCTTCACTGATAGTGACAGCTCTTTGGATCTCATATTGAGAGTTGACAGCAACAGATTCCATATGCAAATAGCACACTTGAAATGAACTCTGGTCCTTTTATTTGCTCTATGTAAATGGGATAATGAGGGAATAACACAAACCTGGCCATGGAACAGCTGAGCAGCCAATTGTCCCATTACTTTTGGCCCCTAATAAGTGGGAGGCACATATACAAACTGTTGTAATTCCTACATTGTAAACCCCCTCAAATTAAAGCTGAAAGGGTGCCTTTGGCCAATTATGGATCAGGGGGACTAGGTCCATGGCCCGCACTATATAAGGCTGCTTACATGGAGGCCGTGTGTAGTGTTGTTGGCGTGGACAGAGAGATAGTTTGATTTAGATTAAGCAGGCAGGTTATTCAGTTAGTGGCATTGTATTTAATATACAGTATCTCACAAAAGTGAGTACATCCTCACATTTTTGTAAATATTTTATTATATCTTTTCATGTGACAACACTGAAGAAATGACACTTTGCTACAATGTAAAGTAGTGAGTGTACAGCTTGTATAAATGTGTAAATTTGCTGTCCCCTCAAAATAACTCAACACACAGCCATTAATGTCTAAACCGCTGGCAACAAAAGTGAGTACACCACCCTAAGTGAAAATTTCCAAATTGGGCCCAATTAACCATTTTCCCTCTCCGGTGTCACGTGACTCATTAGAGATACAAGATCACAGGTGTGAATGAGGAGCAGGTGTGTTAAATTTGGTGTTATCGCTCTAATGCCCCGTACACACGGTCAGATTTTCCGATGGACAATGTCCGATCGGAGCGTGTTGTCGGAAATTCCGACCATGTGTGGGTGCCATCGGACATTTTCCATCGGATTTTCCGACACACAAAGTTGGACAGCAGGAGATAAAATTTTCCGACAACAAAATCCGATCGCGTAAATTCCGACCGTGTGTGGCCTGTTCCGACGCACAAAGTGCCACGCATGCTCAGAAGAAATTCCGACACGGGACAGCTCGTTCTGGTAAACTTAGCGTTCGCAATGGATACAGCACTTTCGTCACGCTGCAATGTTCAAAATGGTTTAATACAGCGCACTCTCTTCTTCTTTATAATGTGACAAGAATATATTAGTTTTGATGCTCATATTCACACACACTTCTCACAAACTTCTTTCGTTACTATTTATCGGGATTCTCTCAATATATTTTGATTTCTCACATCTGACAACATATTTTTTTTTTTTTTACTTTAATGTAGAATCTTTTTTTGTGTTTCTCTTTTTTAATTTTTTTTTTGGTGATTTTGATTTGTACTCCTGAAAATGTTTGTGTGTTTTTTGTGACAAGTTCCCACAACACCATTGATATGTTGTTCTATTTAATGTAGGAGATTTTTTGGTGTTGTTGTCCCTTGTTAATTTCACATTTTATGTTAGAAATGTACCTGAATCGTCACCAACAAACTGTCCTTTTTGGATGAAAACACACACAGGAGAGTAGAATTTACCGAAAATTTTTTATTAAGGGGTCACAACTATAAACAAAGAGGGAGGCAACGCTGGAGAAACTGCAGAAGTGGGCGAAGCCTTGGACCCCCAGGGCAGACATCAATTATTTAAAAGCAAAATTGGTGGCCTGAGGAGTCCATATCTAAGGGAGGGCAGTCTGGTCCAGAAGTCCCAGAGATCCAGAAAGCAGCAGATGACATCTGTGTCCCCAGGCTGTGGTCATACGAGAGACTGCATCTTCTGTCAGACCAGACTGAACCCAGGCCATCACTCTTTGGTCTTCCTTCCACGCTTCCTTCCAGCCTTTGGCTGTGGTGGTCTAGTGGTGGCAGCAGGAGGAGGAGGAGGATTGTCGATCTCAATGACATCTGTCTTGTGTGTCAGTTCCCCACTCTCCCCCTTACGTAGGACTTTATAAATCAGGTCCTCAGAGATCTTGCGTTGGCCCTCCTGCATGCCCAGCAATTTGGTGGCAGCCATGCAGGCAAAGGCCTCTTCAGGACTGGGGAAGGCTCTGAGGGACGCCAAAGCCTCCTGGATCAGCCTGTATGCTGAATCCTGCACAGGACTGGGAGTGGCCTTCCTGGCTCGTTTATGTGGCAGGCGGAGGGGAGGAACCTGAGACTCAGTCAGGCTGGGACTTGTCCCAGGCTTCTCTTGGCTGACACTTAGCCCCGCCTCCTCCTGGCTGACACTAATCCCCGCCTCCTCCTGGCTGACACTAATAATCCCCGCCTCCTCCTGACTGCCACATTCCACAGCCTTCTCCTGGCTGACGTCTTCCTGTGTATGAAAAAGGGACATAGTTTTAGTATTTTTTACATCAATCACACACAATTTTCACCTCCTGACTGCTGCAAATTGAATGTTAACAAATATAACAGACTATCATTCTGAGCCCAGCATTTTTCATTCTTGTCCCAATTTTGGGTGCCCACTACTGTCTATTGATATGTAAAACACTTTCAATTAATGATCAATAATAACATCTAGTAAACATCATTTATTTATTGGCAAGAAATCTGTAGAAGAATGCTATACCTGACTCCAGCTGGACTCCTCCATTTCTTCCTGGCTGGAAGGCCCAGGTTGGACATCGGAAGCCTCAGCTGGTATGGAAGGAAGCGTGGAAGGAAGAGTAGAGAGGGATTCCCTGACTTCAGTGTGGTCTGACAGAAATCGCAGTCTCTCGTAGTACCACAGCCTGGGGACATAAATGTCATCTGCTGCAGCTCCGGACCTCTGGGAATCTGTGACCTTCTTGCGCTCCCTAAGATATGTGCTCCTCAGGCCACCAATTTTGGCTTTTAAATAAGGGATGGTTGCTGTGGGGACCACCGGCTTCACCAACTCCAGCAGTTTCTCCAGCGCTGCCTGCCTCTTCTGTTTGTGATTATAGTGGGGGTGTCTCACCTGCCACAGACAGGGCAGCTCTCTGTACTTGTCAATAAACAGGGGCAAGAAATTGTGGTCGTTGAACCCATCCATTTTCTCTGCAAGACACAACACAAGACAAACCCTAATGTCAGGCCAAACTCCCCTAATCTTGTTACAATATAGGCTTCCATTTCGAAGCAGTATAGGCCCAAGTTTAGATCCTACCTTCGTTAGCATGATCGGCGTCTCCGATGCCCCTTCCTCTGCTCACAGATCGTACGTAAGACGCGCACGCGTTACGATTTATACACACTGCGCATGCGTATAACTCCGCACACCCCTGACGTTCTTTCTATTCTATTCCCCGCCCCTTTTCGTTCGGCGCAGTGGAGGAAGAGCACATGGCGGATAGACAGCAGGATCGTGCTAATTGTAGCAACGAGGAGGAGGGGGAGAAAAGGCCGGAGCCTGAAACGTCCCGATCCAGAAGGAGATTAAATGACTTAAATATGTCCTTTGGGGAGATGTTGGAGATGGTGGACATCCTGAAGAAGGCCGACTATGATGGAAAGTATGGGCCTTACCCCAACCCCAGTATCCGAAAGGCCAAGATCATGGCGAAAGTGGTCAGGAGTCTGCACCGGAAATTCGGGGTACGACGATCAAAAGATCAGCTCAGGAAGCGGTGGTCGGACCTGAAATTACGAGAACATGAGCAGTACAGAAAGATCCGGAGAGTGCTGCAAAAAAGTAAGTAGTTGTGCTGTGTTCCTATTGTTCTTGTGTTTATTACGTTCGTGCTGCTCCATGTGCTTTTAGGAACTGTTGTACAGTTTAAAATGGCAACTTTCATGTTCATGGGCACATTATTAGTTCGGATCACACATTTTAATTTCAGACGATAAAATACCATTGTTTAGGCCATATGCATTTGGCCACCATTTTGACGCCTTATACTTGTCTTCAAAGAATTGGGTTGTGTAGATGGGTTTGTTACTAGAATGAAATGCAAACTAGATTGTGTGTAAGGAGAGGACACTCAGCAGCTGTTTTCACACCTGGACACTGGAGCACTAGTGTGGGACACAAGAACACCATTTTTATTAGGGGGGCCACACAGGTGCTCCAGTGTATACTATAGGGGGGTCTCCATCTGTGAAGCTTGTACCAAACAGGTAAAGTATTGCAGCTTGACAAAGGGCATTAAAAAAGCTACATCTTGGAACTTTGCTAAAACAGACAATTGTACCCCACTTCCAAGCAATGTTTCATCTTTATAGTTCTGCCATCAAATATCTGTGTGCTAAGTATACCATTTTTGTTTTACATAGGGGAGAAAAGACTCGGAGGATACCCCTCATCCGCGGAGACCAGAGCCCCCCTGGAAGAAGGGGAAATCCCCCCAACACAAGCTGAGCAGGAGGATGAAGATGTGGTGGAACTAGTCACCACAACAGGTGAGTGTCTGCAACCACAGGCTCAGATAAGAGATGGATGGCGGCATTTTATAGACCTAATTTATTTTGGGTTCCTCTCTTTTTAGGTGATCGTGAGGTTGTGGATGAAGATCCTTTCACATCCGAAAGTGCCCAGATCCTGATCGGGGAGATCATGGGGTGTAATTTACAATTGGAAAACATCAAGCAAAACATCAATGATGTTATTCCAAAATATAAAAACATCATTGATGTTTTGGGGAGAGTTTAAAACCCCTCCAAATCACTTTCTTCTTTTGTGTGCTACAATGTGCGAAATGTTTTTGTGATTTTTTCCAAAGCCAAATTTGGAGGAAGCACACAGTGTGTCAACATGTGCTATCTGCCATCACGGGAGATCAATGGATGCGTTCTCTTCTTCATTTTCTTCTCCAGGCCGCTCCGCACCCATGCTGGCATGGAGGGAGGCTCCCGCTGTGTGACTGCATCTCCTCATCTGATGGTTCTTAAATAACGGGGGGCGGGGCCACCCGGTGACCCCGCCCCCCTCTGACGCACGGTGACTTGACGGGACTTCCCTGTGACGTCATGGGGAATGCCACAGGGAAGTCCCGTCATGTCCCGTGCGTCAGAGGGGGTGGGGTCACTGGGTGGCCCCGCCCCCATTATTTAAGAACCGTCAAACGAGGAGACGCCGTCACACAGCGGGAGCCTCCCTCTATGTCAGCATGGATGCAGAGCGGCCCGGAGAAGAAAATAAAGAAGAGAAGAAGGAAGAAGAGAAGAGGATGAAGAAGAAGATGAAGAGAAGAGCGGGAGCCTCCCCCCATGCCATGGGTGCGGAGCGGCCTGAGGAGAAGAAGATAGAAGACGCCGCGGAGGAGATGCTGGACGAGAACGCCGGAGGAAGAACCAGAAGAGCCAGAAGAACCAGAAGAAGATGAAGGAAGATAGAAGAAAGAAGAAGCATTTAAATAAAGGAATTGTCAAAAACTGTCTCTTGTCATTTTTAACATTTTTGACAGTTTTTTAGTGAAATGGTAGGGGTTAGTACCCCCTTACCATTTCACACAGGGGGGGCCGGAATCTGGGGGTTCCCTTGTTAAAGGGGGCTTCCAGATTCCGATAAGCCTCCGCCTGCAGACCCCCACAACCACCAGCCAGGGTTGTGGGGATGAGGCCCTTGTCCTCATCAACATGGGGACAAGGTGTTTTGAGGGGCTACCCCAAAGCACCCTCCCAATGTTGAGGGCATGTGGCCTGGTACGGTTCAGGAGGGGGGGCGCACTCTCGTCCCCCCCTCTTTTCCTGTGGCCTGCCAGGTTGCGTGCTCGGATAAGGGTCTAGTATGGATTTTTGGGGGGACCCCACACCGTTTATTTTTTTTTTGGCGCGGGGTTCCCCTTAAAATCCATACCAGACCTGAAGGGTCTGGTATGGAATTTAGGGGGAAACCCACGTCATTTTTTTTTTAAATTTTGGCCGGGGTTCCCCTAATATCCATACCAGACCTGAAGGGCCTGGTATGGAATTTAGGGGGACTCCCACGTCATTTTTTTTTTTAATTTTGGTTCGGGGTTTCCCTGTGGGGAATTCCCATGCTGTTTTTATCAATGAACTTCTATGTGTATTGTCGGCAATGCAATAGCCGCGGGTAGTTTTAAATGGGTTTTTTCCTTCGAAATGTCATTTTGCTGTCAGACTGTTCTAAACACGGGAAACATGCGCCCCTTTACAGGCATGCTATAGACACCCCCCAGGTACGAAATTTAAAGGGATATTACACTTTTATTGTTTGACTTTAAGCATTATTAAAATCACTGCTCCTGAAAAAATGGCTGTTTTTAAAACTTTTTTTTGCATTGATCCATGTCCCCTGGGGCAGGACCCGGGTCCCCAAACACTTTTTAAGACAATAACTTGCATATAAGCCTTTAAAATTAGCACTTTTGATTTCTCCCATAGACTTTTAAAGGGTGTTCTGCGGCATTCAAATTTGCCGGGAACACCCCAAATTGTTCGCTGTTCGGCGAACTTGCGAACAGCCAATGTTCGAGTCGAACATGAGTTCGACTCAAACTCGAAGCTCATCCCTACTCTTGAATTATTTACAGTTAGTGTACTGTGTACCCTGCACAGTTGCACCTTCAGTATAGCTACCTGAAGGCAAGTGCTTGTGTTCTTCTTCTGATCCTATTAATAGCACAGGCAGGCTCTTGAAGTATTTACAGTTAGTGTACTGTGTACCCTGCACAGTTGCACCTACAGTATAGCTACCTTAAGACAAGTGCTTGTGTTCTTTTGATCCTATTAATAGCACAGGCAGGCTCTTGAAGTATTTACAGTTAGTGTACTGTGTACCCTGCACAGTTGCACCTACAGTATAGCTACCTGAAGACAAGTGCTGGTGTGCTTCTTCTGATCCTATTAATACCACAGGCAGACATTCTGCTAGCTGCTGTATAATCAGTATATATACATCCCAGTTTTGTGCAGCTACATCTCACTATAGTGCAGGCCATTAGTATGTCTGGAAGGCCAATAAGGAAAGGCAGACAGTCACAAGCCAATGAAAGAGGGAAAGTAGGCTCTGTGTCTAGAGGCAACAGTGCTGGTCGTGGACACGGTGCATCCTCATCAGCAGGTGGCCGTGGGATACGCTTGTCTTTTTTTTCGGCAGCTGGCGGCGCTGAGCCGCAACATGTGGAAGACTTGGTAGAGTGGATGACCAAGTCATCCTCATCCTCCTCATCCTCTCTCACCCAGGCTCAGGGTACGTTGTCTGGCAAAGCAGCTGCCAACGCGGCCTATTCCCTCGGCTCAATGGCATCAGTCACTCCTTCCCTAGTCCCACCATGTCCTCCTGAGGAGTCCCCCGAACTGTTTGACCACAGTGTTGGGTACATGCTCCAGGAGGATGCCCAGCGTTTTGAAGGCTCCGATGATGGTACTCAGCTAGAGGAAGGCAGTAACGTGAGCCCAGACAGAGGGGGTGCCCAAGAAGGACAGCAATCCGGCAGTCATGTTCCCCCAGCTGCAGCATACTGCCAGCTTTGCTCCAGTGATGAGGAGGGAGGGGATGATGAGGTCACTGACTCCACGTGTCTGATAGGAGAGAGGAGGAGGAGCAGGAGGAAGAGGCACATCACCAATGAGGCAGCATGCCCTCCAGGGGCCAGCTTAAGGGCAGCACACCGACTGCATCACACCGCAGAGCTCTGCATGTGCAGGGCGCTGCTGTCTCTGTGCGTTTTTCCAAAAGTTCTTTGGTGTGGACCTTTTGTGAGATGAGTGATCTCGCGTGGCCAAAATATCACCCGCTTGGGCACCACATGCTTGACCAGACATATATTGACCTGCCATGCAGTTCGTTGGCAAGCCTACCTAAAGACCCACACCAAAGAACAAAGAGGACCTCTCCTTGCTCCTCATCAGCTGGGATCTCCAACCCCACTCCTCTCCGAGACCTGCACTGAGAGGAATGAAGGTGTAGAATTAGGTGTGACACAGCCAAGTATTTGCAGGCAATCTGCTATCGGTACACCAACGTCAGATTGTACCAAGCAAATTTCCCTGCCCCAGCTGCTGCACCGCCGAAAGAAGTTCGCTCCCAGCCATCCACATGCCCAGCGGTTGAATGCTAGCTTGGCTAAATTGCTAGCACTTCAACTGCTTCCTTTTCAGTTGGTAGACTCTGCCCCCTTCTGTGAGTTTGAGGAATGTGCGGTTCCTCAGTGGCAGGTTCCCAAACGCCACTTTTTCTCACGGAAGGCGATTCCGGCTAACTACCGGCATGTGGAAGGCAAGGTCTCGGCCTCACTGGACAGGGCAGTCAGCGGTAAAGTGCATATTACCGCTGACTCATGGTCCAGCAGGCATGGACAGGGACATTACCTATCTTTTACGGTGCATTGGGTGACTCTTCTGGCAGCTGGGAAGGATGCAGGACAAGATGCAGTAGTGTTGGAGGTTGTTCCGCCACCACGCCTCCAAAATACTACTACTGGTGATTCTGACACACCTCTCTCCTCCACCCCTCCTCTTCTTCTTCCTCCATGGCCTCTTCCTGTGCTTTGTCCTCAGAACCAGTGGTGCTCCGTAGGTGTTCAAGGGGCTACGCAAGTACGCAGGCCAAAAGATGCCATGCGGTGCTTGAGCTGGTGTGCTTGGGGGACAGGAGCCACACTGGGCAGAGATTCTGTCAGCTCTGCAGGGGCAGGCTCAGAGGTGGTTGACGCCACGCCAACTTAAGCCAGGAATGGTGGTTTGTGACAATGGCACCAACCTCCTCTTTGCCCTCTGACAGGGACAACTGACTCATGTGCCCTGTTTGGCTCACGTCCTTAACTTGGTGGTGCAGCGGTTCTGGGACAGGTACCTGGGCTTTCAGGATGTCCTGAGGCAGGCCAGGAAAGTCTGTGTGCATTTCCGCCGGTCTAATAATGCCAGTGCTCGGCTGGCTGACCTCCAAAAGGAATTTAACCTGCCCAAGAACCACCTAATATGTGACATGCCCACCAGGTGGAACTCAACGTTGGCCATGCTGCAGCGGCTGCACACACAAAAGAGGGCCATCAATGAGTACCTGTGTTACTATGGCACCAGGACAGGGTTAGGGGAGCTTGGTTTTTTCCCCATGCCAGTGGGCCATGATCAGGGATGCATGCACTGTCCTGTCACCATTTGAGCAGGCCATGAGGATGGTGAGCAGTGACAGTGCATGCATCAGTGACACTGTCCCCCTTTTCCACCTGTTGGAGCACACGCTGTGTGGAATAATGGACAGGGCACTTGAGGCAGAACAGAGGCAGGAAGAGGAGGACTTCCTTAGCTCTCAAGGCCCCCTTTATCCAGACAGTGTTCCTGCGCGATCACACAGGAAGAGGACGAGGAGGAGGAGGAGGAGGAGGATTGTATCAGCATGGAGGTGGAGCCTGGCACTTAGCATCAGCAGCAGTCTTCAAGGGATCATTTACAGTCCCAAGAAACACATGGACTTGTACGTGGCTGGGAGGAGGTGATTGTGGATCATGTCGTCCTTAGTGACCCAGAGGACTCTGGACCGAATGCCTCAGTAAACCCACCCTGCATGGCCTCCCTGATCCTGCAAAGCCTGCAGAAGGATCCTCATATTCGTGGTATCAAGGAGAGGGATCGTTACTGACTGGCAACCCTCCTTAAACCACGTTACAAGGGTAAGGTCGGGGACCTTATCTTGCAGCCGCAGAGGGAGCAGAGGATGAAACATCTTCGGAAGGCCTTGCAGAAAGGTCTGTGCAACGCGTTCCCAGAGACTGGGAGGTTACAAACTCCTGTTCCTGGACAACGTGTTGCTGAGGCATCGGTCAGTCAAAGAAGGAGCGGTGGAGAAGGTGGCCGTCTGACCGATGCGTTCAAACAATTTTTTAGTCTGCAGCCCCAAGGTATACTTGGTTCCAGCAACCATCGCCAGCGTCTGTTTTACATGGTGCAGCAATACCTAGGGGCAAGATCTGACTTGGACACCTTTCCCACCGAAAATCTTCTGGGTTACTGGGTCTTGAGGATGGATCACTGGCCAGAGCTTGCACAGTATGCAATTGAGCTACTGGCTTGTCCTGCATCCAGCGTTCTTTCGGAACGCACATTCAGTGCTGCTGGAGGCTTTGTAACTGATCACAGGGTGCGCCTGTCCACCGACTCGGTCGATCGACTGAGCTTCATAAAAATGAATCAGTCTTGGACCACCACCAGCTACCAAGCACCTGATGCTGATGCAACCAAATAATTTTTCTTGAAATTTAAGATCCCTTCAAGACTGCCTATGCTGATGCTGAGTGACTATCCTGTTATGCTGAGTGACTATCCTCTTCCTCCTCAATGATCATGCTGATAGCTTGTAAGAATATTTTTGGTTCTGGGCGCCGCCTCCAGTGGCTAAGGCCTAATATTTCAGCCCCTGTTCAACAGGGGCGTGTAATTACAATTTTTGATGCAATACTTTGCAGCAGGGCTCGTTCCTGTGCTCCAACTAGAGTATCTGTGAGGGGTTGCAGTGTTGTGGCACCAGTGCCTAAGGCCCAATTTGTATGCCCCTGTTCAACAGGGACATGTAATTACAATTCTTGATCTAATATTTCACAGCAGGGCCGTTTCTGCGCCCACCAAGAGTAACTGTGGGGACTTACAGTGTTGTGGCAACACCACCACCACCAAAGGCCCAATTTTTCTGCCCCTGTTCAACAGGTGCATGTAATTACAATTCTTGATCTAATATTTCACAGCAGGGCCCATTTCTGCACCCACCAAGAGTAACTGTGAGGACTTACAGTGTTGTGGCATCAGCACCACCACCACCAAAGGCCCAATTTTTCTGACCCTGTTCCACAGGGGCATGTAATTACAATTCTTGATCTAATATTTCAGATCAGGGCCCGTTTCTGCGCCCACCAAGAGTAACTGGACTAACAGTGTTGTGGCAACACCAACACCCAAGGCCCCAATTTCTGCAGAGTATATAGGGCAGGCCTCTACTTTCAAACATCCAACTTACAAACGACTCCTACTTGCAAACGGAAGGAGACAACAAGAACTGAGATGAAATCTCCCCCTAGGAAGGGAAATTCGCTCCTGTAAGAGTTAATATGGGAAAAACGTGTCTCCTCTGCACTGATGCTTTATCAACAAGCATCATTGTTTTTTATACTTCTATCCTTGTTTCACTAAAAACCCCAAATTGTCAAAAAACATTTGTCATTGGGACAGAAAGTGAGGTGAAATCTTCTGAAGAGGTGCACAGACAGCAAAACAAATGTCACAGCGGTGATAACCCTTCCCTATGTTTTCCAAAAAGCTTAAAATAGTTTTTTGGCTGGAGCTACACTTTAAAAATGTACCAGTTCAAAATTACAAACAGAATCTACTTAACAACGAACCTACAGTCCCTGTCTTGTTTGCTCCGCCTGTATTCTGCTGTTCAGAGTATAAAGCGCCTAGGGGCCCACACCTTTCCTTTTTTTAATTTGGTTGCAGGGTTCCCCTTAATATCCATACAAGACCCAAAGGGCCTAGTAATGGACTGGGGGGGTAACCATGCCGTTTGTCTCACTGATTTTCACCCATATTGCCGGGACCCGACATTACGTTAAAGCCGCAAGCAATTTTTATTGACTTTTATTCCTTTAAAAATGTAATTTTGTGCAGGGACTGTTCTAAGCACGGGAAACACGCGCCAATTTACAGGAATACTATAGACACCCCCCAGGTACGATATTTAAAGGAATATTTCACTTTTTTTTCACTTTAAGCATCATTAAAATCACTGCTCCCGAAAAAACGGCCGTTTTTAAAACTTTTTTTTGCATTGATACATGTCCCTTGGGGCAGGACCCGAGTCCCCAAACCCTTTTTAGGACAATACCATGCAAATTAGCCTTTAAAATTAGCACTTTTGATTTCAAACGTTCGAGTCCCATAGACTTCAATGGGGTTCTAAAGTTTTGCGTGAATTTTCGGTCCGTTCACAGGTTCTGGTGCGAACCGAACTGGGGGGTGTTTGGCTCATCCCTACTGTAGAGGTTGAAGGGGTGGAGGGTCAGCCTGTCAGTGCTCAGACCATACACCACACGCTGTATCAAATTGGTCTGCATGGCTGTTGTTCCAGAAGGAAGCCTCTTTTAAAGATAATGCACAAGAAAGCCTGCAAACAGTTTGTTGAAGACAAGCAGACTAAGGACATGAATTACTGGAACCATGTCCTATGGTCTGATGAGATCAAGATAAACTTATTTGGTTCAGATGGTGTCAAGCTTATATTGCGGCAACCAGGTGAGGAGTACAAAGACAAGTGTGGAGGAGGGCAAGGTCTCTAATATCCAGCTCTGTAATGTCATCGTGGAGGAGGGGAAGAGGACTCCAGTGGCAACCTGTGAAGTTCTGGTGAACTGCATGTCCAATAGGGTTAAGGCAGTACTGGAAAATAATGGTGGCCACACAAAATATTGACACCTTGGGCCCAATTTAAACATTTTCACTTAGGGGTGTACTCACTTTTGTTGCTAGCGGTTTAGACATTAATGGCTGTGTATTGAGTTATTTTGAGGGGACAGCAAATTGACATTATTATACAAACTGTACACTAAATACTTTACATTGTAATAAAGTAACATTTCTTCAGTGTTGTCACATGAAAAGATATAATAAAATATTTACAAAAATGTGAGGGGTGTATTCACTTTTGTGAGATACTGTACATATAGTCAGTCTAGTATATATATATATACTCTGCATTTAGCATACACTATATATTCAGTGTTTACTCAATATTCAGTCAGTGCAGGTAGTGTATTAATATATATATATACACAGTCTTGTGTATATATATATATATATATATATATATATATATATATATATATATATATATATATATACATAGTATCTCACAAAAGTGAGTACACCCCTCACATTTTTGTAAATATTTTATTCTATCTTTTCTTGTGACAACACTGAAGAAATGACACTTTGCTACAATGTAAAGTAGTGAGTGTACAGCTTGTATAACAGTGTAAATTTGCTGTTCCCTCAAAATAACTCAGCACACAGCCATTAATGTCTAAACCGCTGGCAACAAAAGTGAGTACATCCCTAAGTGAAAGTGTCCAAATTGGCCCAAAGTGTCAATATATTGTGTGCCCATCACTATTTTCCAGCACTGCCTTAACCCTCTTGGGCATGGAGTTCACCAGAGCTTCACAGGTTGCCACTGGAGTCCTTTTCCACTCCTCCATGACGACATCACATAGCTGGTGGATGTTAGAGACCTTGCGCTCCTCCATCTTCCACTTGAGGATGCCCCACAGATGCTTAATAGGGTTTAGGTCTAGAAACATGCTTGGCCAGTCCATCACCTTTACTCTCAGCTTCTTTAGCAAGGCAGTGGTTGTCTTGGAGGTGTGTTTGGGGTCGCTATCATGTTGGAATACTGCCCTGCGACCCAGTCTCTGAAGGAAAGGGATCATGCTCTGCTTCAGTATGTCACAGTACATGTTGGCATTCATGGTTCCCTCAATGAACCATAGCTCCTCAGTGCTGGCAGCACTCATACAGCCCCAGACCTTGACACTCTCACCACAATGCTTGACTGTAGGCAAGACACACTTGTCTTTGTACTCCTCACCTGGTTGCCGCAACACAGGCTTGACACCATCTGAACCAAATAAATTTATCTTGGTCTCATCAGACTACAGGACATGGTTCCAGTAATCCATGTCCTTAGTCTGCTTGTCTTCAGCAAACTGTTTGCGGGCTTTCTTGTGCATCATCTTTAGAAGAGGCTTCCTTCTGGGACGACAGCCATGCAGACCAATTTGATGCAGTGTGTGGCTTATGGTCTGAGCACTGACAGGCTGACCCCCCCACCCCTTCAACCTCTGCAGCAATGCTGGCAGCACTCATATGTCTAATTTCCAAAGACAACCTCTGGATATGAAGCTGAGCATGTGCACTCAACTTCTTTGGTTGACCATGGCGAGGCCTGAACTGAGGGGAACCTGTCCTGTTAAACTGCTGTATGTTCTTTGCCACCGTGCTGCAGCTCAGTTTCAGGGTCTTGGCAATCTTCTTATAGCCTAAGTCATCTTTATGTAGAGCAACAATTCTCTTTTTCAGATCCTCAGTGAGTTCTTTGCCATGAGGTGCCATGTTGAACTTCCATTGACCAGTATGAGAGGTTGAGAGAGATAACACCAAATTTAACACACCTGCTCCCCATTCACACCTTAGACCTTGTAACGCTAACAAATCACATGACACCGGGGAGGGTAAGTGGCTAATTGGGCCCAATTTGGACATTTTCACTTAGGGGTGTACTCACTTTTGTTGCCAGTGGTTTAGACATTAATGGCTGTGTGTTTAGTTATTTTTAGGGGACAGCAAATTTACACTGTTATACAAGCTGTACACTCACTACTTTACATTGCAGCAAAGTGTCATTTCTTCAGTGTTGTCACATGAAGAGTTATAATAAAATATTTACAAAAATGCGAGAGGTGTACTCACTTTTGTGAGATACTGTATATATATTGACAGCGAAATTTGGCTGCGCACAGAGCACACAGCCAAATCTCCTGTTTCTAATCATAATAACAATTTCGTCTAATGATATAAATGCATCTCACCTTTTGATCGTATCCATCCTCTGGTGTGTGCCACATCCAACCAACTAGACAAAACACATCCTCACGGTTCCAGTTCCACGATCACACTGCCTGCTCAGCCGTGTGCTCACTCTTTATTAGCATAACAGGAAGTCCCCAAAGCTCAGGGGGTTCGGCCTCCAACAGCCAATAACACCTCTTACAAAGCTTGTGACCTCACAGGATATGACCTCACAGGATATCAATGACCATATAAGGATTTAACAACAGAACACAAAACAACCACCAATTACTACAGGACATGATACAATATACTAAATGACGATGACTAAAGTTCCTCGTGCATGGGATATTATCTGCAGGTGTATGTCATGGCACCCCAAACATGTTGATCAGGCATACCAGGGGTGACAAGAGCAAACCACCGCTAAACCGATGTCTTTGCGGAGTGAACGCATCCCCACCAGACGATCGTTCTGTGCATTGCAGAGGGGCCCTTTGCTAGCGGACATGTCCTCTCTCCGCAAACACCTCTCTCCAAACAGCAGGAAGTTTTCCACTACCTAACAGGTCTCAACCAGCGTCGGTCTGCCCCAGTCAGTATCGTTCCAGTATCTTCCCGACTATAGAAGTTAACCACTTGACCACTGGGCACTTAAACCCCCTTAATAACCAGACCAATTTTCAGCTTTTGGTGCTCTAACATTTGGAATGACAATTACTCAGTCATGCCACATTGTATCTATATGAAATTTTTGTCCTTTTTTTCACACAAATAGACATTTCTTTTGGTGGTATTTAATCACCGCTGGGTTCTTTATTTTTTGCGCTATAAAAGAAAAAAGACTGAAAAATCTGTAAAAAAATGCATTTTTCTTCATTTCTGTTATAAAATTTTGCAAATTAGTAATTTTTCTTCATATATTTTGGCCAAAATTTATACTGCTACATATCTTTGGTAAAAATAACCCAAATCGGTGGATATTATTTGGTCTTTGTGAAAGTTATAGAGTCCAAAAGCTATGGTGCCAATATCTGAAAATTGATCCACCTGAAGTACTGACGGCCTATCTAATTTCTTGAGACCCTAACATGCCAGAAAAGTACAAATACCCCCCCTTTTTGGAAAGAAGACATTTCAAGGTATTTAGAAAGATGCATGGTGAGTTTTTTGAAGGTGTCATTTTTTCCCACAATTCATTGCAAAATCAAGTTTTTTTTTTTTTTTACTTTTTTTTTTTTCACAAAATTGTCATATTAGCAGGTTATTTCTCACACACCGCATATGCATACCACAAATTACACCCCAAACAGAGGCGGCTCTAGACTTTGTGAGGCCTTAGGCAACACTTAGACATGAGGCCCCACTCACTCCCATAATGGGAAAAATAATTCAAGGGATGAAAATGAACTGTATTAGGAGGGTACAGTATTGGGGAGTGGACAGTACAAGGGGTAGGTAAGTGGGCATAATAAAGATATATTTTCCTGAAGCAGAGCTGCACAGGGAAGCTGCTCTTACAGATCCTACCTATTCTGGTAGGCTGTCACAAAGAGAGAAATAAAGGGGGATGGGGAA